>JAABKJ010075445.1:215138361-215423391 GCA_011634705.1 Andricus grossulariae | reverse complement strand
GTTGAAAATTAATTTCTTTGGTTAAAAAAATAACTATTTTGTTTGAAACTCTTATTTTAACATTTTACTATTTTTTTGAAAATTCGCATTGCCTGGTTCAAAATTTAACTAATTTAATGAAATTTTTTTCTGAAATTCATCTTTTTGGTTGAAAATTTAACTATTTTGTTAAAAATTAGTTGAAAATTCCCCTTTTTTGCTAGAAAATTCTTCTTTTTGTCTGAAAATTCATTTTTTTTGGTTGAAGATTCCTCATTTTGGTTGAACATTTATTTCTTCAATTAAAAATTTTAATATTTTAATGAAAATTGATGTATTTAGTTAAAAATTCATATATCATATTCATATTCATATATTCTCGTTTTAGTTGAAAATTTAACTATTTTGTTCAAAATTAAACTTTATGCCCAAAAAATAATTTTTTATGGTTAAAAATTTACTTTTTAACTGTCAATATAACTATTCTATTTTGGGTTGAGAATTAACCTTTTTTAGTTGAAAAATCGTATTTTTTGGTAGAAAATTCTTCTTCTTGGTTGAAAATTCATTTTTTTGGTTGACAATTCTACTATTTTGTTAAAAGTTAAAATTCCTCCTTTTAGTTGAACATTGATTTCTTTAATTAAAAATTGAACAATTTTAATGAAAATTTATGCATTTTGTTAAAACTTCATATTTTGGGTTGAAAATTTAACAATTTTGTTAACAATGAAATTTGATGGTTAAAAATTAATTTTTTAACTGTCAATATAACTATTCCATTTTGGGTAAAAAGAATTCTTCCTCTGATCTCTCTGTAGCTCAGTGGTTAGAGCACCTGACCGGAAATCAGTTGACCTGGTATTCAAATCTCATCGGAGTAAAAGGAGAAGATCTTTTTTCTGAATAAAATGTAATTAAATAATGCTATTCCATATTTGGTTGAACATTTATCTTCTTCAGTTCGAAATTTAACGGTCTAATTGAAAATTTCTGTATTTTGTTAAAACTTGTCTTTTGCAGTCAAGAATTAAGCTTCTTAATTCGCTTTTTTGGTTGAAAATTCATGAATTTTATTCAAAATTAATCTTTTTGGTTCAAAATTCATTTGTTTGGCTTGGTAATTAGTTTTTTCATTGAATATTAATTGTTTTAGCTGAAAATTTAATTACTTTATGTTTGGTTGAAACTTTCTTTATTTTTTCAAAAGCTTTGTATTTTGTGGTAGAATATTAATCTTCTCGGTGATTAATTCACCTTCTTGGTTGAAAATTTAACTACTAGATTGAAAATTTCATGAAAAACTAAAATACTTGGTTGAAAAATCATGTATTTAGTTAAAAGTTATTCCTTTTGGTAAAAAATTAATATTTTTCGTTTCAAATTTATTTTTTTGGTTGCAAATTAGCTTTTTTTGAAAATTAATTTTTGGATAAAAAATTACACAAATTTTTTTTTGTTAAAATTTGAATTTTTTAGTTAAAAATCTATCTATTTTGTTACAAATTGGTATTTTTTTGTAGAAAATTAACCCTCTTGGTTGAAAATTGGTCTTTTTTGTAGAAAATTAAGTTTTTTCGTTGTTGTTAAAAATGCAACTTTTTGGTTGAAAATTAATTAAGTAGTTAAGGATTCAAGTATTTTGTTGAAAATTGATCTTTTTGTGTTAAAAATTAAACCAGTTGGTTGATTTAAAAAATGTTAAGGGATTTATAAAATTTTCAACAAAATTCACTAGCTTAAAAAAATAATTAGAAAGAGGAAACTTACATAGAAATTCTTTGCCCCCCCCCCCCCAACAAAAAGCATAATTAAATTTTTGTTATGAAGATTTTGTTGAATGCAGTGGAATAATAAAAAAATAACAGGATGTATAAAATGATGAATCTTCAACCAAGAAGATTAATTTTCTACTTAAAAAGGCGAAGTTAAATTTGCAGTCAAAAAAATTAATATTCATTATAAAAAAGCAAATTTTCAACTAAATAGCTCAATTTTTCACGAAAATAGTTCAATTTTCAACCTAAAAGATGGAATTTCAAGCAAGATTAATTTTCTACTAAAAAGACGAATTTTCAACAAAATACATAAATTTTTAAGAGAATAGTAGAATTTTCAACAAAAATCATGAATCTTCAACCATAAAACTGAATTTTCAACTAAATTGTTTAATTTTGAAGGAAATAGTTGAATTTTCAACTAAAAAAAAAAAATTTTCAACTTAAAATGGAATAGTTAAATTCTCAGTTTAAAACATTAATTTTCGATAAAACAAACGTGTTTTCAGCCAGTTGAATTCAAGTTTATTTAGATTTTTTACAACCTTTTCAAACCTAAATGGTCCAAAAATTCCCTGGAAAATTGTTTTTCCAATTTTTTTTGTTTCAGGCGCAAATAATAATTTTTTCGTGATTTTTTTAATACAAATTGTTTCTAAAACATGAAATTCTATTTTCCACTATTAACTAGATGTTTTCACAAATCGTGTAAACAACAAAAATATTCTCTTAGAATAATGCTAGATGGTTACAGCTTTTTCTAAAATTGTCCACTTATTGTCCACTTTTCAATTAGAGTGCGATAATAATTATTTCAAGTAAACAAACATAATTGCTTAAACAATTTACTCTAATTTTTAATAATATTATCTTTGAATAATGCTAGAAAGTTGGAGTTCTTACCGAAATATTTGACTTTTTGTCTACTTTTCACTCAGGGAGGTAATAATTAATGCAAGTTAAGTATCATAATTTTTTAAACAATTTATTATGGTTCATAACCATGTTCTCTTAGATAATTGATAGAAAGTTGCGGTTTTTTCGGAAATTTGTAACTTTGCTTTGGCCTTTTAGTTAAGAACAAATAATAAATAAGAAGTAAAGATAATTATTTTTTAAACAATCTCTTTCTTTTTTGTGATTATATTTTTCTAAAATAAAACACATATTTAAAATATTTCGATACCCACCGGAGCGAAGGGAAAATACATTTTCTCAGAAATTAAAATTTTCGATTCCCACCGGAGCGAAGGAGAAAGATCTTTTTTCAGAAATTAAAAATTGGGCGCAGGAGCGAATAAGAAAGGTATTTTTCAGAAATTAAAAATTGGGTACCGTAGCGAAGGAGAAAGGCCTTTTTCAGAAAATAAAAATTGGACTCCGGAGCGAAGGAGAAGGATCTTTTTTCAGAAATTGAAAATTTTTCATTTATAAATTTTCAAACACCATCTAGTCTGAAAGGACGTTAACAATTTTTGTTATCTAAACGTGAGATTCGATTGCCACCGGAGCGAAGGAAAAATCTCTTCTTTGGAAATTGAAAATTAAACACCGGAGCGGAGGAGAAAGACCTTTTACAGAAATTAAAAATTGGGCTCCGGAGCAAAAGAGATAGATCTTTTTTAGAAATTAAAAATTTGTAATTTCTACATTTTCAAACTCCATCTTATATGGAATGGCGTTAAGAACTTCTAATTACTCAAACGTGAGGTTCGATTCCCGTCGGAGCGAAGGAGAAATGTATTTTTTTAGAAATTAAAATTTTCAATTTCCACCTGAGCAAAGAAGAAAGACCTTTTACAGAAATTAAAAATTGGGCGTCGGAGCTAAGGAGAAAGATCTTTCTACAGAAATCATGAACTGGTCACCGGAGCGAAGGAGAAAGACCTTTTTTCAGAAAATAAAAATTCAGCTCCGGAGCGAAGGAGAAAGATCTTTTTTCAGAAATTAAAAATTGGGCACCGGAGCGTAGGAGAAAGTTCTTCTTTCAGAAATTAAAAATTAAGTACCGGAGCGAAGGGGAAAGACCTTTTTTCAGAACATAAAAATTGGACTCCGGAGCGAAGGAGAAAGATCTTTTTTCAGAAATCGAAAATTTTTTATTTATAAATTTTCAAACACCATCTAGTCTGAAATCACGTTAAGAATTTTTGTTATCTCAACGTGAGATTCGATTCCCACCGGAGCGAAGGAAAAATCTCTTTTTGCAGAAATTAAAATTTTCGATTCCCACCGGAGTGAAGGAGAAAGATCTTTTTTCATTTGGTTGATAATTCATTTTTTAAGGTCGAAAATTCCAGAATTTGGTTGAAGAGAAAAATTTTGTTAATAAAAATTAAACTATTTTTTCATAAAATCATCCTGTTCTGTCGAAAATTCAACTGTTTTATTAAAAATTCGTCCTTTTGGATTGAAAATAACTTTTTTTTTGAAAATTCAACTGTATTAAAAAAATTCGTCTTTTTGGCTTAAAAATTTAACTATTCTGTAAAAGTTAAACTATTTTTTTGAAAACTCATCTCTTTTATTTTGAAGTTCAACTATTTTTTTGTCAATACAACTGTTTGGATGAAAATGATTTTTTGTTAATTCGTCCTTTTAGGTGGAAATTGTAGCTTTTTTGGTAGAAAATTAATCTTTGTTGGTTAAAAATTCAACTGTTTTCAGAAAAATTAGTTTTTTGGCTTAAAATTGAACTATTTTGTGAAAAGTTCAAATATTCTGTCTTGTTGAACAAATTTTCAACAAAACTGTATTTTATAATTTCGTCATTTTGGCTTCTAAATTTAACTATCTGGTTAAAAATTTAATTATTTCATTGAAAAGTCAACTATTTTGTTATAAAGTCATTTTTTATGCAGAAAATTCCACTGTTTTGTTGAACGAATTTTCAAAAAAACTGTAATAAAAAAAGTTCGTCTTTTTGTTTCGAAATTTTTACCATTTGGTTAAAAATTTAACTATTTTGTTAAAATTTTAATTATTTCGTTGAAAATTCAACTATTTTGTTATAAAGTCATTTTCTTGTGGAAAATCCCACTGTCTTGTTGAACGAATTTTCAACAAAAATGTATTAAAAAAAGTTCGTCTTTTTGGCATGAAAATTTAACTGTTTTGTTAAAAATTTGATTATTCCGTTGAAAATTCAACTATTTTGTTATGAAGTTATTTTTTGTGTGGAAAATTTCACTGTTTTGTTTTTTTCAAAAAAACTGTAATAAAAAAGTTCGTCTTTTTGTTTCGAAATTTTTAGCATCTGGTTAAAAATTTAACTATTTTGTTAAAATTTTAATTATTTCGTTGAAAATTCAACTATTTGGTTATAAAGTCATTTTCTGGTAGAAATTCTAAAGATGAATTTTCAACTAGAAATGTAATAATTAAATTTCAGTTTAAATAAAGTTAATTTTCCACCAAAAATAAACGAATTTTGAATGAAATATTCAAATTGGCAATCAAAGCGATGAATCTCCAAGCAAAAAGAAACATTTTCATGAAAGTAGCTCGACTTTTAAACAATTAGTTGAATTCTTGACCAAAAAATGATTTTTTTAAAACAAAATAGTTGAATTTTCAACAAAATAATTAAATACTCAACCAAATAGTAGAATTTTTTTAACCAAAACAAAAATTTAAACGAAAAATCGAGAAAAAGGGGAAATTTCTTGAACTCATAATAATTCATAAACCGGTTTTTTATTTAAAATTAATTTTTTACCCGAAAATGTACCTTTTTCATTTTTGGTTTAAAATTGATGTTTTTTAGTTCAAAATTCGGCTTTATTGGTAGAAAACAAATCTTTTTGTTTGAAGTTTCTTCTTCTTTTTTAACTGAAAATGTAAATATTCCATTTTTTGTTAAAAATTTTTTTTTTTTGGTTGACTGTTCATCTTCTTGGTCGACAATCTGTTTTTTTATTTAAAATTAATTTTGCACCCGAAAATATAACTTCCATTTTTGGTTGAATATTGATCTTTTTATAGTTGATAATGCGGCTTTATTGGTAGAAAACTAATATTTTTGGTTGAAGTTTCCTCTTTTTTTTTTAACTGCAACTTTTTGGTTGAAAATTAACTTTTTTGATGAAAATTCATCTTTTTTTTTGAAAATTCGACTGTTTGAAAATTCATCTTTTTAGTTAGAAAATTCCAGTATTTGGTTAAAATTGAAACTATTTTGTTGAAAATTTAAATATTTTGTTAAAAAGTTATCCTCTTTGGTCGAAAACTCTACTATTATTTTGAAAATTAACTTTTTAGTTGAAAATTCATCTCTGGTTGAAAACTGAACTATTCTTTTGAAAATTTATTAATTTTTTTAGTGAAGATTGATCTTTTTGTTAAAAATTTAGCTTTTCGTGTTGAAAGTTCAACGATTTTTTGTTAAAGTTTGATATTTTTTGTTTCAAAATTCGACTATTTGGTTGACTCAAAAAGATACATTTTAAACCAAAAATCAAATCATTAAATGTTTAGGTTAAGCAATTAATTATCAACCAAAAAAGGAATTTTCAACAAATTAAAAATAATAAAATGAATAAAAATTGAATTCAAAATGTTAAAGTTTCAGGGCAAAAGACGAATTTTCTACAAAAAAGTTGAATTTTTAATTTAAAAAATTTCAATTTTTTGCCAAAATAATTGAATTTTCAACACAAAAGGATTATTTTTCAACAAAAGAAATGAAGTTTCAAGTAATAACATTACTTTTCTATTGAAGAAGACGAATTTTCAACTGAATAAATGAATTTTCAACCAATAAGATAAATTTTCAATCAAGAAGTTTAATTTTCTACCAAAAAGACGAACATTCATCTTTTTGGGTTGAAATTTCTATTTTTTGGGTAGGAAATTAAATTAGCAATTAAATCACCATCTGATTGAAAATTTGTATTCTCTGGTAGAAAATTCAAATGTTTTCTAGAATATGTTTCAACTGATGAGATTACTTTTGCCAAAGGCGAATTTTCATCCACACAATTAAATTTTCTACCAAAAATATAAATTTTCAACCAAGAACAATTATTTTCTATTAAAAAAGACGAATTTCTAACAATTAACATGAACTTGTAACAAAACAGTTTAATTTTCGACCAAAAAGATGAATTTTCATCAAAATAAATTAATTTACAACCAAAAAGATGAATTTTTAATAAAATACATGAAATGTTAATAAAATGCATGGATTTCTAATAAAATACATGAATTTTTAACAAAATAATTGAATTTTTGACTAAAAAGATTAACTTTGAACCAAAAAGATTAATTTTCTATCAACAAAAATCGAAAATTCGTCTTTTTAGGTTGTAAATTCTTTTTTTTTGGGGGGAAATTCAATACTTGGTTAAAAATTAACATTTTGGTCAAAAATTTTTATATTTTTGATAGAAAATGCAATTTTTTTCTAAATAATTCTAGATAAAGTTTCAACTAATGAGATTACTTTTCTACCAAAAACACAAATTTTCAACAAAAGAAAGGAATTTTCAAGGAAAAAGATCATTTTTCAAAGTTAAATTTTCGGCCAAAGGGATGACTTGTCAAAGAAGGAGTTCAAATTTCTAAAAAATAGTTGAATTTTCAACTAAATGCATATAATTTAAACCATAAATGAAATAGTGAAATTTTAAACTAAAAAAATAAATAATTTAAAACAAAGCAGTTCAATTTTTAACAAAAAAAAATCAATTTTAAGCAAAGTAGCTTAACTTTTAACGAAGAAGTTGAATTTTCAACCAAAAGAGATTAATTCTCATCGAAAAATGTAATAGTTGAAAATTGAACCAAAAATGGTTTTAATTTTAAATAAAAAAACACTTGAGTCTAATAAAAAGGACGAATTTGTAATCAAATTTTTGAATCCGAAACCAAAACAGATTAATTTTTCATAAAAAATTGCATTTTTAACCAAAAAAGGTGAGATTTTTACCAAAAGAGATGAATTTTCAACTGTAGCAGTAAAATGTTCTATTTAAAAAAATTAATTTTTTACTACAAAAAAACGAATTGTTACCTCTGAAAATGTTTTTCTCGAAGTGTTTCTATATATTTTTAAAAATCATGGAATCTAGGGTGAAGAAAGATTCAAATTTTCTTATATTGGGTTGCATTCATCTCTATGGCTCTAGAAATTAATTTTTTCTTCTAAAAATGAAACTGTTTCTTTATTTCCTGTCGTACTAAAGAATCTTTTGAAAACTAGCTCCCACGATTTGAATAGTAAAAATGAAAAAAAAATTGAAAATCAATCAAATTGAATTAAAAAAGACACTTGAAATACATTTTGAAAATGAATAAAAAAGTATTGATTTTTGTAGTTACTGCTACTGAAGAAAATATAAGTAGTTACCAATTTTTTACTTATTTACAAAAGTAACTTCGTAACTTCGTTACCAAAAGAAGTAACTAGTGACACTCTAAAAAATAATTTTCTTAGACCAAACAAACTATTTTCTTGGATATACATGAATATTTGGTTGAATAAAACAAACTTTCGTTGATATAAACGAATATTTAATTAGCCAAACCAAATTTTTTGGTTCAATCAACCGAAAAGTCTATCTAGTAAAAGATTTGGTTAAAACAACCATAAAAGGGTTCGAGGTAGGCCAAGTTCCTGAAGGACCTTAGGTTAGGCAAAGCCGAAAACTCTTAGTGTCAAAATCATAGGTACCAGGGAGACCAAAAGCGGAGAGGTCCGCATCGATGTTGGTCGTGCAACGTATAGCAGATCTGAACTGTCCTCCGCCATGAAGATGGCAGTTCGCGCAGGGCGTTGCGTCCGTGAACTCGTCTCGTGCACGGAGATCGAGGTCCTGGAGCTCGACGCAACAACGGACAAGAGGAGGGGGTGCATGTTATCCGGTAGCACATTGGTGGTCAAACGACGGGATATGTCGCAGTGAATATCTCGAAGAAGGCCTTAAGTAGAAATCTAATAAAATACATTGGATCACGTGAACAGCTAGGACAAGACATCTCCGTTCGGGATATCTGAAGGTGGGTTGGATGTCCTGCATAGTCCGCAAAAAGACGGAGGTCGTGTGATGTGACTACTGCCAGGGCTTCGCCCACTTGGCAGGAGCCTGCACTAATCCAAACAGGGCTGAATCATGTTGGAGGTGTGGCGAGGAAGGGCACAAATCTGCGAAGTGCGATAGCATGCCTCAGTGCTACCTCTACGCAACTAGAGAAACAAAAATTCGGACTGATCATCTGCCGAGGACGATGCCATGTTTATCGTTTAAAAAGGCCATACTGTAGAGGAGACCTCCAAGCAAGCAGCGATAACAAGCAAGACAAAGACGCACGGCGTAGTGGCCCTACCCCTTTGTCCATGAATTAATGCGATAAACGGTTCCGGGGACATTCGAACAAAACCTTTCAGTAACTTTCATTACGGTGCTGAAAGCTAAATGGCACCTGCGTGAGGTACCTTAAACGGAGACTTTGCGGTACCGGTCGAACTTCCAGAGTATGCAGCCTTATCCTTATATGCAGGGTTCTACAAGGATGGATAAAACGTTTCCCTAGCTGTTTGTTAGAACAAGAATGATGTCAACAAATAACCAAAAAGTTGTAGATGCTGTTCAAAACATATAAACGCGCAGATTACCCGATAATAGATCAGAAAAAAGTACTGATCACTTCAGAGTTTAGGTGCTAAAAATAATATGGTTTCATTTTTATCCAAGAAAGATGCAATTTCTACTAAAATAAATAAATTTTTAAATTGAAAAGGCAAATTTTTAACTACAAAAAAATAGTTGAATGTTCATTCAAAAGAATTTTCAGTTCAATTTGAAAAAATAAGATATGAACTTCAAACGAAAAATAGATTTTTCTACATAAATAGTTGAAGTTTCAACCCAAAAAGACGGATTTTTAACAAAACGGTTTCATTTTTATACAAGAAAGATGCAATTTCTACTCAAATAAATGAATTTTTAAATTAAAAAGGCAAATTATATGAATAAAAAGTAGTTGAATTTTCATACAAAAAAGATTTCAGTTCAATTTCTGATGATAATATCTGACTTTTAAATATAAAGTAAATTTTGTACAAAAATAGTTGAAGTCTGAACCCAAAAAGAAGAATTTTCAGCAAAACAGTTTCATTTGCATCCAAAAAAGATGTC
This sequence comes from Andricus grossulariae, assembly GCA_011634705.1. NCBI lineage: Eukaryota > Metazoa > Arthropoda > Insecta > Hymenoptera > Cynipidae > Andricus > Andricus grossulariae. Next base: position 215,413,496 of record JAABKJ010075445.1, on the reverse strand, counting down.
ATTTCTACTCAAATAAATGAATTTTTAAATTAAAAAGACAAAGTTTCAAAAGAATAGTTGAATTTTTATTCAAAAAAGATTTCATTTTAATTTTCAAGACTAAGATACGAATTTTAAACAAAAAGTAATTATTCTACGAAAATAGTTGAAGTTTCAACCCAAAAAGACGGATTTTCAACAAAACAGTTTCATTTTTACCCAAGAAAGATGCAATTTCTACTAAAATAAATAAATTTTTAAATTGAAAAGGCAAATTTTTAACTACAAGAAAATAGTTGAATTTTCATTCAAAGAAGATTTCAGTTCAAGTTTCAACTTTTTTTTTAATTTTTTGGTGGCTAGGTTCGTTTTTCACTCACCAGGTTTTTTTGGCGTGTAAGGTTAAATTCATATTAAATTTATGTGCAATTCTGCGAGTTATTTGTTTCATTTGCGAATTTTCAAAAATTAAGTACATGAAAGACAACCGCCCCCCCCCTACATTCTGTAACGAATCGTAACCCACTCTGCATGTTAATATAATTTATTATTCACTTTTTATTTAAAAAATGCTTCTATATGAATGCTAAGTACGTGGAAAACTAAATAGGGTAAGGTGGGGCAGCGCCGACTAGTTAACAGGAATAGCGATGGGCTAAGGGGAGGAGAGGAATAGGGATGGGATAAGGGGAAGGAAAGGAATGAATAGGGATGATATATAATCAGGGATGGGGACCGAAGGAAAGGTCAGAGAAAATGAAAGGAATAGGAATGGAAAGGAATAGGGATATGATAAGGGAAAGGAAAGGAATAGGGATGGGATGGGATTAAGGAAAGGGATAGGATGATGGAAACCAAGGGAATGAGGAGGGGATAAGGGAAAGGGAAGGAATAGGAATGAGGGGAAGGAAAAATAAGTGATTTCATTTCACAGGTGAAACATCTAAATAGAGGACTCACACATAGATAACATGTGATAAGGGAAAGGAAAGGAAAAGGGATGGATTATGATTAAGGAAAGGAATAGGGATGGGATAAGGGAACGGAAACGAAAGGAATATGGATAGAATAGCATTAAGGAAAGGAATAGGTATAGGATAAGGGAAAGGAAAGGAATAGGAATGGGATAATGGAAAGGAAAGGAATAGGGATGGGATAAGAGAAAAGGAAATGAAAGAAATAGGGATGGGATAAGGGAAAGGAAATGAAAGGAATAGGGATGGGATGATGGAAATGCAAGGAAGAGGGATGGGATAAGGTAAAGGAAATGAAAGCAATAGGGATGTGATAAGGGAAAGGAAAGAAATAGGGATGGGATAAGGGAAAGGAAAGGTATGAGGGGGGAGAAGGAAAGGGAAAGGAATATGAATAAGGGAAAGTAAAAATAAGTGATTTCATTTTACAGGCGAAACATATAACAGTGGCATCGCACATGGATAACATGGAATAAGGAAAAGGAAATGAATGGCGATGGGATAAGGGAACGAAAAGGAAAGGAATATGGATAGAATAAAATTAAGAAAAGGAAGAGGGATGGGATCAGGGAAGGGAAAGGAATAGGGATGGAATAAGGGAAAGGAATAGGGATGGGATCAGGGAAAGGATAGGAATGAGGATGGGATAAGGGAAACTAAAGGAATAGGGATGGGATAAGGAAAAGGAAATGAATAGGGATTGGATAAGGGAAAGGAAAATAAAGGAAGAGGGATGATATAGCATTAAGGAGAATTGAATACTTCAGGTCAGTCCCGATCTCCGATTATAATTGCGAGACTTAGTCAGCAAGAAACTTTTTTTTGTTTCATTGAGAAACGTAAGAAAAAGCGAGATTTTTCGGCAAAAAATATTGACTGGTCTGGTGGGGAGGAAAGCATCCTTCACATTAGGCAAACTTTGACAAATACTATGGTCTGATATACAAGGTGGCATTAAACTTGAAAAGATCTAAGAAGATAAACTTTCTATGGATTTCCTCTGGCAATATCTTCTCTCGTAAGGAGGAAGGATCGCAAAGAATTATACTTTCTCATCTTCACGATCTTGATGGATTTTTGACTGGTACGTTCAATAAATTCGCGCCTTTACATGTACCACGTTCTCAAAGGGAAACGGTTACAGGCATAACTGCAGAAATAAGAGAATTGATGAGAAAGAGGACACGAAACGTAGATTGGCAAAAAGAACCAGGAATAGTAGTATACAAGCTGAATTTCGCAAAATTCAGAATCTTGCTAAAAAAAAACTAGGGTCTCTCACAAACAATTTAACTTTAACGCAGTCGGAAATGAAACCAAAAAAGAAATAATTTTTCATCTTGTCAGGCGCTTGCGTTCAATTCAGCTAAAACAGGAATCTCCTGATCAAAATTTCTCTGCTAGTGACTCACTTACTACATTTATGTTAAAACCTATTACGACACAACTTCTAACTGCCTCCTTCAATTCACCTTTGCAAACTTTTGATGAATATTATGCATTTTTTCCTGACATAACTCCTAAGACTTTCCTGAAGGAAGTAACAGAAGTTAATTCTAATGCGATCGGTATGGATGGAATCTCGATAAAATTGATCTGGTTAGCTCTTCCAGTTATCTCCCCAATATTATTGAACATTTATAATGCATCTTTGATATGCGGATTTTTTCCACATATATGGAAAAAGGCACTAATTCAACCGATACCTAAAATCACCAGTCCTACTTCCACTAAAGACTTCTGGACAATGTCTATCTTCAAACCGTTATCACAGCCACTTGAACGAATTGTGCACAGGCAACTATCAAATTTTCTAGATACCAATGAATTATTACTGATAATCAGTTTTGTAATCAGCGCAGGTGAGGTCTATTCAGAATTTTAGCGAAAGTTTCTTGCTTCCTTTAAAATTGATTTGCATTGTCTTCCCTTTTTCTGTTTTGATTTTATCTTTACTTTCCTTGACTATTAGTTTTACTTTCCTCTCTGTTTATGTAATAATTTTAGAGTCTATTTCTTTCCTCATCCCTAAGCACTGCGGTGTCCAACTTTCTTCGATACGCATCCTTCTTTCGCGGGCGGCTGCGTTAATTTCATTATTTCACCACAAATCACCAGCAATTGTTCCTACAACCGCAGTACCACACACTACGGTCGGACTCCTAATAATGATATCCCGGAGCATATTCCATGTGCCATGTATATCTGCATCGCGGATTAGCGCCTCCCAAGTTACGCTATCATCAGAACACCTCATAACCCTTGTATCTTTTACTAGCTTTCTTAGTCTTCCATCCGCAATAACAAAGTCAATTATACTGTAGCTATCTCCATTGCATCAGCTGTGCATTTGGATAATTTTATGTCTGAACAAAGTATTTGTAAGAAACAAGCCCTTTTCTAGGCATAAGCCGTTCATTCATATCTCCTAGCAGAATGATTATTTCACCATGATCTCAAGTACCTATTGTACATTCAAAGTGTCCCAGGAAGCGTCTTTCAGTTCAGACTGATAAATCTCCAATAAACAAATTTGAACAGAGAAGTTTAAATTTCAATCAAGCCGTTGAATTTTTAACCAAAACGATAAATTATCAACGACAAATGTGATGACTGATATTTCAATTCTATTCATTTTTGAAGCAGATGAATTTTTAACCAAAAATGGAACAGGTAAATTTTCAATTGAAAAATTAATTTCGAACCAAAGAAAAACCAATCTTTTGACCATCACTCTCTATTTAATCCATTTTCATCTTGTCCATTATGCCTTCCATTTTCCTTCCAAAAATTCATTTTTTTTTTATTTCAATTCTTCTAAATGGTTGAAATATCAAGTATTCAAGTTTTTGTTCAAAGTTCATCTCTTTAGTTGAAAATTCGTTGATTTTTGGGGTTCAAAATTAATTCTTTAAACTGTATTTTGTTGAAACTTTGTCTTTTGTGGTAGAATATTAATCTTCTTGGTGACTAATTCACTTTTTTGGTTGAAAATTCGGTTAAAAATGCATGTATTTTGTTTAAAATTAATCTTTTTTTATAGAAAATTAATCTTTTTGTTTGAAAATTTATCTTTTTGATGGAAAATTAGTTTTTTTTATTGAAAATTAATTTTTTTAACTGAATATTTAACTGTTGCCTTTTTTGTTGAACATTTATCTTTATTGGTAGAACTTTAAACTTGTTGGTTGAAAATTCATCTGTTTGGTTGAAAATTTAATTATTTTATTGAAAACATTTTTTTTGTGGTTGAAAATGATTTTTTTAACTGAAAATTGAACTATTCCATGTGTGATTTAACAATTATCTTCTGCAGTTGAAAATTCAACTATTTGTTTGAAAATTTCTGTTATTTGTTGAAACCTTGTCTTTTGTGGTACAATATTAATCTTCTTGGTGATTAATTCACCTTTTTGGTTAAAAATTCATTTCTTTGGTTGAAAATTCACCAATTCGGTTAAAAATTCATCTATTTTGCTAAAAAATAATCTTTTTTGATAGAAAACTAATTTTTTTGTTTGAAAATTTATCTTTTTGATTGAAAATTAGTTGTTTTTTATTGAAAATTAATGTTTGTAACTGAATATTTAACTATTACCTTTTTTGTTTAAAATTGATATTTTTTTGGTAGAAATTTAATCTTCTTAGTTGAAAATTCATCTACTTTACACAAAATTGGTCTTTTTTGGGTTAAAAATTAAACTATCAGGTTACAATTTTATTTTTTTGGTTGAAGATTCATTATTTTAGTTAAAAATTAATTTCTTTGTTTACAAATTTAACTATTTTGATGAAAATTGTTTTGTGTCTTTGTGTGTGTGTTCAAAATGATTTTTTTTTTCAACTAAAAATTGAACTATTCCATGTTTGATTGAACATTTATCTTCTGTAGTTGAAAATTCAACTATTTGTTTGAAAATTTATGTATTTTGTTGAAACTTTGTCTTTTGTGGTAGAATATTAATCTTCTTGGTGACTAATTCACTTTTTTGGTTGAAAACATTGAATTGAATAGAATTGAGTGAATTTAGACAAACACAAGAGAATTTCAAGGAATTTAAAATCTCTAAAAATCTTCAAAACCCTACGAAATCCCCTATTCTTTAGATCGAATTATATGAAATCCTGGGAAATTCAATAAAACACATTGAGAGCTTATAAAACCTCTTAAAATCATTGAAATTCTTGGAAATTTGATAAAAAGCCTTGAATTCTTTCAAAATGCCCTAAAATATCCGAAATTCTTTTAAATGTTTTCAAATCCATTGAAACTTTTCAAACCTCTCGAAAATTCCTCAGAATTTTAAAAAATACCCTAAAATCTTCCATAATTCCCTACAACCATATGAACATTTTTTTAAATCACTTTAGGTTTCTTGGAATATTTTAAAATAATCTCAGAACTTGTCAATCTTTTCAAATCACTTTATCTTATTATAACATAATCAAAATCTTCTCAGATATTTCGAATCCTCCACATTTTTCTCAATTACCTTAAAACTTTGTAAAACTCTAGAAAATTCCTCGCGATTTTTAAAAATATGCCAAAATCGATCCAATTTTTTTTATTTTCTTCCAATTATTAGTCCATAATTATAGGTCCCTAGATTCAATCGTGGTTAATCTATCGGTTAATTTATTGAATGAAACATGTCTATAGTGACTTTATCTTAAAAAAGTGACTAAAACATGATTCGAGAAAAAAAGTTACTAAAAGTGATTGCGTGGTAGCCCTGATTATTCTTGGCAGTAGGGTAAACGGTGCAATGTTTGTTAGGTGTTTCCGCTTTCCGAAAATAATTATTTTTCTGAATAGTTATGATAGATTTAGTAAAAACTTTTAGATTTTAATTTAATTTGATGAATTAAAATACACGATAGTAGTATACTATGTATGCCTGTACTGTAACTTTCAACGCTGAACTTATTATTAAAATATGAATCATTATGAAATTTATTATCCATCTGTGTATTTTAGAACATAAGAAGAAACAAAAAACTGTCTAACTTTCTCGCAATCTACAAATTTTTAGACTGGAAGAATTTCTTAAGTAGCCAATCATTGTACCGACCACCCTAGTTAAAAGAATGACAATAGAACTTTTTCGGCAGACGAAAAATGCTTCTGTCGCGGACTCGCAGCTGGAAAAAACAAGGCTTTATCCGAGAAAAGACAGAGCTACTTTTTTGTTTGGGATGAATAGTCTATCCATCTCAGACTCCGATGTGATTCGTATCCTCAAGAACACTAAAAACTGAAAAGCCCCGAGTGTGAATGGGGTGCACAGCTCCTGATAGAAATACCTAGAGGTTTTGCACCCCGCCCTTGCTAGAACCTTTTCAAACATCACCTGCCTCTCGATCCTCTATAAATATTTCACGGCTATCATTTCTGACAACAGCTATAAATATTGCGAGGAGAACAACGTCCTCTCTGAAGGAAAAAAAGGTTGCTGTCGTGGTTCCCGTGGTTGCAAGGACCAAGTCACGATTGACAGTGTGTTTGTCTTGCATGCAAAACACAACTAACGCAATTATAACGCAAAAATAACGTCCAACAGGCACTTCCTTCAATGCCCCACAAGTATTTACCTAAGGTTCTTAAGACACATAAGATCTGTCCGCGCTTCATCCAATTTCTGGATCACGCTATGCACACGGGGTGTATAAGCATCAAAAGTTTTAGTGGTGTGGTGATGAGAGAAACCCAGCCGTTGCCCATTGAACGAGGAATCTCCGAAGGTGATTCATTTAGCGCACTATGGTTTCGCTTAGCATTGAACCGACTAAGTTGGACACTCAACAGCACGTCCTATGGGTTCAAAATTGAGGTGCGAGTCGAAACTAAATAGCCTACTCAATATCTTGCTGCAGTTCTCCTATGCCATCTAGATGTCTCTGGGTTTGGACAAATGCTGAAAGCTCAATTTGTTACGTGGGAAGATAAATGCACCACTGATACTGAATGACTACGCTCTGAGGCGATGGCTGATGAAAAATCATGCAGGTACCTTGGCGTATTGCAGGCAAAGAGTCCGCTCCACTCTGCAATTAAAAATGCGCTTTTAACACCTGTGCCATTTCTCACCTAACATACTCCTTTGGTTTGATCACCTGGTCTATGACTGACCTTGGGAGAGAGGCTGCACAAGCAACACCCCCAAACTCGATGATTTCTCCAAGATTTTAAAGATTTCGGATAGATTAAAAAGATATCACAAAGACTTTAATGATTTCCCAATGATTTCAATAATTTTACAAATATTATAAGATATTTCAAAAATATTTTAAATATTTCTCAAGGATTTCCAAGGATTTTCAAAGATTTCACAAAGATTTCGCAGAGATTTCGAATAGATTTAAAAGATTCCAGAAAGACTTCAAGGATTTCAATAATTTCACAAATATCACCAAATATTTCGAAAATTTTGATTTCTATTTTTTTTTATTTCGATTTTTGATAAAAAGGTTTCTAAAGATATCACGAAGATTTCAATTATTTCACAACAATTTTAGATAGATTCAAATATTGCACAAAGATGTCGATGATTTCCCAAAGATTTCACAAAGATTTCAATAGTTTCACAAATATTATCAGATATTTTTAAAATATTTTAAATATTTCGCGAAGATTTCCAAAGACTTCAGGAAGATTTCACAAATATTTCAATGATTTCCCAAAAACTTCGATGATTTCCCAAAAATTTCAAAGATTTCAAATAGATTTCAAAGATTGCATGAAGATTTCTATGATTCCCCAAAAAATTCTTAAAGATTTCCATAATTTCACAAATATTATCAGATGTTTAAAAAATATTTTAAATATTTCGCAAAGATTTCCAAGGACTTCAGAAAGATTTTGAAAAGATTTCTAAGCATATCACAAACATTTCAATTATTTCACAACAATTTCAGATAGATTTCAAAGATTGCACAAAGATTTCAATGATTTCCCAAAGATTTCACAAAGATTTCAATAATTTCACAAATATAATCAGATATTTTCAAAATATTTTAAATATTTCGCAAAGATATCCAAAGGCTTCAGAGAGATTTCACAAAGATTTCAATGATTTCCCAAAAATTTCAAAGATTTCACAATGATTTCAAATAGATTTCAAAGATTGCATGAAGATTTTAGATGATTTCCCCAAGATTTTAAAGATTTCGGATAGATTAAAAAGATTTCACAAAGACTTTAATGATTTCCCAATGATTTCAATAATTTTTAAAATATTATAAGATATTTCCGTTTATAATTTTACCAAATTTGATAATTTTCAAATCTAAGTAATTAAAAAAAAATGTTAATAATAAATAAATAATAATTCCAAAAATTTATGAAATATTTTAAAATTTCTTCCATACGTCTAATAGTCCTAAATATTTTTTTAACTGACTCGAATTTTTCCTAAAATTTGGTAAAATCCTGCAGATTCTCTAAATTCCTTTTCAACATATCCGAAGTCTTCAAAAAACTTTTTGAATTTTCTCAAGAATTTTAAGAAAATTATATTTAAAGAGACCTTCAAAACAAACTGATAACATTTTACTAAAAATTTTTTTTTTTTTTTATTATTAATTTTTAAATTTCCTCTCAAAATCATTTGAAATTTTCCCAAGAATTTTAAGAATTTTTTTTTATTCTCTTGAAACTTTCAAAATTCTTAAAAAGCTTCTACATTTTTGTCTGAAATCTTCAAAAATCTACATTATAATTTTGAATTCTTCGAAATGTCTTCAAATTTTCAATTATTATTGGATTTTTTTCAAAATGTCTAAATATCTCTTGAAATTACTCGAATTTTTCATAAAGTTTTGTAATCTTGCAAAATTGAACAATTTTACTTTAAAATTGTTGACATTCTTCTTCGAAATTTTAGGAAATCTTTCGAAAATTATGGAAATATCTTCAAATATTCTTTTTAAATCAATTTTTTTTTTAATTTTCCTAGGAATCTTAAAGAAAACTTTCTTTTTTGGAATTTTGTAGTTGTTCCATGAAATCTTTTAAAATAATTTAAAAATTTCCAAGATTCTTAATTTTTTTTATTCTATTGAAAACTTTAAGAATCCTTAAAAATCAGCAACATTTTTTCGAAATATTCATAAATCAACATTTTATTTTTGATTTTTTGAAATCTCTTAAAATTTTTATTTAATTTTGAATTGTTTCAAAATTTCCAAATATCTTAAAAAATAATTCGATGTTTTACTTACATTTTTTTTAAATTCTTACAAAGTTAAAACAATTGTCTTAAAACCTTCGAGATTCTTTTTCGACAATGTTGGAAATTTTATGTATATTTAAATATTCTCATAAAATTAATTTTTCAATTACGTATAAATCATTTATATCCTTTAGTGTTGTGAAATTTTTTAATCTTATGAAATTTCTTGAAATCCCATCAAATCATTTTAAGATCCTTAAAACCCATGGAATTCCTTCTAAATTTGTTGAAATCATTTGAAATCCCTCAAAATCACTAGAAATATTCGCAATCACAAAAATCCTTTCAAATTTAATTTTATTTATTTTCCCAGTTTCACTAGAAATATCTTGTAAGCTTCAGAAATCCCACAAAATTCTTTGCAATCTTTTGAAATTCTTAAAATCTCTTGAATTTGTTTGGAATTACTTGAAACCTTCTGATATGTTTGGTAAACTTTTAAATGCCGTGAAATTTGATTGAAATTTGACGAAATCGCGTAGTACCTTCCTTTTTAATACAAATTTTTTTCGTTTTTATTTTATAGACGCTTGAAATAATGCGCAAAAAAAATAATATTTTAACAAACTTCACAGCCCAAAATTCTCTCAAAACTGATGAAATAGAATGATTTTTCCTAAAATGGGGGAATAATTGGAGAATAAATTCTTTTGGATAAAATTAAGGTACAGGCATCATATTGAATTATATATGTCACAATTAATGTCGAAATATATTGCTTTTTCAAAAGAATAGTTGAATTTTTAACCAAAAAAAAAAAATCATTTTTCACCAAAACAGATGATTTTTCTACGAGAGACTTTTGAATTTTGAACCCTAAAAGCTGAATTCTCAAACAAGAGAGATGATTTTTCAAATAGCTAAATTTTCGAATTACACGTACATGTCAATCGAATTTTTCTTGAAATGAGAAATAGTAGAATTTATTTGGATGCACTCATATCTTGAATGAGTTGTTTGAATTTATTTAAATTCAATTGAATTCCCCTAAACATAATGCGTCAATTTTTGAATATTGAAGCTGAAAAGAAAAAATTTTTGCTTATGTTATTCATGTATGTAAAATACTGATGATTTCAATCAATGATAAAATTTTGATAAATTGTGAAGTTTCACTACATCTTAGTTGTCGCGCCAAAACCTAAGGTTCATAACAGGATGAGAAGGTAGTTAAAGTCAGGAAAATAGATAGATAGATAGATAGATAGATAGATAGATAGATAGATAGATAGATAGATAGATAGATAGATAGATAGATATACAGATAGATATATAGATAGATATACAGATAGACAGACAAAGAGATAGACAGATAAACAGACAAAGAGATAGATAGATAGATAGACAGATAGACATATAGACAGATAACAGACAAACATGCAGACAGACAGGCAGACAGACAGACGGACAGGCAGATAGACAGATAGATAGATAGATAAATAGATAGTTAGACAGATAGATAGATAGATAGATAAATAAATAGATAGATAGATAGATAGATAGATAGACAAAGAGATAGATAGATAGACAGTTAGACAGAGAGGCATACAGACAGACAGATATACAGACAGATAGATAGATATACAGTTAGATAGATAGATAGATAGATAGATAGATAGATAGATAGAAATTTAACAGACATACAGACATGCAGATAGATATATAGATAGATAGACAGAGGGACATACATACATACAGACATACAGACAGACAGATGGACAGATAGACAGATAAATAGATAGACGGATAGATTGATAGACAGACAGAGAGATAGACAGACAGACAGAGAGATAGATAGATGGATATATAGATAGATAGATAGATAGGCGGACAGACAGACAGATAGGTAGACAGATAGATGGATGAGTAGATAGATATGAATAGATATGAATAATGTTTTAACAGAATAGTTGAATTTTCAACATGAAAAGGTGCATTTTCAGCCGAATGATCGAATTTTGAAATAAATAAGATCAAAATAGAATAGAATAGGATGGGATAGGATAGGGTAGACTAGAATAGGATAGGATAGGATAGGATAGAATGAAATAGAATAGAATAGAATAGAATAGAATAGAATAAAATGGAATGGAATCGAATGAAATAGAATGGAATAGAATAGAATAGTATATAGTAGGATAGAATAGAATAGAATAGAATAGAATGGAATAGAATAGAATAGAATACAGAAGAATAGAATAGAATAGAATAGAATAGAATAGAATAGAATAGAATAGAATAGAATAGAATAGAATAGAATAGAATAGATTTTCATGAGTTTTTTAATGCAAATCGCTTCTTGCACATAAAATGCTACTCTATACTGACAATTAGATATTTACATACATTTTCTCTCAGCATCGACTTAGAAAGTCACGGTTTAAAAAAAATCTCACATTCAATCCAATTTTCAATTAGAGTTAGGTAAAACTTAATTTTTGTTAAGAAACATAATTTTTTAAACAAATTTTTATTGTTTTTGACTATCTTCTTCTATATAAATGATAGATAGTTGCGTAGTTTCTTCTGAAATTTTAAACTTTTTCCCACATTTTACTGATTAATGTAAGAAATAATGCAATTAAGCAAACATAGATGTTTAAACAATTTATTATAGTTCATCACTATTTTTTTATAGAATTTCTAGGAAGCTGAGGTTTTTCTTCAATTTTTAGTTAGGAACATATAATAAATATTAATAATAATTTAAACGAAAAGGCTCTCAGGAACTACTTGAAGGAAAATTTACATTTAATATGATACATGTAGAAAATTTGAAAAATATTTCAAATATCTGTTTTACTTCAGAAAATTACATTCACGACAAAGAGATTGTTTAAAAAATGATTCTGAAAATTTCAGACACAAAAACCGCAAATTTCTACCATTAAGGAAATAAAATATTATTAACAATGATAATAAATTGTTTAAACACTAATTTTTGTGAACTTGAATTAATTATTAATTCACTCTAATTGGAAAGTGAACAAAAAGTTAAAAATTTCAGGGAAAAAACCGCAAATATCTAGTATTAATATAAAAGAAGATAGCTATAAACAATAAAAATTTGTTAGAACAATTATTTTTGCTATATACAATTAAATATCAACTTACTCCAAGTGAAAAGTGGACAAAAAGTTGAAAATTTCAGACCAAAACCTTAATTTCTAGCATTATTCAAATAGAATATCATGACCAATAAAAATAAATTGTTTAAAAAATTATGTTTTGTTAACATTAATTAACTCTTAGTACACTCTAATTGAAAATTGGACAAAAAGTGGACAATTTCTTTTAAAAACGGCGACTTTCTATCTCTATTCTAAGATAAAATTGCTAAAAACAATAATTCCGCCAAAGAAGAATAATATTCAACCAAACAGTAGCATTTTCATTCAAAAAATATGAAATTCCTACTGAAACATATAAATTTTTAAGCGAAAAAAAATTGGGCGCAAAAGGAACGACACAAATCCTAAGAAAAATTACGAACCTAACCAAATATTTAGAAAACCAAGATTTTCCCCAAAATTGTTTTGACGCTAATTCCCACACAATTTGTGGAATTTCCCCCAATGTGTAGTAGGGAAATTTCACCAAACACTCTTGTGGAATAGTAAACAATAAGTGGTGAATTTTCCTCAAGATTTTATGAGGAACATTCCCTATTCTATTGTGAAATAATCTAAAATTTCGGGAATTTTCCCGGCATTTATGTAGGGAAAATTCCCTCACATTTATGGAAGATTGCTTAAAACTTTGTAAATATTGATACTCATTATTTGGGGAAATAACCTCAAAATTTTATGGGAAATATTTCCTATGGTATTCTGTGATAGCTTAAGATTTCCGGAATTTCCCGAAATTTATGTGGGGAAAATTCCCCAAAATTTGTGCAATACTAATAAAAAAAGTAAGTGTGAGCATCATATTGCTGATCACGGTTGCCTCTGCGCCAGGTAAGTATGCTTTGTTTCGCGTTGACTGCTTTTTTAAACAGTCGACGCATCATTTCTGTTTCAAGAGAGGTGGGACGTCGCGCCCTGGCGGATTTCTCATGAACTACCAACTCAGAGTGGCAAGAAATTGTATCGTAGTGCCTAATATACTACACTTAACTGATAATTCAAAATTTTTTTTGCGGATTTTGATTATTATTTTTAGAAAACTTTTATTTTTCATGCAAAATCATCAACTTAATAATTATTAATTAAAAATCTAAAGAAATTCATAAAAATTTGAAGCTTTCTATGCCAGACTGTTGAAAAATCTACAATTTTCTATAATCTTCTGTGAAAACGACGACAAGAAATGTTTGAGATGACTATAACATTAATAAATCTTTTTTCTAAAAAAATAAGAACTTCTAGGAAAATTTCAACAAATCTTGGGGAAAATGATTTTCCCCAACGAAAATGTGGATGCTTCCCCACGACTTACCTTCGAAGCGCACGCCTGCACGAGATATCAAATCAGTCGTCAACTCCTGAGTTTGGAATTGTTTGACTCGTTTGTAAGCGGAATCGGTAAGGAATGATCTGCCACTACCGTTGTCGTGTATGCCACAAATTTTTTCACCAGTCGGTGCGGTGGCTGACGAATAGAGGATGTCGAGCCGGAAACCAAGTTCTAAAAGAAGTCAGTTTTTCTTCGAAGTCGACTGAATCAATTGCGTCCTCCTCAAAGCTCTCGTCCGAAAATGAAAGTAAGGCAACAGTTTCTCAAACGATTTTTCAAGCTCCACGTGTAAAATAAGCTGCACCTCGTCGCCAGATTATTCTGAATCACTAGGAGCTTCCCCAATGAGTGTGTGTTGTATGCCCCAATTATGCGCAATTGGAACAGAGCAATTCAGGTCGGTCGAAAGTAGGTTTTGATCCTTACGACATTGGTTGTTCCTCGACAGGTTTGTGCTTGTCCGCTTTCAGAGTGATCATCGCTTGTCTTTCACTAGTCTTGCACTAAACATTCATCAACCAAAAAAAAACTATTCCTGCACATAGTTCAGGTCTGTCGGGCCAGACCTGGAATGCGCAGGTACTGCGTACGTTCGAATATGAGGCTAGCCCTACATACGAACACAGCGAGAGTTTCATACTTCTCGAGCCTTAATTCATAGACCTCTAGCAGAAGATCGGCGACGTCTTTCTTCACGCCTCACTCATATTGGAAGGCGCTTGAGAAATCTCTCCATGTATACTACGAGCTGTTGGTCACTAGGTACCACGACCTGTACAAACCCTCAAAAACCTTTGACAAACATGGAACGAATGTTGTCTGTGTATTCTACTGATGCTCGAGTAATCCTTGAGGATCAGCAGAAACTGTTTAGTCTTCCGCTCGGTCCTTGGAAAATAAATCTACCAGGAATGGACTATGCGACCGATTTTCATTGGCATGTAATTGTCGAAATAATAATGATTTCCACCGGGTCCACGAATTGACGACAAATTTGGGGTATGTCTCGGATTAGTTTGGGGACGACTGCCGCTTTCGCTGGAGTCGTCCTCACGCCAGTCGTATACGATGTTGTATACGATGTTATATACGATGCTGCTTACGATGTCGTTTACGATTTGTTGAAATTTGTTAAAAAGTGAAATTTAGATTATGTAAATGATGATATTAGGTAATAAATAATATAATTTATAACAGATCTGTATCAGGGAAGCACATTTTTTTCTACAAATCGTAAACGACATAGTAAACGGTATCGTATACGTCATCGTATACTATTCCAAATTAAGATTTTGTATACGAGGTCATATAAAACACCGCATACGATATCGCATGCGACATCGTATACGACATCGTATAGAACATCGTATCTGTTTTTTTATTTATATTACCTTATTTTGTATTGCATTGTTATCACATATATACCTATATATAGTATATAATAATAATAACATAAAATGTATTGAAAAATACAATGTCGCATACGATGCCGTTCACGATTTGTAGAAATAAATATGCTTCTCTGATACACATCTGTTATAAATTATATTATTTACTGCCTATTATTATCATTTACATTATTTAAATTTTTTTATTCAACTAATTTCTACAAATCGTAAACGACAGCGTAAACGGTTTCGTATACGACGTCGTACACGACATCGTATACGTCATCGTATACTATCCCAAATTACGACTACGTATACGATGTCGTATACGACATTTTTAATAATTGTTAAATACGATGTCGTATACGACATCGTATACGACGTTGTATTTTTCAATAGGGGTTTGAACTTTTTTTTAGAGAACCTTAATGAATAAGTTTTTATTAATTCATATTCAAGGCACTTCAAATAATTTCTACCTATTTTAATGGATTTTTACGAAGATTATATATTTATATATTTTAAAAGCATCCAAATTTTTACCAAGCAAAATTTTTAAATTACAAGAAATGTCAATGCATTTTTTAACAATTTTTGAAGAAAGTTTGGTCATGTTAGTGTATTTTTAGAGAAAAAAATTAAATTTCAAAAAAATATGGTTTATTTTTAATAAAAAAATATTAGATTTTAAAGAATATTGTCCAATAATATATATTTATATAATAATAAATTTCTATAATAATACTTGAATTTGCTTTCGATTCAACCTCTCATAGACTTATCATCTGTCTCTTGAAAAGCTTGAAGGTTCATCCACATATAGTGAGATAAATAGAGAGATTGATGCGCCTTTGGAAAACTAGAATTACTATCTCACCTGGAAATATCGTGTGGCAACGAACAGCGTCACCTTCCAGAGGAGCGACACTAATCATTGCGAGCATACGGTCACTCATTATTCTCCAGGGCTAACTTCTCAATCTTACAAAGGGTTTCGGTTTAATTTCGATAAAACAATTTTGAGGATAATACGTTTTACGCTGGCCGAACACAGAATGATGAAAAGATTTATTGATTTAAAGGAATTTCATAAGATTTAAAAAGAATTCACGGGATTTCAAAGAATTTTAACGGATTTTAAGAGATTTAAAGAGGAATTCTTTAAATTCTCTAAATTTATAGAAATTTATGAATACCTTAAATTTCCTGAAATCCTTGATACTCTGAATTTTCTGAATTCTTTGAATCTTCTGCATTCCTGAAAATTTGTTAATACTCCGAACTCTTTGCATTACTCAGCTAAATGCTAAAAAATCCCTGAAATTCTCTGAACATCCTGAATTCGTCAATATTCTGAATTCTTTTATATTCCCGATATCCTTCTATTCACCTGAAATTCTCTGTATTAAATAAAAATTTTGAACTTTAAATTCCCTGAATTCACGGAATTACATGTATTCAAGAAATTTAGATGATTGCGGGAATTCCAAGGATTTACGAATAATGTAAGGAATTTAGTGAATTTAGATGAATTCAAGGAATGCAGAAAATTTATAGGAATTCAAAAGAATTCAACAGGATTTAAAAGAGTCTAAAGTCATTGCAAGAAATTCAAGAGAACGAAAAAGAGTACAGAGAATTTAAATAACCGAAAAGAATTAAGAAAAATTAAACATTCAAAATTACGAACTAAATACTGATACATATTTAAAACTTGACTATTTCACTATATAATAACTTTAAATTGAAATTCTCCAAAATAAAAAAATTCCGAAAAAGCATTTATTAAAAACTGAGTATTTTTGAAGTAGCTTTCCAATTTTCTAGGCCCCTCTCCTTAAAAAACTGTAAGACTGCTGGTGTAAACATCATTAGCGCTGAAACGCTTAAATATGGTGACAAGTAAATATTTGACAGGTTGTTCGAATTGATAAATTTATGTATCGGGATGGGAAGAGTCCCAGACGATTGGAGAAGAGCGATTATCGTATGAATATACAAAAGGAAGGAAGTTCAAAGCAACTGCAAAAATTACATAGGTATCAACTTATTAAGTACAGTAAGTTAAAGTGGATTTATGCTTGGAAGATCATGTACGGATCAAATATTTAGACTAAGAATGAGCATAGAAAAATGTCTGAGATTAGGAAAGAAAGTTTTTTGTGCGCTCGTTGACCTAGAAAAAGCATTTGACAAGGTAAAGAGTAGTAAGCTTTAAAAAGTCTTTAAGAATGAGGAGTCAATGTAGATATAAGCAAACTTTGGGAAGTCCTAAAAGAAGACGGTGTCAATGAATAACTCATTCAAGCAACAGAAACAATATATGCAGGAAGCAGATCAAGTGTGAGGGTGAATGGGAAACTAAGTGACTGGTTCGCTATTATGCAAGGCGTTAAACTAGGATGCATTATTTCCTCATGGCTATTCATCATATTTATGAACAAGTGTCTGAGAATGATCCTCTTCGACAAAGAAGATGTAGATTTCGAGACAGCGAGTGTACGTGGGTTAGCTTTCGCAGATGACAAGGTTGTTATAGCAGAATCAATCAAAGACTTGCAAAGAATGTTGAGTAGACTAAATACAAGCATGAAGAATGTGGGCCTCAAAATTAACGTAAATAAAACAAAAATAATAGTATTTGAAGGAAAAGGTGAGAAAACAATGTACAAAATTGTCCTCAATGATGAGAGGTTAGAACAAGTTGGTAAATACGTATATTTGGGTAGTCTATTCACTAGCGACGGAAAAATAGATGGGGAGTTAGATAGGCGCCTAAACGAGGGTAAAAAGGTTATCTGTAGAGCAGGGCCCATAATCAGAAGTAAAAACATATTAAGAAAGTTAAAATGGCAATTCATAATTCTATATTGATACCCACTGTACTATACGGTAGCGAGACATGGATCTGTCAAGAAAGGTTCCAGGGTATTGATAGCCTGCTTGATCCTTCGTCCATTTTTTGTTCTTCGACTTTCGTACATCTGGTAGAATGTGCCGCATGGGTCAACTATCTACGACAATAGTGGAAGACAACCCCTTCAAGGTATCGATTACAATTGAGGACGGCTACCGTAGAAAAAAAAAGAAAAAAATAATATGCAATAGCGTGTTATTGATGTAATCACCAATATTTAAAAATGTACCATTGCGTTCATTGATTTTTTTTGAAAATTTTGAGCCTCCGTAGAGCCTTTCAGCATGCATTTTCCATGAAATACGACGGTTGAAAGTGGACCGAGTTACAAAAAGGGCTTTTACCCACGTTTTTCACCTTTACTGCAAATTTGCATCTAAAGTTATGGACGCATCGCGATCAAATAATGATGTACTTATTCGTGATGAAATGAGGATTGACAAGATGATTTTTTCTTTGAGGATTTTTGAAACAGATAGTAGTGTTCTTTTTTTTCTGCATGAAAAGCAATTGTGTTGAATTGGGTTCGAATCAAAACAAAATTTTCTCAATAATTTATCCAAAATATCCAAATTTTCAGAAATCAATATAGTTGATGATTGAAAAAAAAAGTGTGAATAAACGTAGCAGATCTTCGTACAATACATCTTTATTCAATAAATTCTCTCAGTGAACCAACACTTTTCAAGAAAAATCGAAAAAAGAGTGGAAAAAGATTCAAACAAAATTTTTTAAATATTTTTCAAAGCGAGAGAGCATTCTTAATTTTACTCACTAGTGGACACTATCAGATATATAAATCACAATTTTCGACATTGTAAATCCTTATATGTTATTTTTCAATTGTTGTTCAAATCTACTTAAAAGTTATTTTTTCTTTCATTCAAGATGCAAATTTTTTCTTTGAATCCCCAATGGAAAAAAAATTACTGAAACCTACAACTTAACATGAAGACAGAAAACTAGAACATAAAAAATAGAACAAGAATCACAGGCAGGTAGAACTTTTTTGCATTATTTAAACGAATTTTTTACATTTTTGTACTTTGTTGATAGATGTGAACCCAGCTGAAAATTTCTGTACAGGCGAAAAATGTAGTTAAATAAAAAGTTATTGCAGCTTGTGTCGTTTTTCCAAAAAGTCCATTTTTAATTTTTGATGCATTTTTATAGCAAGAGCTTACAACAAATTTGTAGATCTTTTTTGTTTGAACAGTTTTTGTCTTTTCATTTTTTTTCGTCTCTTGTGTCACGTTAAAAAATTTTTTTTTTTCTATTTCAATGCTTATTTTTCACGATTGAAAAATATACTCGCCCTTTCTGACAATTATAAATAACAAATTTGTACATTCACTTTCAGTGAACCAGTTTGCATATTATTTTTCTTTCTTTCCTTGTGTCGTCTTCCAAAACATTAAATTTTTTTTATTTTAGGTGTTATTTTTCACGAATAAAACAACAACTACGCGTCTTGTCAAAAAGTGATTAATAATAAATTTGTAGACTTTTTTTGGTTGCACGATTTTTGTATCCTCATCTTTTTTTGTGTCTTGCATAGTTTGACGGCAAAAGGCAATTCTTCATTTTTCATTATTTTGTTTGGGGCTATCAAAATTTGAATTTTCGATTTTTCAGAAGAATTCAAAAAGTTGTTGTGATAATCTTCAGGGCTCTCGAAAAGAAACTTTTTTTTCGTCATGACTTTTTTTCATACCATGCGTTGTTCGGCTTAAAATATTAATTTTCGTTTGTTTTTTGAGATTTTGAAAATGCTCTAACTCTGACAATTTTGAATTTATCGGAAAATTTCACGAGGGGAAATTGTTTGTCTCTTGAAGTACTACTAGCAACTGTACATAGAATTTTCAAATTTTGAAAAAAAAGTGGTCTCTAGAATTTTCAAAATGTGCTCACTTGTCGAATTTTGATCCAAAATAGCTGGTTCGCGAACTCGTTCTTTTTTTTTAGGCCTTCAAAAAGTATGCTAAAGCACAATCGAATCTGATCAATCTTTCGAAAGTTATCGTGCCTACACGATAATACAGACTATAGACAGACAGACACCTTCGTAAAAACCGTTTTTTCTGACTTAGGGGGCCTCAAAACGTCGACATTTGATTGAATCCGCGAAAGTAATTTTTCACATAAAACCAATACCTTCTCATTGACAATGCAAATGGTCATAAGCGCCAAAATTCGGCACAGAAAAAGGGCATAGGCGCCAAAATTCGGCACAGCAAAAGGGTATAAGCGCAAAAGTTTAAAATTTCAAAAGGACATAAGCGCAAAAATGTGGCAAAGAAAAAGGATATAAGCGTCAAAATTTTGCACAGCTAAAATTTACTGTGCTAAATGTTGGCTCTTATGTCTTTTTGGAATTTCAAACTTTATCGCCTACCCCCTTTTTCTGTACCAATTGTTTCTGCTTATGCCCTTTTGCTTTGCCAAATGTTGTTGCTGATGCCCTTTTTGATTTCGAAAATTTGGTTTATCTCCTTTCGCTGTGCCAAATTTTGGCGCTTATGCCCTTTTTCTGTTTTGATTGTTGGCGGGTATGCCCTCTTGCTTTGCTATATGTTGTCGCTTATGCCCTTTTGCTGCATAATGTTAGCACTAATGCCCTTTTGGAATTTGAAGCTTTGCCGCTTATGCCCTTTTGCTGTGCTAAATTTTGGCCCTCGTCATCTAGTCAGTTTTTTCGGCCCCTAGTCTCGTGCGGACTACCTTAAGTCGAAGAAGCTTTAACAAATGTAGGATGGCCGTTTTAATCGGAGAAAAAATGCCCGATTTTTTCGTATAAATTGCCCACGGTCATTGAAATCAAATGTTTCGGGTTCTTAATGGTTAAAATTTTTCATTTGAAGTACTAAAATTAGAAAAATTAATGATTGAACGATTAAATTGTTTATTTATACTATACATTTTTCAAATAAAAAGTCAAATTATGTTTATTTTGAATTGTTTCAAATTAGTAGATATTTGTTAAAAAAAATTTGAATGGAACCAAGAAAATTGTTCTCTGTTTTAATTAAAAAATTTCAAATAGAATGGGTTGAAAATGGAATATTTTACAGCGAAACAAAATTAAATAGGATTTTAAATTGAATAATAGCGTTTTATTATCGAGCAGATTGAAAATTGCCTTGTAAAATCAATTGTGTATTGGTAAATTTCTAATGCTCGACCTACAGTTCCATTTTGAAAATCAGGAATCAATTTATGTTTACATTTGATCAAATTGTAACGTTTTTTCAAACTGTTAAATGAAATAATATGAACAAGACTTACACATTCCACATTTGTAAAATTGATCATAATACATTATAATGTAATACCTTAAACTATTTTTCAACCTAAATAATTCGATTGTCTCAACCTCACGCATTTTTTTCCTCAATCCTTGTTTTCTATTTTTGTCACAAAATTTGGGATAAAAAAAAGTCAAACCATATTAATTTTCTTCTCAAACAGATGAATTGACTACATGCGACTGAAGTTAGGGTGTCGAAACAATATGATGATTGATCAAGCGAGAAGCCCGGAGGTCAAACCTGAAATTTTTAGTAGGGGGTCTACAAACTATATTATTAAATGTTGAAACTTAGTTACTAGTTTCATCAATCGCTTAAAATATTTACCTGTTATTAATGAAGTTGTTGATACACAAGTCCTTAGACAAGGATATTTTATATATGTATAATGATTGATGCAAATTTCGTAATTCACCTCCCACTATATAGCCCCTGGCCAGCTCCCCAAATTTTGCAAGATTGAGTGAGGCCAGAGGTACGAGTATCCTCAGCCTCAAAATAATTGTATGATTTTAGAATTAAAAATTGTTTTTCTAATTTTATCTGCAGTTTCAAATGATTGTCTTTGAATGATTGTCTTTAAATTTGTATGAAACTTGGTATAAGCGGGATTTTGAGAAACTTTGTTTCAAATTTGACGTCAAAAATTACAAATTCAAAGTGAAGGATCAAACATGGTAAGAAAAAAATTCCATTTTTTTACATAATTGTATGAAATTACATAAAATAGGGTTTCCGAGTGCAATATCAGCCCACAAAACACAGCCTGAGGCTTAGGCCTTCAAAAAGATAACAATCTAACCCAACAGTTTATAAAGTAAATAATATAAATGGTCTTACAGAAGGTCAACTTGAATCATTAAGAGAAAAAATTTTTGAATGAAATTCCAATTTATTTTCACCGGGATTAGGAACACCTACAAAAGGTGTTTTCAAAATCGAACTAAAGGAAAATGCAAAAACAGTCTACTGCAGACCAAGAAACGTGGCTTTTGCTCTGAGGGAAGAACTTGAAAATGCACTTTTCCCCCTATCTCATTAATTCTATCGCCCTCCCTCTCTTTTATTCGACCTCCTTCGAAGACATTCCACTAACTCCCATTCTTTTTCCTTCCATGGCTTCTCTTAAAACTTCCATGCCCTCTTTTTCGTTCCTATACCTAATTTATTCCTTCGTGCTTCTTCCCTCACCATGTATTGAAGCCTCCTCTAATGAGCAACTTCTCATTCCTTTTTCTTCCACTTTTCTTCTACCTCAATCGTGCCATTTTTTCACATTTACTCTTTCATTCATTCTCACTCGTTCCTCTAACTTCGCAGAATTATTTCATCCACTCCTCACTCAATCCATCCTCCCCCAATATTTCTACCATATTCTCATTCCTGCTTCCTTAATCTTTCATTCCTCTCCTATATCCTTCCCATACATGCCCCCATATTTCCTCTTTCTATTCACAGATTTTGCACTTTCTGTTCTCTTTCTTTTCCTAACACATACCATCCCTCACCTCCTTACCTAATCTAAATCTTGCTGTTTGGGTCCATCATTTATCTCCCCAATCCTATTCTCAAAACCTCGGTACTCTTTCCTTTATTATCATCTTATACCAATTATTTTGATTCCTTAATCATCCCCCAT
This sequence comes from Andricus grossulariae, assembly GCA_011634705.1. Classification (NCBI taxonomy): domain Eukaryota; kingdom Metazoa; phylum Arthropoda; class Insecta; order Hymenoptera; family Cynipidae; genus Andricus; species Andricus grossulariae. The sequence goes on along the minus strand of JAABKJ010075445.1, from coordinate 215,390,599 downwards.
CGTTCTATCAAATGTGTTTATCTGTCGTTTTTCTCCATTTATTCATATACTCCAGCACTATCTCCTATATCCTTAGTACAAAAACACTTCTTTTTTCCCCCATATCGTTATTTCTATCGCCCTCCCTCTCCTTAATTCTACCTCCTTCAAACACATTTTGCTAAATCCCCTCTTTTTCTCATACATGCTTTCATTTTACCTCTTTCCATTCACAGATTCTGCACTTTCTGTTCTCTTTTTTCCCCCAACACATACCTTCCCTTACCTCCTTTCCTAATCCTAATCTTGCTGTTCGGGTCCATCATTTATCTCCTCATCCCTTTTCTCAAGACCTCAGTACTTCTTTCTTTTTTATTATCTTGTATCAATTTTTTTGATTCCTTAATCATCCCCCATCGTTCTATTAATTGCCTTCCCCTGCCTATTTTCTCCATTTATTCATAAACTCCAGTTTCATCTCCTGTATCGACATTAAATTACACTAAATTCTCGATCCAACAAATTATATCTTATTTTTTATATGTAGTCTTTTTCGGGATAAAAATAATATGAAATAAAAAATTAATATCAAATATTTATGAAGCTAAAACTTTTGTAATTTGCGCAAAAACTCATTTTCTTGAATGCCATTATTTTTTATTTATACGCAAAAAATTGTTTCATGACCTGCTAAAAGATTGCCATACTTTTGTGATTCATATAAAATTGGTCAAAAATATAAACTTTGGCCCTGATTCCCGATAACTTCTATGATTTTTCAAAATGATAATTTATATTTTTCATCCCGATTTGTCTTCCTTAAAGGAAACTTTTCTGCATTTCTTCTACAGGAATCTTCCACAAACGGAAACAAAGAATTTCAGATTAGAATTTAAAAATTACAAGTATATTTTTTTACTTGAAAAAAAAAAACTTTTCTGTCATTAAATATGAATTTTCATTCCAAAAAGGGGAATATTCTATCCATATAGACGAATGCTCAATGCAATAGTTGACTTTTCTACCAAAAAATATGAATTTGTAACGAAATATTTTATCAAATTTTCAACAAAATAGTAAAGTTTTTGTTTATAAACCTAAAGACCAATTTTCAAAATGATACATCAATTTTCAAACAAATAGTTAAATTTTCAATTAAAAATACCAATTTTCAATTAAGACTGAAGAAGTTAAATTTTTAGTAAAAATTTAATTTCTAACAAAAAAGCGAATTTTCAACGTAATAGTCCAATTTTGGACAAAATATTAGAATTTTTAACAAAAACAAATGAATTTTAAGCAAATTCATTAAACTTCTAAGCAGAGAGTTGATTTTTTAACTAATATAATGAATTTTTCAATGAAAAAGAATTTTCTGTGATATAGTTAAATTTTTAACGCGAAAATGGAAAGGTTACATTTTTAGTTTGAAAAATTAAGTTTAAACTAAATGAAAAACGAATTTTCAAGAAAATAGTGGAATTTTCAATTGAAAAAGATTAATTTTCAACAAAATTGTTAAACTTCTAAGCAAAGAGATGAATTTTCAACTAAAATGATGAATCTTTTACAAGAAGAAAATTAGAAACACAATATTAACAAGTCAATCTGTGCAAAAATTTATTTTTGAAAAAAAACTCAGAAACATAGTGAATCTTTGTAAAACGCATATTGTGTCATTTTTGTTAAGATATTAGAGGTGGCGCAAGCCCCATGAAGTATTTCAAGCCCCACACGTATTTCCCATTAGAAAAAAATACGTTTTTGTAAATTTGATTCAGAATCCTCAATTTTAACTGAATCGAGTTGAAACTCAACATTTCTCTTCACAATTAGTCATAGAATACGAATAAAATATTACTTTTTATATACCACCCCCATAAGTCTGTTTTATTGGGTCCCCAAAAAAAACACCATAGGTGAAAAAATCGATTTTGCGAGTTTTCAGAAGAAACCGTAACTATCTAGCATTAATAAAGAAGGAGATAGTTATGAACAATAATAATTTGGTTTGATAATTATTTTTGCTAAATTCAATTAATTATCAACTCACTACTAGTGAAAAGTAGATAAATAGTTTAAATTTTCAGAAAAAATCAAAACTTTTCATCATTATTTAAATTGAATATTAATAAAAATAATAATGACTCGTTTGAGCAAATAATTTTAATAACTTTAATTAATTATTAACTTCACTCAAATTGAAAATTTGAGAAAAAGTGGAACATTTTTGGAAAAACTGAAATTTTCTAGCATTATTCTGAGACAATATTGTTAACAATGATGATAAATTGTTTCAGCAATAATATTTGTTAACAGTAATAAAGTATTATGTATTTCATTCTAATTGAAAACTGGACAAAGAGTGGAAATTTTTTGAAAAAACCGGGGCTTTTTATATCTATTCTAAGAAATTGCTAAAAACAATAATAAATTGTTTGAAAAATTATGCAGACATCTAATTATCAGTATAATGTAATATTTTATGTATTAAGAACACTTTGCATAAAAAAAACAGCAAAAAATCATAATTAGCGCCAACAACTCTCAAAACCCATTTTTTTATTTATGGGGGTTTTTTGGGCCCAATAAAACAGACTTATGGGGATATTATTCCAAATGTTATATTTGATTCGTATCCTATGTTAATGCAACACCCTTCCATTTTCCTCACGAGTTATTGTCGTAGTTTCCTTAGATCCGTTTTTTCCTTCATTCTTGTAAGTCGCTCCCTTCTGCTTTTATTGATCTCCAACAAACGTCTGTTACTCATGAATTCATTTTTCGTTACTTAATATTTGGAGAAGTCGACTTACACTCATCCTAAAAAAAAGTAGAAGCTGATCTCAAACTTCTTTTAACGGAACTTAAAAATAGAAAAAATATCAATTTGGACCAATATAATTTTTATCACAGTACAAATGGTCATTCTCCTAGGTTTTATGGTTTACCTAAACTGCATAAAACAAATTGTCCCTAAGCCCTATCATTTCTTTTCCAGGCTCACCGTTACATAATATATATACATGTTTAGCTAAATCTCTGCAAAGATTGTAGGCAAAACTGATTATTACATTAAAGATAGTTGGGACTTTATAGAAAAAATTGATAAAATTCAAATTCTTGATGACTGCACAATCGTATCACTTGATATTGTTTTAATGGACACAAATTTATCTCGGGAATTTATTATAAACTCCAAATATAAAAAATTGGAAGAACTAAAAGAATAGACTTTTTTAAATGAAAAAGACTTTAATGCAGTTCTCAGTTTATGCCTGGAATCTTATTATTGCGAATTCAATCATGTTTTTCATAAACAAACTTTTACGCTTCCAATGAGGTCACCAATTTCGGCAGCAACTACCAATATTTTGATGGAAAGTATTGATAAAGACATTTTGAATAATCCAGATTATCAAATTATTTTCTACTACCGGTACATGAATGATACATTAATTGTCCTTCCAAAAAATGAAGTAGATGATATTCTTCAAAAAGTTAACCCATGGGATGGTGATCGTGTAGTGAATTGGTGTGAAATCTGTGATTAAATATAAGCATAAAGGCTTATTTTAATGAAACGATATTTTTTAAAGAAAAATTTAGTGTGCGAGAATAATAGTAGCTAGGCATCTAGCAATTTAATTTGAAGATTTCCTTGGGATTGGTCCGCCCGTCCCTTGGCTCGCTCAGGATTTCTTCAATAAACATTTCGAAGCTATCTGAATCTACAATCTTCTGCGGCGTGGCGCTGCTCAGTAGAGGAAATTAAAGTCTCTTTGGATAAATTAATTATCACAGCACAATTATTTTCAGCAGGTTGGAATCTTTTTATGAATAAAAATTAATAAAATTATGCATAGATTGTTTATATCCGATTTTTCGAAAAACGTCTCTCATGTTTTTTTATTTCATAAGCAAAATGATAATAACCAAGATTATTAAATTTGAAAAATACCGTTCGTTATCAAATATTCAGATTCGTTCAAAAAGATCAAGAGTCAATGGCGCAACAATTTAGAAGTGTTTTTCAGTATAACTGTAGAAGTTTAAACATTTGTTGTGTCTGTTGTAAACAAATAAGTGAATGAAAATAATTTCGTGATTAGTTAACAAATAAGTTCTTTGGCTATGTTTCAAGATATAGAGTAAATTTTTTCAACATAATTACCTACAAATAACTAAATTTTATCCTTTGTTCGTATTCTTGGGCAACGACTAGCAATTATTTTGTTATCAACGATTTTATAAATAAAGTTTTCTCATCATATCATCTTATCCTTTAAACTAAAAAACTATTTTTCATGTTGAAATCAACTGCCAATGCTCATTGCCATCACATTTGGTCAAATGATAATAATGACATTATATGTCATTATTCACCAAAAATTTGCCGTCATTAACATTGAAAGTATTATTAAAGCTACTAACTTGTGCACCCAAATAATAATGATCAATATTAAGGCCAATAATCAATTGATGCGACGAAGCTTGCGCGCTTTACGAGCTTCTTTAATAATAACAAATAATCATTTGTTTACTACATAACAAATTATTTATTGATTTTCATTAATCCAACTCACAAATCCCTATTTCTGTACATTCTAAAAATTTAGTTAAAATTAAGTGACCAAACATTGCTAATCCCCACGTGGAAATAAAAAAATCGTTACTTTCAAGGCCAGGGAAATAGGCGAGACTTCAATGTAGTTCTCAAGATAAGAATAAGTGATTTCGACGAGAAGAAGATCCTGATAAGCAAATGCAGTTCACACTCTGAATTTGATTCTGAGAATTATTGAAAACAATTTTAATAAGTTTATTTCAGTGCGATATTACAATGTGAATTTTTTTGACAATTTGAAGTGCAAAATAAATCCTCTTGGAGAAAAATCAACTTCCTCCATGTATTTTACCCGAATTTAAAGTTTCGAAAATATAACCTCAATTATGTTTCACATGTTAGTACAGGTCTCCACTAATTCGAAAGATTGGGATGGCAACCGAAAGATAAGACTGATGACGAACGAGCCGGTTCGAATAAGATTTTTGTTGAAATGTTCAGTTACTTGAAATGATTATTTCAAATAACAAATTTGTAATTATTACTGGTACTGTAGTTATTACTGTGGCTTAGACTAGGAAAATAAATAAAGCGAAGTTAGGGCCAAGTCGATTAGTAAATTAGGCTCTGGCCGGGTTAAGCATTTCATTTGTGGTTTGGTCCTGTCTAAATCCCCAATTTGGGGCCAAGTTTTTCCTACTTTGGGCCCACCTAGCGTCATGACAAAATTTCTACACGGGAAATGCTACTTCAAACAAATTAATTCTCCACTCATATAGGGCTAACGAGCCACGAATTATATTATTAGAGAGACATATATTTTTTCATTTTTACTTTTTTTATATCAACAGTTCAAAATATTGTTCTCAATAGCAGACATCGAGAGAATTAACTGATTAAGAAACATGTTAGGCTTAAAGATATTGAAAACTTTTTTTTTAATATTATAATATTTTACGCTCTAAGTATCATATTATATTATTGACTTTATATTCTTTTGTTTTTCGCATGTCTATAGGATGTAAAATAAACATGTCAGCCCCTCCTTCATTGAATTATATTTTCTCTATATCCTTGTAATCGAAATATAATGAAACCGACTTTAAAATAATTGTAGGTAGGGAAGAACACACTGCTGCATATAATGAACCCACAGTAGATAATCATTAATTAAAGCATAAATATAAGTCAAACCATAATTTCTGACTTTTTGTAGATCGTATAGTGTCCAAACTGCTAATGATATTAGATCAATTATATTACATGGATTAGTGTTTTACATTCAAAATAATAATAGATACGTGCATAATTGAAAAACAAAATGTTTTCAAAATCAGAAAGCTTATGAAACTCCACGACAAATGACCCATGAAATAAATAATTCTGACGTTTCAAAGAGGAAATATCACCTGAGAAATTGTTTTTTTTATCTGAAGAAATTCTCGAATTTTGTAACTTATCTTCAATTCGTGTCATGACCTAGGAAAGTTATGACAGAACCCTCAAATTAACTGGACAAAATATTTGAAATCTTAACTTCAATTTCAATCGGAAAATCCTAGAAAATCTTAACAGGTTCCCGAGATATGACTAAAAATGTCCAAGCGTGTATACGTCGAGTTTCAGTCAGCTTCCTGTCGCACAGTGAAACGGATCTGGCATTAACTTTTTTTAATACTTTTTTTCATGAAATTTTTATTTTATTTTGAAGAGGATCTCTTAGAATGCTTTGTGAAACCGTTTTTCTTCAACTTTTGAATTTTTAGAATATTTTGACAAAACAATTCAGGGATTATATAAATGTTAGTTTCAAACATTACACCAAAAATCACTGACGACTTTGAAATACTATAACTCAGTCGGAAATAAAGCTAAACATTTTTGTTGATAATCGTTTGGAAGCTTATAAAATTCCGCGTCAAATGACCCATAAAAGTGATATTTATGACTTTTCAAAAAGGAAATATCACGTGAGGAGTTTTTTTTTAACTGAAGAAATTTTTGAATTTTGTAATTTAACTTCAATTCGTGTCATGATCTAGGAAAGTTATGACAAAACGCTCAAATTATAGCGACAAAATATTTGAAATCTTACCTTCAATTTCAGCCAAATAAACTCAAAAAATTTTCACAGGTTCCCGAGATATGACTAAAAATGTCTAAAGCGTGTTTACTTTGAGATTCAGTCAGCTTCTTGTCGCACAGTGAAACGGATCAGGTATTAACTTTTTTTTCATACCTTTTTTCAGTATGAAAATTAATTTTTCATCTATTTTCAAGAGGACCTCTTAGCATGCTTCAAAAACCGTTTTTTCAATTATTTAATTTTAGAATGTTTTGAAAAAACAATTCGGGGATTATAGAAATGTTACTTTCAAACATTACACCAAAAATCACTGATGACTTTTAAAGACGATAAATATCATAAACTGACATCGAATTTGACCTATCACTTACGGTTTACGCGATATTTATTGATAATAATAACAATAACGGGAATTTTTATTTGGAACGTTCCTGGAACGTTCCCACCAACCGGTGGACATTTTACACCTCCTTGGAACGTTCCGCTGGAACGTTCCGAAGGTGCCCGCGGAACGTTCCTGGAACGTTCCGAGCTATTAGGGTAGTCTTTTCAATGGGATTTTCATTAATTTTTTTACGCCATTCTCTTGCCGCCTTAGCTCTTTTTTCTTTTTTTGATTGTTCCTCTTCTTTTAAAGTTTTGATGGTAGATTCGATTTTTGACCTAGATTACTAGTTTTAACCATTAAAACGGTAAGACCTTGAAAACCCACCCGGGTATCTCAAATTTCAGTTCTTAAACCTACTTCCCCGAGGAAGATGTGATTTCAACACCTAGACTACCAGGGAGGACCTTGTGAAGATCATCCACCTTATTACTTTTCAATCTTCGTAATATGAATTTTTCCTTACTGAATAATAATTTGCGTGATTAAACCTAAATGAAAATTGAAACGACGTTCCAAACTTTTGTAACTTTGTAATATTTACAATTAAAAAAGTAATTCTATGCGTCATTTTGAATTTAAAGCTTGTCTTATATTCAAATGAATTAATAATATTTATTATATTTATAAGTATTAAATAATTATATATTTATTCACCAGTTTCCTCTTTTTAAAATAATGCAACCTTCTTCCCCTTTTCTGTTTTCTCTATCACATTTCAAAAGTAGATGAAAATTTGAACAATGAAGTATTCACATAAGCAAGAAGTTGCAAGAAATTAAAGCAATACTCCCTGTGCATTACTTAAGTTCGCTAGTACGTACCACTTTTCAATCTGAAGTTAGCAAAGTAAAATAAAATGATGGCTCGAATTTGATATAGGGCTCGAATTTGAGCCACCTGGATTTCTGGAAAACTAAGGGCCGATTCCACCATCTCTGCTCAAATCCACGTTTAACTAATCATGATTATCTTTTAATCATCGGTTTAATCATGATTAACTTGCGAAACGTTCCACCATGAATTTTTAATTAACTATTTCAAATTCTTTGAAATCTTTGGATATCCCTTATGAACTTTTTCTTTTCTTTAAGATTTCTCGGAATCCCTTAAAACACCATAAAATCTTTGAAATCCTGAAAAATCCTTTCAATTTACTAAAATCGATTGAAAGATCTTCAAGTTATAAAATAACCATAGTATTTCAAATTCTTTGACATCTTTTAATATACCATGAAATCTTTGAAATCCTTTAAAATACCTTCAAATTATTGAAATCGATTGAAAAATCTTGGTGTTTTAAAATACCCTTAATTGTTTTAAATTTTTTTAAATCTTTCGATATCCCTTATGATCTTTATATTCTCTTCAAGATTTCTCGGAATCTTTTAAAAGACTATAAAATCTTGAAATCTTTGAAAAAAACCTTCAATTTACTAAAATCGATTGAAAGATCTTGGAGTTTTAAAATACCCTTAAATATATCAAATTATTTTTATTCTTTTCATATCCAATGAAATCTTTGAAATCCTCTGAAATACATTTAAATTATTTAGATTGATTGAAAAATCTTAGAGTTTCAAAATAACCTTAACTACTTAAAATTCTCAGAAACCTTTGGATATCTTCTAATTTATTTCTAGTGTCTTGAGGATTCCTCGGAATCTTAAAAAAAAAACCATCAAATCAGTGAAGTCATTTAAAATTTCTTCAATTTACTGAAATCGATTGAAAGATCTGGTAGTTTTAAAATACCCTTAAATATTTCAAATTCTTTAGAATCTTTTGATATCCCATAAAATCTTTGAAATCCTTCAAAATACCTTCAAATTATTGAAATCGATTGAAAAATCTTGGTTTTTTGAAATACCCTTAAGTTTTTTAAATTCTTTAAAATCTTTTGATATCCCTTATGATCTTTATATTCTCTTCAAGATCTCTCAGAATCTTTCAAACCACCATAAAATCCTTGAAATCCTTGACAATATCTTCAAATTATTGAAATCTATTGAAAAACTTTAGAGTTTCAAAATGCCCTTAACTATTTCAAATTCTTTGAAATCTTTGGATATCCCTTATGAACTTTTTCTTTTCTTTAAGATTTCTCGGAATCCCAATGTACTTATAGGAGTCCGAGCACCGCAACAACCAGGTAATTGATTGTCTAATATGATTTTTAGTACATGTAGAATTAAAGATTTAGGAAAGTTTTTTTCAGTTTGTTCTTAAGGTTATTCAATATAATAATCTTCAGATTTATTCACTGACTTTATCCACATTTAGGAGTCTGTGTAGGAACACATGTGGAATTATGCATAGATTCCTGTATGAAATCTAATAGTCAATTCGGGTCACGAAACTAGATATAAACCTATGGGGGAAAACATATGCAAACCTATATGGGAACCCACATGGAAATCTATAGAGAGAATAAAGGGTTGCTTATTCAAAGTGATCACCTAAGTCATAGGCAAAATACTGGGCATCAATTCTTATTTTTCAAAAGCATTTTTTAATATCTCGTGAGTATAGTACTAGTGGATGGTGAATTTAGCCAAAAAGTTTGAATTAATTTACATTTTTGTTATTATAAGTAATATTCGGACGCTATACAGTCTCACGATGATGAGCGGATAAAGTATATGCATCGTAAAAAAAGCGAATGATTTCTAATCATTATTAAAATTATCTTTAGCATCTTCGTACGTCAGCAGTTTGTCAGTAAAGAACCAGTATTGGTGAGCAGTACTGCGCTAGGAAATTCATGAATCTGAAGAACTGAAAAATTAGTTTTTTCAAATAATTGTATTTCTTCATTTGAAATTGAATAGTGAAATATTTGTTTCGATCATATTATTCAAAGTGCAAAGCATTTTTCTAAATCTTTTTAAAAATTCAAAATGATCATAATTTAGAATTTTTTTCACAGATATTGTAAACATCTTTCTAGACGTTTTATTCGTGAGAAGAATATCTTTTAATTTTTAATTATTTTTCATTCGCAATTGAACAATTCAAAAAGTTCTCATTCACATATTCGTTCTCAAAAGTTCACAGAAAAAAAAGACAGAAGGTAATAAAACGTTTTAGGTGAAAAGGCTGATGGTAACCAGCTCATTCCAAAAAATTTAAATCGGTAAAGGTAAGATAAAATATCACTAATTTCACATTTCACCTGTACCGATCTTAATTTTTTTTTTGTTTTGAAAATTCATCTTTATGGTTTAAAATCCAACTATTTTTAAAATTATGTATTCAATTTTTCAACTTGAGAAGTCAACTTTTTAGTTAAAAAATCGTTTTTTTTTTTTTAATTCATCTTTATGGACTGACAATTCTACTATTTGGTGACAATTTCAATTATTTGGTTCAAAAGTCATTTTCTTTGTTTGAAAATTCGTCTTTTTGGTTTAAAATCCAACTTTTTTTTTAAATTATGTATTTAATTTTATAACTTGAAAAGTCGAATTTTTAATTGAAAAATTATTCTTTTTTTTTTAATTCATCTTTACGGGTTGAAAATTATACTATTTGGTGACAATTTCAATTATTTAGTCATTTTTTTCGTTTGAAAATTCGTGTTTTTAGTTGAAAATACAACAATTTTTAAAATCATTTAATTTTTTAACTCTAAAAGTCAACTTTTAAATTAAAAAAAACGTTTTTTTTAATTCATCTTTATGGGCTGAAAATTCTACTATTTGGTGAAAATTTTAATTATTTTGTTCAAAAGTAATTTTTTCGTTTGAAAATTCGTGTTTTTGGTTTAAAATACAACAATTTTTTAAATTATTTAAGTTTTTAACTCTAAAAGTCAACTTTTTAATTTAAAAAAAATGTTTTTTTTTTAAATTCATCTTTATGGGTTGAAAATTATACTATTTGGTGACAATTTCAATTATTTTGTTCAAAAGTGTTTTTTTTTTTTTTTTTTTGAAAATTCATTTTTTCGGTTTAAAAATGAATTGTTTTTTAAATTATTCAATTTTTTAACTTGAAAAGTCGACTTTTTAATTAAAAAATCGTTTTTTTTTTGTTTTGAAAATTCATCTTTATGGGTTAAAAATTATACTATTTGGTGACAATTAGTGTTTTTTTTTTGTTTTGAAAATTCACTTTTTCAGTTTAAAAACCAACTATTTTTTAAATTATTCAATTTTTTAACTTGAAAAGTCAATTTTTTAGTTCAAAAATCGTTTTTTTTTTGTTTTGAAAATTCATCTTTATGGTTTAAAATCCAACTATTTTTAAAATTATGTATTCAATTTTTCAACTTGAGATTCTGTTTCGAAGCTAGCTAAAATCTGGACAGTCTTCATATATTCAAATTCGTAACGTATTGCGCGAATAGACAGGTTTGAAAAAACTGTACTAAAATCTGTAATATAAGCCAATCGCTTATTTTATAAACGAAATATATGAACAAGTGTACATTGCAAATTATAAGAACAAGTGTACATATATATAATGCAAGAACAGTATTTTGGCTTTTGGCCCTGACATTGGATTCCGTCAAATTTCGTCGCTGAATTTGGGCGAATAATAAATTTCCGCATGAAATTTCATGCCAATGTAAGAAAAATGGTAATGCTTATCTTAGTGTTAGAGCTAATCTGAGCTTGGAATGTAATGGCGTTCGTCTTAAAGCGCATTTTCTTAATTTCATTCTGAGTGAATCATGGAATTTATCGAATTTCTGGACACTCATACACATCATTTAAAAAAAATTTTCCGCATCGTTGAATCGAAAGTACGAGAACAATGTAGAGTATAAACCGAACCCATAGCCTACACCTTCTCGAAGGTGCTGTTGCACCCACCATCTTCGAAAACGTTTCTTTCTTTCTTCAAGCTGCCTATGCAACCGGAGCAGTTTCGAAAAACATAGTGATACAGCAAGAATCGGCATTACCGACATTTTGAATACTTTGTGACTTCAGAATTTGTAGCACAAACGCGAATCGAACCGATTTCAAAAGATCCGCACACAACCGATGACATCAATGAAAACAAAAACGTACCGAACAGAAACTTATAGAACAAAGAGAATGTTCAAATTCTTCACCTTTTCCGTCATGAGTCACTTCCATCTTTGATTTTCACCCAATGGTAGATGCTTCAAAATAATGCTTAAGTACGGGTATAAAGGTGACTTATATAAATTATAAAAAATTATGCTTACTGTCCATTATTGTTTTCTTCATATGATTGCAGTCGAATAATTTAGTTTACGATAAAATCATTGTTACGTGAAAAATGAAATTTTCAATATGTCTGACTTCAATCATTGACGGCGCGTGATCTATCACAGCAGGACAAGTAGTTGGAAAAAAAGTATCCTTTCAATGACAAAATAACATTTCAGGGATTTCAAAGAATTTTGTAGGATTTCTAATTGTGTCAAGGAGTTTCTAGAGTACTTTGGAAAATAAATAAAATTTCATTGAAGTTCAAGGCATTCTTCGGGATTCAATTTCAAGGAATTTTCAGGTATTTCAAGAAATTCCATAAGATTCAAGGATTTTGTTAAACCTTCAAGGATTTTAAGGGATTTCAAAGATTTATAGAAATTTGAGTGATTTTTCAAATAACTTCAATGATTAAGTTTAATTTAAATAATATTTAATGGCTTCCAGATAATTTATAATCTTTTAAATGGATTTTTACGTTTTCCAAAAATTTAAAAGGATTTTCGGGGATTCTGAAGGATTATAAGAGATATACAAAATTTCAAGGGATTTCAAAGAATTTTGTAGGATTTATAATTATTCCGAGGGATTTTGAGGTATTACAAGGAATTTCGCAAGATTTAGGGGATTTAATTAATTTTTAAAGTATTTTAAGGTATTTCATGGTATTTCAAAGATTTCTAGGCATTCCAATAATCGAATACATTGCAAATCAGGCAGTTTCTACACTTGGAGTCGCAGAATCTTTTGTGAACAAAATATGCGGTTTTTTTAGAAGAAATTAGGCAATACGTACTTTTGCGATTGGTAAAAAAAAAGTTTTTTACGAAGTTATGCCTATTTGAATTTGTTGCTTTGTTAAAAAAAAATTCTATTTAAAATTGCTTTGCAGATTCTGGTAGAGTTTATCGGAAAATGCCTTGCGAGTTTTATTCAAGCAAAATAACTTTTGTGTCCAGGAGAATTTTTTTTCATGAAATCGAATTTTCGCATTTTTCATGCATACAACAACAGATATGAAAAAATGTTGAGAAAATAGTTTGCAAAGTTAATAAAGTTCTACAAAAAATTCTCTCACTCATTTATGATATCTTGTAGTATCTTCCAGAAAAATAAAATCAAGAAGGATATTTTCAAATTTCAATTGTTCATTTATATATGAAATTTAAAAAACAAATGGAAAGACTAGAAACATATGGGAAATTTCTGCAGAAGGGGGCAAACCTCACACTTTTTATATTTGTCAAATATTTTTCGCTCTATATCTGCTGTGTTTGTTCGCGTCTTCGAGATGCATCAATCGTCTCATTGTTAAGACTTTTATGACCAACCGGTATCGATTTATAAAGTTTTAGATAAATCTTTTATTCTGTTTATATGAAAAAAAACTGTATTTATATTCAAAATACAACAATCCTGTATCTAGATTATCTGGTTGCGTCTTTGAGACGCATCGATAGACCTATTGTTGAAGCTCTTATGATCCACCAGTACCGATTAATGAGGTTTAAAAGGAATCATTTATTCCGGTCATATGAGAAAAACTTTTTCGATATTCAAAATACAACTCTATATCTGCTTTGTTTGTTCGCGTCTTCAAGATGCATCAATCGTCTCATTGTTAAGACTTTTATTACCAACCGGTATCGATTTATAAACTTTTAGATAAATCTTTTATTCTGTTCATATAAAAAAAACTGTATTTATATTCAAAATACAACAATCCTGTATCTAGATTATCTGGTTGCGTCTTTGAGACGCACCGATAGACCTATTGTTGAAGCTCTTATGATCCACCAGTACCGATTTATGAGGTTTAAAAAGAATCGTTTATTCCGTTCATATAAGAAAAAATTTTTTGACATGCAAAATATATTTCTATATCTATTGTATTTGTTTGCGTTTTCGAGACGTATCGATCAACCTATTGTTGAAGCTCTCATGATCCATCAGTACCGATTCATGAAGTTGCAAACAAATGGCTTGGTCTGTTTATATGAAAAAATGTGTTTGATGTTCAAAGTAAAACAACCCTATTTTTAGTGTATTGTTCGCGTCTTCGAGATGCATCGATCGATCTGTTGTTGAAGCTCTTATGACCTACCGGTACCGATTTATAAAGTTTAAAAAAAATCTCATGTTCTGTTTATACGAGAAAACCCTTTTTATATTCAAAATACAACAATCCTGTATCTAGTGTATTTGTTCGCGTCTTTGAGATGCATCGATGGACCTATTGTTGAACCTTTCATGACCTACCGTTACCGATTTATAAAGTTTAAAAAAATAGTTCATTCTGTTTATATGAGAAAAACTTTATTAAAATTTGAAATACAACAACCAAAAACACATGTAAAAGGTTTTTCAAGTTTATTGCATGGCTTTTCCTGTATTTGACCTTGAAATGACCTTGAACCTTAAGCGGTGAAGGTGAATGGACCTCGGATTTCGATTCAGCGACCCCAAAGACATAAGTAGAAGGTTTTTGAAGTTTATTGCACGGCTTTTTATGTATTTGACGTTGAAATTACCTTGAACCTGAAGCGGTGGAGGTGAATGGACTTTGGATTTCGATTCAGCGACCCTAAAACCATATGTAGAAGGTTTTTTAAGTTTATTGCACGGCTTTTCCTGTATTTGACCTTGAAATTACCATGAACCTGAAGCGGTGGAGGTGAATGGACCTCAGATTTCGATTCAGCGACCCTAAAAACATATGTAGAAGGTCTTTGAAGTTTATTGCACGGCTTTTCCTGTAGTTGGCTTCGTGTTTACATTTTTTATTACTGTTGAGATCAGCTTGCTTTCTAGCGTAAGAGTTGCGTTTGTTCTAAGAGTCTTCCACCAATAAGTTGAACCACCCCCTCTACCAACAACTTTAACCAACGGGCTGGAGCTAGCCCGGGCAACTACCTGGCCCACGCCCAGTCTATTGAGTTTTTGAGGGTCCGGTTAGCGCATGTGCGCCTGGCGTCCAACTCCCAAATAAAGTATTTCTTTTTGTAATAGGGAATTTTTAGGTAATGGGCATGAGCTGAGTAACGATAAGTTTCACGGATAAATTTAGGGTTTCACAGCATAGGACGTAGGAACAAGAAGGAATGACCTATACTGTTATCATAGATGACTTCATTAGGAACTTAAAAAAGAGTTAAAAATATAGTGATTTGGATTCAAGTATCTTGAATTTTGGGGCTTCTAAAAAATTTTCTTCTTGTTTTTATAACAGTAATGTTCAAACGTACGTAGCATCAAAGGATTATTCTAATTAAACAGAATGTGAACTGAGTGAATGTTTTATTAACAAATAGGCCGTAAGAACTAAGAAAATTCATTCAAATATGGAGCATAATTTCTCAAGTGTACCCACCTCCAAAATGAAAGTTTTCCGATCGGGCTAAAAATTGGCCTAATTGTAGTCCTCCTATACCTCTATTTTACGACACCTTTTAGAAGCCCTTACACATACAATCACAAACTTATGGCACCCTATGCTTTTTTTCCGACTCTTACTTCAATTTCAAATTAAGCTTCTCCACTTCTTTTTTTCATTAACATTCTTCAGTTTTTGAAAATTGAACCTCTGAAATAACGACTGCGATATATACTATATAATCGGATGAAGAACTGGAATATTAATTTGTTAAATTTTAAATCCTAGTCTTCAATAATACATTAATTCGCCTTTCGCCTCATGAAAAAAATGAGGACTGTTTCTACTTTCGTCGCGTCTTTGGCGCTGATCCTCAATTCTATTGGTGAATATAATAATATAATATATCTATACTTTTATGTACATTCCTCAAGCTATAAGCAAATCCAAATTTTTGCGATTCAATCTAAATTTGATCCCTTTTGCCATTTTCTTTCACACTTTATTTAAGTTTGTTCAAAATAAATACAAATTTAATCTGAATTTACTCTGGAAGAATCCATAATGTTTGTGTTCAAGAGAAATAGATTTTGAAGTGTTCCAAGGCCAAGAAGATTAATTTTCAATCAGAAAAGAAATAGTTAAACTTGCAGTCAAAAGACTAATTTTTAGAAAAAAAAACTAAAGAATTATAATTTGACTTGGGGAAGGGAATTTCTGACATGGGAAGGACATTTTAGAAAGAATTTTAGTTATAATTTGGAAGAATAGAATTTTAAAAAATCGGCTCGCCGCGCGGGCACATTCTCATTGCACGCTTCGCCCGCGGCTCATTTCACTCGCAAGTTTAAGCCACATTTCCGCCCAGACCTTTTAAAATTGAAGGTAAAATCATCAACAACTATAATTTGGTGATTGTGATTTCTCTTTAGTTAAAGCTCCTTTGGCTTTGATGAACACATTATCATCATGTATCTCGTGCTTCGCACTCGATTTGGTTCAAAATCTGAACTTTTCTACACTATGTTTAACACTATTTTATCAAATATATCAGGATGTATAAAAAGCCCCGGGACCGTTGGATATTTCCTCAGGTAAAATATTTTTCAAAAAGATGAAGGTCATTCTTTAAGTTAAAAGATTTCAAGGATTTCAAAGACTACACCAATATTTTAAGGATTTCAAAGATTTATAAAGAATTCCAATGATTTCAAAGGCTTCAAAAGATTTAAAAAGATTTCACAAATATTACAAAACATTTCAAACGATTTCAAAAGATATTGGAAAGATTTCGAAAGATTTTAAAAGATTTCACAAAGATTTCAAAGATCTCACCAATATTTCAAGAATTTTGAAAGATTTCAAAATACTTCAAGCGATTTCAAAAGAATTTTAAAAGTTTCACAAAGATTTCAATGATTACAAAAGATTTTACATATTGATCTCACCAATATTTCAGGGATTTCAAACGATTAAACAAAAATGCATAAAGTTTCAAAATTTTTTAAAAAGTTTCACAAAGATTTTACAAAGATTTCAAATATCTGACCAATATTTCAAGGATTTCAAAGATTTCACAAAAACTTTGTGCATCAGATTTCAAACATTTGAAACGATTTCAACAAATTTCGAAAGATTTAACAAAGATTTAACAAAGATTTCAAAAATTACAAAAGCTTTCAAAGATTACACCCATATTTCAAGGATTTCAAAGATTTAGAAAGAATTCAAATGATTTCAAAGGCTTCAAAAGATTTTTGAAGATTTTAAAAAATTTCACAAAGATTACAAAACATTTCAAAAGATATTGGAAATATTTCGAAAGATTTTTTAAGTTTCACAAAGATTTTACAAAGATTTCAAAGATCTGACCAATATTTCAAGGATTTCAGAAAAACGTTGTGCATCAGATTTCAAACATTTGAAACGATTTCAACAAATTTCAAAAGATTTCAAAGATTTCAAAAATTAAAATAAGATTTCAAAGATTACACCAATATTTTAAGGATTTTAAAGATTTAGAAAGAATTCAAATGATTTCAAAGGCTTCAAAAGATTTTTGAAGATTTTAAAAGATTTCACAAAGATTACAAAACATTTCAAACGATTTCAAAAGATATTGGAAAGATTTCAAAAATTTTAAAAGATTTCAAGGATTTCAAAGACTACACCAATATTTTAAGGATTTCAAAGATTTATAAAGAATTCCAATGATTAATAAAAAATTAAATTTTCAATCAAAGGGATCTTTCAACTACAGTGAGAAATCTTCACAAAAAACATGAATTTTCAACAAAAAAAAAAGTTAATTTTTAATCAAGTAATTGAATTTTCCCCTGAAATTAATTTGGCAACCGAAAAATATTCTCATTTTGAATAAAAAAAGTTGAATCCAACAATAGTTTATTAAAACAAAAAATTGAATAAAGACACCTTCAGTTAAAAAACGGATACTAAAAAAAAGAAAAAAACGAATTAAAGAAAAAATTACATTTTCAACTAAAGGGATCAATTTTCAACTAATAATAGAAATCTTTAAAAAAAAATTAATCTATGACAAGAGAGTTGAAAATTCAACCAAATAGTTTATTATTTGTGTAGGATTTGAAATTTTAGTAAAAGGGTTTATTTCTGAATTTATTAATTTTGAATTACTTCCCAAATCATTAATTACTTTATATTCACAGTTCATCAACTTAAAAAGTTTGTTGTCAACACATTACAATTTCAAACGCTATTCATATTTTATTGTTTCAGTCTCTAAAACTGTATGTTAAATTGGTATCCTGATTCAGCGGCCACTCTGCTAATAATAATAGTAAGAAAATTAATAACAAATTTATATCCACCTGTTTCCAATTGATGCTGATAATAAACATCATTATTAGTGTAATGATTGTCTGGTGCGTTAGATTCCGTTAGTATATCTCTCTTTGAAGCTCCGTCAGTTCTGCTTGCATCTCTTCTTTGTGAATCCCAGAAGCCCGTTACGAAGTTGTAACTTCCTCAGAATCTGGACATCCATTGGACCCTGTCGTGCTTTCATTATCACTCGTCGCTTCCTTCTCGCACATATTATTATCTGTAATCATAGTGCATTGCATAAGTAGCACGCATTGTGTTATGAACTTAATTGCATGATCATTTTAAACAATTAAAACATTCATACATGAATTCAATGTTCACGCGTTACAAGAAGAAGATACTTTCGAAGATGAATATCGTCGCTTATTAGAAGCAAATTTATTTATAAAATCATTAAATTGCTTTTGATAGACATTTCTTGATATTTCGCGAGCAAATACCACGTCGAGAAATGAATCTGTAGTAGGCAGCTAGAAAGGCATCAGCCGTATAGTCCGAGACAGCCTCCAAATGGACAGCTCGAGTAGAACAGCAAACGAAGACTACGATGTTGCCCTTATACGATCGATAACCACGACCATTAGTTGTTCGCAAGTAAACGAATCCAGCATAATCGACGCCAGTATGTAGAAACGGTCGACTCGTAGTAGAGCGAATTGATGGAAGGTGTGCCATCAATTGTTGAGGCTTCAAATCTCGATGTCGTGGGCATAGTAAACATCGATGAATAAACGCCCTCACAACCAATCGACCACGGAGAATCCAGTAGGTTTGCCTCAAGGTTCTGAGAGTGAGCTGGACACCACCATGAAAACAACGTCGATGATGATGATGATCAATAAGAAGCGTCGTCAGCGTTGATTCCAAATTGAGAATGAGAGGATGTTTCTCATCAGGATCCAAGGCTGAATTCTTTAACCTACCTCCTACACAAAACAGTTTTTGCTATTCGTGTCGAATCCAATTTAGACGAGCTTTCGTAAGTTCTCGAGGTGAAAGGAATAATGACTTTGAACGGGATTGCTGAAAATAATGATGGATAAACCGTTGCAACCAGGCAGTCGCTCCTAGAAGTTTATCCAAAGAAGAGTAGCGATGGAGACGCACTCACATAGCTGGAGCGCAACTAGAAAAATGAACTTTTAATGTTCGCTCTTCTGAATCCACTTCAGAATTAACTGATGATGGAATTGGTGGCCAAATATCTGGAAACAGCAGCCAATTTGGGCCTTGCCACCAAAGAGAAAATGATGATAGCTCCTTGACAGAGAGACCTCTTGAAGCGCAATCAGCAGGGTAACTTGATGAAGAAATGTGATGCCAAATTGCTGATGGTAGTGTGGTTTGGATTTCGAAAACTCTTTTGTTTATGAAGGTTTTCCATTTCGCGGAAAGTCCGTGAATCCAGGCCAGCGTGACTGTTGAATCACACCATAGATGAATGGGAACATCTAACAAAAGTGTTTGCTCAACGTGATGTGCAAGTCGAATGAGAAAAACTTCTCTACAAAGTTCTATTTTAATCTTTTACTTACCGAAATGTTATATTAATAAATATACTTCTTATTCATTGATAATATTATAGGGGTGGATGTCACGCAATTTAGGGGTTATTTAGAATAACACTGACGATTCTTAATAAAATTTAATATCAAAACAAGATGTTTGCAGCAACAAAGTCCAAAATCTTAAACTACATATATGGTCATATGGCGAAGCATTCTAGGGGTAGATTTTCTAAATGATGATACTCTAGAGGGTAAGTTTTTTTACAACTCACGCTAATATTTACTCAAAAATGTAGAAGGGGTGGTTTCAACCCCTAAATATAAACGTTTGCCCAGATTTTTTTTTTCATAGTCTGGGATCCTCTTTTCACCTGCAAAGTAGTAACAAAATCGGCGCTGGACACCAACCTAACCCCCCTTGTAAGTCAAATTTTACATAAAACCAATACCTTCCCGTTAGGATGAGAATGTGATATATATCAATTTTGATATTTATGAAACACATTCAATTTTTTTTTTATCAAATATTTTTTATTCTCATTTAGCCTTCACATATCTCGGGAGCAAGTTTTTATTTTTGGAAGAAATAGAAAACTGGTCTTTTAATCGGTATCCAAAGCCGATTTTGAAGAACCAACCAATTTTAATGTGAACATTTTTGGTCGATTTTCTCGGAATTGACTGATTCTTTTAAATAAAATTTTGTTCACCCGTATTCGGAAACTGAATATCTCGGAAACGTGATTTTATTTTATTTTGGAACTTGAAATAAATGTTTTTTATCGCAAATCGCAGTCAAGCTTGGTCCAATTTTGGGTTAGTGTTTTTTCTTTTTCACTCTTTTGAAAGATTACCATTTTGTTGGTCATCTACTTCTGTATAGCTACCCTTTACATATTTTTTTTAACTGCAAGCGCTTTCAATTCGAAATTATTAATTATTGTTTTAGAAATGGAAAAACTCTTAATATTTAGAACTTTGTTCATGAATGGGTATTTAAATTGGTTATATTTTGATTGTTAGAAAATAGAAATCCCGAAACGTAAAAACGTGAACACGTGCGTGCATTTACTGCCATATTAATAAATAATATGTTAAAAATTGAGTTTTCTGTAATTTAAAATTCAATTGTTAAAAATTGAATTTTCAACAGTTTAAAATTCAACTGTAAAAAATCTAATTTTTCCTTTTCTTTAATTTTCATATGTTGAAAATTTAAGAACATTTAATTTTCTTTTATATTCTGAAATCAAAATTCATTTGTAGAAAATTGATTTTTCAATTTTCTTTCCTTTTCAACTGCTGAAAATTCAATTTATAATTTTCTTAGATTTTCAACAGTTTAAAATTCAAATATTGAAAATTGAATTTTTTTAAATTTTACATTCAATTGTTAAAAATTGAATTTTCAACAGTTTGCAATTCAACTGTTAAAAAATTAATTTTCTATTTTCTTCAATTTTCAGATGTTAAAAATTTAAAAAAATTTAATTTTCTTTATTATTCTGGACTCAAAATTTATCTGTAGAAAATTGATTTTTCAATTTCCTAATTTTTCAAATGCTGAAAATTGAATTTTCAATTTTCTTCTCTTTTCAACTGTTGAAAATTCAATTTTTAATTTTCTTAGATTCTCAACAGTTTAAAATTCAACTGCTGAAAATTGAATTTTCTTCAATTTTAAATACAATTGTCACAAATTGAATTTTGAATAGTTTAAGATGCAACTGTTAAAAATTTAATTTTTTATATTATTCTGGACTCAAAATTTATCTGTAGAAAATTGATTTTGCAATTTTCTAATTTTTAAAATGTTGAAAATTGAATTTTCAACAGTTTAAAATTCAAGTGTTCAAAATTTAATTTTCTATTTTCCTTAATTATCAGATATTGAAAATTTAATAAAATTTCATTTTCTTTAATATTCTGGACTCAAAATTTATCTGTAAAACATTGATTTTTCAATTTTTCAACTGTTGAAAAATTGAATTTTCAACAGTTTAAAATTCAACTGTTGAAAATTGAATTTTCGTCCCTTTTCAAATGTTGAAAATTCAATTTTTAATTTTCTTAGATTTTCAACAGTTTAAAATTCAACTGTTAAAAATTGAGTTTTCTGTAATTTAAAATTCAATTGTTAAAAATTGAATTTTCAACAGTTTAAAATTCAACTGTCCCAAAAAAGTATTGAATCCTAAAAGAGCATATTTAGTTCGAAATCGATAGACATACAGCAAAGATATATAATATCTCTGTATACACTTCGGTTATTCGCGCTAAAAAATGTTAAAAAAATTTCTTGTTTGCAGAGTTTTTAAATTTTCTAAAGTTTAAATTTTTTTACGCACCTAGAAATCAAAAAAGTTTACGCAATTGTTTTCTGATTTTAAACAGTTCTTAAAAATTTAGAATTTGGTATGTAATGCCGAATTCTATTATATTATTATATTATATTAAATTATATTATATTATTATTTTATATAATTGTTACTTCAAAGGTCCATTTTTTTGTAGTGTATTTCCATGCTTAAAAATTCCACGCATGCTTGAAAAAATTATAAAATCACAAGTGAAAAAAATAATTATATGGAGCAGCAAATTCCAAATTCTGAAAATTTGCTGTACTTCTGGGGACGACTGAAAAATCCCGAAAAAGAAAATTTTTGATACGGTAAAATTCCCATTCAATAAAATTTTAAAAACAATAAAATTCCTTATGAGTTTATAATATCACCGAATAATAAAATTCCCGATATAAAATTGCCCAATTATAAAATGCCCGACCTAGAATATTCCTTATTTATAAAATTGTGAAATTTAAATAATTAAAAGTTTTTTCTCAATAAATATTATTTATTTATTAAAAATACCATAATAAATATTTTTAAAGAAATATTCGTTTAATATTTAAAGTTTTACTAAATTATTGTTTGAATATAAAATAAAAATAATTCTATAAAACCTTTTAAAAAAAATAATGTAAAAACACGTGCGCCTCAAACGGAAAAAAAATTTCTCCCTAAAGTTTCTTCGAAGCCAATAACATTTTCCAAGCAATCTTTACAGAATTCAAATCAGCACTAATTTATTTAGAAGTATTTTTTTATTTACTTTTTAATTAAGGATTCGATTTTTGAGAACATTTTTTGTAATTCAAAAAAGATACTATGTACATTTTCATCCTAAATTTTTTATCCAGAAATATATTTCTTTCAATTATTGTTATTTCGAATTTAAACAATAATTTTTTTAAACTTCTTGGCCAAGTGCGTTTTGTTCAAGGGAAGAAGAGCGTTTTATGATTGCGACTTCGTTTAGTAGATACAAAGGGTATCGTTTTTCCATCAAGAAATCCAATCCCAGGTGAAAAGATTCCCCGGAAAGTACTCCACGGAAATTTATAATTTCTGAATGTAGTTTGGCAGCATCCAAATCATTTTTGTCCTGACTTGTCATGATAGAACAACTTCCAAGTGCACCAGGTGTAAAAAATATGTCTTCCTTGATGAAGGTAAGTTCTAAATGAAGATAGGCTGCATTCAACCCATTTTTGTCACAACCCGTCCTAACAAAACAACTTTCAAGGACACCAGGTGTAAAAAATGCATCTTCCTCGAGAAAGTTAGGTTCCAAATCGAGATTATGCGTACCCAACACACTCTTTCCATGGCCCGTCATTATATGACAGCTTTCAAGTGCAAGTATTTTTTACATTAGTGTGCTTGGAAGTTATTAAATAATGACGGGTCATAGGACAACTGGGTTGGGTGTCGTAAATCTTGATTTAGAACTTAACTCCCTCAAAGATGTATTTTTTACACCTAGTGCAAGCGGAATGTGTTTGGGCAAAAGTTCAGACTAGGGTAATGAAAATAACAGAAGAAAAGATCCGGAAGGTCCAATGTTGATTTAGAAGAGAAACAGCTTTTCTGTACATTTTAATATTTTTTACGTTAGGATTTCATAAAATGTTTAGCGCTATCTCATTTTCTTGAAAATTAGAAGAATTACGAATTGATTTCTTTTTTTGATTGCAACTCGCACAAAAAAAATCTCTGAAATATCTAATAAAAAGCATCCCCAGAAGGAGGGCGACGTCAGGAAAAATCTGACAAAATTCACAGATATTCTTCGAACATTTCTGAATGCAATGCATTTTTCAAAATGGTCAAATATGCAATAGTTCACTTTATACGGTGATTTATTTACAAAAAGATTATCTTGCGAACGAATGGATATAGGAAGTCGTTTAATGGCTCCAAGTGTGGAGTTTTGTCATGCGATTTCAGTGCAATAATTAAATTTATGATAAAATCATTCTTACTCAGGAGATATAATTTTGAAAAGATCCGAGTTTTGGGAGCACTGAGTCTTCGTTCAGTGTCTACTACATTCATACCAATGTGAATTTGTCACTATGGCCCGTCCAAAAGTCCAGCACTAATCTAGGAAATTATCCAAGACGCATTTCTTTCATGTAGAATTACTTTCACGGTATATATATTTCACCCCGCTTCACTGACGTGAAACGAAAAATCTTTTCAATAAGTGCATTTCCATAAATACCACGAAATTCAATCAAATTCAACAGAGCACATCTGACAAAATTTCACTAATTGATTAGTAACAGAAATTACTGACACTAAACTAAACTATTTAAATAAATTGATTATTTTTTTATCATTATATCCGCGAAATTCTAAAAACAAAACACTTCATCAAGACAACATTCAGTTATTAAATGAACTGATAAAATTATCACTATTTCAGATTCAAGACATTTAGTTTTTAATTATAATGTATGTATGTAAATGTTTTTTAGTGATTCATAACAGTTGTCGCATCTACATGAAGCTTACAGAATGCCTTTCTTATATAAGCACACACATACAAAGAATATAATTTAAAATAAAAAAGGCAGAGTTATCCAGAAAATCTTCTGTTTATGAATTTAAAGTTTAAAAAAAAATGCACAAGATTTTTCACGAAACCCCACCTTGTTCTAATGTTTGCTCGTACATTTTTCAAAAAGCTGCTAACATGAAGAAAACGTCCTATTAGTTCTATGCTGGAAATTTTTGAATTTTCGACATTATTTAAAAATTTCATTTTTCTTCCGTTGCCACAAGCATGTGGAAATTCTTCCTAACAGATATTTTTTCCCCGTAAAAAAATGCATAAATATCTTTTTGTTTGAATGAACTAGATGCTGTGGAAAGAGCATTTTCCCCTCTACCAAACAAATATTTCAACAATATTCGTCCAGAAAGCCTCTTCGCTCTGATGATTCAAGGTAGAAATTATCTTGAACATGAAATACTTCAGAAAAGTGAATGTAACTGCTGGGACTATCGGATTTATGATTTCAAAACAATAACACCTATCGGGCCAAATCGCGCGTTTATAACAGTTGTTAATTCTGATCCGGCTTCCTACCTTACCGACACTTTTTTTATTTGTAAACTTATTTTCACACGAATAGTCACATCGAGTTGAAAATTAGGGATAATAAATAAGAAGCACTAACAAACGCAGCTCTGCTTCTAAATTTTTATAATTATGAAAAAAGCAAAAAAATTATTTACAACAAAAACTTTTTTCATAATTATAAAAATGTAGGACAAGAGCCGCGTTTCTGAGTGCTTCTTATTTATTATCTCAAATTTTCAACTCGATATGCCTATTCGTGTGAAAATAATTTTACAAATAAAAAAAGTGTCGGTAAAGTAGGAAGCCGGTCACGTGACCCACTCGTCACATGGCCTTAAGCCTTCTGCTTTTTCTGGTCTAATTCGATATTAGTGTTTTCAGGAGAATTTCGGGCTCGCAAATTGAGGATTTGGATTAATATGTTTGGCATGACTTTTGCAATAATTCGTCCGTGGAATTGGAATGGATTGGATGAATTTGAGAGAGTGTGGTATGTAGTAAATAGGCTAGCTCTATGTGGGAGTGCATTAGGTAGGGAGATATTCGATAACTCGGTAATTGGCTGTAAATAGGCAGCTCTAGGCCTCCTTCCTGACCCTCCACCCAGCTCTGCCCTATGCTGCATGTGGGCACTCGTACCTGATGGCAGTAATGGATTGTTGGCAAAGTGAACGCTCGTATTAACGCCCTTGCATGCACTCTCCTCAGTCCTCACTCTTTCCTCTCCAGGTACCTACTAATTAGTGTAAAGTACAAGATCGTCCAAAAGTTAAGGCACCTGGAAATCCTTGGTAAAAGGGACTTTATAAACTGATGCTAAGCGAAATAAATTTTTTTTGCCTAGTTTTTTTGCGAGGGGGAAACAACTTTGGTAATCTCCTGGTCCGATCGCTGGGGATAGAGCACTAATTTTGTTCAAAACCACCTAGAGGTCACAAATCTTGACCGAATTGAATACTTTTTTTTACATTCTCATCTCCATGAGAAGGTATTGGTTTTAAATTAAATTTCATTCAGAAAAAAGATCTTCTCCTTTCACTCCACTGGGATTCGAACACCAGGTCAACTGATTTCCGGCACTGAGGCTCGCTCAAAGCGCGGGACTAGCCGCCACCGTGGGAGAGTGTGACCTAAAGATGGGGGGTAAGGAGGGGTAGAAACGATAGAGAGGAAAGAATAGTTTGTAAGGGTGAAAGAGAGAGAGTAACACACGTCCAAATCGCAAGGCAGGGGGAAGGGTAATCTCAATGGTCAGGCCGAAGGCACACACCAGAAATAGTTACATTTTCAACTCAATTTAATTTTCTACCAAAAAAGACACAAATTTTCAACAAAAAAAACATAAATTTTCAACTGAGAATAGAATAGGTTTATTTTCAGTTACAAACATTAATTTTCAACAAGAAAAAAAGAATTTTCAACAAAATGGTTACATTTTTAACAAAAAAAAAAAAAAGAAATTCTCAATGAAAAATTGAATAGTTGAATTTTCAGCGAAAAATAATCTTTTAATTAAGCAGACACATGTACAACCAAGAAGATTGAATGTCTACCATAAAAGATAATTCAAGTGCAGAACACTATCTGATTGGAAATGGATTCGGTAGTTAAATTTTCAATTAAAAAGATAATTAAAACGAAGAATGTTAACAAAATAGTTGAATTTTAAACAAGAAAAAAAGAAGATTTTTCGAAAGTAGTTCTACTTTCACCTAAGTAATTAAATTTCGAATCAAAAAACGTTTTTCAGTCTACATTCACGATTAGCGAAATCCTTGAAAATTTAATCAAATAGTTACAGTAGAAGAAAAATCCTGGGACCTAAGTCAAATTGACAGGATGATTTGAGCATGAACTGATTCAAATACCTTGTAAATTCCAGATTTTTCCGTTTTTCCTTCTATGAGGTATTCATCTTGAAAAATATAGAAAACCTCAAGAGTAAAGTTGTGAAGTGGAATTTTTCATGAGCTAGTAGGTAAAGAGAAACTTAGAGTTTTAATAGAAGTAGCAAAAATTAACCGTATGTGCTAAATTTCATCATGAACATAAATTTCACATTCTTCTTACTCCTCGACTTCAAATTATATATCTAAAACTAAAGGTTAACAACCACCGCAGGGTCCCACTGGGAGTAACTGTCATCCAAAAAAATGACATTGCAGGTCTTCTTCAAAGGTAATTATCACCTGTAGTGATGTTGATAAATCCTTAAAAACATTTCAATTCTGTTGTTTATATTATATACATATAAGACTAATTAATATTTTAAAGTTTCGGTTTTGATTAAAGAAACGGAGAATACGTTGGCTCATCTGAAAGAAAACGTGAATTAAAGAGAGAAATACATAAACATAAATAATGGAAAAATGTTCTTTTTGTAGCTTGGTATATTGGCCATAGTAAGTGAAAGATTATTTTTCAAATAAAAAATACATAAAATAGGTTAATGTTGGTTTTTCTGGAGTTATGCATCTGCGTTAAGTTCGAAAATCAATTCTCGGACAACTGAGAAACAGGTATTATCTAAAGTGCAGTGTTAACTATAGTCGTTAACCATTAAATGAAAAACGATCAGTGTTAAACCTCGATTTCGGCAGTGTTAAAATTTGGTATAAAATAGTAAATAATGAATAATGTACTATATATTGAATAAAAAAATATTGAGTTGATTATTTTTAATGAATAAATTTTAATATAATTATTGGTGAATATAACACATTATTGCGTAAATAAAACAGTTTAAAAGGCTCGTCGCTTGATAGAATTATATGCCTTTTCGTGTCCGACCACTCCATTATTGCCGGTCGCCGATCCCATTTTTTAACAGCAGACACGTTCAAAGAGATGCAGAGGTAGTCTAAGTTTCCCGTTTCCACCAATAAGCCACGTGTGTCATATTTCAAAATTTGGACTCTGATGACCTTTGTTTTTAGCTCGCGTGGCTGGTCATTCTTCCAGCGGGCAGTTTTGAAATTTGCCGGGACAGTCCTGTGCAAACTATTTAAACATCAAACTCTAACAAAAACGCCTTCGACATTATTGAGTCACAAACATCTTAAGCCTGATTGAAAAATGCGCTTCCTCATTTTTGTATAATATCATTTGCGTAGTGGCTAGCTTGCTGGTGCCGGCAAGGAGCCTCTTTCCCGGCTGTTCTTTCCCCGCACAGAAAAAACTGGGGTTTCTATTAGAACCAATTTTTGGTTCCAAAGGAGCTGCAACAAAAAGGAACCTCTCTTGCAAATCGGACGCATAAGAGCTTTGAAATCAATTATATTAGTTTTCACAGCCACCTTAGTGTTAGATTTTTAATTTTTCAAAGAATAAACTGGATCCCCCGTTTTCTAAATAAAAGGTAGGGATGGAACTTACAAACTATTAATTTTTTCTTCTAATTTGTGAATTGCTTTTATAAAATTTCTGTTTAAAATTGTATGTGTATATGTTTATTTTGAACAGATGCATAATGTGCAAAAGAATTCTGAAAATTGCAAAATCTGCAAACGCGTACATGTTTTACACGTGTCATTGTGTTGCTTTCTTGAATATTTTTCTGGTTTCACGTATTCCTAGCAAATAATAAATAAGAACAGGATTTGAAAACATAATTTTAATTTAAAATTTGAAGACATTTACAATAATTAATGAAAAAATAAAAATTCACGAAAATTCCCGGTCTTATGCAATTTTAACAACTGATCAAATAAAAAATATATATACATGTATGTATATGTAAGAATGGCTTTCTTAAAAAAAACAGACATCAAATTTTTTTCGTGCTTTTTCAAATATATAAATGAAAACATATCTTAAAAAGTATTTTAATTAGGAACTGAAAAAATAACTAATGGAAACAATTTTAAAACCTTGTAAATGATAAAGAAAAAACTCCCAAAGTTTGTGAATATCATTTCAGAAGCGAAATTTAGGAAATAACTTTTCAAATTGATGAAAAATTAGAAGGAAAATAAGATGAAAAATATTAATTTTACATCAATAAATGGATTCGAAAATATTTAATTATGCAAAAAAGAAAGAAAATACCAAGAAAAATTTGCTCAGATTAAGAAATTTTATTACACCGCGGAAACGATTACGAAAAGTTTATAGAAGGGACAGAAGGAGCGGGCATAGTTCAAGTTTAACATTCGAAATGTAGCTCGATAGTTTATTCTTTCATTTATGCATAATTAAATATTTTTCAGTTTCAAAGGATTTTAATGTTTGGATTTGTTAGTTTGTTATGTTAAAGCCAGTTTTGATAATTTGCCAAAAATAACTGATTTTTTTGCGAAGTGCTCTAATTTTAACGTTGCTGAGACTAATGGTTTAGAAAAAGAATTTGTTTACAAAGTTCAATATTTTTTTCATGGAACATTGGATGTGATAATTTAAGGGCTGTATCAATTAAATTTTTAGTAATTCCTATTTTATTTTGAATAGAGTGATTCAAGAGAAAACTAAGTGTTCTTTCTGAACGAATAGTTTTTCTATACCAGTCAGTGCTAATATGCCTTTCATCGGTTTTAATTAAAGACATGTCGAGAAAATTTAATTTTCCTTCAGTTTCAATTTCAACAGTAAATTGTAATTTTGGGTGTATGCTATCAAACGCATTAGGAAGGGTGTTAACATTATTTTTATGTACACTAGGTACTGAATCATCTACATATCTTGCATGAAAATCAATATTAAAATCAATTTTTTGGAAAAATTAATTCTCTAAATCTTCCATAACAATCTCAGCTAAAATAGGAGACAACACTGATCCTATGGGAGTTTCAAATTTTTGTTTACAAAAATTATTATTAAATTTGAAGTATACAGAATGAAAAACATATTTTTTAGCATGAAAAAAATGTTTTTTCGGAATTCTGCTATTAATTTCAATCAATTCCCAACGTTTTTGTATCGCATTTTCAACTCTTTCATAAGGGATGTTTGGAAACATAGCTATTACATCGAAAGAGACAAATATGTGATCAAAAGGTTCATCAATGTAATAATTTACATTGTCAATTAGTTTTAAAAAAGCATGACTATTTTTAATCGATGTTTTGGAGATTTCTATTGATTTTTTAATGGTTTGACTAAATAATTCTTCCAATTTTCTAGTTGGAGAATCTATTGTTGAGATAAGTGGTCATAGAAGATATTCAGTTTTATGAGCTTTAACAAGGCCATAGGCTAAGGAGAGATTAGTACTCTTTTTATCAATATCAAATCTTAGTGTTTATTAGTTCTCATTCTGTCTAAAATTATAAAAGACCATTTTTGAAGCATTTTTGTGGGATTATTAGGAATCAATTGAAAACTATCTTCATCATTGAAGATATGCAACATTTTTTGAATATAAACGTCCTTATGAATCGCTACTGTAATATTTCCTTTATCTGATTTTGTGATTCCACTTTTAATCCATTCAATCAAAGTAATCCACTTTTAATCCATTCAATCAAAGTAATCCACTTTTAATCCATGTACTTGGAGTAATCCACTTGTAATCCATACAATCGCAGTAATCCACTTTTAATCCATTTATTCAGAGTAATACACTTTTAATCCATTTAATTAGAGTACTCAACTTTTAATCAAATACTCGAAGTAATCCACTTTTAGTCCACATAATGGAGTAATCCATTTTTAATTCATTTAATCATAGTAATCCACTTTCAATTCACATACTTGGAGTAATCCACTTTCAATCAATTACTCGGAGTAATCCACTGTTTATCAATTATATGGAGTAATCCACTTTTACTCCACATAATGCGGCGTAATCCAGTTGTAATCCATTTAATTCGGGGTAATACACTTTTAATCCATTTAATCAAAGTAATCCACTTTTAATCCATGTACTTGGAGTAATTCACTTGTAATCCATACAATCGCAGGAATCCACTTTTTATCCACATAATGGAGTAATCCACTTTTAATCCTTTCAATCGGAGTTATCCACTTTTAATCCATTCAATCAGAGTAATCCACTTTTAATCCATATACTTGGAGTATTCCACTTTTAATCAATTATTCGGAGTAATCCACTTTTAATGAACATAATGGAGTAATCCACTTTTAATCCATTTAATCATAGTAATCCAGTTTTAATTCATATACTTGGAGTAATCCACTTTTGATCCTTTTCATCCAAGTAATCCACTTTCAATCCATCTAATCGCAGTAATCCACTTTTAATCCATTTAACTGACTAATCCTGTTTTAATCCATGTATTTCGGAGTCAACGGATTAACCCACTTGAAAGACGACGTAATCCACTTGTAATCAAGGTTGAAATGTAAGTAATACACTTTTAATCCGTCATAATCCACTTGTTATCCACCATAATCGAAGTAATCCACGTGTACCTTATGTAAGTAGGAGTAATCCACTTACAAGTCGGAGTAATTCACTTTTAATACATTTCTTCGGTTTAATCCACTTTAAATCCATGTAATCGGAGTAATCCACTTTCAGTCCATATATTTCGGAGGTTCGTTAACTAATGTTCCTTATATTTTCGTTCACAGAATTAATAGAAATATCATCACCAAGGCCATCTCGTAGACCAGGAAAAGGTAATTCAAAAACTGAAATACAGTATAAATGAAATATTATATTTATCCTACTATTTGTATAATAATAAGTCAACAATTTCAGCAAAGATATATGTCTAATATTAATAATTATTTTCAAACTAAGAAAAATTACTGACTTGAAATATAACAAACTATTACAATTTGCGGCAAATTAAAACTTGTATCTTTTTTTATCTTCTTGAAAACAGAGTAACGAAGAAATCTTTATTTCAACCATTAACTTTGAGGTTCGTTAACTAAAGTTTCCTATATTTTCGTTCACAGAATTAATAGAAATATTCACACCAAGGCCATCTCGTAGACCAGAAAAAGGTAATTTAAAAACTAAAATACAATATAAATGAAATGTTATAGTTATCCTATGATTCGTATACTATTAAGTTTAAAATTTTGGCGAAGATATATGTCTAATATTAATTATTATTTTTAAACCCTGAGGAATAACTCATTTGAAATATGACAAACTGGCACAATTTTCAGCAAATTACAACTTATATATATTTATTTATTTTTTTTTTGTCAAAAACATTAAAAAAAGCATCTTTGTTTTGACCATTGACTTTGAGGTTCGTTAACAACAGTTCTTTATATTTTCATTTACAGAGATAATAGAAATATCACCACCCGGGCCATCTCGTATACCAGAAAAAGGTAATTTAAAAACTAAAATACTATATAAATTAAATGTTATATTTATCCTACTATTTGATTCATAATAAGTCTACAATTTAAGCAACGATATATGTTTAATATTATTAATTATGTTTAAACTTCGAGAAATTACTCACTTGAAATATGACAAAAGGTTACAATTTGCGGCAAATTAAAACGTGTATATTTTTTTATCTTGTTGAAAAAAATAGTAACAAAGGAATCTTTATTTTAACCATTAACTTTGAGGTTCGTTAACTAATGTTCCTTATATTTTCGTTCACAGAATTAATAGAAATATCATCACCAAGGCCATCTCGTAGACTGAAAAGCATCCCTGCGTGTCAAGAAAATGCTAAGACACTTGCGGGGAAAATGCAGAAGGCGGTCGTCCTTGGGTCACTCCGTGTCCTCAGGTTACTTGAGACTTTTGCCGGATCATCGTATTGAATTCGTTGCAGACTGGCCACCCATCTCACTGTTGTGAGACGTGGTTACAGCTGAAATTTTACCGCGATTTCGCTGAGAGCGGGTGCAACTTTTAAGATTAGCACCTGCTCCCGGCGAAATCCTGCGGTTGTCCTTATGACAAACTTTTAACTGTATATACCATTTTACACATTTAATATTATTTTGCAATCTTTCAAATATTAATTAAAAATTTTAAATTATTTTTTCCATTATGAAATTGCATACTTTTTATAACTTCTCTTAATTTCTCAGTGAAAATGAAAAAAGTGACGGTAAGTTTAGAAAATCCTGATCAAGGCCAAGAAAGGCGGATTGCAAGAAGTTATCCATGTTCAAATAAATGTGGTGGAATTTGACAATCTCAAAGAGACACTAATTTAAAATTGAAGCAGGCTCGGCTGCGGATTGCGATACAAAATTCAAGTTTACGTTAAAAATCAGAATTCAGACGTGTTCTCGAGATATTAAATTTCTGAATACGGATGAATAAAGTTTGACTTGAGAAAGTTATCCAATTCCGAGAAAATCGACCGAGAATGTTCAGACTTGCAAAAATAAAAACTTTCTCCAGAGATATAGGAATGCTGAAT
The DNA here is from genome assembly GCA_011634705.1 of Andricus grossulariae. Taxonomy (NCBI): domain Eukaryota; kingdom Metazoa; phylum Arthropoda; class Insecta; order Hymenoptera; family Cynipidae; genus Andricus; species Andricus grossulariae. The sequence continues at coordinate 215,356,905 of JAABKJ010075445.1, read as the reverse complement.
TAGAATAAAAAAGGTTTAGTATAAAAAAATTATTCGGTTCCGCGAAATACATGGATAGACTTTTGGTATTAATATTTCTTTAATCGCATATCCATAATTGAAATAAAATATACGAATTTAGGGATAATCGAGGTATGGTTAGAAATAGTCGAATAGTGACTCTAAAAATGCAGACTAATATATTCAATAAATCGTAAGAATATTAGACTCTTACCTACAATCTAAACCTACCTATCCCGGACGAGCCCCCATTCGGTTTCGGTTTCTACTCCTTTGGAATAGAACTGAAGGGCCTATGACAAAGCCACCGAACGTGTCCTCGGGTTGCGGATAGAGGGTCCCTGTACCTGTACTATTAGAATGATCACTAGTTGATGGCAAATCGTGTAGTGAATTTTTTGAAGTGCTTTCTGGAGCATTTAACTGTTTTTGGACTGATGTCATTGTTGACTTTGGTTTCTGAATAAAAAAGTGCCAAAGTATTAAAAATGATATTAACAATGTTATGAATTAACCAAAAAGTTGAAAATTAATGTATAAAATTTGTTTTATAACAATATTTAATTACCTGAATGAATTTGAGAATATTTTTTGCCTTCGTTTCTGTAAGCTTTTCATTGCATTCTTTCAACAAATTTTCAGCCGCTTTAACTTTTTCTTTTCCAATTAAATTCTTTGGAACGCGTTTATTCCAAATAGGACGGCCTAAGTGTTTGAAACCATAATATCAACAAAGGCATTCGATGCGATGACGCATCGGGTAACGCCAAGGAATAATCTCGAACTGAGTCGCACGGACTAATTATATTGCGCAATATTTTGAATCGCAAAATTTTCATTTTAAAAACGTGACGTTACAGTTTCAAAAATCCTATCTGTCTCTCCGTAACGCTACCGTAACGACACCTACGGAGCCTGCCTGTGTGTTATAGCGTTACGTATTTTATGGACAATCCCTAAGCAGTCGCGGACAATTGTCCAGGGATGGTCCCGAAGGAATAACCCAAGAACTGAGGATCTTGAATCATACATTGAACAAGTCAAAGCTACCGACAATCAAGCAGTATATTGTTGACAAAATACGGCTGTTCTCTGCCGCAAGGAGAAGGATACAGAAGAAGGACGGGTGGATCAGGAAGAATAAAAAGTTTCTCGCTGATCCATCTCGCCTCTTTAGTAAACACCCTGTTTCTGTCAACAATTCACCCAAGCCCAACGAGGTAGAGACTTTTTGGAGAGAGGTATACAAGATCCCTAGAACACTAAAGTTGAAAGAAGATACTGACAATATCGTCCGCTTCCAGGAATTTTGCGAGAACCTCATAAAATCTGAGGAGGAATGTCCATCAAGTACTGCCGAAGAGGTGAAAAAAGCACTTAGAGGCACAAAGAACTTCTCCGGTGCTGGACCAGATTGTATCAAGAACTTTCAGACTGATCTTGCCTTAAGTGGCTGCATCACCACTAGATCTTGCCTTAAGTGGCTGGAACTCAGATTTTGCCTTAAGTAGCTGGATTCACGAAAGCTCTTGACTTCAGTGGCTGGAGAGCTAAGATCTCGCCTCAAGTAGCTGGAACTGACTTATCTTCGATTAAGTGGCTGGAACTTTAATCTTTATTTGAGTGGCTGGAACTCAGATTGATCTTTTCCTTGAGTGGCTGGAACTCAAATTTTGCCTTAATTGGCTGAATTCACAATAGCGCTTGCCTTTAGTGGCTGGAGAGCTAAGATCTTGCCTCAAGTGGCTGGAACTGACTGATCTTGGATTGAATGGCTGGAACTTTATTCTTGCTTTAAGTGGCTGGAACTCAGAATGATATTTCCTTAAGTGGCTGCAACACAGATTTTGCCATAAGTGGCTGGATTTACAAAAGCTCTTGCCTTAAGTGGCTGAAGAGCTAAGATCTTGCCTCAAGTGGCTGGAACTAACTGATCTTGGATTAAGTGCCTGGAACTCTTATCTTGCCTTAAGTGGCTGGATCATTACTAGATCTTCCCTAAAGTAGATCGAACTCTGATCCTGCCTCAATTGGCTGGAACTCTGATCTGCCTCAAGTGGATGGAACTCTGATTTTGCCTTAAGTGACTAGATCACCACTAGATCTTGCCTCAAGTGGCTGGAACTCAGACTGATCTTGCCTTAAGTGGCTGAGTCACTACTAGATCTTGCCTTAAGTGACTGGAACTTAGATTTTGCCTTAAGGTGAACCGATAACTACCTCAGCTCAGTTTCTGCCAAAACACTCGCAAATTAATTCATAAATTAAATTTTCGTTTTTTGCATTGTAAAAAGTAGGCCGACATCTATGGTTGACATCTCTTGGAAATGAAATTTATTAACCATTTTTTTTCCATTAACAAAACCTTAGATTATCTAATTCTTACCATTTTTGATGCTCAAACTAGGAGAAGTCCGTGATGCGGAAACTAATAATAAACATGATACGCGTGAAAAAAGATTGATTTATTCATTTATTTAAACACAAGTTTGCTGAAACTGACGCAAAATAAATTAACGAAATATGTAAACTGTCGGTACGTGTAACGTAACCAAAATTGTTATTGCTACCGATGACAAGATTTCTGGGGAAATTTTAAATGATTGAGGTTTTATTTTAAAACACACGAAACAGAATCTAGAAGACTTTAAGACAACTGAAAGATTTTGTTGGAAAACTGAATTATTTCAAAAGAGATTTAGAAGTTTTGAAACGGTAATCACATAATTTGAAATTTAAAAAATTTCAGACAGTTTGAAACCAAACGTACACTTTTGAGCATTTCGAAAAAAAATTATAAGCTTTTTAAAAATGTTGAAAGAATACAAAAAATTTTCTTAAGATTCCTTGCAAAAATTCTAAAAAATTTTTAAGTTTGTAAGGCAATTTTCCAAATTTAATTTTTCAGTTTAAAAATTATTTATGAATTATAGAAGTTTCGAAGAGGTTAAAAATATTTTAAAACTTTAATTGTTTTTTGAAAATTTATAAAATATTTTTAAATTTCTTCAAATCTTCTAAAAGTCATTAAATATCTGTTGAGCTAACTCTAATTTTTCACAATATTTTGTAAATTCTGTAAAATAAAAATAAAATTATATACATAAAAATTTTCTAGATTTTTTTTTCGACAGATGGTAAACCTTCAAAAATCTATTTGAATTTTGTCCGAAATGTTACGAAAATATCTTTAAATAATTTTAAAAACGAACTGGTAATACGTGATTCCTTGCTATCAAATTTCGGAATGTGATTTCACCTCGAATTAAAGTATTAAAAAACTTTTAACAAATGAATAGTGTTTCGAAATTTTTATTTTGCATTGAAATTTTTGTAATTAGAAAAAAATTCATTTTTTTAACACTAAACCTTTTCCATATAGCCCACATTTTTTTAAAGGTTTTGTGTTTCTTTTTCTTTGGGTTTTTAAAAGGTTGAAGCTAATAACTCAATTATTAGTATACTAAATTAAGAAATGCGAACTGTAATAATGTTAAAAGAAAGTTAGATACTATTTCATTTATTTAGTTTTAATTTTAGTCAATTTATTTACTTAGTTTAAGTTTGATTAAATACTATTAATTGGATAATATCATATTGTTATTATTATCAATAAATATCGCGTAAACCGTAAGTGATAGGTCAAATTCGATGTCAGTTTATGATATGGATGTCATATTATTGATAGTATATGCCGTACTCAAAACTCAAAAATGACATCCATTTTCACCTATCTCTTACGGCTTACGAGATAATTGTTATTAAAAATAACAATAATAGAAGGTTCCCCTCAGGTCCCAATGGAACGTTCCTGGAACATTCCGTGCTATTAGGGAATAATTTTAAATAATTGCGTAAAACTAACTTTTTTTAAACAGACCTTTCAAACTTCTCACTTGAAATAGAAACACAGTAACAGCTGTAAGTACAAGCCGTAAGTCACGCCGTCCGTGGTAATATGTGCCGCAAGTCATGACGTCACCCAGCAAAATGTCTGCATGCCAAGGGTCAAGCTATAATACCAATTGCATAGGACGAAACTTTTTTTAAAATATTATGACCAAAAATGATATTTCACCATAAGTGCATTTGGATATTGTTTCTTATTTTTCGAAATCCATCCAATTAAATAATAAAATCGGTCCAAACAAAAAATTAAGAAAATTAAATGAATTTCGAAAAGTAAGACTCAATATCGAAACGCACTTATAGGGTTGTCAGGTTTCACGAAACTTTGACCCAATGAAAAATTTCATGAAACTTTGGAAACGTTTCAAAGTTTCCAAAGTTTCAAACATCAAGGCAGGAAAATTCAAAATATACAAAATACTATTAAGTATTAAATATAAACATTCAATATTATCCTTTGTGTTTCGAAGCAAATCCTTTCAACTAATTTAAATAAATAAATCACGTGTTAATTGTTAATAAGCTGTAATTTTTGAAATAATTTATTTACAAAATTTGCAAATTGATTTCAATAAAATGAAAATAAATGTCGTCTTTAATAAATATTTAGTTTTTAGAATGTTTCATTTTTAAAACGATTTCATTAAAAATCTCGCAACTTCGAATGGAAATGAATAAAATAACATCCTGCCATTTCATTAAACTATCAGGTTTACTTTTATAAATTGTTTTCTTTCAAAAACATGCTTTAATTTTTATCAGTGCTATAGCCCCACTTTGACTACGGTTGTTTGGTATATGATGGTTTGTCCGACGATTTAAATTTAAAGCTCGAGCGTGCGTTAAGCTCCTGCGTTCGTTTTATCTACAATTTGCTAAATTCGAACACATAACTTCATACAGACATAGGGCTGGTCCGTTTAATGTTGCCAAGAGAAGAAAATTTGTCATGGGTAATTTGCTCTATACTCTTTTTCAAAACAAAGCTCCTGAGTATCTATTTAACCTCTTTCAATTTGTAGACAGAGACCTTCCAGTACAGTGTAAGCTTCGTAAAAGACATTAAATCCTTAAGATTCCTTTTCACAGAACATGTCAGCTTCAAAGATCATTTATAGTAAGAGGTGCCCGGTTATCGAATAAAATTCCATACGATATTAGAAATGCACCTACCCTGTATCATTTTAAGAATATCTTTTTCAAATATCTGTACATTACTCCTAATCCAACTCTTGAAATTACTTACTGGTGAATTATAACTTTTACTTCTCGAATATTTTATCTTCGCATCTCTTTCTATCTTCAATAACTTTTGTAAATATTTATTTCTCACACACAGAGTTTTCCATTCTTCATTAATACCGTCACATGCACAAAAAGCTACTAATTAATTAATCACTCAATATTAATTACTGCGCGATAATCTAATACATAATCTGATACTTACTCTAAGGTCGACTCTGCTAACTTATTTATTATATTCAGTTTATAGATTAAATAATATTAATATCCTGTTTCTCAGAGGGCTATTTATCCCTAGGGACTTTCTTGAATAAATACAAATACAAATACAATGTTTCAAATCTGACAATTCAGTGTGACACAGTGCCGTGTCCTCAGCGTCTCATGCTTAAAAAAATATATTGTCAATGTGCACTATTTTTGCATATCAAATTATGTCTCATACACCTCACTCCTCACATAGAATTAAAATTGCTTTCAGAATTCATGTATTTCATATAAGTTTTCAGGTTTTGTAGGTTCCACTGAATTTCATAATTTCCAGTCCCTTATAAGAGAGAGACTGGAATAAGTAGGAAAAGGACAACAAATATAGAAAATGTAGGATAATTTCGACAGATTTGGTCATCCAATCTGTCGGCGTTGAACAAGGTATCTGCGACTAACATGCTTGCCGTCCCGGTTCTAATCTACTCGTTTGGGGTAGTTCAATGGACGAAGAACTAACTTAAGGCCCTTGATGTCACCACACGTAAGACCATGCATATGCATAAAAGCTTGCATATCTATTCGTCAGTTCCGCGATTATACATTTAACGCCGTTAAAGCGGACGTGGACAATTTTATCTAAACCCTATCTGGTCACTGTTTTTCCCTAACCTTTAAAAATTCTTCAAATCGTCGAATTAAGACTATTTTGCGATGAGTAATGTAGGAAAACCACCTTATCTTTATGGTTTTGGGGACGCTGAATCTGAATCCAATGTTTGTTGAACCCTATCTGGTCACTATTTATCCCAAACCTCAAAGAATACTTCAATTTGTCGAATTTACTCTATTTTGTGATGAGAAATGTAGTCAATCAACCTTATCTTCATGTTTTCGGGGTCGCTAAAACCAATTATAATACTCGTATAACTCCAGCTACTTAGAATTTGTCCCTAACCTCAAAAAGCACTCTGATTTGCTAAAATTATACGTTTGAATATCATATTGTACCTCTCTACATTTTACACGGTTGTGACTGTCATTATGTTAAGTACACAATGCCCACATACTTTTATTTTGTTCTTTAAATTTTGTGTTTCTTAATTTTTTTTTCGCCTCATTCAGTAGTATACAGTTATTATTATAATACTGTACGAGTACTAGAATTGGTTTCAGCGGCCCCGAAAGCATAAGGATAAGTTCGTTTGACTACATTACTCATCGCGAAATAGTGTTCATTCGACGATTTGAAGTACTTTTTTTAAGACGAATAATGACCTGATAGGGTTTGACAGGGCAGTGTAGGGTCGCGGCCAATTCCGTAGGAGCAACAAAGATGGTTATAAAGCACTCTTGGGGCCGCATTGTGTCTGTAGATATAAGTGGTTCCTGCGTGGGTGGGACACACTGATAGTATGTGTTCCAGGTACTCAACGTGTGTATGACACGCTCTGCACCTATCGCTTGGAACTTCTTGACCTAAAATATGCCTAATGGCCAATGGATCTCCAATCGGGATTTAAAAAGAGGGAACCTGCGGAAAATCAGAACCACGGATTTCTTTAATATTGCACTTCACCGTTTATAATACTCCACGTAAATTTTGCACAGCGTTTTGCCTCTTTGTCCACTCTTATCGTAGCGCACCACAATCAATTCGAATTTAAGCCCTCGCGACAAACGGGCAGGACGGATAATGCAGTTACAATTACATAATCGCCAGACGCTAGACTGAAGGCGGTTTTCGCTTTAAGAGAGGGGAGAGGTTTTTCTGCACGTTTACCTCTATCGCGTTTCAGATTGATTAATTTCGCTGAATTTTCCGCAGGCCCTATAATGTCGGTATTACAATTTGAGGTTACGTTTCATAAATTCAATCATCCTCAACAGAAATGACACAAAGCTTTATTTATATAAAACGATTTTACAAAAGGGGATAAAAAAAGCTTAAAATTATCAATATGTTTTGATGCAATCCTACATATTTGTAAGTAGAAAAAATATTAGTATTATGTGCGCAAGCCCTTTATAAACAGATCTACAGAGTACAATTATTACTTTTAACAATTTAATAATTTTAGAGGACTTTTTTTCTACCCGAATGGACGACTTTTGAACAAAATATATCCATTTTCTATCAAATAGTTAAATGTTCAATTTATAAAGTAAAAATTAGAACCAAAAATGGAAAAGCTACATTTTAAGATGAAAAAATTAATTTTCAACAAATAAAAACAAATTTGCAACAAACTAGTTGAATTCTTATATAAAAAAAGAACAAAGATTTTAATTTTAAATGAAAAATAGTTCAATAGAACCACAAAAGACGAATTTTCAACATAACAGTTGAATTCTCAACCACAACATAATATGTTTGATCCTAGCAGTTGCATTTTCAACCAAAAAATATGAATTTTTAACCAAGAAGATTAATTTTCTAAGAAAAAAGACAAATTCTTAATAAAATAATACAGGAATGTTGAATAAAAAATATCAATTTTCAATTTAAAATATGAATTTCAAACCATAAACGGAGCTTATATATTTTTAGTGAAGACATTTCATTCTTCAACCTGTGAGGTATGTACTCGCCACCGTATTTAAGCATTTCAGCGCTAATACTGTCTACACCAGCAGCCTTACCATGTTTAAGTTCTTAATTATATCTCTAACATCATTGACACGGACTTTCTCAATTGGGTTTTCTAATTCATTATGTTCTATGTCGCAGTTCTGTTGCCCTATGATTTTATATTATTATTTATCATTAAAAAATATATACATAAAATATTCCCGAAAACTTTTTTCAACCTTTTTTTTTATTTGCAACATTTTATTTTTATTTTTGTTGTTGAAATTTTATCAAAAAGTCACATTCTATGCTATAGTCAAAAGTGTTATATCAAATTTTATTTAAAATAACAAGTTATCCTAATAGTATAATAAATACATAAAAAATATGAATTAATTTAAAAAATAAATAAAAACGTGCTGCATATGAGCGCATCATACGCAATTTGTTATAAGGGTAATCTAAGCATTTCATATATATACAAACTGATCCTTATGGATGATTACGCATAAAGATGTCGTTCTTTGGACGATTTTTTACAACACTATAAGAGTAGACATTTACCCACTAACCATTCATTCTAACGCAAAATTTCAGTATTCAAACTTTTCAAATATAAATACGTCGTCATCTGTACATGAAAAAATTATCATGAACTTTTTTAAGGACTAAATTAACAAATATTTTCACATCTAAACAAATAACTGTCTATTTCAATTTAAGCATAAATAATTTTATAAAAACTAATATCAATGACATTATAAGAACGTATTTCATTAAATAAATAAAAATAATAAAACACTGTGAAATAAATTTTGATTTAACTTGAACAAATCTTTTAATCATTGAAGTTTTGTTTTTAAGGTTTCGTAGCCGTTTTCGTCCATTGTACAAAAGGGCATAAGGGCCAACATTTGGCACAACAAAAGGGCATAAGCCCCAAAAAGTTTTTTTTCATTAAATTTTTTTTACATAATTTTTTTTCAACATTTTTTTTTTCAAACATTTTTTCGACCAATTTTTTTCAACAAATTTTTTCAAACATTTGTTTTTCACCAAATTTTTTTTTCAAGATTTTTTTGTAAAGTGGTTCTAAACAAATTTGTGGATATAATTTAGGTGAAAAATGTTGTTAAATAAAAAGTTATTGCAGCTTGCATCGTTTTTCCAAAATATCAATTTTTAATTTTTGATGTATTTTTATAGCAAGACTTTGTAAAAAATTTGTAGATCTTTTTGGGTAAAACAACTTTTGTGTTATCATTTTTTTTTCGTCTCTTGTGTCATTTTAAACAATTTAATTTGTTTATTTTTATGCTTATTTTTTAAGATTGAAAAATATACTCGCCCTTTCTGAAAACTAAAAATAACAAATTCGTACATCCTCTTTGAGTGAACAGGTTTGCCTATTGTATATATATTTTTTCTTTCCTTGTGTCGTCTTCCAAAACATTAAATTTTCTAATTTCAAGTGTTATTTTTGATGAATAAATCAAAAAATACACGTCCTATCAAAAAGTGGTTAATCACAAATTTGTAGATCTTTTTTAGGTGTACGATTTTTGTATCTTCATTTTTTTTGTATCTTGCATAGTTTTTGTGCGATCAAAATTTTAATTTTCGATTTTTCGAAAAAATTCAAAAAGCTGTTATGATAGTCTTGTAGGGCTCTAAAAAAGAAACGTTTTTCTTCTGTTTACTTTTTTTCATATCATGCGTCGTTCGGCTTAAAATATCAAATTTCGTTTGTTTTTTGGGCTTTTGAAAATGCTATAACTCTAATAATTTTTATTATATCGAAAGATTTCACTATGATAAATTGTTTGTCTCTGGGAGTACTACTAACGACTGTACATAGAATTTTCAAATTTTGAAAAAAAGTGGTCTCCAAAATTTCAAAACGTGCTTAGCTTTTGAATTTTGATCAAAAATAGCTGGTTAACCAACTCATACTTTCTTTTTAGGCCTTCAAAAAGTGTACCAAAGAACAATCTAATCTGATCAATCTTTCGAAAGTTATCGTACCTACACGATACTACAGACTACAGACAGAAAGACGGACAGACAGACAGACAGCCACCTTCGCAAAAACCGTTTTTTTCTGACTCAGGGGGCCTCAAAACGTCGACATTTGATTGAATCCGCGAAAGTCATTTTTCACATGGAGATTTTCCTGGCGCATGCGTAGTGGATGGGATTCCCGCACGTTCAAGAGCGCTCGGAAAACCAGGAGCAAGCGGATATGGATAATCTGCGTGCTGATCCAAGTCGCCCCCACCCCTGGACCATCGAGTAGCGACAGGCGACGGAAGCGTGCGTGGCAGATAGCACATGCTGACTGTGCGCCACCACGCTGCGGGAAACCGAGCTTGGCAGTTGTCCTTCTCTTTCGACCGTTCTCTCACTCAGCAGTTCTACGCTCTGGACGCGTGTGGCGCTCCGACTCTTATGAGATGGAGAACGGAGACGCCACTCTAAGAAATGTAATTCATGATTCTAAGCTCCGAGCGAGTGCCTCGAATTTCGTTACGCACAATTAAATTGAAGCCAGGGATTTTACGAAACACTATTTAAAACCGACCAAAGTCAGGATGAGAGGACGATCAAGAGGAGGAAGACTCCTGCCATGTGGGTTCTTGAACATCTCGTGCGTTAGAATAATAAATTTTTTCGTTTGAACGACGTGTGCCGAACTGGTAGGCACACGCCGTTGAAATTGCTTATCTGCTGACCTCGGGCAAGGTCATTACGGTCGAATCGCGCTCTGGTAAGTGAATTTCCAGTTGAGTGTATTTTTCTGGGCTGTCCTGGACTTCCGCTGGAACGGTATAAAGTAATACTTTAATAATTACAACCGTTTAAAACTGTCAAGTGGTCATTCGGACAAATCTATATAAAGGAAGTTGTTGCGGTCAAAAGGGCGTTGTTTGTCACGCCATATGAAATGTCGGCGTTTCCCGACAATAACTCTTGCTGAGTGGGGCAAAGACCCACTCGTTGTAATCATGTGTTGTTAAATATTTACCTGAATTATAACGTAATCTAAATTATATTTGAAGCAAATAGCATCATTTGTGAGGTAAACTTTATTCCAACACTCTGCGCTATTCCTTACCAGCCCACTCTGCTGGAGCTATCGCGCAAGCTGATTTAATAATTTAGGAACAAAACGAAAATTAAAGTTTAGGAGAAATTAAAGGTCCTATGCATATATATATATATATATATATATATATATATATATATGGATACGAAATGGAGTCATGGGCACATGTGTTAGAGAGGTGTACGGGAGAGGAAGATGGACAGTTGAGTGTGGATGAATGTGTAAGATGGATCTTGGATGGTAATGGACAGGGAGTGACGTGGATGAAGAATTTGGAAGAATTAGGAGAAAGCAAGGGAACAGGGCACAGCCAAACGGGTAATCCTATTAAAGAACAGTAACTAACAAATTTTAAAATCCTGGAAAATATATTGTTATGGTAAGAGGAATCGGAAGCCCTGGAAGATCGCTAACTTGTAGAATTAAGATTGTTGTCATTAGTATAAGTAAGGCGAAACATTAGAATATAAGCAGCGGATATGTTAGATTAAGGATGGAATGTAAATATATGTACAGGGAGCGGAGGACCTCAAACCCGTAAATGGGAGAGACTAAATATACATATAAATATAAGTTTTCTGATATTCTTCAGAAAGTTTCGAAATAGTTTCTAAGATTTCAGGTATTTTAAATTAAAATTTGAACAACAAAAAAACAAAACATTTACAACCGAATAGTTTCATTTTCAGACAAAAATGGTTCATTTTCAACGAAAAAAGTAATAGTTGCTATATCGATACAAAAAAATTTTTTTTATGAAAAAAGGTTGAGGTTAACATTAGAAAAATGAATTTTCGACAAAGTAAACAAATATTTTAGAACTACGTTCATTAATTATTAAAATACTACAAAGAATCACCTTTAAAATAGTTTTGTCCTTTTAAAGTCATGGGATATTTCTTTTTTTTTAAATTATTAAATTTATTTTACAATTATTTAGAATTAATTTGCAATTAAAATAAAATTGTAAAATAAATATAAATATAAGTTTTCTGATATTCTTCAGAATGTTTCTAAATATTTTCTAAGATTTGAGGTATTTTAAATCAAAATTTGAAGAAAAAAAACATTTTCAACCGAATAGTTTCATTTTCAGACAAAAAAGGTTAATTCTCAACGAAAAATGTAATAATTTCTATTTCAATAAAAAAAATATATTTTCAATAAAAAACGGTCGAATTTAACATTAGAAAAATGAATTTTCGACAAAATAAAAAAATATTATAATAAATCAAATTTGGGGAAAAAATCGGTTTATTTCAGATAGCGAAACAATAATTTAAGAACTTTATATTTTTTTCTGAAAGATATTTGAAGTTGACTTTTAAAATTAAACGTATTTCGTGAAACTTTCTCTTTTCTCTTAAAAATGTCATAGATCTCGACGGAAAACCCCTTATACTGATGCTCGGATGACCATCCATCTGAGCCTAAAAATCACTCGAGATTTCAAGTAGATATTAATATCTTTATTTGACATTTATTTAAGAAGACAAATGCGCCAAAGTCAGATAATCAATCTGACCGTAGTGAGAAAAATTTAAACTCATCTCGATGTTCTTTCTAAAACTTACCTAGAAAGTTAGATTCATCTAAGTAAGATTAAAATCTTCGCGAAATTATGACTCATAGGATGAAACGTTTTTATTTAAACATTTACAAAATTAGAAATGTATAAGACCATGATATTTGAGTCCACCTTGTGTAACGAATGATACAAAAATACTTAATGAAAAGAATATGTTTGCAACCATCAGTGGTCTCACTGATTCTTTCCTTTTTCTCACACATCGTTTTTTTTATATATATTTGTCTCTAATGAGACGAACATACTGATAATACGGAACATATTTTGGCCCGGTTAAACCTTTTTTGCCTAATTTATTACATTTATTACTCAGTCAACTTTATAAACTTATAAAATAGTTGCAGTCGATGATAAATTCATTTACTTGGTTTATCTTTTACGCATTCAATAAAGGGATCATTTTTACTACTTTTAAGACCGATCTTTAGAAACATTATTTTCTATTAAGTCATCTTGTGTAACGAATTATAGAAAAAGACTTAATGAAAAGAATATATTTGCAACCATCAGTGCTCTCACTGATTCTTTCCTTTTTCTCACTCATCTTTTTTTTTTGTTATACAGTCCAAACTCCGAGCAATGCCGTTTTCGGGGCTGTAGGGGAGTATAATTCCAAGATGCCATAAACCCCTACTCTAAGCGCGGTCACGCTCGAATGCGTGGATAAGAATTCAGCTGACAAACTCCGAGCAATGCCGCGCGTCGGTTAGGTTAAAAAGAAGAAAAAAGTGCTGTTCCATCAGGACAATTCAAGGGTGCACACGTGTGTAGTCACGATAGCAAAAATCGATGAATGGGGCTACGAACTGCTACCTCATCCAGCATGTTATCCAGATTTAGCCCCCTGCGACTATTTCCTGTTTCCAACCCTGAAGAAATGGCCGTGCGGTAAGAGATTTGGGTCGAATGAAGAGGTCGTCACCGAAAGAAACGCCCATTTTGAGGGCCTTGAGAAAACCTATTATTTGGAAGGAATAAAAAAATGGGAGAAACGCTGGACTAAATGTATCGAGCTAAAAGGAGATTATGTTGAGCAGTAAAACGCTCATTTGCCGAAGAAAAATCTTTTAGTCGAAAAGTCACTGACTTATCAAACGGCCCTCGTGCAAAGACAAAATGACAGGGCTTGGAACGAAGTACTTTCAAGAAGATAAAATTGTTGCTTATAAAATAAATTAAAAATAATATTATAAAAATGGGGCATTCAACAAATGTTATTCATTAGGTGAAGATTTTACTTTGAAATTAATCAATGTTGTTGATTACTGGTCCATATTTTTATTTAAAAATAACCAATTGCGATGTATCACAGTTTAGTTTAAAGTTATTTGATTTACGCTCTTAATTCTTTCACCACAGAAAAATGTTAAATAATTTGAAAAACTGTATACCTCACAATTCTAACCTCTTTACATGGAGAAAAATAATTTTTAGAACCAAGAAAATGCATTGACTTGAATCCTACGTATTTCTTAGCAACAAGAAGGTATCCTTTGACAATAGTAATTTCTATTCAAACCATACACAAATCTTTTGTTGATCTAAAGAAATGAATTCTTTGGCTATATTTTCTTCACTCAAATAAATATTTCTTACATTCAAGAACATGATTTCCTTGATTCAAAAGGTTTAAATTCTCTTGAAATCTGACTAGTCGTTCAAAGAAATATTTATTTGATTCAATGAGTTCGATTCTTTGAATTGATTCGGAGGCATTTGAATCCATTAATTGTGCATACTTGAATCAAGTCTTTAGGTTTATTTAAATCAAAGAAATAATGATTTAATTCAAAATAATATTGAGCACCTGACCGGAAATCAGTTGACCTAGTGTTCGAATCCCAGCGGAGTGAAAGGAGAAGATCTTTTTTCTGAATAAAATTAAAATAAAAAAATGTTTATTTTCCATCTTGTTTGAAATGACGTTAAAATATTTTCTGTATAGGAGAATATAACTTTGGTTGATATTGTAGATTTCCATTTGATGCGTGGATTTCTCTTCTCGATTCGTTACCTTCTCCGATGACAATACAGATTTATAATAAAAATTGATATGTAGCATCTTGCTAAATGAAGCGTATTTCAGAAAAAAGAATTCTTCCTCTGATCTCTCTGTAGCTCACTGGTTAAAGCACCTGACCGGAAATCAATTGACCTGCTGTTCAAACCCCAGCGGAGTGAAAGGAGAAGATCTTTTTTCTGAATAAAATTTAGACAATTTATTTCTTTTAATTTTTGCATGATAAATAGCATTCTTTCGATAAAGTAAAACTTCATCGAGAGTCTCTATATTCTTTACAGTATGTATACAAAAAATCAGACAAAATGGCTTCAACGTTTGGCCTGAATCCAAAAGGGCGATTTACACTCAATTTCCAGGGCCCTTATGTAAGTTCCGCAATTTAGAGTTGACCGGGTCTATCCGGGAGGACCACAACACCCCAAATATGTCCCCCAAAAAAAAAAAAATACATTTTTACATATTATTGTTCATTTTCAGCATTTTATGCCAACTATTTAGAACAAATAAATACTAATGGACAATTGAAATATTCCTTATGATTTTTTAAACAAATGTTTAAGCAAACAATTGTTTAAATAAATGTAACTTCTTCACACACACAAATTTTTTTAACAAATGTGAAATATAATCGTATTTTCTGAATGAAATGTAATAATTAATTATTCTTTGAATTCATGCACTTTTTTAAAAATAAGCTGCGATTATTTGAACAATTAATTGTTGCTTATTTTCAAAATTTCAAAAATCGAGATAGAGATGTCAACAAAATGTATAGAAATTAAGTCTTTTGCTGAGGCAATTATTATTTTTACTGAAATTATAAATTTTTCGAAAGGGAGCAATCTGCAGATAGCAGAAGACATGTTACCAGAATTTTTACAGATCTAAAGGAAAAACCCAAAACTATAAGAAAATATTCAAAATCGCTATCAATTTTTGAGAAATGTACACGAAAACAAGATATCAAAAGTGATCTGAAAATAAAAAAACAAAATTAAACAATTTTACGACAAATTCAGCATAACATTATTACAAAAGTGCTAATTGGTGTATATATTTTATATATGGCATCATTATTCTAAAAGTATGTACATCCTATATGTCAACCTTATTTTTCAATAAGTACCAGGATAACATTTTTAATAATATGTGCATCCCATTAGCGACCTTATTTTTCAATAAGTACCGGGATGACATTTTTGGAAAAATATTCTGACATCAGACAGACACCGAAGTAAAATCTATTTTTTCTGACTCAGAGGGTCTCAAAACGTCGACATTTGATGGAATCCACGAAAGTCACTCTTCACATAAAACCAATACCTTCTCATTATGATGAGAATGTAATAATTCATTATGGTTTGTGCCAATAAAATTTAAATTTTCAATTTTTTAAGAATACTGAAATAGTCGTCATGAGAATCTTGTAGGACTATTGAAAAGTAACACTTTTCTTCTGCTGACTTTTTTTCATATCATGCTTTAATTGGCTTAAAATGTTAACTTTCGCTTTTTTGGGAAGATTTTGAAAATGCTATAACTCTGTCAATTTGTTTTGTATTGAAAAAAGTCGTGAGAATAATTTGTTTTAATTTTCGAGTACTATGGGCAGCCGTCCATGGAATTTATGAATTTCGAAAAAAAATGGTCTAACAATTTTTGAAAGTGCCCTAACTTTTTGAATTTCTATCAAAAATATCTGGTGAACGAACTTGATCTTTCTTTTTCGTGCCTGAAACTGTGTGCCAAAACACAATCCAATCCGATTAGTCTTTCGGCAAGTTTCGTAGTTTTGCACACGATTGAAACCCGAAAAAGCTTTAAAGATATTTGATATACAGACGACGACGACGACAGACGGAAAGAAACCGACGTAAAAACTATTTTTTCTGACTCAGGGGGCCTCAAAACGTCGACATTTCATGGAATCCACGAAAGTCATTTTCCAGGTATTAAAAATACATCTTCTCCGAGGAAGTTTGGTTGAGAATTGAAATTGAACATACCTGGATGTTTTTATAGGGGTCTCGTCGTACGGAAAATTAATCCTGGTTGTCCAGGTATTAAAAATAAATCTTCTCCGAGGAGGTTTGGTTGAGAATTGAAACTGAACATACCTGGATGTTTTTATAAGGGTTTCGTCGTACTCAATATCACTCCTGGTTGTTCAGGTATTAAAAATACATCTTCCCCGAGGAAGTTCAGCAAAGAATTGCAATTCAACATACTCGCATGATTTTAAAGAGGTTTCATCCTGTACTATGAAATAATTCTGGTAATCCAGGTATTAAAAATACATCTTCCCCGAGGAAGTTTATTCAAGACTACCAGCATTAATTATTATTCGTTCGAACAGTCCTTTATAAAATCATAATGGTATCTTACATTGCAGCTCCTAATCAAAGTTTCTTGATAAAGATGTATTGATAATACCTGAACTACCAGAATTACTACTTAGTACACGACGAGACCTTTTTAAATCATCCGATTATGTTAAATTTCAATTCTCAACTAACCTTCCTCGGGGAAAATGTATTTTTAATACCTGGACTACCAGAATTTATATTTAGTACGAAGAGACCGTTATAAAAACTTTCGGGTATCTTAAATTTAAGCTCTTACCCAAACTTTCTCGGGGAAGATGTATTTTGAATACCTGAACAACCAGGATTTATTTTTAGTACAAGACCGTTTTAAAATCATCTAGGTATGTTAAATTCTTAGTCTTAACCAAACTTCCTCTGGAAAGATGTATTTTCAATACCTGAAAAACCAGGATTAATTCTGCGTATGACGAGGTCTTTTTAAAATCATCCGGGTATGTTAAGTTTTTAGTCTTAACCAAACTTCCTCGGGGAAGATGTATTTTCAATACCTTGACAACCAGGTTTAATTTTTAGTGACCCTTAAAAAGTTTTTAGTCTTAACCAAACTTCCTTGGGGAAGATGAATTTTTAATACCTGGACAACCAGGATTAATTTTTAGTACGACGAGACCCTTATAAAAACATCCAGGTATGTTCAATTCGTCGATATTTGATTGAATCCGCGAAAGTCATTTTTCACATAAAACCAATACCTTCTCATTGAGATGAGAATGTAAAAATTCCATTTTGCGGTCAAGCTAGGCAAGGTACGAACAAAACATGAACGCAAAAAAATTGTTCGTTCAAAAAAAGGTCAACAAGTCCCTGGACAAATGTAGTGAAGCGCGAGATCCGATATACGTGCGCCGTACGTTCAGCTTTGCTTAAAGCTCTGAAACTAAAACTTAATTTTGTTTTAGACTTTCAAGGCATGGAGTCAATGATAAAACGACCTTTATTCCAATAATTTTACTCGCAGTTACCTCATGCCTCTAATGCCATATTTAAAACAAGTAAAAATTGTTAATAGGGAATCGATTTATCATTTGCAGACATATCATTTTTTTACAATCTTCTCTTTTTAGGGGTATTTATAGTCGAATACATGAAGCAAAAAGAAGCTTATGTGTTTATAATTTTTTTCCCTTGTTCTCCATGTTCCACTGTAACTTTTTATAGAATTGACACATCGGCATGAATTTTTTTTAAATGTGGGTAATTATAGCCAGAGCAACTTAGGCGTACTAGGATTCGCACCTGTCAAAAACAGCCACGTACAACGACGAAAATGACGAAAAATCAGTATAAAATAAGTTTGAAGGTGAAACTCAGACATAAATTGTATATTATTTTCGAAAAGTGCCTCATGAGGTTACGAAAAGTGGTATTTTTGAAACCTCGAAGATCGATGTAATTTCATGCTCTGATAACGAGAGTGGTCAACAAAGTACCCGGAAAAGTCATTTTCAAGGTTAAAACTAAAAAAGAACTACTTGGTTAACTTAAAAATGCAGAAAGGTATTCTAGGGGCGAGGGAGTAGCGTGTTTCTTAGACAGACTACAGTCTACAAAAAAGATAAGGTTAAGTAATAGTCCGAGATCCCACTGCGTTTTTTGGCAGGTGAGAAGCCGGCATGATGAAAGTTACTGGAGATGATAGCTTACAATTAGACGTAGACGATGAAGGAACGCCCATCCTGCCAGCGCCCAGTCGGTCATAGGTGCGATAAAAATGGATTCTTAGCTGAAAATACGCATACTAGTGTAAAATGGTACTAAGCAAATTTGTGGATATAATTTAGGCGAAAAATGTTGTTAAATGAAAAGTTATTGCAGCTGTTGTCGTTCTTCCAAAAAGTCAATTTTTGATGTATTTTTATAACAACAGTTTATAACAAATTCGTAGATCTTTTTTGGTTGAACAGATTTTGTCTTTTCATTTTTTTTCGTTTCTTGTGTCATTTTTAAAAAATTTAATTTTTTTATTTTTATGCTTATTTTTCATGATTGAAAAATATACTCACCCTTTCTCAGGCCTTCAAAAAGTGTGCAAAAGCACAATCTTATCTGATCAATCTTTCGAAAGTTATCGTGCCTACACGATACTATAGACTACAGACAGACAGACAGGCGGACAGACCTTCGTAAAAACCATTTTTTCTGGCTCAGGGGGTCTTGAAACGTCGATATTCGATTGAATCCGCAAAAGTCATTTTTCACATAAAACCAATACCTTCTCATTGAGATGAGAATGTAAAAAACTGAGATAGTGCGGCCTTATTAAATTATTTGTCTAACCAATAGACCCTTCAATCGGCTGATTGTTCTTCACCTTTCATATTAGACGTAGTTGAAATTTTCAATTGGTAATTATATAGAAGGTAAATAGGTTTCCATACTAAATATAATCAAGTAGCTTAAAAAAATTTATTTTAACTAAAAGGATCCATCAATATAGGTGACGGTCTTTGAGCGAAATCACCCATAACATGGCGTAGGCCTACCACAGGCTAGCTCTATTGCATGTTTCATTTTGGCGAATATGTGGAAAAATTATGTGTTAATTTCGATTCGAATATTCTCAGAATACTTCATACAATTTCATATTGGCAGAAATGTCAATTTCATTTTCTATTCATTTCCCATGCTTGAAAATGTGTACTAGCAGGTTTTTTGTAAAAAAAAACTAATCTAATGTTTACTTTGAGAGAAAATCTATTTTTACATTCTCATCCAGAGAAGGTATTAGCTTTGTGTAAAATTTGACCCCCCCCCGGTTTTTGTCAAATGTCCACGTTTTGAGACCCCCTGAACCCAAAAAACAGGTTATATATATATATATATATATGTATATATATATAATACGTCATACCATGATATATGTTACGATGTAACAATTAATTTTATCATTGCTTTTAACAAAACAAATGTAATAATTGATCTATTTACCATAGTTTGTCATTTTCAAACGAGTTTATTGTATTTCGTTTAATTCACTACGCATTTGTACCCCAATCCTAAGAAGGGCTTTATAATAAGTGAAAATTCACGTCTCAAAATTTGTAAATTGCAGAAATAAACTTGGTTCCTTTCAAGCCTCTTAAATCTATAACTAAGCAGATGTTCGTCAACTGCAGGGATTCGAAGAGACCTTCAGCTTAACTGATTGTATATTTTCCATGTTTGTTGCCTCTTTATGACTCAATCCTAAACTGCATCTGTAAGCCTTTTCAAAATTCCGTAGTTTATATATTTATTGCTGAGAGGTGATGCTCTCTTCATTGCTAAGGATTAGATCTCCGTCCTTCCCTAATTGTTTTACGATAGTCAACCCTCCGACAAACCTGAGTGAAGACAACACATTGTCTTCAGGTTTTCCGAATTTTAGCCAATAGACTTTGACGATCCTTCCAATCTTGTCTTTAAGCAATCAGAAAACTACTTTGTACTAATTGTCGACACTCATTCTGTAAGTCTCATCACCCCCGAATACCGAGCGACTCGTCAAAACTGAAAGATACTTTTCAACCTCCGTAGCGAAAACTTGTCCTCTTGTACCGTGAAATAGTATATTGCACAACTAGGGTTGAAAGGCTATGATTGCAACGAGTGTGAAGTTTGCTGCCCGAGAGAAGCAAGGGCAGTACTCACACTTGTTGCAATCATATAGCCTTTTGACCCTAGTTGTGCACGCTATTTTTCATAATACCTTTATCGGAGATCGATTTTCCTTTGTTCGCGAACCGAATTAATTTTGTTCAGAATAATCGACTATAATATTTTGCAGTAGACAAGAGGTTAGAATAGTCACTTGAAGTTGGCTGCAGCGCTCGTGCGATTATGACGGAAATGGAAAGAAGTTCGCGTGTGAAAGAGAGAGATGAGAATAATATATAAATCGATATTGTTTGTCTATGACAGAGGACATTGAACCCCATTGACAAAATGTGACAATGGGGGGGGGGGGTCGAAAATTCGCCAAAAAAACTGTGACATCCTTTATGGAAGCTCCCTAGAATGATGAATCTTTAACTGAAATAGTTAAATTATTATCAACCAAAAGGATGAATTTTCATCCAAGAAGATTAATTTTCTACCAAAAAAGATGAATTTTCAACAAAATACATGAATTTTCAACCAAATAGCTCAATCCTCAGCAACTAGAAGAGATACATTCTCAAATAAAAATAATCAATTTTCAACGAAAAACAAAATAATGACACGTTCGTTAAAAAAGTTAATTCTCAACAACAAAATAATAATTTTTAACAAAGTTGTTTAACAATAAACCAAGCAGTTGAATTTTCATTTAAAAAAATGACTTTTTAACCAATAATATTCATTTTCTACCAAAAGAGACGACAAAGAGATGAATCCTTGACCAGAAAAATTAATTGTTAACAAATTAGTTCAACTTTCAACCAAGTAATTGGATTTTTGACCAAAACAGATGACATTTCAACAAAATAGTTGCATCGTCAGCAATATATGATTTTGGCTCGAGCCCGTCCCTCATCCTTCATATTTGTATAACGTAGTTTATGGACGGCCCGTTACCAACCCTGGCCGGGGGTGGGGCGTTGAAAGGAAAGAAATTATTTTTTAAATGTCCACCAAGTGGACATGTGCGGACGTGGAGTGTGGACTTCGAACGCGTGTCAACAACAATCGTTATACACAGTGATCACGTGGTGTGACTGATATATATATATATCAGTGCGTGGTGTCCACGATCAGCTGGATCAGATCAGCCGTGCGCGCACACTGTCCGTCAAACGTCAAACCACATGTCAACAAGTCATCGTACATTGTATCATTTTGACTCTAAACTTGATCATCTAAGCAATTCCATGTGAATTATAGCGTGAATTTTAAATAATTATTCATTTTTATTATAAAGAATAACTTTCATATCGTTTTTCACTTTTCTTTTTCACTAATGAATGCAAAATTAGATATAATAATATTTAAAATTGAAAGTATACATATGTTTCACAGCCACTTCTGTTTGACATTCTGGAGTGTCGATTTGACTATACTGATAGTGAGTCTGAATCACCTGTGGATATTGAAACAGACTATAAAATTAAGGTCTGCCTGACTATGAAGAAAAAATGGTGGATGGTACTTGAGACTATCTAGATTCTCAAACTGACTATCTAAATTTTGACACCTCAAGTTTGAGTATCCATTTTTCTCCGTGTAGAAACTTCAAGCATCTTCTTTTTTTATGCCTTAAATGATAGACTTGTAGAGAGATGATTTTTGACGTTTTTTAATGGGCAAATATCGACATTCTTAATTTCCATTTTTAACATTTTTAGGTGTGTGTGTGTGTATGTGTCTGTTTCCGAAAGGTCACACCCAGCCTATAATTCGGAACATAAAAATAATACTTTTGACTCTTTTCAATTGGTAAATTTTGACATTTTAACCTGTCTTGTGCATGTCTGAATAATGGGTGATGTAATAATAATTTAATTAATAATAATAAAAATAATTAATCATCAGCCACGAATTCATGGTTTGGAAACTATACGTATGATAGGGTCATCAAAAAAACAATCCAAACAGTTTTTCGATCCATTTTAATCAAACCTATCGATTTTTAAGGAGCATTGTGACCTCAAGATTCCAAAAATTAAGTTTACAAAAAATGCCTGTGTCAGTGTGTGTGGTACTAAATAATGCCCATAATTGATTTAGTCTATAGGGCCGGGTCAGGTAAGATATATTTTTTTCGATTTTATATTGTTTACAATAATCTTTAAGAATTTTTTAAGTTTTTAATTTTTCGTTGATGAGAACATTTTTTTACATATTAGGAATTAGCAACATAATAAGTACCTATTTTTAAATATAGCAACATTGTAAGTATTAGATATATTTCCTTGAGAATTTTTATGTTCTTTGCTCGTTTTAGGGCTACGTAAATTGAAAATAATTGAACATTTTCAAACATTTCGGCACACAATGGTGGCCTTTCATCAGTGAATTTCATTAATATATTTGAATAATTTTCCTTAGGTCTTACGGTCTATTTTTAATAAAACATCCACTAAGTTGACATTTTGTTCACGTTTCAAACTGCAGAACTTATAACTGAAGCACTGTAGACTGCAGAACTTTTAACTGAAGTACTTCAGACTGCGGCACTTCAAACTGTAGCACTTCAACATGCAGCACTTGAAACTGCAGAACTTCAAAATTTTAGAACTTTGTACATTGTCGTGTGAAACAAAAATTTTCATCACTAAGACGTCAATCATAATCAGCGTGAAAGTTTTAGGAGGACATAGAATACCCAGATTTTTGTGGGCTAGAATAAAGGTAGGAAACAGAAGATTATTCATCATAGCGTGCTACGCCCCAGTTGATAGCGACCCAAGCGAAGTCAAAGACGCCTTTTGAGACACTATAAATAAAACAATTCGTAGTTGCGATCAAGGTCAAAGAACAATTTTGCTAGGAGATATGAACGGATGGATCGACGTCCAACGTCAAGATACGATACAGGTAGGGTAATAGGTAAATTTAGGGATCGAAGAAAAAATTATAACGGGGAAAAGTTAGTTAGCTTATGCTTAGAAGAGGGTCTATGTATTACAAATGCTTGGTTTCGACATAAAATGATCCACACGTACACCTGTTGTAAATGAAATAACCGCAGTATAATTAACTTCGTTATTGCGGATGAAAGACTAAGATAACTAGTTAAAGATACAAAGTCATGAGGGGTTTCGAATGCAATACTGATCATTACTTTTTAGTCTCTAAAATAAACTTAGGGTGGGGATGGAGGAAAAGAAAACAAAAGAACGAAAAAAACGTGATTCAAGATTAAAGATTTACAGAAGCCGCGGCTTCTGTAAATCTTTAATCATAATCTTTAATCTTGAAGTTGCCTCATCTATGCGTTTGTTTATCTTATTCTGAAAATCTATTTGCATTTCCGCGGAAATGCCAATAGATTTTCAGAATTAGATAAACAAACGCATAGATGAGGCAACTTGGGGGGGGCTTAGAATCAATGATAATGTAGAAGGCGTGTGGACTATGTTACGGGATATCATTATCAAAAGTGCGATTGAAGTATGTGGTACGGCGGTTGTAGGAAGAAAATCTGGTGATGCATGGTGGAATGATGAAATTAAGGCAGAATTGTAACTGAGTATGTTATTTATTATTTGTTTGGTAAAATACCTGGAATATCTGGAGAAGTCATGAAATTTTGAAAAAAGTTCTGGAAAACTGAAAAATCATGGAATTTTGGAAAAAATGACTGGATTTTTTGAATTCAAAGAATACTTTGAAATGCTATTAATCAAAGACTTAATGATCATTTTAGTACATGGCGGCGAAAAATGGTGCAAAATAAAAAAATTTTATTTAAAGTTTTATTTTTTTTATTATTTTGAAAATTCAACTATATATTCTTTAAATTCGTTGTTTTTTGGTGGAAAATAAATCTTCCTGTTTGAAAATTCATCTGTTGTATCGAAAATTCAACTACTATTTGGTAAAAAATGTATGTTTGTGGTTGCAAATTTACCTATATTTTTTCAAATTCATTGTTTCATGAGCAAATTGATCTTCTTGGTTAAAAAATCATCTTTTTGATTGAAAATTTACGTGTTTTTTGAAAATTCGTTGCCTTATAATTGAAAATATAAATATTGTATTTTTGCTTCAAATTAATTGCTCTTTTTTAGTTTTTCTTCTTCTTCTCCATTCATAATGTGTCCCCTAAGGGTTTATATGACTTCCATTTCTTACAACACTTCTGTCTACATATTTTATAAATCTTATCCTTACTGTTTAAATTTATTTACACCTATTTACATAAAATGTTATACCTAGAACCTTATTTCTATTTTTGACGATAGCGCTATTTGGGACGTATTAGCGATCGAGTGTGCGAGTGATCGAAAGCGAGAGTGCGAGACAGAGAGAGAGAGAGAGAGAGAGAGCGATAACGCAAACGCATCTTAATCTACGCATGCTATTCCATATCCATTACTTACAAATCTTTACGCTTCTAGTTTAAGTGACTTCCGCTTCCCTTTTCTTTCACTTCTCTTGTACCACCATTTTGCCACTTTCTTGCATCCATTCTTTCAATTTTTCTCATTCGATCTCCTAGCCTCCTCTAACTCCTTCATCCTCTCTTCCCCCAAACCCTCCTCTCCTAGAATCTTTATCACATTCTCTTGCCAGCTTCCTTTATCTTCCATACCTCTCCATAAAAAATGTTACTTCATTTTCAATGCATGTTTATAAAATTTACGTAAACCACAGCGAAATTTATTCAGCCACCAATAATATTTTATGTACAAGCAATTGAAATAGGTTTCAGAGTAAATTTGATGAGATTTCAATAACTTTTGCTTCAAAATTGAGTTTCGTGTCACTGAAAATTGATGAATATGGTCTCAAATTAATTTCCAAAGCCAAATTCATGAAATTTCAGTAACATAAGTCATTGAAAACTGACTTAAATTTCAGGAAATTTCTAACAGTGCAAGCAGTTGCCCATTTACTCTCAAACTCGTTTTGCTACCTGCATATATTTGTTTTTATTGCTTTTAGGATCCATTCATTGACTCCGTACATTTGTTCTGTTATTTTCATTACCGTATTAATAAGTATTTTTCATTATATTTTGCTTACGATACGTAGCAAGCTGATACCTCTGTAATTATTGCAGTTGCTTTTATCTCCCTTTCCCTTGTGTATAGGGACGAAGCTCGCCTTTTTTAAATAAATTTTCAGAAAATCAAGTACTCAATGTTTGTTTGATCTTAATATCTTATTGAGGAGATACGAGTAAAATAGGGGATGAGGTTGAGATTGAGCAATCGGGAATGAATACGCGAGTTCAAACATCTTATTCGATTCGCTTTAGCGATGTCCGACGAATGCCAGGCATCCGCTGATTGAATCCTCACTGCACCTCGATAAGCCGCACGCGTCGATTTGATAAATGTGTCGGGCTGACGATATGTCGGATGATATTGGTAAGTATTTTGCGGGAATCGATTTAGAACATACGTGTTCAGGCAGATCACTTTTCTTGGCCTCTAATTCGATTTTGTGAATGATCAATCTGCGGAACCCTTTGATGACAGCTATAGGTAGACAGTATATTTTTCATGGGGCTATTCTTTTATTCCCGGTGATTTCCCGAGTCAAAGCTTTAAATATCGTTTTAATTTCCTTATACTCTACATTACTAGTATTCGATAGCCTAGAGAAATTGAGGCGAGAGTTTAACTCCGAAGTCAAAGTTAAAAGTTTCGTTTCAATTTCCTTATACTCTCCATATAGTGTTAGGTAATATTGGATGCAATTTAATAAACATAATTGTTTAAATGAATAATTATTGTTTATAACTATCTTTTTAATTATTGCTTGTTAGTTGTGTTTTCTCTCTGAAATTTTGTACTTTTTGTTCACTTTTCACATTTGCATTAATTATTACCTCACTCTAAGTAGAAAGTGGACTATAGGTTGCAAATTTCAGAAAAAAAGCCGCAACTATCTAGCATAACTATAGGGGAAGATGGTTATAAACAATAAGAATTTTTTAAAAAACATTAGATTTGTTAAATTGTATTCATTATTACCTTACACTAATTGAAAAGTGGAAAATAAGTTAAAAATTCGGAAAAAACGCGAGTTCCGAACTCTATTCTGAGTGAAAATTCTTAAAAACTATAATTAATTGTATAAACATCTAATTAATAATAGAAAGTAGTATTTTATGTATTATGAATAATTAGCGACAAGAACTTGCAAACCCCAATTTTTAACTTATTTGATTGTTTGAGGCCTTATAAGACAGACTTCTGGGGCGACATTTACATAATAACATTTGATTCGTATCTGAACAAATGAAAATTGAAAAAAAATCCAATGCATTTTAATTTATTTCTCAAAAACTAAGGGAGATCCTATTTTTACATTTACCGGGCTTTTAGATTTAGAGCACATCGTAAACTATCACTAAAGTTTTGTTTAAAGAAAATCAGGAGTGGATTTTTGTCAAAAATTGAGTTTAATAATTTGTTTCTCAAAAATACAAAAATTTATTAAATTTCTGTTTTTATCAAATATATTTTTTCAACTGCGTCTTATTATGAATCATTAAAAAAATACATCTTAATATGTTTAAAATGGCCAATGAAGGTTTAAAAAAAGGAAACACAGTTCAAATGGAGAATATTTATTACATACTGTCACACACTTTGCCTGATCTCTTCTGAGCATTATATTGTATAATTCCTAGGCAATCTGTAGAATAGACATATATATATATATATATATATATCAGGTTGTGAGACGTGGCCATGAATGGGATTTACCGCGGTCCTACTGGGAGCCGATGTCATTTTTTAGATGACAGTTGTAGAAGTTTGGAAGAAATAAGAAATATTTGATACATTTTCGGAAATGCTTGCAAGTTTCCAAATATTTGTATCAATTATTCCTAAAAATATTTTTAGCTGGATTTATTCTTTCTTAACAGTTTTGAAAAATTATTCATAATGTAAAAAAGTGCCTTGAAATCTTCCAAATTTCCCTACGAATGTTTCCCAAATTTTTATTCCATTGAAACCTACAATGATGGTTTGATATCTTTTTAAAAATTCGTAATTTTTAAACATCTTTTCCAAATCAATTGCCAAATCTTGTAATATTTGTGAAATTTTCAAATTTTTGGTGATTTTTGTTTAAATCTGCAAAATTAATGAAATTGTCCAAAGTCTTTCAGATTCTTATTTGACAATTATGGAACTGATTATAAATGTGTTACAATTATAACGTATGTCCCGGAAGTTAGATCCGCAAACTTATTCTTTCGAGAAAATGAAAGTTGTGCTAAATTGTGCCAGACTTGTGCTGATTTGTGCCGGAAATGATTTTTTGAAAAATCAAAAATTACGGGTACAATTTTTGAAAAATGTTTTTTTTTTTTGCTAGATCCGCAACTTCTTATTAGAGCAAAAAGAAAGGTTGTGCGAGGCGGCTCGGAGTATACATAATTTTTCGCAGAAAAGAAAAAATCCAAAAACCTAACTGTTACTGAAAGAAAAACCAAAAACGAAAAAATTGTATTATTTTAAAAAATTTTGAAAAAATAAAATTTGTGTTGGGTTGTGCTCGACAAATGCAGTCTTCATTCCCTTTGACAAAATTACGTGAGATCAACATTTCTCATATTAGAACTCAAAACGTAAAACTCAAAAAATATAAAAGATCCAGGGACTGAGAGTAAATCCAGAGCGAGCTAAAAGTGAGCCTGCAAATGTGTTCTTCAAGGGATATACTCTGTGAGAGAACTGTAGCTTGAAACAGGCGTCATCCAATCCCTCCAAGATCGGAGTTACCCCTCCGCAAACAATTCGGAGAAAGATTCAAGCAGGCGCGTAGGTAGCGGGAAGGAATCCCGAGAAGAGAACGTTCGCGCTGAGCGAACTCTGTCCCCACTCTCCTTTCAATGGCTATCAAACACAAAATAAATGACCCAGCTTGCTCAAAATTTAACAGTAGTCTATTCATAGATGGGTTTGACGGGATCAGTGGTACATTTGAAGTTACTGCGCAAAAAAATTCAAAAAGTCACTGGCTTCTTAAACTGCCCTAGTAAGTCCAAAATACATTGCTTCTTTAATTTCTGCAAATATATTCTTCCGTGATAGTTTTTGTTAAAAATGACGTGTTACCTTGGCCTTTGTTGCCATATAAAGCTGTGTTTTTGTAAATACGGATGAAACTTAGCAATTAGTTCTAAAATCCTTAAATGATTGCCATTATCATAGGATCCGAATTGTTCATTTGTCCCCCGAAATGCAAGACCACGTTCGCATAAAAACCGTACGACTTCTACCACACGTTTTAAAACTCCCGTCCAGTACTTTGCTTCTGTTTTCATTTCTGATATTAACTCCTTATCGATACCAGGTGTTTTGTTCATTCGCGTATACCAAACATCCATGCAATTATTATGTTCAGTACTATTTTCATGACTATTAATTTTCTCATGCGCACGTTTTCAACCCGAAAATCCATCTTTCACCAAAGTATTAACTAAATTATTGGAAAATAATTTGCAAGCAGAACTGGACATGCATCCTGTAGATTCTGAGTACATAAACCATTTACAAGCAAGCGTTTATTGTTTCACCAAAGTTCTTTCGAAAAGCTGAATTTTGAAAGATCTGTAGTGAAACTATCAAAACCAAACTGCCGAGAAGAAACAGAGAAATCATTATCTTTGCTTTGAAAATATCCAGAACCTTTCCCTAGATTTATTTATGTAATGCAAACATCAAGTTTTGCCCATAAAGCTGGATCTTTATTTATTTCACCTATGAATTTGAAAACCCAAATAAAAACACACACAAATATATATATAATTGAAAACTAAAGGTTAACAACCACCGCAGGGTCCTACTGGGAGCAACTGTCATCTAAAAAAGCACATCGGCTCCCAGTAGGACCGCAGTAAATCCCATTCATGGCCACGTCTTACAACCGTGAGATGGGTGGTCACAGGACACGACGAAATCACGGACCCCAATACGCTACTTTTCCGCGCTGTAGCGATTTCGAATTCCAAAAGTATTTATTTTCGACCCACCCTACTGTAGATACATTCACGCGATTTCAAGTGAGTTCTGATGATTGCACTTGATTTCACATGATTGCAATAAAGTTTTGCACACTGATTGCAAAAGAGTTATATACTCCTCGGACAGTTATTATTTCATTGCACGACTTTTCCCCCGGTATAAATCAGCAAAAAACCTTTTGCACCAAGAATCTTTGGCGATGATACGCATAATATAAAGAATGACCTCAACGTCCTTCAGATTCCAGAAATAATCAAGGGAGCATCCTCGTAGGAAGTTAGCTGGTGGATCGTGGGAATTAGAGGTCATGGTCGTCGTATGTATGCATATATGTATGTACTCTGTGTAGCTGTGCTGTAGAATGGGGCCCATATTACGCCTCGTTGGAAACAAACGCGTGGTGCAGATTACCTCAAGAATTCCAGGGTTAATCGTAAACCTCTTGAAGCAAGAAAGCGCTATCGCCGGTGGTGTGGATAGGACCTACTCCTACGTTCGGCGCAGCTGGTGCGTGGAAAAAGGGAGCATGTCAGAATCGGGGGCCGAGGGGGTGGAACGTAGGCAAGGACCGGAGTCACGCTACGCTGTGCATCCGGTGAACGTTCGCATACACATAACGTATAGATTGCTCTGTGCAAATAGGTGCCAGGACCACGAAAAAATTCCCCAGACCAGGGTCACCAAAAACCTTCATTTTCAAAAATCCCTCACTTTACTCTGATTGTTCCCCAACCAATTGATTATTTTCCCTGATCATTATTATTTAAAGACTAGCATATTAATTCTATAAGGTATTTAACATAGAAAAGAGCGGGTCAGGGAGCTGGATACGAACCATGAGGTACCTTCAAGCCAAGATAAATTTGCAATCCAAAAGGACAAATTTTCAACAAAACAGTTGACTTTTCGACCAAAAAGGATGGCTTTTCAACAAAATACTTGAATTGAAAATTCAAAAACTGAAATTGCAAAATCTGACTTTTATCTCAGAATGCTTTTTGCTCATTGTTTACTAAAATAACAATCTCCAAGCCCATGAAGAAGATTTTGGTATCCAAGTTGAATGGCACTTCCATGGTACATCTCATGGTAAGGGTGCGTGTGCTGGTATAGGAGCGAATATAAAGAGACATACAGCACTTTCGAGCTTACAATGTTCTCCGAAACATCACATACTCATTCCCCATGTTTTGTTTCAGTAAGCAAAGAGTAACTGTAAGGAAACCAAAGTTTTCTTCAGCAGCAAAGAAAATCATGCCTTACCCACCGAGTTACAGAAAGCCAGATTTGACAAAGCTGTTTCGATACCAGGTCCATTACAGTACTGCACTTTCATTCCCACTCAAGGTAAAAAACTTCAACTCAATATGCTTTCGTCCTCTGAGAAACACGACATCTTCTTGAATGGCAAAAAAAAAAAAGAAACCGCGACAGAGGTCCGCAAAGAAAAAAATTGTTGAAACTATAGCCAAAAAATCGAACAGAAAGACACATAATATTACCATATATTACTTAACTTAAAGAACTGGCACTAAAGCGTTGCACAAAGATCCTCGGCGTGAGCGCACTAGGGGAGATTGCACGTCACCCGCCCTATCATGGCATCTTGTTTACGTATCGTTCTATTACTCAAAGGCGAATTAATTTTCCACTCTGAAAATTGCGGGTCTTATAGGAAAGAATCTCAGCTTTCTTTTAAAAGTATTTTGAAGAAAAAAAAGTGTCGGAATTTGAAGAAAAGTCAAATTTATTCTTGATTGTCAAAAATTAGGGTCAAATTTGGACTTTTCTTAAAAATCGTTACAACCACCAAAAAGTTTGTGAGAAAGTCTATCAAAAACATTAGTAGTGAAATTTTGTTTAAAGCAATAGGAAAAAGGTTACAAATGTTTGAAAGTAAGGCTTTGCTTAAAAACCCCAAAAATTGTACCCCCTGCACTTTGATCAATAATTTTAGAAATTAATTAATTTTTGGTGTGAGGAGTACTATTTAATAGGACTAAAATTGGGCCGATTTTGAGCCCAATAGGAATATCACAAAAGATTTTAAACACCTGCAACCTATAAATGACACAATGACAAGATATAAGACTTCAGTTTTTACTGTCAATTTTCAAGCTTTTAGTAAGTAACACTATCTCTTTAATAAAATAGATTTATTTGATGCAAAGTAGAATTAAAACTGTTAAGTAATAGCGACGTTATAAGCAAAGTCGCTTTTGCCCCACTGGTCGGCGCTGCCCCTCCTTACCATACAGTCTTTGTTTAGCCTGAAATTTAAGACATTTTAGGCTCTGCTACCAACATAACTTTCCCTATTTACTTACGATAAATAAAATTTAACACAATTTTTCTTTTTTCAAGGCCAACAAAGTCCCACAACGGATCCGGTCGCTTCTTCAAGAACTCTCGAGCACCAGAACGCCCGGAAAACGAGAGTCCTCCTTTCGGGGACGACAGGAGTTCACCAAGTGGGCAATCGGATCAAACAAGCGACAGTACTTTTAAGTCTCGAAGACCTTCTGGACGCACCTGGACAGGAAGTACGGCCTCGAGAGTTGCCAACAAGGTCCGCCAAAGTGCCGTTCAGCAGGAAAACGTCAGCAGAAAGTCACCAGTCTGCATTCCAGCGCAAGAAGATGTCGCTTCGGAAAGGTCAGGAGCGCTCAGTGATGAGCAGTTCCGTTGCTGGGAGTACATGCTGGAGCAAAACACACAGCTTCTCTTTGATAAGGAACTGGATACCTTGACGAGGTCACCTTTGAAAAGAGGTCAGTCCAGGTCAACTCCACAACTGGCTGGTAATTTGCCTTTCTTGTCGAAACGGTTCGGGAGTGCCAGATCCTTCAATCCTGCTCTGCCTAGGTCATCTATGGTCAGGTTTGGAAGTGGAAGGAGACTTCTGAATGGTGGTCCAAATGCTGCTTATTTTGGAAGCTTACAAAGACTGATGCCCTATAATCTAGAGTATGATTTTGCAGTTATTCAGGAGAGGAGTGGAATGGATTCGTTGGAACAGGATGCTTCGAGGATGCAACAATATTGGGGGGTAGCCACGACTGAACTCTGATAGAGTCCATTTTTGCTCTGGAAGCTTCTTGATTGTTGTCAATATTTTTGGGAGTCAATTTTCACTCTGGAAGCTTCTTGATTGTTTATATTTTTGGGAGTCAATTTTCACTCTGGAACAGAAGGGAGACTGTCGGGTCTAGCAATACAATTTTTTCAAAAATAAAGATCAATTCCTCCATATTCTCACTTGCGGAGTGCAGCGTATGTGTAGCGGGCGTCAAGTATCATGTTGTCCCGGCGGCGGAGTGCGCATGTGCCAACGTCACAGGGCTAGAAGCGGCCACATTACGCCTGCTTAACGTGCATGCAATGGCGCGTTTTCAAGGGGGTCGGATAAAAAGTACTTTTCACTTCCTAGGATGTAAAAAGTAGAGCTTTCGCCCCGCTTCACAGGAGTCGAAAAGGGCAGAAATCATGCATGTGTCATAAAAACATTCTTTATTTGGTTTATTCTCAAAATTTCTCTCACTCGCCCTTTTTCTGTGCGTGAGAATGTCACGTGGCGCTTGCGCACTCAGTGAACAGTGATTACTACTTACAGGCCTGGCACTTATGGTGCCGTTCCTCCTACCAGATTCGAAAAAGCTTCCAGTGATTGTTCGGTCTCCTTATTATTCCTTAGTGTTAGAAACAAAATTTTCATAAATTTGAGAAAATGGAATATATATGTCATGAGGTGCGAAGGTGTCTCAAATAAAAATACAAGTCTTTATTTTAATTATCTTTTGTCGATGAGTGGAGTAATCTGCTGGTATCGCTTGATTATGTTATTTCACAATCACTACCTGATCAGAAAATAATTACGTAAAAATTCTGTTTTTGGTTACGTGCGATTTTAAAGTTATGATAAAATAAATTATATTGAAAAATCGACGGAGAAGATATATGTAGAACTAAAACCATTCAAAGAGTAACAGACGTGAAATGAAGATAGCATAGTTCATTCTATATATATAATTAAAAAATAAGGTTAACAACCACCGCAGGGTCCCACTGGGAGCAACTGCCATCTAAAACTGACACCGGCTCCCAGTAGGACCGCAGTAAATCCCACTCATGGCCACGTCTCACAACCTTCAGATGGGTGGTCACAGGACACGACGAAATCACAAAGAGAGGCCAGCGAAACCCTTGTGTGTTTTGAGGACACGAAGCGACCCAAGGATGACAGCTTTCTGCATCCATCTCGCAAGTGCCGTGGTTATACCATCACTCAACGGTTGGATTTATTCTACCATGAGTCAATTGGACGCAGAGATACGTTGCTTTAAAATAGCCAGCGTGAGAATGAGGTTACATGGAGTGGGATTGGTCCGACTTTCACCTGGATGCACTCTAAGGACAGCATTAGTAACATTGCCCGGATTGGTAACATCGTTAGTGAATGAAAATAACCCCATATACCAGGAGGGCGAGAAGACATTAGATCAATTAGAGCAAAAATTATATGATTTTAGCTTGCAACGGCAAACGCAGGCAACCCAGTCCATCTTAATACATGGATCCTATGCGGGTATAGGATTGCTGGCCTCACTGTTCCTGTTGTATCTTGGACATTCTAAACTGCTGACTATCGGGGTTATATGCTGGACTTGTATATAGCGAAAACGAACATCAAACGACACACCTGGTTCAACAAGACATGTGGTGTCATCACCCCAAATACACCTCTCGGCACTTTCGTCACTGGATGAACCAATGGAATCTCCACCACCCTTGAGTGAGAGACGGCAGAATGCTTCTTCGGACAATAACCCTGTTTCTGCGCCACGAATTCAATTACTAGTGCAGGCTCTTCAACCAGCATAAGTTAGTACCCATGATCCCGCCACACCGAGATTTGGTAACACGTCCGTATTGCAACAAGCCTGTGGAGGGAACCAACAGATCTTCTACGCCAGTGGAGTTTTATGTGCTGTGGAAAAGGGAACGAATTCCCAGTCAAAATGTGCCAGTGGTTAGTGGAATGAGAGGTTAAGTTGAACTAAGATTTTCAACAAAAAAAAAAAAAACTTGCCGTGGAAAACAATGCGCTTATCTGATGCGTTGATAAATAATAGTATTAGGCTAAGTCAAATAGTAAGCTGACGACGTGACGGTCTTTCCGGACTAGTTTACATTCCAGAGCGGGTTTGTTGCGGTAGACATCGCTGATAATGCGTTTCACCTATTAACAGAAGCGAGATCAGTGGTGCCTATGCGCAGTATAAATAATCCATCTTGTGTCCGGGTAGATTGTCTCTCCGTTTTAGCTTATAGCATATACCTATATTATCTAGCAATTTTGTTGAAAAGTAATGGAAATATAATTAACACGGCTTATTAAAACAGAGAAGAACTGCTGAAGTTTTAATAATCTACAGTTATGTTTACGTAAGTAATTGTATTAACTAATTACAATCAAAATAATGCAATAATATTTGACACTCAAACCGACTGGCGTTTGTGAAATCGTATCATCGAAAGAATACGATCAAAATGGTACTCCGGCAACCAATGTTGGACAAAAAGTTACTGTATTTTGTTCGAGTTTATTGGATAATCTTTTAGTTGTCGACTTGAAATTATATAATAATTAAATCTTTCCCATTTGAAATATTATTTAGAAAATCCATACTTATAGTTCTCAGGACGACGCTATAAACTACTTTAATAAAGGAATATTGGATTATACTGAAGAAGTTTATGGAACAAAATATATCACTTAAAGCGGTTATATTTTCGTTCGAGAATAGGTGCCACAAATTAAAAAAAATATATTAGGGTTAATCTTAAAGTACTATAGTACTTTCACGATTTACTAGAAAATAACTAAATAATGTAATATTTCCACTTATATTTACGCCTATGAGCACAGTCGAACTCGAAGACTTAACGAAATGTACCGGAGTACCAAGTTTTCGAATTTTCGAAACAAAAATCGCAAAAGCTCCATAAAATTATAACACAGAAGGAACGTACGTTCGTTGGATCTATTACGACTAAAAGGTATGTATATTTTTATTTTCCACAGGTAAGTCATTATTAATTGATGAATAATACAAGTTTAAGTTGTTTTGTAAACTACTTTTTAATTGCTTAAACAATGTTTATTTCGTTAAAAATTTTGTTCTCTTTGATGAGTCGCAAAATGATTATATTTTTCATATCTTGTGAGTATTTTATTCAATGTTATAAAGAGTGAACATATTTCTTAAAATAATATTTAGTTAATAAAACTTGTATTATATTTTTTGTTAGAAAAATGAAACTTGCACATTTTTTAAACTCTAAAACTGTTAAAAAATTTCCTGTTAGATTAATTGTACAAAGTCATGTGAGTTTTGGAAATTAAAATTGCTAGGTTCTTTACATTTTTTAAACTTATCGCAACAACTGGGTACAACAGAAAGTACATTGCACATGCGCAGTAAACTTTCCGATAGGTAAAATGGTCTATTATTCAATATAGTGAATACTACAAATTTAAAATGTCTCAACTATTAAGGCTTCAAATATTTTTGAAATTGCGATTAGCCCTTTGAAGAACATCGTAACATAAAAAACACCTTTCTTTGTAAAATTCCGGGTGCATACATTTTTTATTTTTTGACCTCATGCGAAAAAAATAATTAGCCATTTCTTCCGTAAAAGTCTGAGTTTTGTTGCTGTTTTGCGGACTAAATAGCACTTGCTTTAATTGAGAAATCACAACAAACATTTTTAAGAAATCAGATTTTATAATTTTGTTTCTTTTTACTACTTTCTACTCTAAAACCAATATTAGGTGGAAGAATGTTGTTTCTTATACACAAAAAGGTATTTAAAAAAGTTTTCAAAAAAGTTTGAAAAAATATCAGAGGTGGTTTAAATGGTTCAATATATAATAGAAACGCTATAAATTTGAAATAAGTCTACTTTTTCATGTTTGACCTACAATTATTCAATTTTAAAGGTTATAAATTAAAATTGTGCAAAAATCAAATATTTTAATTAATTTATATTTTAAACCAAAAAAATGTGTATACTTTAATCTAAATTTAGCAGAAGACATTACATTTAAAATGCGTTGAATTCAAGATATATTTCGAAAAGAGTATGTGTTTAGTTTCACATTTTTAACGTTTAAATTTAAACTTTTGATTTTTTCACGTTGTAGCAATTTCTAATACCAGAATTTGTTATTTTTGACCTAACCTATAACTTATAACGAAAATTGTGAAAATTCAAACAATAAGTCTGTATTCTGAAAATTCGGCATTTTTTTAATGTTAAAAATCAAGTTGTCAAATTGAGGCCTTAAAAATTGAAAAAATTTACAATTAGTGTATTGAGAATTGTTTTGGAATCCTAAAAGAGTATAATTAGTTCGGAATCGAAAGACATATAGCAAATCTGAGCTCGTCCTTCGTCCATGGAACCACTCCAAATGAATAGAGTACTACCGGGACGGCAAGCATGTTCGTCGCGAATTAATTGAAACAAAAATAATAAAGCCATCACAGTCTCCATATAATACACCAGTATTTCCAGTCCCTAAGAAACCAGACTCACACGGAAACATAAAATGGCGTATGGTTTTAGATTATCGCAAATTAAACGAAAAAACATCAGATAAAAATGGACCCTAGAGACTTACACAAAACAGCTTTCGCGACTCCCTGTTGACACTATGAATTCGACCGCATTCCGTTTGGTTTAAAAAGCGCCCCTGCCACCTTCAACGCCTTATGGACCTTGTATTGACTGACCTTCAAGGCACTTAAATTACAACCTGACAAATGCGAATTTTTGCGCCCTGAAGTAAAATACCTCGGGCATATCATTCATAAAAACGGAGTGAGACCAGACCCCAAAAAAGTAGAAGCCATTCAGAAATTTCCAGTACCTAAAAAACCAAAAAATATCAAAGAATTCATAGGATTGGCAGGATATTATAGAAAATTTGTCTACGGATTTTTAAAAATAGCCGGACCTTCAAATAAATTATTGAAAAAAGACACACCATTTGTATGGACAGATTCCCAACAAACTGCATTTGACATACTAAAAGAAAAATTATGTAACGCGCCTTTATTGCAAAGAGCAGATTTTTCGCCACCTTTTGTATTAACGACAGATGCATCAGGATTTGACATTGGTGGAATTTTATCACAAGGAAAAATTGGCAAAGATGAACCCATTGCTTACGCCCCTCGAAGTTTGAATGATAATGAAATAAAGTATGACACTTATCAAAAAGAAGCCCTAGCAATTATATTTTGTGTAACACATTTCCACCCCTATCTACACGGACACAAATTTACGTTAGTAACCGATCACAAACCATGAGTTTGGTTTCAAAGTTGTAAAGATCCTTGTTCTAGAGCAGTGGTCGGCAATCTACTGCCGCGCGGCAGCCTTAGCTGCCGTGGCGGGTCGAGTCAAAATCTCGTAGCCAGCCCTATGCATCGCCCCCACTCTTTCTGTTCTCTGAGCATCCGGAGGGGTATCGTAGTTCAAGTAAATCCAACAGATAGCGCTTCGATCAGGTTTGCCCGTTTTTGCATTGTTCCTTGGTTTCAGTGATGGTTTTTTACGCAAAAAATAATGCTTAATCAGCACACGAAATTCACTTTTTTCCATTTTCTTCAAAATTCACGAGGTTCTCTCCTTTCAATGGCTATCAAACACAAAATAAATAACCCAGATTGCTCAAAATTTAACAGTAGTCTATTCATAGATGGCGCTGACGGGATCAGTGGTACATTTAAAGTTACTGCGCAACAAAAAAATTCAAAAAGTCACTGACTTATCAAACAGCCCTCATATTAGAAGTATTATTGGACTCTTCTTCGATTAATTACGGTGAGCTAAAAACACAATTAAAACAAGAACTTAGTAACGCCGAGCAAATCAGAAGAAGCCCCAAAAACAATACAAGGAATTTATTTGTGACAACAAACATTTTAACTTGTGTAATTTTGATAGAAGAACTAACAGAGGACATTAATACATTATTAAAAGCAACAAAAAATGGGAAACATGGAATTGTGCACACTCAGATATTAACTCCTCAAATGTTAACAAGCACTGACTTATCAAACAGCCCTCGTAGTAATAAAATGTTTCCAAGAAGGTCAACATTTCAGAAAAACTCGCCACTATCTATCATTATTGTAGGAAATGATAGTTAAAAAACAATAATAATTTGATAAAAAAATTATTTTTGCTGAATTGCATTAATTATTACCTCGCTCTAAGTAAAAGGTTGATAAAAAGTGGAAAATTTCAGAAAGACTCGCCATTATCTAGCATTATTGTAGGAAAAGATATTAAAAAACAATAATAATTTGATAAAACAATTATGTTTGTTAAATTGCATTAATTATTACCTCGCTCTGACTGAAAGGTTGACAAAAAGTGGAAAATTTCGGAAAAACTCGCCACTATCTAGAAATATTGTAGGAAAAGATAGTTAAAAAACAATAATAATTTGACTGAACAATTATTTTTGCTGAATTTCATTATTTTATTACCTCGCTCTGAGTGAAATATTGACATAAAGTGGAAAATTTCAGAAAAAAAACGCAACTACCTAGCATTACTATAGGAGAAAATATTTATACACAATAATAATTTGTTTAAACAATTATAGAATTGATGGATTTTATATCAATTTCCATGTTTTTCAGGTTTCATTTATTAATTTAATTTCCGTCTCTCGTCTCTCATACTCTAAGGAATATATATGTAGGTAGAAGAAGGACAAAAGTTAATAAAGCTGTCCCTCTGATATGATTAAGTTAACACTCCAGAATAATCAAACTAAAATTCCTGAAATAATCAGGTTTAAACCCCAGGATCGTGAACTTTACACAGTGGGATTGTGAAGCCAACCGTCAAGTTTTGACACTCCATGCATGGTACACTAGGCCATCTAGGGGGCTGTCCCATAGTTAAAACTGAACTATAGTCAGTCTGACACTAGCTGACTAGCCATTTTTCTCCGTGTAAAGCAAACCTGACACTCGTGTGGAACAAGCTACCTTCCGCACTTGTAGCACAATAAACTATTAAAGGAATTTGGTTATCGCAAGATCTTTAACATATTGAGCCTCTATTAGGTGCCAAAAAATTCACCACTTCACTGTTATTTCCACAAAATTGTACTTGATACCCCCAAACCCCCGCAATCCAAAAATCGAGTTTTTTCTAAAACAACTCCGAACGATTTTTTTAATTTTGATCTCAACATAATCGTGAGGCATCACAGTAATAAAACAGTAAAATCCGGGAAGTGCAAACCCTTTTGGGTTGAGTTTCCATGGAAGTTCACCATGGATATGATGCTCCTTTGCTCTATATTAATTAATAATTGTTCTAAGACAAACAATATTTGTAATTCAACAATTTTTGATAAATGTCTACTTTGTTTAAGATTAGACGCTGATTTTACTATTTATAATGTATCTTCCCTATACAATATGCCATAAAGATATATAAATGTATAAACAATTTACTGCAAATCAAATGTAAATAAATAAAATGATTTTACAGTTTTAACAAGGGAAGTCTTAGGATACCAGGATCCTAAGACAGGCCATTTGACATTTTTTTATATCTTTTAAATAAATCAACTTTTTTATTGAAATTGTATATATATATATATAATTAAAAACTAAAGGTTAACAACCACCGCAGAGTCCCACTGGGAGCAACTGTCATCTAAAAAATGAGCAGAAAGCTGTCATCCTTGGGTCGCTTCGTGTCCTCAAAACACACGAGGGTTTCGCCGGCCTGTCGTTGTCATTTCATATATATATATATATATGCGTGCGTGCCTGAGCGGGAGTGCAAAGCAGTGTTGTTGAAGCGAGCGCCGAGATGGGGTTAGCGAGGGGAGAAAAAGCAGTCAATACACTATGTTATACTCCCGCTCACGTACGCACGACTGTTTATACCGCGCTCCTGATTGGTCTAAGTTAAATTTATATCATAACTCGAGAACTAAAATCTCGACTGATTTTTGGAAAAGGAATTTTAGATTAATTTTTTTAATGTTCATACAGCGAAATCACTGTAAAGTTTCAGTTGTAATGACGTCTCAGGACCGTGAGACAGGTGGTCACAGTCTGCGACGAATTCAATATGATGATCGGTCAAAAGTCTCGTGCACCCTGAGGACACGGAGCGACCTAAGGACGACTGCCTTCTGTATTTTTTGCGCAAGTGTATCAGCATTTTGTTGACACGATTGGATGCTTTTCGATAACGAATGAACATGGTTCGTTTCTCGAAGTCAAGGAGAACTATGTCAGGCCTCGAGAGCGCAACAGAAACAATTGTCGAGAATATGAAGTTCCAGTATATGCGGCACTTCCCATTTTCGACAATTCACTATTTCCCTAGGAACGTTTAGCGGAGCGGTATTTGGGCTAATGATGTAAGAGTGACAGGGATGGTAATAAAGCACTCTCAGTGCCGCATTGTGCCTTTGGCTGTAGGTTGCTCCCGCATGAGTTGGAGAACTAGACAGTATGTGTCCCAGATGCTCGGGGTGTGCATGACACGCTCTGCAGCTGTCGTCCGGAATGTCTTGGCTGAAAATGTGGCGACGGTATGCTAGAGTGGAAATGACACCGTCTTGATATGCCAAAATGAAACCCTCCGTGCCCGACTTCAATCTGGGTGATTTGAGGAAAGCAAATGTTAGCTCATACGACATCGACAGATCCTCCACACTTCTGTGGAAGATGCCGTGCATCTTCTTGTCGAGGAGCTGTTCGCGGAAGTTTTTCTCCTGTGCTTTCTTAATCCGGTCACGAAAGT
This sequence comes from Andricus grossulariae, assembly GCA_011634705.1. Taxonomy (NCBI): domain Eukaryota; kingdom Metazoa; phylum Arthropoda; class Insecta; order Hymenoptera; family Cynipidae; genus Andricus; species Andricus grossulariae. Next base: position 215,315,395 of record JAABKJ010075445.1, on the reverse strand, counting down.
GAGGTTACGTTACCTCCGAGATTCTAAAAAGTTTCTAAGTCCAAAACTGTACAATAAACGAAGATACGAGAGTCGCAGGTTCAAACTTGAAAGGCGCGCGCCGAGATACAATATTCTGCTGTTTCGGTGCTCTGCATCTATATTTAAAAGCTCGTTTAAAGTGGGACTTATCCCTACTTTTAGCGTTTACCCAATCGGAATGCTGACGTCATTCAATTTTAGTACCGAATAACTAATCATAAATGAGGTCACTTTGCTCCTCCTACTGGTATTAGTAAATTAAAGTGAGTGACAGTTCAAGGATATGGGTCCAAAGTTCACTCTTAGACAGGATTCACATCAATCACTTTGAGTGACAGTTTTCTGTTTGTAAGTCCAAAGGTCGATTTTTATGGCGTCTGGCCGGCGCCATGACCCATTAGCGATAATAAAAATAGCTCAATGTCTCAAGGTTCTAACCTTCAATTCACTGTAGGCAGTGAGTCTGCGCAGTACTAAAACGAGTACATTAACGAAATTGAAACCTGATTCTATACTTAAAATTTAGTTCTCTCATTTGTAATAAATCTATTATTTTGTTGATATTCGTATATCATTATTAATCATCCTAATAGTTGCTCATTTCTTGCGTATTCTGATTTTATTTTAAGCTATTTGGACTTTTCCACTCGAGAAATTACTAGTCTAGAGAACATTTAGTAAAAGGGTCTTAGCGCTCTGAAACTTTTGTTCTCAAAACGGCGCATGCCGTTATACCTCCCCCCCTTACTTAAAAGGTGTCTCTTGCTCTATGCTGAGACAGCTTTTTATTTACAATAATTTATTACTATTTAACAAATTACTCGATGTCTAATGATGTCCATAAACCTTCTCGAATGTGTAAGAGTTCTGACGTTTCAAGTCAGGTCACGTGACAACTGTTTATCCTGCTTCGTGTAAGCAACAAAATTGAAAGTGTTTTAAGGAAGAGCTGTAAATAGTGTTAAAAGTGACGAGTGTCAAAGGACCAAATGTCAGAAGTAACAGAAGTGATAGATAGGATTTTTGAAATCTTTCTGAAAGGAAGATTCTTACATCCAATCGAGGAAGAGCGATGCTTCAGGACCCAGAGAAACATCAACATTCAGGTTTCTCTCAAGCCCAAAGATCTTTGTGGACTGGATGACGAGCTCCGTGGAGATTTTTCCGAAGAACCCGACCTGTGGACTATCAATTGTAGTGTGTATGATGCAGCAAGAGCTTTGGCAGAAGCAAATCGCATTCAGTGTGTGATTGACTACATAACATCTGGTAGGAATTTCACTGCCAAGGTTCGACAGTTCGCGCTCCAACTCCGGGTCTGTCATCACACACTCAACAAGTCAAAGCTACTGACCACCAAGCAGTATATTGTTGACAGAATGCGAGTACCATATACCGTTAGCAGAAGTCTAGAGCAGAGAGAGAGAGAGGTGGGTCAGAGAAGATCAACAGTTTTTGCCTGACTCATCTCGACTCTTCCAAGACCCTCCAGTTACTGTCGTCCACCCGTCCACACCATGGGAGGTCGAGGCATTTTGGAGAGAAGTCTACGAAGTCCAGCATCCACTGAAAAAAACACTCAAAGAATATAAATAGCTTCAAGGAGCTGTGCAGTGCCCTCATAACACCTGAGGAAGAATGCCCGCCTATCACTACCAAAGAGGTGAAAAACGTATTAAGAGGCATGAAGAACTATTCCGCACCGGGACCAGACGGTATCAAGACCTACTGGCAGAAAAAGTTTCCTTTAACCCACCACCATCTGACCCGAATTTTCACCACATATCTAAAGTCCGAAGAACCCATTCCGGACTGGTTGTTTAAAGGGCGCACAGTGCTCCTGCCGAAGACGGGCAACTTAGCTGACCCTATAAATTACAGGCCAATAACTTGTCTGAAATCGAAATCGAAAGCATATGGTCACTCATGTATTTTACATGGATGATATTAAGATCTATGCTAAAAATCAAGAGAAATTACATCTAGCTCTAGACATTGTCAAAGAGTACACTCAAGAGATTGGCATGGAGTTCGGGTAAGAAAAATGCGCCAAGGTTCATTTGAAGAAAGGGAAACTTAATGGCGTCCCGGAAGACCCTGAGCTCGTCGACAGAAGCGCTATACGACACCTTGGCAATCAGTCATTTTGACAAGGCAATAGAATCAACCAGCGTGCAATAATTTCAACGAGTTCAAAAGTAATGTTCAAGAGCGAAATCGCGAAATCCCAGCGAAATCGCGGGAAAATTTTAGCTATAACCGCGTCTCACAACTGTGAGATGGGTGACCAGTCTGCGACGAATTCAATACGATAATTCGGAAAAAGTCTTTAAACCTCTTTTTCTTTTTATTCTCCTTGCTTATGATGTTTTTGTCAGCTGGTGCCGAAAATTCGACAACGAACATGGTTCGTTTTTCGAAGTCAAGAAGAACTATGTCAGGCCTCAAGTGCGCAACAGAAACAATTGCCGAGAATATAAAGTTCCAGTATATCTGACACTTCTTATTCTCGACAATTGACTCTATTTCCCTAGGAACGTTTAGCATAACGGTATTTGGGCTGATGCCGTAAGATTGACAGAGATGGTAATGAAGCACTCTTAGTGCCGCATTGTACCTTTTGATGTAGGTCGTTCCCCCCTGAGTTGGACAACTAGATAGTATGTGTCCTAGATGCTTGGGGGTGTGCATGACACGCCCTGCAGCTATCATCGGGAATGCCTTCGCTCAAAATGTGGCGACGGCATGCTAGAGTGGAAATGAAAAGGTCTTGACATGCCAAAATGAAGCCCTCCGTGCCCGACTTCAATCCGGGTGATTTTAGGAAAGCAAATGTTAGCTCATACAATATCGACAGATCCTCCACATTTCTATGGAAGATGCCTTGCATCTTCTTGTGGAGGAGCTGTTCGCGAAAGTGTTTCTACTGTGCTTTCTTAATCCGGGCCTTCAGGAGTGAGTACTCGAGATGCATAAGATTCGATGCATTTTTCTCATCCCTGATATTGAAGTCAAGGCCGAGTGTTTTAGCAGCATAGTACTCGTATTCTGTCAAAAATATGCAGCCTGATCGTCAGTAGCTTTGACTTGTTGAGTGTGTGATGACAGACCCGCAGTTCGCGCTCGAACTGTCGAACCTTAGCAGTGAAAGTCCTACCAGATGTTATGTAGTCAATCACACACTGAATGCGGGAAGCGTACTGCCTTGCCCAGCCTATACTCGTATAATAGTGTAGTGGTTAAGATAGTGGACTTGCGTGCTTAGGTTTATGCGTTCGAATCCCCCCCGTTGCGTCCGAAATTTTAATTGTATTATAAGCGTTGGCACGTACAAATACCGATTACTTATAAGTATATCCGAACATATATCTATGAATTAACCGTGTATTGATTTATTAATTATTAGCAAATAACGTTGAGTCATGCGAACGGTTTGAGACTCTCTATTCTGCCTTCTGCATTTTCCTTCGCAAATGTATCAGCATTTTCTTGACACGCAGGGATGCTTTCCAGGCTATTAACCAGTGAAGAGCGCCGATGATCAAGGCGATTAGCTTAACAGAATATTCCGGGTATAGACGTCGCAACTCTCTCATATGATCTTTATACTTCTCTTTCTTTTCATTCTTCTTGGCTATGATGTTTTTGTCAGCTGGTGCCGAAAAGTCGACAACGAACATGGTTCGTTTTGGAAGTCATGAAGAACTATGTCAGGTCTCGAGTGCGCAAGAGAAACAATTGTCGAAAATATGAAATTCCAGTATATCCTATACTTCTCATTTTCGACAATTGACTCTATTTCCCTAGAAGCGTCTAGCGGAGCGGTATTTGGGTTGATGCCGTAAGAGTAACAGAGATGTTAATAAAGCAATCTTAGTGCCGCATTGTGCCTTTGGATGTAGGTCGTTCCCGCATGAGTTGGACAAAAAAATAGTATGTGTCCTAGATGCTCGGGCTGTGCATGACACGCTCTGCAGCTATCATCGGGAAGGTCTTGGCTCAAAATGTGTCGATGGTATGCTAGAGTGGAAATGGCACCGTCTTGACATGCGAAAATGAAACCCTCCGTGTCTTACTTCAATCCGGGTGATTTAAGGAAAGCAAACATTAGCTCATATGACATCGACAGATCCTCCACATTAAAATGGAAGATGCCGTGCATCTTCTTCTCGTCGAGCTGTTCGCGGAAGTTTTTCTCCTGTGCTTTCTTAATCCGGGCCTTCCGGAGTGAGTACTCGAGATGGATAAGATTCGATGCATTTTGCTCATCCCTGATATTGAAGTCAAGGCCGAGTGTTTCAATGAGAAATACTCTTGCTTAGCAAAAAATCATAAGCAGGATGAGAGAGACTTCCACCAAATTGCAAAGGTACCTGGATGTCTAAGGACAATGCAAGACAGTAACAGGTTGATTGATAAGGATAGAAAAGCAATTAATCGTAAGCATAAGACTTTCAAACCTGACGACGAGAAACAAGCTATTCAGGAAGCCTGGAAACCACGATTCTCTCCACGTAAGAATGGAGCGTGCATTACTGAGAAGTCTAAAGATGAAGTGGAACCGCTTGTAAAGAAGCAAAAAGTAGAAGCAGAAGAAGAATTTAGTCAAGATGACGATTCTTCACCTGTGATAACCAAAAATTAGGTTGATGATAATGATGTCAATGATAATGATGATGGCGATGAGGATGATGATGAAAGTGAAATTTCCTCTGGATATGAAATAGAAGCAAAAACAGAAGCCGAAGTGTTAGATTACTAGGAAGATCCAAATAAACTTTTAGATAGATTGCGCTTTCTTTTCCAAGCTCAATTAGCTGGAAACATAAATAATTCAACATTTCCTGTAGTTAACATTTAGAGTGTTTTTTATTATTCGATATTACATATATATATATATATATATATATAGTTTTTACTTTTATTATTATAATGAAATCTGTTGAATAAATAGATATAATTTGAAATTTTTGTGTTTTTCTTTATTCTCCCAGCTGAATTCGTTGCAGTTCTTAGGATACCAGCTTATGAAAACCTCTAACAAAATATTAGTGTATACATAATCATTGAATCTAATATTTTACAGTCTCTGCTTGTCTTAACTGCATCATTATTATTATTATTATTATTATCATTATATCATACCCACCTCCTCTTCTTTGCTCCTCCTCCTCCTCCTCCTCCATTACGTCCCCTTCTTCCACGCTTTATTAGTTTATTTAATTGAGAATAATTTAAAATTCAAGAGGAGAAACGTGGTTACAACTATAAGAAAAGCAGCGTACTTGATAGTAGTGCACTCTATCGTAATCTTTATTAATCCAAGACCCCTTGTTAATGAAACTAAGTTTTCGTTTACTAAGTTGACATACATGAATCAACAGGATTTTGACAAGTCGAGTTTTAAAATGTCGATAATTATATCATTTCGAAAATATATTATTTCGGGAATTTCAAATTTCGGACGTGTTCGGGATTTCGAGTGGTCGCGCCTTTGTACTTGACACACTGTGCGACGCGAGACTCAGTCGATTGTCGCGCGACGAAAACTTTACGCCGAAAACTCATTTTTCCACGGAACGTGTCTTAGAGTCTGGGTGTGGAATCTACTTTAAAAACAAAACCAGGAGTGCCAGCACCTTTGGATTAAGCTCAAACGAAGCTAGCTGTGGTCAGGGTTGCACGGTTACGCGTAACTCGAATTTTCATACGTATAATACGTAAAAAATGTAATCAACGTAAATAGTGGCGCACTTGAAAGGTGGGTGGCGGTGGCGGGTGAGGGAAAAGAGTATAATATAACATCATTTATTTTGTAATGCATTAAGTGCGATATTAAATGAATTAGTTTTCATAAAATTTTAAAAATGAGTAAATCAAAAGATTGCACCCGGTGCAAAAAGCAAAATTTTTTGCCATTTTCCCTGGGTCGGCCACCTCTAAACTTTTTTTAATAAATTAAGAAGCTATCAAGCAAGTCAGTCAGTGCCTTCGGTGTATTAAAGAATGAGGTTATGTTTATTTTCTATATAAACGCAGTCGTCATCTTAAAAACGTATATTACATGTAAAAAACTAGGGACGTAAATTACGTAGGTAATTTACGAGTAAAAAACTACGTAAATTACCTAAGGTATATTATATTACGTACGCAACCTTGGCTGTGGTGGTGTTTACGAGTGCTATTGTAGTGCAACAAAATGAGCGAGAGTGTACTGTGTGATGCAGTGTGTACTGTGTACTTTCAGCGCCAGTATACTCATATCTCAAGACCTGCCGAACTGCGATTTATTCGTGGCATGCGCACGCGCGCATACATTCGCAATATTCTGAATGGCGAAACTCGCCGTCAGCGAATTCCTGCAGCCTATAACAAAGTCAGTCGTGCGCGAGATGGACGAAAGTTTCTCAATTCAAGAGCAATCTTTGAAAATAATTAGACATATATATATATATATATATATATATGAGACTCTCCACGTGGGGTGATCGCTAGAGAGATTGATCAGCAGCCTGGGTCGGAGCAGTGTTGCGGAATGAACGTGATATTTAAATAAGTAACACGAGAATTCTAGATCAATCTAAAATATCTATACCTTAAACCTATATACCTATCTCCCCTATACCTATATACCAATCCACACATCACTACTTTCCAACCGAGCAATTCACGCCTGCCCCGAAAGGAAACGGCTTAATGATATAATAATAATAATATTTTAATTCAGAAATGAGAACCACAATTAGAAATTAACCAGAATCAAACATTAGGATTGAATAAGTGTTCGTGCTTTTACATATTATAACAATAATTATATTTACCAAAAATCATATTATCGAGTTTATAAATTATTTTTATAAAGAATGCTTAATTTAGACGTTAAATGTGAAAAAAAGATTGGAATCAAACATTTGTTTGGCCCTATATCAAAGAAATAATTTGTTTAATGCAAACAAAATTTGTTTGATTCAAACAAACGTTTTTCTCAGTGTGATATGCGGAAAAACACTGATGGACAAAGTGAGTTCAGTAGAAGTCCGATAAGTTTCTCATTTCAGGGCAGTAGGGGCGGAAAATTCAAGGAACTGCGGACTTATCGGATACCCCCACTAGTAGCACGATATTATATCAGCGAGAAAATTCGAGTCCTCTGCCTTTGACGTTAAAAAAATAAGTGCAGAAAAAATGATAGCTCAATGAATGAAGGATCATTTTAAAGGTAAGAATGCTGTAAGTTAATGAGCCTAAGACGAATATGCCAAAAAAATGTTAACAGCTTACAAAACCGAAAATCTGTTAAAAAGTAGGGAAATTTGTCAGCTTTTGAAGAGAGTGAACTTTAGAATACCGTTTTTTATTGAAAAAATAATAGGTAAAATCTGAGAAAATTCATGATGGTACCTTAAACATTTCTAAACAAATTGCTGTTGAAAAATTTGCAGAATATAACAAATTGTTCATTTTTTGTACATAAATATACAACTGTACTATCTTTAGTTCTAATGAAGATAATGAAGTGATTTAAATTAGAGGTAGTTAGTTGAACTATTGTACCTGTAATACTCGAGAACATTTTAACAGATGCAACAAGAATTTTTGTGAAAGGATTGGAAAAAAAGAATTGGCTAAAACAATTTGTGGAAACATCGTGTGAAATTTTTGATATGCTTGATTTGGAATGTCCCTTGCTACAGGAATTGCGTGGAGCGATTGTAATTAATGATATTAAATGTACACATCATATGTACGAAAATTAATCTAATTGCGCAACTGAAAATTTACTTTTATTGGAAAACTGGATGTCTCTCGACCAGTTCTATTTCATGGATTTAAATTTATAGAGATAAGAAAACCTTTCTTCTATATATATATAATTTATATTCTACTTATTTTTAAGTATAATATACTGGGTTTTTAAAAAAATAAATTAAAAAAAAAGCAAATAAAAAGAAACTTGTGTTTTTTTTCAGAGTTCCTAGTCCTTAGAATAAAAAGTGCGAATAGTAGATAAACGAATGGGTAGGTCAGTCAACATCGCTGGCATCGTTCTCGGCATTGAGAGATTGCGTCTGCTGGATCAGGTTGCATCCGATAGCTACATCAGTTTAAGAATATGATTTGCATTGAATTTTTTCAACTAAAAGAAAATTACTTAAAAAACATGATTTTCAGGTTGCATTAAATAAAAAAAAAAACACCAATTTAGATTCAATTAATTTTCTTTTCTTTATTTGTAATAACTTGCATTTTGCAAACAATTATACAGTTTTTTCGATTCCTTTTTTTTAATTTACATACATACAATTTTTACATTATAAAGATGACTAATTCCAACCACTGTAGACTATATCTACTGCATCAAAGTTTATATACAGTACATATGGTAATCTTATGCCTCTCTATATCTCTCTATCTCTCTCACTCCTCCACTCTGCTCCTCACTCTTCCAGATATATACACAAATACTACATATCTTCAATACTTTAAAGATTGGACACATCGACTTCCATGGGTTCAGAGATCCTACATTTATATCCACATGGAAGAGTGTCTGTGGTACCAGGGAGCAGCATTCTTTTATCGTCATGCCAGCTGAGAGCAATCTTGTCTTGGCTGATGGTGTGAACTTCGTGTATTCAGACTTACATACACCACTTCACATATGAACGTCACTACGTGTTAACACAAGCGTCCAATGTGGCTGTCGCTGCGCATACATAGATAACGTAGGCGACAGTCAACGAATTCTTCGACAACTCGTAAATCAGTTATTCGTTCCTGTGCTGGGAGTTATTGTATTTAAAATCTTTTGGAATCTGGAGGACTTTTTATAGAATATTGAATGCTTGTCCAGAACTTTGTCAAAATCTACTGAATACAAATTCGAGAACTGATGTTCCTAGATTGTATTCCAATAATTCTATTACTTTTTTTACTTTTTCGATAAATTCTGCGGTTCTTTAATAAGAATTATATGAGATTCTAAAAACAAGTGGCCTATCCTAGAATGGCTGACTAGTCAAGTCAAGTTTCGACAACTTATTTTTTCCGTGTACTGTAAAGGTTTCAAGAGAATTGCAAAAAACTTCAAAAGAATTCAAAGGAGCACAACTGAATTCTAAGAATTCGTTCCAATTCTACAGAATTAGAAATACTTGAAGAAAGTTAAAATAATTCAACGTGTATTCTAAAGGAAAAGATATTTTCTAAGAATGTCATATATCAGTTGCCGTGTGAAGTTGCACCATTGACATTCGCACCCTCCTGCAAATTTAAAATTACTTTTTTTCGCATATATCCTCATCAGTGACACATGGACGGTCTTCCATATAACGCATGCTTCCGATTGGTTAATCTTTAATTGTTTATCACTCATTAATTATTAACTTTGCAACAAATTTTCAGTATTATTTTCAACTCCATTCTTTGTGAGGAATTCAAAAATATAAAAATTTACTTTGAGTACTGGGACACCCGTATATATTCTATATGCCATATCCGCATGACAACAATATGCCAAGGCACTTGCGAGATGGACGCAGAAAGGTGTCTAATAAACCTGTCAAATGAAAAATAATATTCAAATGCACTTATGGTAGAATTCTTGTTTTCAAGGTATTTAAAAAAATACAGATTTTGTCGTGCAGACGTCTCGGATTTCACCTACACAACCTGAAATACTTAAATAAATGTTCCTCAAGATTTTTAAATAGAATCGTTTCTGCAGTGATATACCTCTGTGTAAGTGTAACATGTATAGGCGAAGGGCTTCGAATTTTCTAGACGCTAATACACATACGAGATTTCGTGAAGGTATCGATAGACATCATGATTTTCTATCCACCTCTGGAAAAAGTTTCGAGAGCATTCTACAAGTATTTTCTTAATAATAATGAGAAGCTATACAGTACGTTTTTTGTGATAACTTTTCAGCTTATTGGAAGAGCTTGCTTAATTGACAATACAGAAAAAGAGTCAATTAAAATAACTGTTGAAACAACGGTAGTTGGTTTGATAATGTCTTTGAATGAAAACGTTACCACCAATAAAATAATAATATTTTAAATTATTGAAGACGTGGAAGAAAGAGTAGTATACGACCCGGTCTTGCATTTATGACTGTAGCTATGCCAAGACAAGACCTGGTAGACTTGTCTTGAGACACGGACTGATAATTTATATATTGGTTTTATTACTACCGTCCGGGTCTGCCATTCCCAGATAGGTTGGGAACAAACAGTTGACATGTGCTAAGGATCCAAATTTTACAACCAATCAAACTTTTGATTTTATAATAACTGATTTTTAAATTAAAATTTAGAACCTGTCGGTCTCAACAACTACATGCATATAGAATATTCCATAAAAATATTAAAATTGTCATTTTCTACAAGTATCTAGTGAACTGTTGGAGATAGGAAAAAATGGACAACATTTCTAGATTCGCAATCCAAAGAACTTAATTACTGCAGATAAATAAACTTATTAGTACATCAAAAAATACGATGAAGATAAATAATATTAACATTCTTTAAAATTTAAATGGATTAGTGATGACCCTCGGAAGCCTTGAAAGCCTTTTGACTTCTCTTCTAGTCATAAATCTCTCAGGTTTTTTCCAAAACAAACAATCTTGTCTCAAGACATTAATTTTTGTCTCTAAGTCGAAAATAATCGTCTTAAGACATCAAAAATAGGCTTCTTCAGTCCAACGAACTAAATATACAGAATAACTTGAAATTGTCTTGAAATTAATCTTTACCCAAGACAAAATCAAGACCAAATATTTTTACTCGGACATCAGCAGCCTGGGTCGGAGCAGTGTTGCGGAATGAACGTGTTATTTAAATAAGTAACACGAGAATTCTAGATCAATGTAAAATATCTATACCTTAAATCTATATACCTATCTACCCTTCACCTATATACCCATCCAAACATCACTACTTTCCAACCGAGCAATTCACGCCTAACCCGAAAGGGAAACGGCTTAATGATATAATAATGTTTTATCTCCCAGACAAAATTTCTCGTATAATTCAAGTCAGTTGAATTCAATGCACAGCGATTTAAGAAAGAAGAAAAAAATTGTTAGCTTGTGAAGCTAATTGTTATAAGAAAACTTTATTAACAAATATTCGACATTAAGGAATAATTTGTTTTCAAAGTATATTCCTGCTCTAAAATTGCTTGCTTTTACTGTTTGAAATTTGGATGATACGTGGCCATCAAAATTCAAGACTGAATGTTATTAATCAATTCTATAAACAAATTCTATAAACAAATGTACACATAAATATAAACAAAATATATAAATAAATGCACATTTTAGGCGTTTTTAAGCGAAACGAAATCAATTTTTCTTCTAATCTTGTTGCAATGTCAATGTTTTCTAAAAAAAAATTTGCCATGCATTAATATTTGTTCATTTTGTGAATAAATTATATGAATAAATGCACATTGTAGGCGTTTTCGAATGTCCACATTTTTTTCCAGCCATGTTTTTCCACAAATTATTTTTTTTTTTCGAAAATTTTGTTCGAACATTTTTTTTCATCCAATTTTATTTCAATTGTTTTTCAAAACTGTTAATCCTAAATTAATATTTTCTGACCAAGTGTAGTAATTGGTTACTCGAGTGTTGGAGCAAACTCCGATACGCGTTCTTTTACGCAGTGGATTCAAATAATCAGAAGACCGACATTTAAATAATAGAGTTAGTTTATTAAATATACTGATGGTTAAATATAGTTCGACAATTCATCGCGCACAATTGGTTCAATCGAAACGTTATACATTAGATTAAGGGCATGTGACACTTCGTCGTGTGGTAAATCGGGTTCAGTTCCCCCGGGTTTTTGTCCACAAAAATTAAACATTTTCGCCCACATTGAGTGGACGAATCAACTCAAGGATGACTTGCTAGACTACTACGATGCCAGCATTATCCCTGTTCACCAAGGCTTTATGGCACGTATGCATACTCTGGGGTGCTAAAAACACCCGGAGCTTCAGCACGTTTCGATTCAATCCTTGCGAAATCAAAGTGCCTACCTCTCGAAAAATGGATATGTACGCGGAGCGCTTTCCCAACTGCTGCTTGATCAAGCTGCAGCCAAAGATGAGGAAGCGACATTAGGACCAACCGTGGAAAGCAGGCACCTTCTGAAAGATGATCACAATTTCAGGACAAGGAGGAACATTAACATGCAAGTTCCTCCTAAGCCCCAAGATCTGGCTGAAATAGATGCCTCCCGTCATGGAGAAATCTCGCAAGAGTACGACCTCTGGACTATCAATTGCTCAGTTTATGGTGCTGCGAGAGCTTTGGCTGATTCAAATCGAAGGCCCAAACCGATGATGGATCAAAAGACCAAAAGACGCCTGCTTCAACTGAACAAGAAGATTGGATGGGCAAGACAGAATGCATCCCGTGTTTAATGTATGGTTGAATACATAAAATCTGGTAGACCGTTCACGGAAAGGGTTCGAAAGTGCGCCCACGAACTGGGGATCTTGAATCACACACTGAACAAGTCAAATCTGCTGACAATCAAGCAGCAAATTGTTGACAAAATACGGCTGTTAACTGACGCAAAGAGGAGAATACAGAAGAGAGAGAGAGAGAGAGAGAGATGGATCAGGGAGAATCAAAAGTATTACGCGGACCCATCTCGCCTCTTCAGTGATCACCCTGCCTCTGTCAAAAATCCACCCAAGCCCAACGAGGTAGAGACTTTTTGGACAGAGGTATACAAGATCCCGGAAGCACTAAAGTTGAAAGAAGATACTGAAAATATCATCTGCTTCAAGGAATTTTGCGACGACCTGATAAAATCTGAAGAGGAATGTTCATCAATCACGGCCGAAGAGGTGAAAAAAGCACTCAGAGACACAAAGAACTTCTCCGGTGCTGGACCAGATTGTATCAAGAACTTCTGGTGGAAGAAGTTTACTTCTACACAGCGAGAGCAGGTATGATTGTTTGTGTGTAAGTGATAACAACACGGGAATGAACGCGGAGCCTATGTATATCGACGTATAGGTAAATGGAAAATAAATAAACATGGAAATCGATTCAGGGACGTACGCCACGGTAATTTCGGTATATGAGAAAAATAAATATTTTAAAGATTTAAATATTTCTAAATCGTTAGTAGAATTACGTACATACGATAATAAGAAATTGCAACCGCTAGGTAAGTTGACGAACTTGGTGGTTGAATTTAATAAAGTAAAATGCACAGCTGAGTGTTTCGTAATGCCTGGAAATTGTCCGATTTTAATAGGTAGACAATAGCTGGCATCATTAGGCCAGTGGCCATTAAAAATGAATAAACAGCTGAGTATAAATAAATTACATATCACCAAAGTTGCTGAATATCTTTTAAATAAATATAAAGAATTATTTAGTAACGAGCCGGGTTTGCATAATAAAAGCAAAACTAAAATTTATTTTAAAGAAGGTGCACGCGAGATAGCACTAAAATGTAGACATGTACCATTAGTGGCACTAAAGCCACTAGTAGATAAAGAAATTGACAGGCTAGTAGATCTACAACATTTAGAAGCTGTTGAGCGTAGCGAATGGGCTACTCCAATCGTACCTATATTTAAAAGTAACGGTAAGATAAGAATATGCGGGGATTATAAGTTAACGTTAAATCCCTGGATAATTATTGATAAATATCCGCTACATACTATTGAGGAAATTTTCTCCGTGTTACAAGGTGGGGAAACACATTCAGAATTAGACCTAGTACATTGTTATATGCAATTTGGAGTAGACGAGAAATGTTTAGATATGTTAACGATAGTAACACTACTACTACTTGTACAGCCGTCGGTTACGGACGTGTCGATTCGCTCCGCTTCAGTTTTCTGAGATTCCTCGAGTATCTCAGATTGTTATGTATATAAAGTTGGTATGTCGTAAAAGTGATTGTGGCCGGTTTTTTTGTGACTTTTAATTTCTTGTCAATTCGTTCAATTGTTGCTAATCGGTGCAAGCTTCTTCAAAACATTTATTTTCATTACGTTTCAATTACAACTGTAATATTTATCGTATCCTCCTCCTCGCCCTCTATTCTTTCTCGTTCTTCCACATACATTTTAATAGTTTATTTAACTTGATTTCGAATAATTCAACTTTCAACAGGGAAAGACGTGTATACAACTACCAGAAAAAAGCAGTGTATACGATGGTGGCGCACTCTATGATAATCTTTGGTAACCCAGCTGCCGGTTTTAGTGAAACATAGTTTCGTCTACGAAGCTGGAACAGTTGAATCAACTGTATGTCCATTATTCTGTTAACCAGAAATTCTGTTTCCTTCAAATGGATTTATTTAACTACAATTTAAAAAAAATGTTAGTTCTGAGAAAAAACAAGATTTTCAACTGTTATATATATAATAGCTGATTTTAATATACGTAATCAATACTGCATTCAGCATTTTTAGTATTATTTAATTAAATTTATATATCACTAAATGTTGATTTAAGATTTTCAGAAAGTAGATGTTCATGGAAGATCATTGTACCATTTTTCGAAGATGATTTACAGTATTCTTGCAATAGATTTTAAGGTTGCTAAATTTATTTTATCATTCATGATGCTTTATCTCAATGTTCCAAGTAAGTAAATTGAATCTGTTCAGCAGATTACTCTATTATGCGAAAGATGATTTCAACGTTCCTTACAGTCCATCATAATATTTATGTACCTGATTTTATTCCATAAATTCTAACAAGAGCTTCCGAGTTATATGTTCTTTAGCCCAAAATAGTTGAATCAGTATTATTAAAAATGATTACGACGTTACCAAGTATAAATTGCTAATAGCTTATTTGGCATCTGAGCTATATCGAAATAAGATTCCAAATCTCTCACTGTGATCCACTGGATGTAATAAGATCTCTTAAGAATCTTTTGGTATTTTTCAAGATTCGTGCAAAATTTTTACATGGTTTATTTCATTTGCAGAGGAATTATCTGGAAAGAATAAGATACAGGCGACTAATATGCTGGCCGTTCCTATACTGCTCTACACTTTTGGTGCAGTAAAATGGAACGTCGATGAGTTGAAGCAACTTGACCGAGGCACACGCAAGATGATGACAATCCATCGCCGTTATAATTTTTCCTTGGATCCCCGAATTTACCTAGTACCCTTTCTGTATCTGTGTCTTGATGTTGGACGCCGACTCATCCGTTCATATCTCCTAACAAAATTATTGTTTCACCTTGATCGCAAGTACTAATTGTATCATTTAAAGTGTCCCAGAAGGCGTCTTTGACTTCCCTCGGGTCGCTGTCAACTGGGGCGTGGCACGCTATGATGAATAATCTTCTGACTCCTACCTTTATTCTGGCCCAAAACAATCTGGGAGATTCCAAATCGTGATCTTTGAGATGCTGTATTGCTTTTTCATCCGTAATATAATTAAACCGACCCACAGTGGGGAAGAAAACATATTTTTTGGCCAAAAATCGACCGACTGTGCAATTCTTAACGGATTTTGAAGTTTCTTTTTTAGAAATGACCGTGAGGCTTCCAGGTATAATGAATAACTGAATAACTTTTTTCGTGATTCGCAATCATAAGCTAGTTTTAACCCATATCTTTTGTATAAAGTATCATAGATAATGATGTGTGCTTACAATAAGTTAAGAATAGCGAATGATTGTCAATTATTTAAACAATTTTTATAAACAAATGCACATTTCGAACATTTTTTGATGAAAAGACGTGATTTTTTTTGCGTAATCAACTTAAAATGTTTTGCCAAAGACTCCTTGCTATCATATTTTTCATAGTGACCAAAAAATGTTAATTTTTTAAACAATTTTCATAAACAAATGCACATTTTAACCATTTTTTCATGAAAAGGATTGATGTTTTTGCGGAATCATCTTGAAATGTATTGTTAAAGACACCTTGCTGTCATATTTTTCATAGTGACCCAAAAGTGTTAATTATTTAAACAATTTTTATAAGTAATGCAAATTTTGACCATTTTTTCATTAATACGCTTGATTTTTTTTTGCGGCATTAATTCGAAATGCCTTGCAAAAGACTCGTTCCCGTATATATTCAATATGGAAAAGTGTCCTACAGACACTTTTCCATTTTTTATTATACAAAGGCATAAAAGAGTCAACCAATTTTGTTCTTATAACCATTAACTGACTTTCATCAAAAGAAGACGTAAGTTGATGCATTCGTCTTTTGGTCTTATGATCAACCGTTGGTTTTGTTTTACGGTTTGCATCTGCCAAAGCTCTTGCTGCATTATACACACTACAATTGATAGTCCAGAGGACGGGTTCTTCGGAAAAATCTCCACGAAGCTCGTCATTCAGTTCAGCCAGAGCTTTGGGCTTGAGATAAACCTGAATGTTGGTGTTTCTCTGCGTCCTGAAGCATCACTCTTCCTCGATTGGATGTCTGCTCACGGTTGGTCTCAGTGTCGCCTCTCTTTCTCTGTTGCCGGCTTGTTCTGGCAGCGTTTGAATAGGCACTCCGCTTATATAACCCCTTTTCCGGAGTTCCTCGGCACGGTTTCACAGACGTTTATGCGAAAAATGCGAGTGCTCTGGGTGTTTCGTGCACCACAGAGCATGCAGTCGCGCCATGTAACCTTTTCGTTCAGAGGCCATACTGTTATCATAGCACTCCAGCAGGTCGCCCCTGAGTCGATACGTCCACTTAAAAGTAACGAGATTCTGCTGTCGGCTCTCCCAACTCTAGGATAGTCGGCATTGTTGCCCGACCCATGGTCGGGAGCCCTGTGCGTTCGCTTGCTTTGAACCGCACTTACTACAACTATGTTTGGTGTTATCATTGTTTTTCCCACGAGCAGCTAGGGAAAACGGTACGTCCATCCTTGTAGAGCCCCGCATGCAAGGATAAGGCTTAATACTCTGAGAGGTCTCCCGGTATCCCAGAGTCACCGTTTCAGATACCTCACCCAGGTGCCATTCAGCTTTCGGCACGGATGTCACGCCTCCGCTTGGGGGTTATTCCTTTGGGACCATCCCTGGATAATTGTCCGCAACTGCATATTAATTTTATTGTAACCGTATTGAACAGAAACCCTTGGTACAGGGTCCCTCTATCCGCATCCCGAGGACGCATTCGGTGGCTTTGTCATAGGCCCTTCGGTTCGATTCCTAAGGAATTGAAACCGAACATAACCGAATATATATATATATATATTGATGCCTCTTTGGAAAACTAGATTTACTATCTCATCTGGAAATTATCGTGTGACAACGAACAACGTCACCTTCCCAAGGCGACAGTTTCCGGTGCAATGACCTCTGATTACACCTCGCATGTTTACTTAGGACTGATGCTGCTTGTCTAAAAAGGTGTTGCGTAGAACAAAATGATTTATGATCACAGATTCTGAGAAGTGGATGTTGGATCTTATCCTCCAAAGTCAACAATAACTTGTCTGGACGCGTGTATTTCTGAAACGTTATTATATTCAGCGTAAACTATGCAGTTTATCGTCTTCACAAGTGCTTCCTCTAATCTTACCTCCATGCGAAGACTACCATGTTTTACAAGATTCCAATGAGAATAACAGTTTGCAGATGGATCAGGTGTGAGGTCAAAAGCAAAAAGACAGTAACCATTACCGTAATCATAACGATCAATGTCATAACCCTCATTTAGAAAATTAATACCAGTTCCAGAAAATAGAGTGTGATAACCGTCAACGTATAGAAGCTCTTTCGTAAAATCTGGTTGTAGTGGTTTTGAGGGAATTCGCGTGCCATCAACGTAAAGAGATAAAAAGTTAATTTTATAATTTTAAGAATTAAATGGGTTTAGGTCCTTATTACCGTTAAATACTCTATTTTCCACAAAACCGATGATTACTCTTTTAGGTAGCTGTCCGAGAATCACGTTATCTAGAGTATCGCCGTGAATTCCAGCGTGTAGAATGAGCGTCTTGACTTCAACCCTTGTAATTTGATATTTGGCCGTTCCTTGAGAAAGAGCTTTTGCGTGTCCAAGTAGAACTCCTGGGCTTATTTTGCACCTTCGAACTAAAAGTGTCGCTTCCATGATGTATAGACTGCACTCGTTGGTGGGATCCATGAGGCAAAAAGATTCCTTTGTTCGAACAAACCTTAGACGCATTTCGACACCGTTGAAAAGAAATTTGTTCTGGTTGAAAATATCGCAATGCAAATGTCCGATAAGATTCACTGTCTCGCCTGCAGCAAGGAATCCTCGACGGATGTCGAAACCTGTACCCTGTGTTGATAAATCTTCCATTTTTCCCGCAGTGTCGGTATACCACAGGACGCTTGTCAGATGACTCTTTTTTGCGGCTGGTCCATAATTGAGTAATGTTTCGATGATTCAAGACTACCAACGTATAGAAGATGGGTCAGTTAATGACCATCATCAATATCGTGTATCCTGAACCCATGAGACATAATAATACGTCGGCAGACCTGTTAACTTTTAAAACTTTCTGTTCTTTTACTAGGATGTTATTCTTGTCACAATAAGAGTAAACTTCGTTCGCAATTACAGTTGTACTGATCTGAATCGTAACCTTTCGAAAAATAAACTGTAATTTTTCTTACATAGGGTTTTCAAGGTCGCTTATTCGCATAGAGATAAATTCTCGATTAAAGTAACAACACCAGTAATTGCCAAACGAAATCGTAGTTTCGGGAGCCCACGGGGAGGAAGTTGCAGTAAGACTCGAGACTCCATATTTTTTATTTATGTTTGTATTCATATTTTGAATAAACATTATTTTACTGATAATTAAAAAGTGAATTTTTTATCTGTTTTGAAAAATAATAATTAGAACAAGCATACAAGAATTATTTTGGGAAATAACAAGTTTTCGGTGTGGTAAATTGTCGAATTTATCATCAATGTATGGAAATATATTGAAACGAGTAAATTATTAATGTATGAAGAATATATTGAAACGAGTACATTATTCATGTATGAAAAATATATTAAAACCAGTACATTCTTAATGTATGAAAAATATATTAAAATTGGTACATATCTCCCTTCCAAGGTTTTAATACCTCTCCTTCTTTTTGTTTTCCCTGTCAGTCGGCCGGAGCTGTAAATCTGATCACGAATATAATTTGTTTCTTAAAGTCCTGAAGAACGATGTCATACATTGAGTGTGCAAAGGAGATCGCTGTCCGAAAATCGTACTTCCAGAGGCACCTATCGGTTTGGACAAATGACTCTATCTTCCTCGGCGCATTTGATAGGACAGAATCGCGGCCAACAACGTACAAGTGACAAAGATGGTGGTAAAACAATCTTGAGGCCGCATTATGTCTATAGAGATACGTCGGTCCCACGTGAGCCGGACACATGGATAGTATCTCTTCCAGGTACTTATTGTGTGCTTGACACGCTCTGCACCAATCGCTAGGAACTTCATGACGTAAAATGCGGTCAATCTTCCTTTTTTATCCTACCAATTATAGACCAGATGAGAATGTACGGCAATACCCCTGAAAACCACCCTTATGGTATGCAGACTTAAAATGTTAAAAATGACAAGTTTGATTATCGATCTTTGAAAAAAGAAAAATGCAAAAAATCTTTTTTTTTTATCCTACCAATTATAGAGCAGATGAGAATTTTCAGCAATACACGGGAAAACCACCCTAATGGTATGCAGAAATAAAATGCTGAAAATGACAAGTTTGATTATCGATATTTGAAAAAAGAAAAATGCCAAACATCTTTTTTTTTATCCTACCAATTATAGACCCGATAAGCATGTTCGGCAATACCCCTAAAAACGACCCTTATGGTATGCAGACCTAAAATGTTAAAAATGACAAGCTTGATTATCGATATTTGAAAAAATGAAAATGCCGAAAATCCTTTTTTTTTTATCCTACCAGTTATAGACCAGATGAGAATGTTCGGCAAAACCCCTGAAAACCACCCTTATGGTATGCAGACCTTAAATGTTAAGAATGACAAGTTTGATTGTCGATATTTCAATAAAGAAAAACGCCAAAAATCTTCCTTTTTTATCCTACCAATTATAGACCAGATGAGAATGTTCGACAATTCCCCTTCGAACCACCCTTATGGTATGCAGACCTAAAATGTTAAAAATGACAAGTTTAATTATCGATATTTGAAAAAATAAAAACGCCAAAAATCTTTTTTTTATCCTACCATTTATAGACCAGATGAGAATGTTCGGCAATACCCCTGAAAACCACCCTTATGGTATGCAGAAATGAAATGTTAAAAATGACAAGTTTGATTGTATATATGTGAAAAAAGAAAAACTCCAAAAATCTTCTTTTTTTCTCCGAACAATTATAGACCAGATGAGAATGTTCGGCAATATCCATGAAAACCACCCTTATGGTATGCAGGAATAAATTGTTACAAATGACAAGTTAGATTGTATATATGAGAAAAAAGAAAAACGACAAAAATCTTCCTTTTTTATCCTACCAATTATAGACCAGATGAGAATGTACGGCAATACCCCTGAAAACCACCCTTATGGTATGTTGGTCTAACCCTCACCCCTTTCCAACGTCTCGTGGGGTGCGGAAAGGCACTTCTGTGACAGCTCACAGAAGTAATGTTGGTCAAACCCCTACTCCTTCCCAAAATATCGTGGGGTGCGGAAAGGCACCCTTGTGATAGCTCACAGATGTAATGTTGTTCAAACCCCTACTCTTTCCAACGACACGTGGGAAGTGGAAAGGCACCCCTTTGACAGGTCACAGGAAAAGTGTTGGTCTAACCCTAACCCTTTCCAACGTCTCGTGGGGTGCGGAAAGGCACTTCAGTGACAGCTCACAGAAGTTATGTTGATCAAACCCTTACCCATTCCAACGACTCGTGGGAATTGGTTAGGCACTCCTGTGACAGCTAACAGAAATAGTGTATGTATAAAAATTACCCCTTTCCAACGTGTCGTGGGGTGCGGAAAGGCACCCCAGTGACAGCTCACAGAAAAAGTGTTCGTATAACCCTTACACCTTTCCAGCCTCTCGTGGGAAGTGGTTAGACACCCCTGCGACTGCTCACAGAAATAGTGTTGGTCTACCCCTTACCCCTTACAAACGTCTCGTGGGGTGCGGAAAGGCATCCCTGTGATAGGTAACAGAAAAAGTGATTGTATAACCCTTACCTCTTTCCAACGTCTCGCGGGGTGCGGAAAGGCACCCCTGTGGCAGCTCACAGAAATAGTGTTGGGCTAACCCTTACCGCTTTCCAACATCTCGTGGGAAGTGGTTAGGCACCCCTGTCCATGCTCACAGGAATAGTGTTGGTCTAACCCTTACCCCTTTTCAACGTCTCGTGGGGTGCGTAAAGGCACCCCTGTGACAGCTCACAGAAGTAATGTTGTTCAAACTACTACCCTTTCCAACACTCGTGGGAAGTGGAAAGGCACTCCTGTGACAGGTCACAGAAATAATCATGGTCAAACCCCTACCCCTTTCCAAAATATCGTGAGGTGCGGACAGGCACCCCTGTGACAGCTCACAGAAAAAGTGTTCGTATGACCCTTACACCTTTTCAAGGTCTCGTGGGGTGCGGAAAGGCACCCCTGTGATAGCTCACATAAGTAATGTTGGTCAAAATGCTAAATATTTTCAGTTTTCAATTTTTATATTACATATGATCTGAAACAATAATAATTATCTATCTTGTTTGAACGCGAAATTATTCGTGTTCACGTATGTACAAATTTGGTGACTGAACAAATATGGAACAAAAATTATTTTATAAATTCAAATACTGAATATTTTTAATTACTAAATTAAAACAAAAATTATTGTATAAATGCAAATACTGAATATTTCCATACACTAAATATTTTCGAATACTAAACATTTTCAGTTTTCAATTTTTATATTACATATGATCTTAAACAATAATAATTAACTGTCTTGTTTGAATGCGAAATTATTAGTGTTCACGTATGTATAAATTTGGTGACAGAAGAAATATGGAACAAAAATTATTTTATAAATTCAAATACCAAATATTTTCAAATACTAATTTAAAACAAAAATTATTTGATAAATGCAAATACTGAATATTTTCAATTAATAAATATTTTCAAATACAAAATATTTTCAGTTTTCAATTTTTATATTACACATGATCTGAAACAATGTTAATTATCTATCTTGTTTGAATGCGCAATTATTTGTGTTCACGTATGTACAAATATGGTGACTGAAGAAATATGGAACAAAAATTATTTTATAAATTCCAATACTAAATATTTTCAAATACTACATTAAAGCGAAAATTATTCTATAAATGCAAATACTGAATATTTTCAAATACTAAATATTTTCGAATACTAAACATTTTCAGTTTTCAATTTTTATATTACATATGATCTGAAACAATAATAATTATCAGTCTTGTTTGAATGCGAAATTATTTGCGTTCACGAATGTACAAATTTAGTGACTGAAGAAGTATAATAAAAAAATCATTTTATAAATTCAAATACTGAATATTTTCAATTACTAAATTATAACAAAAATTATTTTATAAATTCAAATACTGAATATTTTCACATACTAAATATTTTCAGTTTTCAATTTTTATATTACATATGATCTGAAAAAATAATAATTATCTATCTTGTTTGAATGCGAAATTATTTGTGTTCACGTATGTACAAATTTGATGACTGAAGAAATAGGGCGGATTTGAAATCTGGTCAGGAGTAGGTAGTGAATCACATGGTAGTCAAGGGGTTGGTTTAATTATGAATGAAAGAGCAAGACAGCATCTCAAAGACCATGAGTTTGTATCACCCAGATTGTTGTGGGCTAGAATGAAGGTAGGAATCAGAAGATTATTCATCGGAGCGTGCTATGCCCCAGTTGATAGTGACCCGAGGAAGTCAAAGACGCCTTGTGGGACTCTTTAAATGATACAATTAGTACTTGCGATCAAGATGAAAGAATAATTTTGCTAGGAGATATGAACCGATGGGTCGGCGTCCAACGTCAAGATACAGATACAGAAAGGGTTCTAGGTAAATTTGGGGATGCAAGAAAAAATTATAGCGGGGAAAATTTAGTTAGCTTATGCTTAGAAAAGGGCCTATTCATTACAAATACTTGGTTTCCAAATAAAATAATCCACACGTACACCTGGTGTAAAGGAAATAACCGCAGTATGATTGACTTCGTTATTGCGGATGAAAGACTAAGAGAACTAGTTAAAGATACAAGAGTCATAAGCACAGTAAAAAATGGGGTTTCCATTAGAACCAATTTTTGGTTCCAAAGAAGCTGCAACAAAAAGGAACCTCTCTTTCTGAAAAGGAACCCAAAATGATAAATGGTTTCTAAATGAACCCAAAGCATGGATTGAAACGGTTCCAATGAAGCCCTTCTTTCACTTCAGCCTTGAGTCACTACGGAGATTTTACAAGTTTATGATGTACATCTTACTTTGTAATTCGAATTAAATAATATTGTGCTGGGAAAAATTTAATGAAAAAATTACAATTATAGATATTAGCCATTCTTGAAAGGAAGATAATGCACATGAAATATGACAATTTTTAAGGTTATCTTGAAAATCCGACATTTTCATCTGCGCATGTACCAAAAAAGCGCGGTGCTATTTAAAATGATATAATATACACTTTCAATAATACGTTAATATTACATTTTTGAAAGAAGTTAGGTACTTTTATTATTCAATTTAATTTGTTTTAAAAAAGAATAAAAAATGTTTGTTAATATTTATCTGTATGATTATTCATAGTCTTATGGTTTTGTTTATAACAATAGCTCAATATTCAAATCTATATGCTTCATGGGGTTACGTGAAGGTATGCACGTGGAGGGGGTAAAAACAATGTTTGAACTAACTTTTTTTCATTATTGAAATTTTTTTCCAAATTATGATACCTTAGTGTACATTAAGTTTTAGTAAGTAACTTCAAATTACTTTACATTAATATTAAATAAATTCGTAAAGATTATAAACAATATAGTTGTTTATAGAATGACTTTTTTGAAAAAATGAAAAAAAAAACCTGGAGATATTGCAGACAAGAATATAGGGGTACCTTCAGTTTTTGATGGGACTTATGGTTTTATTTATAACAATAGCTCAATATTCAAATCTATATGCCCCATGGGGTTACGTGAAGGTATGCACGTGGAGGGGGTAAAAACAATGTTTAAACTAACTTTTTTTCATTATTGAATTTTTTTTCAAAATTATGATACCTTAGTGTACATTAAGTTTTAGTAAGTAACTTTAAACAACTTTACATTATTGTTAAATACATTCCTGAAAATTGTAAACAATATAATTGTTTAAAGAATGACTTTTTTGAAAAAACGAAAAAAAACACCTGGAGATATTGCCGAGGCGAATATAGGGGTATCTTCAGTTTATCGATGGGACTTATGGTTTTGTTTATAATAATAGCTCAATATTTAAATCTATATGCGTCATGGGGTAACGTGAAGGTATGCACGTGGAGGGGCTAAAAACAATGTTTATACTAATTTTTTTCCACTATTGAAATTTTTTTCCCGATTATGATACCTTAGTGTACATTAAGTTTTAGTAAGTAACTTTGAATTACTTTACACTATTGTTAAATAAATTCCTGAAGCTTATAGACAATATAATTGTTTAAAAAATGACTTGTTTAAAAAAATGAAAAAAAATACCTGGAGATATTGCCGAGAAGAATACCGGGGTATCTCCAGTTTTTCTATGGGCCTTATGGTTTTGTTTATAATGATAGCTCAATATGCAAATCTATATGCTTCATGGGGTTACGTGAAGGTATGCACGTGGAGGGGGTAAAAACAATGTTTGAACTAACTTTTTGAAGAAATATTAAATCAAGAGATAAGAAACACTAAAGAATTATTAAATCAAGAAATACGAAATCCTGAAGAATTATTGAATCAAATTATACAAAATCCTGAAGAATTATCAAATCAAGAAATACGAAATCATGAAGAATTATTAAATGAAGAAATACGAAGTCAAGAAGAAATATTAAATGAAGAAATAAGAAAAACTAAAGAAGTATTGAATCAACAAATACGAAATCCTGAAGAACTATTAAATTAAGAAATATGAAATCAAGAAGAAATAACTAATGAAACATTAAAGAGAGAAGTTACTGAATCTAAAATAAATATTACTAAGAAAAATAAGAAAAAATCAAGACAATCATCAAAGAAGAAAAATTATGATCCTACCTATGAGTATCTATTAAGCGATTTTAAAGGAAGCATTCAAAATCAAGACGTAAGAATATTAAAAGAAATGAGTTCAATAATTACAAATCTTTTAAATAAATTAAATACTAATAAGGAAATAAATTAAATTATTAATTCAAATAGACAAGAAGAATCAAAATGGAATACTATGTTAACAAAAAGTAAATTAAGGAAAAAGAATCCAGAAATACATGAAAATTATGAAAAAGAAAATCAAAGTATGGCTGAAAATTCTCATAAAGAAGAATCAAAAGAAGAATTTGAAAATACAAATTTTGAAATTAAGAAGCGAGGTAGACCACGTAAGGCTATACTCGACTCACATGAAATAATCCCTGCTCTTGAAAACAATAAGAGAGGAAGCCTACAAAACGAAAAAGATAATTTCGAGTCAGAATATTTAGAAATTAAAAAGCGAGGTAGACCACGCAAGGTTATGCTCGAAAAACAAGAAGTAATCCCTACTCCTATAATTAAAAAAAGAGGTAGGCCTAGAAAAGAAAATATAAAAAATCCTGAAACAATGGAAGACTCAGATTCCAATTCCGAATATTTTGATTATTTGAAAGAAAGAGTTAAAACAAATAAAATAAGAAAAACTAATAAAGAAGAAATACAAGAATCCAGTGAAGACGAAGATAAAAATTATTATTCAAGCACCAGTGCATCAGAAGAAGAAGATTTTCCCGCTCTTGCTTACCTTCTAGGACAGAAGAAGCAGAAGTGGATGACGTACACGTTCCAGTTGCGTCGGGATTGGTTGCTGTAAGGAACCATGATCGTAGCTTCCGGAGCCTACAAGTTCTCATGATTTATCTACTACTTTTAACGCTCGACTTACTGTGGTAATTTAAATGTTTATAAAATTGGTGATTAATTTGTGAATATTTTAGGATTTCTTTAGACGCCTATAGTGTTTTTTACAAATTTTTAAACTGAAAAAATTCCTTGAGTGGCCATTGTATCGATTACCCTAACTAATATATCAAAAATAATTAGAACTACACTTAGAAAAAGATTTGGTTGAATTAAAAAAATGTTAGTTGAATCAACTCTCGAATATGGTTATTATATGGACACAAGATATATGGTTGACCCAAGACAATTTTTTGGTTAGTAAAATTTGTTTATACATAATATCTTTCGGTTGATCTATGAGAAAATATTTTTTTTGATCCAAGTAAAACTTTTGGCTAATCCAACCAAATATTTTGCTCTATCGAAGAGAATATTTTAGTTAATTCAAATAATGTTTTTGCTGGTCTAAGAAAATATTTTGGTAGATTTAACAAAAATTTGTAGTTCATCTGACCATTAAGGATTCAGCTCAATTTACATTGTAAATATATATATCCCCGGCAGAGTCTGCCGGGGATATTTTGACATATCGGGCAGCCTAGTTTTCCACCCAATATCCGCAGACTGGGTTGCAGCCAAGTGCATGATCATCGGTAAAAGGACATAGAAAGATCGGATCGAATCCCGAACCTCTAACACTGAAAAAATGGTAAGTTTTTCTCCTTGGCGAAATTGGCAGGACTGAAACCTAAGCAGGGCTGCCAACATTCGCACCGAAATATCGCGTCATCTTCTCGGTCGTCGCCATTTTCATCCTAACCTTTTTGTGTATTGTGTAGTAGTGAATATCGTGAAGACTGTCGCATCGATCTAAATTTTCTAATAGACTTACTGCACTTTTAAATATTGAAATTATAGTAGTTTTTCATTAACATCCAAATGGGCATGTGCGGGTGTATTTTGACATAATTTTCAACAAAAAAAATAATTTTCAATAAAATAGTTCAATTTTTATCCAATGAAATGAATTATCTCCTTAAATTAAAAATCTCCAACTAAAATAGATTCATTTATTAGTTAAAAAATTAAGTTTTCACAAACAAACAAAAAATAGAATTTCCAACAAAATTGTTTAATTTTTAAATAACGAAATGAATTTCCTCCTATGATTAGAAACATTGACTAGAATAGATTTATTCATGAGACAAAAAATTAATTTTTAACAAAAAAAAAATATAATTTTCAACAAAATAGTTCAAATTTCTAACAAGAGGATTAATTTTGAAAAAATAATAATAATTTTCAACAAAATAGTTCAATTTTTATCCAACAAAATTAATTTTCTCCTAAAATTAGAAATCTCCAACTAAAATAGATTCATTTATCAATTTAAAAATTAACTTTCAGCACAACAACAAAAGATAGAATTTTAAACAAAATAGTTGAATTTTCAAACAAGAGGATTAATTTTCAAAAAAAAAATAATAATTTTCAACAAAATAGTTCAATTTTTATCCAATGAAATGAATTGTCTCCTTAAATTAAAAATCTAGAACTAAAATAGATTCATTTATTAGTTAAAAAATTAAGTTGTAACAAATAAACAAAAAATTGAATTTCCAACAAAATTGTTTAATTTTTAAATAACGAAATGAATTTCCTCCTAAAATTAGAAACATTGACTAGAATAGATTCATTTATGAGATGAAAAATTAATTTTGAACAAAAAGATATAATTTTCAACAAAATAGTTCAATTTTCTAACAAGAGGATTAATTTTGAAAAAATAATAATAATTTTCAACAAAATAGTTCCATTTTTATAAAAAAAAATGAATTTTCTCAGAAAATTGGAAATCTCCAACTAAAATAGATTAATTTCTCAGTTGAATAATTAACTTTTAACAAACAAAAATAATCGAATTTCCAACAAAATAGTTCAATTTTTAACCAAGATGATTATTTTCGAAACAAAAAAAAAATAATTTTTCAACAAAATACATAAATTTTCTACGAAAAAGATTATTTTTACGCAAATAGTTAAATTATAAGATCTTGTTGATTGAAAATTCAACTACTTGGTTGAAAGTTGAACTACTTTGTTGAAAATTTATTTTATTAGTTGAAGATTCTTCCATTTGATTTTGAATTTAACTATTTTTTTGAAAATTATTTTTTTTTCAACTGTAAATTTAACTATTCAATTTTTGTTTGAAATTTATCGTTTTTAGTTGAAAATTTAACAACTTGGTTGAAAATTTATGTATTTTATTATAAATTGGTATTTTTTGGTAGAAAATTAATTTTGAAATCCATATTATTTTTTTTTAATTCTTTT
The DNA here is from genome assembly GCA_011634705.1 of Andricus grossulariae. Classification (NCBI taxonomy): domain Eukaryota; kingdom Metazoa; phylum Arthropoda; class Insecta; order Hymenoptera; family Cynipidae; genus Andricus; species Andricus grossulariae. The sequence continues at coordinate 215,286,960 of JAABKJ010075445.1, read as the reverse complement.
TGTTTAAAATCATTTTTTTCAAATGCAAATTTAATCATTCCATTTTTGGCTAAAAATTGATCGTTTTTATTTGAAAATTTATGTACTTTGTTCTAAATTTGTCTTTTTTAGTAGAATATTAATATTCTGGATTGAAAATTGATGGTTTTTAGTTCAACATTTATGTATTTTGTTGTAAATTCGTCTTTTTTTAGTAAAAAAAGTAATCTTCTTGATTGAAAATTAATCTACTTGGTTGAAAGTTGAACTGCTTTGTTAAAAATTAATTTTATTAGTTGAAGATCCATATCAATTTTTTTAAAATTCTTTTTGTTTAAAATCATTTTTTTCACATGCAAATTTAATTATTCCATTTTTGGCTAAAAATTGATCGTTCTTATTTGAAAATTTATGTATTTTGTTCTAAATTTGTCTTTTTTAGTAGAAAATTAATATTCTGGATTGAAAATTGATCGTTTTTAGTTTAAAATTTATGTATTTTGTTGTAAATTCGTCTTTTTTTAGTGAAAAAAGTCATCTTCTTGATTGAAAATTAATCTACTTGGTTGAAAGTTGAACTGCTTTTTTAAAAATTAATTTTATTAGTTGAAGATCCATATCAATTTTTTTTAATTCTTCTTTTTGTTTAAAATCATTTTTTCAAATGCAAATTTAATTATTCCGTTTTTGGCTAAAAATTGATCGTTTTTATTTGAAAATTTATGTATTTTGTTCTAAATTTGTCTTTTTTAGTAGAAAATTAATATTCTGGATTTAAAATTGATGGTTTTTAGTTTAACATTTATGTATTTTGTTGTACTGGGTTTGGTTGAAAATTGATCTTCTTTAGCTAAAAATGCACGCATTTTGTTGAAAAGTCGTCTTTTCTGGTAGAACATTAATCTTCTTGGTGAAAAATTTATCTTTTTCTTTGAGAATTTATTTCTCCAGTTGAAAATTTCACTATTTTATTAAAAAGTAATTTTTATGGGTAAAAAATAATTTTTTAACTTTACATATAAAAATTAATTTTTTCAACTTTGGATATAACGATTCCATTTCAGATTGAAAACTGATATTTCTCAATTAAAAATGTATGCATTTTTTTAATTTCCTTTTTTGTCGTTTGAAAATTAATTTTTTAACTGGAAATTTGACAACTCTGTGTTTGGTTGAAAATTGATCTTCTTTAGTTGAAAATGCATGCATTTTGTTAGAAATTGTCTTTTGTGGTAGAATATTAATCTTCTTGTTGAAAAATTCATCTCTTTCTTTGAAAATTTATTTCCTAAGTTGAAAATTTCACTATTTTGTTGAAAATTCATTTTTGTGGTTGAAGATTAATTTTTTTGAATTTAGATATAGCAATTCCATTTTAGATTAAAAACTGATATTTTTTAATTGAAAATTAATATTTTTTTATTAAAAATTCATGTATTTTGTTGAAAATTTGTCATTTCTGGTAGAAAATTCATCTTTTCAGTCGAAAATTCTACTCTTGGGTCAAAATCAATTTTTTTATTAGAAATTCATCATTATAATTGAAAATTATTGCCTTTGTTGAAAAGTTGTCTTTTGTGGTAGAACAAGAATTTTCTTGGTGAAATATTCATTTTTTCGTTTGAAAATTTATTTCTTAAGTGGAAAACTTCATTATTTTGCTAAAAATTCATTTTATGGTTTAAAAATAAATTTTTTTGATTTAAGGTATAACGATTCCATTATAGATTAAAAACTGATATTTATTTATTGAAAATTCATGCATTTTGTTGACATTTCTTTTCTTTTGGTTGAAAATTAATTTTTTAACTGAAAACTTAACAGCTCTGGGTTTGGTTGAAAATTGATCTTCTTTAGCTAAAAATGCACGCATTTTGTTGAAAAGTCGTCTTTTCTGGTAGAATTTTATCCGTGGGACTGATAGTAGAAACATCATCCACATATCTGGCATAAAAAATTGGTTTAAAATTTAATTTTCGAAGAGCCCTGTTTTCAATATATATATATATATGTAATAGATAAAGGTGAGTCCATTGGGCAGCCTGTTGTTTATTTAGAAAATTTGTAATTTAATGAAAAAACAGTATTAAAGACTGTTCTAAAAGCGATTAATATTTCATTTGTAGAAATTCTAGTTAAGTGAAGATTTTTTGCAATATTTGATCAACAAATTCAGTAGCCGAATCAAGTGAAATATTGTTGAATATTAAAAGAGCATTCAATGATACCATGGAATGAGCATTTGGGACTTTAACATTTTTTAATTTTTCTTTAAATGACCAACTGTATTTAATGTGAGAAAATGATTGACTTTTGATCAGTTTAAATATATTAGCTAGATAAGAAGCCATATTATATGTTGTTATACCAATGGACGACACTATTAACCTCCATTTTAAATTAGGGCTGTGAAGCTTTGAAAGAGCATAAGCTTGAGCCACAATTGAACCTCTAGATTGCAGACGATGAGGCTCTGGATCACTAATATAAGATTTTAGTTCCTACCTTTTAACAATATCATCACATTTGTTCTCAATTGTGGGTACTACACTGGTTTCAGACCCAAAACCTTCCTCGACCCGAGCTTCTACCCCAAAACCTACCTCAACCTCTGCTTCTCTTTCCCTGGAAACTCCTACATTAAAACCCCGAATCCACTCCCTCCTATCCCTAAGCATCCCATCGCCCCAAAACACCCAAACCCTCCAGTTCCTCCGCACTATGGCACTATTCGGATGCTGAAACTGCCAAGAAGTGACACATAAATACTCGCAATGCCACCGCCGCCCTCGATAAGCTTTCTACTTCCGGTGTGGAGAACTAGGATTCTCCACCCTAAACTGTCCCTACTGTACCCATTTCTCACCCAGGTCCCCCTCACACCACTACGAATAGCCCCGCTCTTTCCTCTTTCCTGATCCTCATCTTCCTTTTTCTTCCCGTACCTCCCCTACTTTACAACACTTGTTGCCTCCCATCTTAAAGTGTAACTATTTTGTTAAATAATCGTTTTCTTTCATTAAAAATTAATTGTTTTGATTTAATTAATTTTTAATTCAATTTTAATTAATTATTTTCTACCCTAAAATTTGAACTACGGGCATTTAAAAATCTAGAGCCACCTCTGTTTATAGCTATTCATAATTTACATAAATTCCTTTCAAAATTCAAAATTCAAAATTTTTATCCAAGAAAGATGACTTTTTTACCTCATAAGATGAATTTCCGAAAAAAATATTAATCAAAATAGTCGAGTTTTTTAATATAAAATCACTCTTCTTGGTGGACAATTTTTTTTTAATCCTCATTTTAGGTAATAATTAATTTCTTTGGAATAAATTCACTATTTTGTTGAAAAATCTTTTTCTTTTGTTTGTTAAAAATTAATCTTATTGAATGAAAATTTATCTATTTGGACGAAATTTAGTTTCTTTGGTTGAAAATGTAAGTTTTTAGTTGAAAAATCGTTTTTTTTTTGTTAAAAAATATTTTTGTTTATAGAAAATTAATCTTATTGATTGAAAATTTATCTTTTTGGCTGAAAAATCGTTTTCATTTATTTATCTTTTTGGTTGGACATTAGTTTCTTTGGTTGAAAATTTAACTATTTTCTTGAAAAATCGTTTTTCTTTTGGTTAAAAATGAATTTTTTAAATTGAAAATATATATATTCCATTTTTGGTTGATATTTTATCTTTTTGGTTGAATAATAGTTTCTTTGGTTAAAAATTCAACAATTTTGTTGAAAAATCGTTTTCATTTTCTTAAGAATTAATTTTTTGTTACAAAATTAATCTTATTGAATAAAGATTTATCTTTTTGGTTGAAATTTAGTTTCATTGGTTGAAAATTTAAATAATTTATTGAAAAATATTTTTTTTTTTCGAAAATTAATCTTATTGAATGAAAATTTATCTCTTTCTTGGAATTTAGTTTCTTTGATTGAAAATGTAACTTTTTTGTTGAAAAATCGTTTTCTTTGGTTAAAAATGAATTTTTTGGTAGAAAGCTAATCATATTGAATGAAAATTCATCTTTTTGGTCAAAATTTAGTTTATTTGGTAGAAAATGCTTTGAAAAAATGTATTTATAACTTAAGATATTAATTTTTTCTACAAAAAAGAGGAATTTTCAGTCAAATAAATTAATTTTCAACCAAGAAGTTGAATTCTTATCCAAAAAAAAATTTAACCAAAAATAAAATCTTTCAATTTTTGAGTAAAAAATGAATTTTCTAAAATTTTCTAAAATTAATTTACTGAGGAGGAAAACGAATTCAAAAAAAAAGTTAATTTTAAACAAAATAGTAGAATTTTCAACTAACGAGGTGAATTTTCAACTAAAATTAAGAAACTTCATCCAAGAACATTAATGTTGAACAAAAGAATTAAAATTTCAACCAAGTAGTTGTATTTTGAAATAAATGTTTATTTTCAACTAAAAAGATTAATTTTCCACAAAAAGGCGAATTTTCAGTAAAATTCATGAATTTTCAACCAAGTAGTTAAATTCTCAACTAAAAATGATAAATTTTTAAACAAAAATAGAATCGTTCAATTTTTAGGTAAAAAATTAATTTCCCACTAAAAAGAAAAATAATTTTCAACAAAAAAGTTCATTTTAAACTTGAGAGATGATTTTTCAACTAAAATGATGAGACTTCACACAAAAAATTGAGTTTTCAACAAAACAACTAAACTTTCAATCAAATAGTTGAGTTTTCTTTTCAAAGTGTTTATTATAAAATAAAGAGATTAGTTTTCCGCAAAGAGAAGAATTTTCCGTAAAATTCATTAATTTCCAACTAAAAAAGAAAACTAATTTTCAACAAAAAAGTTCATTTTCAACTTAAGAGGTGAATTTTCAACTGAACTGATGAGACTTCACCCAAAAAATTGATTTTTCAACAAAAGAACTGAACTTTCAACCAATTAATTCATTCTACTTGAAAAAAGGTTTGTTTTCAACTGAAAATATTAATTTCCTACAAAAAAGACGAATTTTTCAGTAAAATTAATTAATTTGTAACCAAGTAGTTGAATTCTCAACTAAAAAATTTTCGGCCAAAGAAAAACGAATTTTTAACAAAGGAGATCGACGTACATATAACAAACTACTTGAATTAAAAAAAAAAAAGAAAAAAAAAAAGATTTTTAGTGTTTGCCTCCTGATAATAACTATACGATGTGTGTATCATATAGTGTAATGAAACACTAGAATATCAGCGGTTACAAAATTCATCGTATTCTTCATAATTACATTATTCAGTTTTTCGTAAAATTAAAGAAACATGAAGATTGTCAATACTCTCGTTTTATCATTGACTGTTATCCTGAATTATATTGGTGAATATAGTAATAGAAATTATCTGTCATTTTAATTATATTCTTGAGCTATACGCGAATCAGAGCCTGTGCAATTTAATCTACATTTTGTCCCAATTGTTAAGTTAAAAATGTATTTCTTCAACTGAAAGTTTAACTATTTTTAACTATTTTAACTCTTCCATCTCCTTCCGGCATGCTCCAAAAACGGGCGTAAATATTACTTTTGCGTATTTTTTTATGACTAGTCATTTTTCATGTTCAAACTAAAAAGTGTGAGGTACTTCTTATTTATTATTAATACGTCCAAATAACTTTTATTTGTGCAAATAATTTTTATTTGTGTAAATAATTTGTGTTTGTGTAAATAATTTCTTTTTTTCACATTTTATGCAAAATTATCAGTATCGTCACAACTATATAAACTAATTCGGCAATATAAGATACTATATTGTATAGCAATATACCATAGCAATATACCAGTGGTAGGCATAGCCTACCACTTGTTCTAAACCCAACTGGAAATTCCTGTACAGGAACCTGACAGGTGCCTTAGGTGGTTTCTGCCGCGGATTCTGCGAGGGAACTTGGGCACGTTCCTGTAGAGGAACTTGGGTATTCAAATAATGGCATTATCGTGGATGATTCATCAAGAAATTCCCTAGGCAGGATCCTGTACAGGTTCCTGTGCCAGTGGGACACATTTGCAAAAATTACCTATGGAGGATTCTGTACAGGTTCCTGAGCAGGTGGGACACTCGCAAAAATATCTCTCAAGGATCCTGTGCTACTTTTATCCTGCATGAATATTCCTGGTACAGAAACCTGTACAGGATCCTCCCTAGGGAGTTTCTTGCAGCAACATGCAGGATAAGGCAGGTATTTGAATACGCCATGAATCCTGGCCTTTTGAAGGGATAACATTCAGTTAAAAAAAAAATAATGTTGAACCAAAGATGAAACGAATTTTCAACAAAACGGTTAAATTTTTCACCAAAATTGTTCCATTTTTAACGAAAAATATAAATTTCCAAACATTAACATAATTTTGTATCAAGAAAGCCGATTTTTTGACAGAATACATGAATTTTCAACCAACTAGTTGAATTTTTAATTTAAAAAAATTATTTATCAACTGAGAACTGAATAGTTAAATTTTCATTTCAAAAAAATTAATTTCCACAAAAGAATTACAAAAAATGTATGAAGAATTAAAAAAAAGAAAAACTTTTAACCAAGAAGATTAATTTTCTGCCGAAAAAAACGAATTTTCTACATCATATATGAATTTCCAACTAAAAAAGATCAATTGTTAACAAAAAATTGAATTGTTAAGAATTCAGTTGAAAAAAATAATGTTCAATCAAAGAAAAAACGAATCGCAATTTTTTAGTATAAATCTAAAAAAATAGTTATAAACAATTACAAATTACTTAAACAATTATGTTTATTTACTTTGTTTAATTATTATATCACTCTAAGTTGACAAAAGTTGACATAAGTTTACAAAAAATTGAAAATTTCAGAAAAAACTGCAACTTTCTAGCATTACTCTGAAAAGAGATGGTTATAAACAATAACAAATTATTTGAACAATTATATTTGTTCATTTTAAATTGTTCTTACCTGGCTCTTAGTGAAAAGTTGAAAAAAGGTTAAAATTTCAGATAAAACTGCAACTTTCTAGCATCGATTCAAAAATAGATAATTATAAACTATAATAAATTGTTTAAACAATTATTTTTGTGAACTGTGATTAATTATTACCTAGCTGCAAGTGAAGAATTGAAAAAGGTGTTGAAATTCAAAATGAAAAGTGCCGACTGGTTCTTCACCAAGAGAACGCAACTGTCTACTCATCGCAGCTTATTCAGTAATTTCTGGTGAAACGCGACCTAGCACAACTTCCACAGCCCCATAGCGACCTGACCAGAATTTACTCTTACTCCTGTTACACCACAAGGTCGGATCATTTCCGGACAGGCCGCGTTTCACCAGAATTTTAGATTGAAAAATTATCTTTTTTATTTGAAAATTCATCACTTTGTTTGAAAATGTAACTTTTTTTTTATTAGTCTTTTTTTTGTTGAATATTTTTTTTTACTGAAAATGTAACAATTCCAAATGAATATTCTATCATTTTAGGTAAAAATTCATCTCTTTGGTTGAACGTTAGGTCTTTTTTACTGAAAATTGTACTATTTAAGTTTTGGTTGATAATTTAAAAGTTCATGTATTTTGTTGAAAATTCGTCTTTTTCTGGGAGAATATTATTCTCTTGGTTGAAAATTCATCTTCACTATTTTTTTTAAATTATTTTTTTTTTTTTTGAAAATTTTCTTAACTATTCAATTTAAAGATTCATAATTTTAGTTAAAAATTCTTCAGTTTGGTTGAAAATTAAATTTTTAAACTGAAAATTGAACTATTCCATGTTATTGAAAATCGTCTTTTTGGTAGATAATCAATCTTCTTGTTTGAAAATTCATCATTTTGGTTGAAAATTGAAGTATTACAGTTAAATATTCATCATTTTATTCAAATATTTATCTTCCATTTGTACTCAAATTTTTTTTTTTTTAGTTGAAAATTCATTTATTTGTTGGAAACTCATCTTTTTGGATTAAAAATTCAATTATTTTAGTAAAAAATTCATCATTTTGGGTTGAATATATAATTATTTCCTTGAAAAATTATTTTTAGGTTGAAAATTAGTTTTTTTTTTTTACTAAAAATTTAACTATTCTGTTTTTCTTTGTTGAAAATTTATTTTTCTAACTGATTATTGAAATATTCTATTTTTGGTTAATAGTTTATCTTTTTGAGTTGCAAGTTCATGTATTTTATTAAAAATTTTCCTTATTTAGTAGAAAATTTAATTATTTTCTTAAAAATTCTTTATTTTTGTAGTTGAAAATTAATTTAATTGTTGAAAACTCGTCTTTTCTGGCTTGAATATTTAACTATTTCGTTACAAATTTATTTTTTTCAGGTTCAAAATTAGTGTAAAAGTTTAACTATTCTATTTTTGGTTAAAAATTCCTTTCTTTGGTTGAAAATTGAACTATTATGTTAAAAAAATGAAATTGTATACAAAAATAAATGTAAAACGAAGTTTGCAGGATTCAATTCAGCAATGATTTATCTCCAAGTTTATTTTTAATTTTTTTTTTGTGAAAAATTTTTTCAATTATTGTTATTATAAATTCAAAAAATAATTTTAAAAACTTTAAACGGATGACTAAAAAATACCGAAAAATAAAATTCCTGGCACTAAAATTCTCAAATAAAAAAATTCCTGAATAATAAAATTCTCGAATTGGAAAATTCCCGTATAATAAATTTTCCGCATAATATAATCTCCGAATAATAAAATTCCCGAATTGAAAAATTCCCTGATGATAAAATTCCCGAACAATTTATAATATTACCAAATTTGAAAATTCACGAATTTAGACAATTAAATTTTTTGTTTATGATTATTATTTATTTATTAAAAGTACAATAATCAAATATTTTTATAAAACAAATATATTATTAATGCTTAAAGTTTCTATAATTATTGTTGGAATTTAAAATAACAACGATTATAAAAAATATATTTCTGGTTGAAAATTGTTTCATTTATTGTTTTTTTTTAAATCCAAACAATGACTTCTAAAATTTTAAACGTTAAAAATTTTTAAAAAGTACATTTGATTATTGTATTTTTAATAAATAAATAATACTAATGAGAAAAAATTGTATTGTTTAAATATGGGAATTTTCTAGTTCGGATATTTTATAATTCGGCAATTTTCTGTCAGAAATTTTATTATGCGCGAATTTTCAAATTCGGTATTTAAAAATTAATCTTTGTGGTTGAAGATTCATCATTTTACTTGAAAATTCATCACTGTCTGAAAATTAATCTTGGTTGAAAATTCGTCGTCTGTTTTTCATTTAAAATCAAAATATTTTTTGGTTGAAATATCAACTGAAATTGAATTTTCTGTTGGAAATTTTATTATTCGCGCATTTTCAAACTCGGCAATATTATAAACTGTCGAGAATTTTATATTTGGGAAATTTTAATATTCTGGAATTTTTCATTTCGGGAATTTTACAGTGTCGGAAATTTTATTTTTCGGGATTTTTCGACCGTCCCACTGTCTGTCTCTTATACACGGTAGAAAATGTTGGCAATGAGAATTAATGAACTTCAACCGGACATTCTGAAGTGCGAATTATTAGCTTTCACCAAGTTGTCGAATTAAAGGGATATACAATCCGAATTGCACCCAACCGATATCAATAGAATCGTTTATAGGGGATCAGTATCCTCATCATAACCTTGAAATCTTGAAACTTCTGAGGTGTCCTTAAGGCCATGTGAGAGTAACCTCAAAATATTTTTTCACATTTTTTTCAAAACCAACTTACGTTCACACGAAACGCGATATGAAGTTGAGAATTTGAAAAACTGAATATGAAGCACCAAGAAACGCGGGTCTTTAACTCAAAGCCCTTGATGTCACCACGCGTAAGATCATGCATATGCATAAAAGCTTGCATATCAGTTCATCAGTTCCGCGATTATGCATTTCACGCCATCAAGGTGGACGTGGACTTCTGAATCTCAAGTGCCTTCATGACCGAATTTTTCTGAGTACAGCTTATATCGTTGCCAATGGTAGATATCCTATCGTCAAATCATCAGCAACCACGAGATGATTGTTGAAGGAGCGTTCCTTCACAAAGCCGCGGAGCAGGCAGCTGAGACCCTTCTCCTGAATTTTAACGTTAAAGTGAGGAAAGTGCATTACTCTATCTAGATGCTTCACTTCTGAAAGCCGAGGTGAAGTAAGCAGAATTTGAAAAATTCCATCAAGAGCTATTTGACAAGAAAATGCACGGAAATTGTCATAGGAATGTAGAAAAGCAGTCCTTGTCGAAGGAGCAAACTTTTGCATTTCTCAGATATCAGGGCCTAACTCAGATACAGAGGGTTTTATTTTGGCATGCCAGGACAGTGTCATTCCCACCTTAGCAAACCGTGACCACATTTCAGGGCAAGAAGTTCCAAGCGATATGTGCAGAGCGTGTCATACACACGTTGAGTACCTAAAACACATAATATTGGAATGTCCCACGCACTCAGGAACGACGTATGTCTACAGACACAATGCGGCCTCAAGAGTGCCTTATAACCATCTTTGTCGCTCTTACGGTGTTGGCCGCGACCTGCCCTGCCGAACGCTCTCAGGGAGAATAGGGTGGTTTCCCCTACTTAACTAGAACAATAATTATCCTTTCTTTAACAAAACTCTGTTTATTTTTCAACATTTTTTTTATGGATTTTACAGAAAATCTGATATGATTAAAGAACGTTGTACATGATTTACAGAAGTTTCCTTATTATAACGGGAAAATTCCAGTACATTCAATATGAATGAGACCATTTTTTCCACTCACAATTCTTTAAAATTGGCAGATTATTTTTTTCATTGACAAAATATGACTCAACGCGTGTGTGCCAGAGTAATAATGCAACAGAATACTTAGAATATTTCTTCAATGTTTAAAAAACATAAAAAAATACATTTTCAAGGTATTTCCGGATGACCTATTCGACAAGCTAGAATTAAATTCGACTATTTGAATTTCATTCAAATTTTCTACAAGGCTCCGTTTACCGCGTTTTCTGGATATATTTGTCACATAAATGTACTACATTATTTTGATTCCATATCAAAATTTTATTTTCAAAGTTTAAGAGTAAGAAAAATGTGACATTTATGTTCATGACTTTGGTCCCAGAGTTTTTCTTCTAATATAACTATTTTATTAAATTTTTAAGATTTTCACTAATTTACTACTTTGTTAAAAAATAATTTTTTTTCAATGCTAATGCACAATTTTAGTTGAAAACCCTTTCTTTTTTGTTCAAAATTTAACTATTTTTTTAACATTTAAAAAATTATTTTTCAAACTGAAAATATAACTATTCCATGTTTAGTTAATCATTTATCTTGTTTAGTTGAAAAGTCAACTATCTGGTTGAAAATTTTTGCAATTTGGTCAAACATTGCATTTTGTGGTAGAAAATTAATCTTTTTGGTAACTAATTCACCTTTTTGAATGAAAATTCATGTATTCTGTTAAAATGTAATCTTTTTTTGGTAGAAAATTAATCTTTTTGGTTCAAAATTCGTATCTTTGGCTTAAAAATTAGTTTTTTATGGAAAATTAATTTTGTTAACTAAAAATTTAACTACATTCCTTGTCGCATTTTTTTATAGGCATTTAATCTTTTTGGTAGAAAATTTATTTGTATGGTTGAAAATTAACTATTCGATTACAAAAGGTTTCAAAATATTTCAGAAGATTTCAAAGATTACAGAGAGGTTTCAAAGATTTCATAAATACTTTACAAGGATTAAAAAATATTTAAAAAGATTACAAAATATTTCATAGATTTCAATGATTTTACAAAGATTCAAAAGATTTCAAAGTGTTCCGAAGATCTCAAAGATTTCAAAATATTTCAGAAAATTTAAAAGATTTCACAAAGATTCTAAAACGTTTTAAAATATTTCAGATGATTCCAAAGATTTCGCAATGGTTACACAAGATTTCAAAGATTCCAATAATTTGGCAAACATTTAAAAGATTTCACAAAAATTTCAAAATATTTCACAAGATTTCAAAGATTACAAAAAAATTTCAAAAAATTAGGAGAGATTTCAGGGGTTTAAAAATATTGCAACAAATTTCAAAGTTATCATAAAGATGACACAAGATTTGGCCAATATTTCAAATATTTTAAACATTTCAAAGATGTCAATGATTTGACAAAGATTTAACATATTTCGCAAGGATTTCAAAGATTTCACAATGTTTCGAAATATTTCAAAATATCTCAAAAAGATTTCAAAGATTTCGCAAACATTTTAAAGATTTTTATATATTTTAGAATATTTGAAATATTTTGCAGACTTCGGTTTTCACAAAGATTTTAAACATTTCAAAATATGTTAAAAGAATTCAATAATTTCACAAGATTTCAAAGATTTCAAAGTGTTCTGAATATTTATTCAAAGATTTTAAAATGTTTCAGAAAATTTAAAAGATTTCACAACGATTACAAAACGTTTTAAAATATTTCAGATGATTCCAAAGATTTCAAAATGGTTACACAAGATTTCAAAGATTACAATTATTTCACATAAATGTACGAGATTTCACAAAGATTTCGAAAGATTTAAAAATATTTCAGAAGATTTCAAAGATTACAAAAAGGTTTTAAAGATTTAAAAAATATTTCAGGGATTTAAAAATATTTCAACAAATTTCAAAGATTTCACAAAGTTTACAAAAGGTTTCAAAATATTTCAGAAGATTTCAAAGATTACAGAGAGGTTTCAAAGATTTCATAAAGACTAAGAAGTACGCTCTTATCTTATGATTAAAATCTTTTGTATTTAGTAACAATCTTTTGACTGGCTTGAAGAATTAAAATTGAAATATCATTAATATTATTCTTTACATTATGATTATTTAAGCAAATAATTATAAGAATAAAATTCTTATTTTATTGATGTTTTCGCACCCTTAGTTTATATATAATATTTAAAGAAGCGGAATGGGAGTGAATATTATTTCAAATATTTCAAGGGATTTTGAGAGATTAAATTTTTTTAATGAGATTGCAAAGAATTTCTTCAACTTTGTAATGATTTCAAATGATTTCATAAAATTAAAAGGTTTTACGGTATTTTTAATGATTCAAATGTATTTCAGAAAATTTCCAACATTTGCAAATATTTTAAAGGATTTTTGGGGAATTTCAACGGATTTGATAATATTTTAATGGATTTTAAACAATTTCTTCACAAAAAAATGTGATATTTTATCACTTTAAAGATTTATTGAAATTTCAAAATAATTCAAGATATTTAAAAAAAAAACTTTTTAAAATCAATTTTAAATAAATTGTAGGATATTTAGAACGAATCCAATTATTTTTCAATAGATATAATTAATTGAAAGAAATTTAAAAGGATTTGAAAGATTTTAAGTTATTTTTAAGAGATCTAAAGAATTTTTGAAAGCTTTTAAAAATTTTGAGGAATTTCAAAAGCTTTTAAAGGAATTGAAATATTGTAGGATATTTTAGGATATTCTAAGAAATTTTCAATGCATTTTAATAAATTAATGGGATTACAAGGGTTTTAAAGAATTTGATGTATATTAAAATATTCTAAGGAATTTTTAAAAGGTCCAAATAAATTGAATTTAAGGGCTTTTAAAAGATTGTAAAGAATTTTCAATATATGTTAATAAAATGAACAAATTTTCAAGGATTTGAAATATTCTAGAGTATTTTTAAGGATTCCAAGGAATGGTAAATGGATTTCAATAATTGGGAGAAATTTAAAAGGATTTGATACCTGTATGGCGTACCACAGAATACTTTTTCTACTTTAAATAATATAATATAAGGAGGTTGTTTGAGTGTATGGGGAAAATAGTTCATTAAAAATCCAGTGATTTTGTATCATATTCTTAGATGTAAGAGAAAGTCAATTAAAATTCTCAGCCTTCTGTATGCAAATTCAAAACACGTCTTCTCAACGAAAATAAAAAATTATTTTTAAAATACTTCAATTCGTGTATTCTATCGCGCGCATTAACCAACTTCGCTATTGAACCACTTGGACATCGGTTACAAAATCTCGGCCAAGTATTTTGGGGCAATGTCGTACCAAGTCGTACGGCGAGTTTCAACCATCTTCAAACTAAAAATTTCTGAACTCAGTGTTTCTTTAAAGAAAGTATTTTCTTAATGATTAATCAGTCAAATTGAAATTGTTTGAAAAAATTTAATAGAAAATTGTGTGTTTAGAAAGAATTTGGGATTGAGTTTTATTTATTTAGAAAAAACTCTACACTTTTTTTTTCTTCAAATATTTTTAAAGTGAACAAATTACCCGAAAGTAAATATTAATAATGAACAGTCAAGAGTTAAAATGCTTTTAGTCTATTTAAGAAAATTATTCGGCTTTTTGCCTACTATTTAATTAAATTCATTGAAATTTCATAAACTACGTTATTAATTTGAGGTGGAAGGGGGTCAAACTAAAAACTATGACGTTTTTTAAGTCAGATACCCTTTCTCTTCTGTGTTTCGTTATTTCGAATAAATGTGAACCTAATTAATAGAAAACAAAAAAACAATCGACTTACTTTTTTAAAAAGTTTAATATTATATTTTTGGTTCGGTATTTATCTCGTTTGGTTTAAAATTCTACTATTTTGTTGAAAATTCATCTTTTTCAATAGAAAATTAATGCTTTTGATTCAAGCCAATAATATTCGTCAACAATTCATCTTGATTGGTCAAAAATTAAGTTACAAAAATGAAAATAGTCTTTCAGGAATTCATTTTTTTTTGGCTTGAAAATTTAACTACTTTGCAAAAAAATTTTTTTCTAATAATTGTATAACTGATACTATAAATATTGTATTTTTGGTTGAAAGTTTATATATTTCGTAGAAAATTCGTCTGTTTTGGTATTAATTTAATCTTTTTGATTGAAAACTCAATGATAACTTTATGATGAAATTGTTTAGTTGTTATCAAAATAATTAAATTTGCAACCAAGCAGTTGTGTTTTTAACAATAGCAAAATAAAATCTCTGCCTAAAAAGATCCATTTTCAACAAAAGATTTGAATTTTCAACGAAAGAATAAGTTTTCAATCATGAAACATTTCTCAGTAAAAAAAATGGAACCAATTTGTTCATTTTTGAACAGAAAAGGCTGAAATAGTTGAATTTTCAACCCAAAGAGACGAATTTTCAACCAAAATTTTTAATAAACAATTGCATTTTCAACCCAAAATTATAACCTTATATTAAAATTGAATAATTTGTATCAAAATAATTAAATTTACAATCAATTTGATTATTTTTTAATAAAAAAGGCTATTTTCAACAAAATAGTTATATTTTTAATCCAAAGAGACGAATTTCCCACAAAAGGGTTGAATTTTCAACCAAAAATGATGACTTTACGATGGAATTGTTTAATTTCTATCAAAATAATTGAATTTGAAACCAATCAGTTGCATTTTTAACAATAACAAAATAAAATCTCCACCCAAAGAGATGCATTTCCAACAAAGATTTGAATTATCAACGAAAGAATTAAGTTGTCAATCATGAACCATTTGTCAGTCAAAAAAAAAAATCGAACCAATTTGTTTATTTTTGGACGGAAAACGCTAAAATAGTTGAATTTTCAACCCAAACAGACGAATTTTCAACAAAAAAGTTGAATTTTCAACAAAAATTTTTAATAAACAATTGCATTTTCATCCCAACATAATAACCTCATATTAAAATTGATTGATTTTTATCAAAATAATTAAATTTAAAACCAATTTGATTATTTTTCAATAAAAAAGGCTACTTTAACAAAATAGTTAAATTTTCAATCCAAAGAGACGAATTTCCCACAAAAGGGTTGAATTTTCAACCAAAAATGATAACTTTACGATGGAATTGTTTAATTTCTATCAAAATAATTAAATTTGTAACCAATCAGTTGCATTTTTAACAATAACAGGATATGATGTACACCCCTTTTGTGTTGAGTGGTAGAAGGGGCGACTATCAGTGAGTGATCTTCATTTTGTTTTTGTTAAACATTATATTTTGACTGAAAATTTCATTATTCCATTCTTGGTTTAAATTTATATTTCTGAGTTCAAGATTCATTTATTTGGTTGAAAATTTCTCTTTTTCAGTTGTAAGTTCATGTATTTTGTTGAAGATTCGTCTTTTTTGGTAATATAAAATGAATCTTCTTGATAGAAAATTCATCTTTTTGGTTGAAAATTTAACTATTTGGTTGAAACTTCATTTTTTTTATGTTAAACATTATATTTTGACTGAAAATTTCATTATTCCACTTTGGGTTTAAATGTATATTTCTTAGTTGAAGATTCAACTATTTGGTTGAAAATTTCTCTTTTTCAGTTGTAAGTTCCTACATTTTGTTGAAGATTCGTATTTTTTGGTCATATCAAATGAATATTCTTGGTAGGAAATTCATCTTTTTGGTTAAAAATTCAACTATTTTGTTGAAAATTCTTTTTCTTGTTGTTAAACATTAGTTTTTGAATAAAAATTACATTATTCCATTTTGGATTTAACATTTATATTTCTTAGTTGAAAATTCAACTATTTGGTTGAAAATTTTTCTTTTTCAGTTGTAAGTTCATGTATTTTGTTGAAGATTCGTCTTTTTTGGCAATATAACATGAATATTCTTGGTAGAAAATTCATCTTTTTGGTTAAAAATTCTACTACTTGATTAAAAGTTTAACTCCTCTGTTAAAAAAAAACAACATTTCTTTGGTTGAAAATTCATATCTTTGGTTGAAAATGTAACTATTCTGTTGAAACTTCATTTTTTGGTTGGTAATCATTATACTTTAACTGAAAATTTAATTATTCCATTTTTTTGTTTAAATTTGTATTTCTTAATTGAAGATTCAACTATTTGGTTGAAAATTTCTCTTTTTCAGTTTTAAGACCATGTATTTTGTTGAAGATTTGTCTTTTTTGGTAATATAAAATGAATCTGCTGGGCAGAAAATTGGTCTCTTTGGTTGAAAATTCAACTATTTTGTTGAAAATTCGTTTTTTTTTGTTGTAAAACATTAGTTTCTGAATGAAAATTTCATTATTTAAGATTTGGTTAAACTGCCAAAATTCAAAGTATTTGAAGGGATTTATATGGATTTTACCTGACCTGAGCAAATTTGATAATATTTCTTTATACAGATTTTAAAAATTGCATTTTATTTAAAATTTCGTATCACAGTCGAATGTTTTAGAAAACAGTTGATTGTTAAACCGAAAAAGATAAATTTTCTACGGAATAGGTAAATTTTGAACTAAAAAAATACGTTTAACCAAGAATGGAATCGTGAGATTTTAAGTTAAAAAAAATATTCTTCAATACACAAAAATCGAATTTTTAACAAAATACATGGATTTTCTAACCAATGGTTGAATTTTCAACTTATAGAGAAAAAACTTTTAACGAAATTATTTATTAATTCTTCAATTAATTATTAATTAATAATTAATTTTAAAATTAAAAGAAAAGAATAGCTACATTTTCGGAAAAAAAATATTATCGAATCAAATTTTCAAGTAAAAAAGATGAATGTTCAAGCAGATAGTTAAAAAAGACGAATTTCCAACAGAATAGTTAAATTTTCGAATAGTTTAATTTTGAACCAGATTGTTCAATTTTATACCAAATTGTTGAATTTTCAAGTCAAAAAGATGAATATTCTACAAGAGAGCTGAATTTTTAACCCTAAGATATTAAATTTAACAAAAAAGTTAATTTTGGACCCATAAGTTTAATTTTCAACTAAAATTATGAATCTTTAAAAAAAAAATTTGTTATAGATTAGTTCAACTTTGAACCAAGTAGTTGATTTTTCAAAACCAAAAAAAAATGAATTCTCAAGGAAACATTTAATAGTTGATATCAAAGAAAGAATATTTCAATTGTAAATCACAGACAGTTGAATTAAACAAAAATAAGATGAATTTTCAGAAAAATAGTTGATTCCTCAAACCGAAAAAGATTAATTTCTTACCAAATAAGACGAATTTTCAACAAAATAGTTGAATTTTTAATCAAAAACATTAATTTTTAACCAAGAAGATTAATTTTCTACCGTAAAAGACGAGTTTTTTTTTTTCAACCGAGTTGTTGAATATTTAACGAAAAGAGATTTTTTTAAATAAAAAACAGATGAGGTCAATCAGGAATTTTCTAGTTCGGATATTTTATAATTCGGCAATTTTCTGTCGGGAATTTTATTATTCGGGAATTTTCAAATTCGTTAATATTCGGGAATTTTCCAAATGGCTGAAAATTTGGAAGAATTAAAATTTCAAAGGTTTCAAAAGAGTTTAAAAAATTTCAAAAAACTTCACAAAGATTCCAACAGATTTAAAAAATTTCAATAGATTTCAGGAGATTTCAAAAGAATTCAAAAAGACTTCAAAACATTTCAGAGAAATCAAAAGATTTCAGAAATTACCAAAGATTGCAGAAAGATTTCAAAGATATTCACAAAAATTTCCAAGATTCCAAAAGATTTCAAAAGACTTCAAAGAAATTCACAAAAATTTCCAAGATTTCAAAATACTTCACAAAGATTTCAACAGATTAAAAAAAAATTCGAACGATTTCAATGATTTCACAATGATTTCAAAGATTTTGAAAGAGATCAAAGGTTCCAAAAGAATTCAAAAGATTTCAAACATTTAAAAAGATTTAAAAAGATTTCACACAGATTTCAAAGATTCCAAAAGATTTCAGAAGATTTCAAATGGTTCAAACATTCCAAAAGAATTCAAAAGATTTCAAAGATTTCAAAAGGTTTCAGAAGAATTCAAAGATTTCAAAATATTTCTCAAAGATTTCAAAACATTTAAGAGACATCAAAAGATTTCAGAAAATACCAAAGGATTTCAAAGAAATTCACAGAAATTCACAAAAATTTCAAAGAAATTTACAAAGATTTCAAAAAAATTTACAAAGATTTTAAAGATAACAAACGATTTCAAAAATTTCAGAACATTTCAAAGGTTTCACAAAGTTTTTGAAGAAATTTACAAAGATTTCAAAGATACTAAAAGATTTCAACGACTTCATAAATATTCCAACAGATTTCAAGCATTTCAAAAGATTTCAGAAGATTCCATAGAGATTTCGAAAGATTTCAAATATTTTAAAAGGATTTAAAAGATTTGTACAAATATTTCAGAAGATTTCAAAAATTTTCAAATTATTCAAACACATTTCCAGGATTTCAAACAATTTCACAAATTTAAAAATATTTCATTTAATACTGTTATATTTTTCATACACAAGATTTTCTATACAGAATATTTCATACACAGAATTCAATACTGTTATATTTTTCATACACAAGATTTTCTACACAGAATATTGCATACACAGAATTTAATATTGTTCAATAATGTTATTTTTCTTATACCCCAAATATTCTCTACACATAATATTTCCTACACAAAATTCAATACTGTTATATTTGTTCTACACAAGATTTTCTACACAGAATACTTCATACACAGAATGGAATACTGCTGATTTTTTTCCTACACAAAATATTTTCTATACAGAATATTTCTTACACAGAATTTAATACTGTTATATTTTTCCTACGCAAGATTTTCTACGCAGAATTTAATACTGTTATTTTTTTTCTACACAAAATATATTCTACACAGAATCGTTCCTACACAGAATTTAATATTGCTTAGTACTGTAATTTTTTTCCTGTACGAAATACTTTCTACACCCAATATTTCCCACACACAATTTAATACTGTTGTATTTTTCATACACAAGATTTGCTACACAGAATATTTCATACACAGAATTTAATACTGTTTTTTTTCTACATAAAATATTTTCTACACAAAATATTTTCTACACAAAGTATTTCCTACGCACAATTTAATTTCGTTTAATACTTTTATTTTTCTTTTATACAAAATATGTTCTGCACATAATATTTCCTACACAGAATTTAATACTGTTATATTTTTCATACACAAGATTTTCTATACAGAATATTTCATACACAGAATTTAATATTGTTTAATACTGTTATATTTTATCTACACAAGATTTTCTACACAGAATATTTCATACACAGAATTTAATATTGTCTAATACTGTTATAGTTTATCTACACAAGATTTTCTACACGGAATATTTGCTACGCACAATCAGATATCGTTTAATACTGTTATTTTTCTTACACAAAGTATTTTCTACACATAATATTTCCTACACAGAATTTAATACTGTTATATTTGTTCTACACAAGATTTTCTACACAGAATACTTCATACACAGAATGGAATACTGCTATTTTTTCCTACACAAAATATTTTCTTGATTTGATTGAAAATTCAATTATTTGTTTGAAAATTAACTTTTTTGTGGAAAATTCATATTATCGGGTTAAAAAAGAAAACTTTTTTTTTGTAGAAAATTCGTCTTTTTCGTAAAATATTTAAGTTTTTGGTTCAAAATTACTCTTTTTGGTTGAAGATTCAAGTTTTGGGTTAAAAATTTGTCCTCTTTGGTAGACAATTGATCTACTTGACAGAAAATTCATTTATTTGGTTGAAAATTCAATTATTTGTTTATAAATTAATTTTTTTGTGGAAAATTTATCCTATTGGGTTAAAAAAAATTTAGTAGAAAATTCGTCTCTTTTGGAAAATATTTAACGTTTTTTGGTTAAAAATACAACTGGTTGAAAATTACTCTTTTTTGGGTAAGAATTCAAGTATACTGTTGAAAAATTTTCTTTTTTGGAAGAATTCAACTATTTTTTTATTAGAAAAATAAAAAATGTTGCATTGAAATATCAACTATTGAACTTTTTTTTGAAAATTAATTTTTTTTAAAATACAGCTACGTGATTAAAAGTCAAACAGCTTTGTTAAAAAATCTATTTTATTTTTATTAAAGAATCATTATTTTAGATGAAAATTTGTCTTCTTTGGACTTTTTTTTTTAGGAAATTCGTCTCTTTTGGGAAATATTTAATTTTTGTGGTTAAAAAAACAAGCGGTTAAAAATGACTCTTTTTTGCCTAAAGATTCATCATTTTAGTTGAAAATGTCTCTTTTCTGGTAGAAAATTGTTCCTCTTGACAGAAAATTAAAATATTTGGTTAAAAATGTAATTATTTGGTTCAAAATGAAATTTTTTGTAGAAAATTCAAATTTTTGGGTTAAAAGAGAAAAATTGTTTTCTGTAGAAAATTCGTCTTTTTCGGAAAATATTTAATTTTTTGGTTCAAAATTACTCTTTTTGGTTGAGGATTCAAGTTTTGGGTTTAAAATTTGTTCTCTTTGGTAGAAAAAAGTTTCTAATTGACAGAAAATCCATTGATTTGATTGAAAATTCAATTATTTGTTTGAAAATTAACTTTTTTGTGGAAAATTCATATTATCGGGTTAAAAAAGTTGAACTACTTTCTTAAAAATTCATTTTTTAAAGATTCACCTCTTTGGTTGAAAATTAAACTTTTTTTTAAAATTCGTTTTTTGTTTGTTTGTTAAAAACTAATTTTTTATCTGAAAATGTAATCCTTTTAATTTGGAAAATTAGCTATTTGGTAGAAACTTCATGTATTTTGTTGAAAAATCATCCTTTTGGATAGAACATTAATATTGTTTGTTGAAAATGAATATTGTCAGTTGCGAATCTAACCATTTGAACTAAAAATTAATTATCTTCGGTTGCAAATTCTTTTTTTTATTGAAGATTTAACTATTTGGTTAAGATTTTGGCTTTTGTCGTTGAATTCTACTCGCGGTAATTAGTTTGTTTTTTCAAATGAATTTTTCGAACAGAATATTTAAAGATTCTAATTTTGGTTCAAAAATATCTTTTTTAGTTGAACATTCAATATTTGGTGTATAGTCCACCTTTCTGATTGAAAAGTCATCTATTTGTTCGAGAATAACCCTATTTTCCTGAAAATTTGTTTTTGTATTCTAATTTGCCCCTTCGAAAATTTTTCTTATGCTAGTAAAATAATCTTTCATGGTAGAAAGGTTATTTTTTTTGGTTGAAAATGAACTTTTTCGTTGAAAAGTGAACTTAGTACAAAAAAAATTAATCCTTTTGGCTTGAAAATTCAACCGTTTGGTTTATAATTCAATCGTTTATGGTGACATTTTGAACTTTTTTTGTATAAAAACTCGACCATTTCGTTGAAAATTCAGCTATTTGTTGAGAAAATCCAGTGACTCTGTCAGCAATTTAATTATTATTAAAAAATTCAAATCCTTTCTAAAATCTCGTTTTTTTTGTGAAAATAAACCTTTTTTTGGAAAATTGAACTGTTATCGAAAAAATGTGTCTTTTTGGCTTGAGAATTCAACTATTTGGTTGAAGGTGAACTATTTTGTTGAAAATTCGTCTCTTTGGCTTGAAGGTAGGATGAGAAGGAGCTCTCTCATGAACTAAGAGGGGCAGAATCTTAACCTATTTACAAAATCTTTAACTAATTCTAGAATTTTAACCTGATTACCTTAACCTAAAAAATTATTTTTTCATCAAAAGAGTTCAACTTCCAACGAAGTAGTTGATTTTTTAAACAAAAATATCAATTTTAAGCTAAGAAGCTTAATTTCATATGAAAAAGGACACATTTTCAACAAAAAACGTAAATTTTCAAACAAATAGATGAATTTTAAATGAAAAACGTAAATTTCCAACCAAATATTTTAATTTATTACTAAAAAAGATCGATTTTCAACAAAAATTAAAGTAGTAAGGTTTTCAGTTTAAAAAGAGCTAGTTTTCAAGAAAAAAAATTAATTTTCAACAAAGGAGTGAAATTTTTCACAAAGCAGCTGAATTTACAGCTCGAAATATACATTTTTCATCAAAAATAGAATGGTTATATTTTACATTTTTAAAAATTCATGGTGAACCAAAAAGAAAAGAATTTTCAAAAAAAAACGATACATTTTCTGTTACCAAAATGAATGTTTGAAGGGAAAAAAGAAAATTTCAATTAAATGGTTAAATTCTCGACTAGAGATACAAATTTTCAACTAAATTTATAAATCTTCTACAAGAAAAATTAATTGTTTAACAAAAGAGTTCAACTTTTAACGATGTAGTTGAATTTTCAAACAAGAAGATGAATTCTGAGCCAAGAGGATTAATTTTTCATAAAAAAGGACAAATTTTCATCGAATGACGTACATTTTTAAACAAATAGATGAATTTTCAAATGAAAAATGTAAATTTTCAACAAATTTTTTCATTTCCAACTAAAAAAGATCGATGTTCAATAAAAAATCAAATAGTTTTTCAAAAACAAAAAAATTAATTTTACATAGAAGTGAAATTTTCAACAAAACAGCTAAATTTTCAACTAAACAAAGCACTAGTCAAAGCATCGAAAACTGTAATTTGGTGATTGTGAATTCTCTTTTGTTAAAGTTCCTTTGGTTTTAACGAACACAGTCTCATCATGTATCTCGTGCTTCGCACTCGATTTTGCCTGAACTGTGAATTTTTCTACATTACGTTCAACAATTTTATATCAAATTTATATTACATTTATTTATGTACCTCGATCTGGTACTGCTTAATCAGATATTCCAAAATAATTGTAACTGTTTTTGATTAAAAACTAAAATTTATTATTTGGTTTGAATATTCACTACTACATTATTTATGTAAATTCGACTGTTTTATAGAAAATTTGTCTTTTGGCTTGAAAGTTCAACAATTTGGATGATCTTCTTTTTCTTTCTCCATGGACAAATATTTATTTATTGAAGATTCGTATTTTTGGTTAGAAAATTCCAAATTTTTTTACAATTTACTTTATTTACTGTAAATTTAACTTTTCCATTTTTCGTTGAAAACTTAACATTTTATTTGAAAATTCGACTATTTATTTGAATATTCGTCTCTTTTGGTAGAAAATTATTTTTCATAGTTGAAATTTCGGATTTTTGGTTTTGGAATTCATATCTTTTAATAGGAATTTCATCTTTTTGTGTTAAAATGTAACTATTATTATTATTATTATTATTGTTTTTGAGAATTCTTCTTTGTCGGTTCAACATTCAACTATTTGGTTAAAAATTCAACTATTTTATTGAAAACTTAAATATTTGGTTAAAAATTCAACTTTTTTGGTGGAAGTTTAATATTTTTTTATTAAAAAGTTGTGTATTTGGTTAAAAATTCATCTTCGTGATTGTAAATGGGCCTATTTTTTTTTTAATTAATATTATTGTTGTTAAATTGTTCAAATTCAGAGGAATTGAAATTGTATTACTCATAATTTAAAACTAAATTGAAGCTTTTAAAGTCGAAGCTTCTGAAATTCTAGAATATTCAATTGTTATTACATAACAAAATTATAACTTAACATTAAAGCTGATGAAACAAATTTTTCCAAAATCAAAAAATAAATAGAATTATCAAAAAAAAAACGTTGAAAATAAATATTAATTTTAAATGGGAAACACTAAAAACGAAAAAATTTCTGCACTGAAAAAAATTTTAATTACCAAAAATTGTGATATTAACACGTTTTCATACTCGAACCCTTCAAAATTTCAATTATTTTAGGTAAATTTAAATCGGTAAAAAAATTTGCTAAAATTTTACCCATTTAAAATTACCGAAATTATTCAATTAGTAATGTATCAATTTCAGAAATTTTAATTTTTATCTTGTTGTATTAAATTAGTGGATTTCTGTGAAACTCAGTACCGGGAAGGTTTTCGGAGCACAGAACACAAATTTGGGATCAAAATTCATAAATTTGACGTAAATTTTCAAATTTTGAAAAATTTCTTATAATTTGGTAGAATTTCATGAAACTCAGTATGAGGCGGTTTTCAAGTCACACAGCACAACTTTCGACTCAAAAATCGAAAATTAAAAAATTTGACTGAAAGTTTTTAAAAATTCATTAATTTGGTAGTTATTGCTGGAAGTCAGTATGAGGTGGTTTTCAAGTGACAGAACACAACTTTGTACTCAAAAATCGAAAATTAAAAAATTTGACAGAAATTTTGAAAAGATTGATTTATTTGGTAGATATTCATGAAAGTCAGTACGAGGGAGGTTTTCGAGTCAGAGAACAGAAATTTGGGATTGAATTTCAACATTCAAAAATTTCAATCAAATTTTGTACATTGTATCAATTTGGTGGATTTCTATGAAACTCAGTACAGGGAAGTTTTTTGGGGCAGAGAACATGAATTTGGGGTAAAAATCCAAAAATTTCAAAATTCGACTCAAATTTTGAAATTTTCAAAAATTTCATTAATTTGGTAGATTTTTATGAAAGTCAGTATGAGGCGAGTTTCAAGATACAGAACGCCACTTTGTACTAAAAAATCGAAAATTCAAAAATTTGACTAAAACTTTTTAATCATTGATTAATTTGGTAGATATTCATGAAAGTCAGTACGAGGGAGGTTTTCGAGTCACAGAATACAAATTTGGGGTTCAATTCCAACATTTAAAAATTTGACTCAAGTTCCGTACATTGTATTAATTTAGTGGATTTCTGTGAAACTCAGTACTGGAAAGGTTTTCGGAGCACAGAACACGAATTTGGGGTCAAAATCCAAAAATTTGACTCAAATTTTGAAATTTGGAAAAATTTCTTATAATTTGGTAGAATTTCATGAAAGTCGGTATGAGGCGGTTTTCAAGTCACATGACAAAACTTTCGACTCAAAAATCGAAAATTAAAAAATTTGACTGAAATTTTGAAAAGATTGATTAATTTGGTAGATATTCATGAAAGTATTTCAATTATTCGAAGAGATGTTAAAGGATTTTTAAGATTTTAGAATATTTTCGAAAATTCTAAGGAATTTTCGAGAGCCTTTTTGGAGTTACAAGGGATTTAAACAAATTTTAAAGTATTCGAAATACTTCAGGAATTTTAAAGGATTGCTGAGAATTTTGAAAAGATTTGAATAATTTGAATGGATTCCGAAGAGCGATCGAGATTTTGTAGTTTTTTTTAAAACTAAATTTTTTTTTTTAAATATTTGAAAAGATTTCGAAGGATTCCAATGTTTGAGGATACCGTAAAAGATTTTAGGGATTTTTTTAGAGATTCAACACATTTCAACGTACTTCCGAGGATTTCAATTACTTTAAGGGATTAAAAAAAATTTTCATGTGGTTTTGAAGAATTTACTAGAATTTCGAAAGATATTGAATGATGTATAGGACCTATAAGGATCAATGATATTTTAAAGTTAGCAAATGTTTGACGACAGTGACATGAAAAACAGCGACTAACTATAGAGTATAAGGGTGCTACATGGGGCGAGTGTCTTACCATTACCGGCTTTACCTACTACAATCGAGCAACATATCTTCGTCTGACTTAATACGGATGTTGTTCACTGAAAATTATCAGTCAAGTGCTTCTGATAATCCCCACACTATTTTTCAATTTTTGTTCAATTATTTTGAAATATTTTAGGGCATTTTAAAATATCCCGAGAAATTTTAAAAAGATTTTAATCACATGAAATAATTTTAAAGGATTTTCAAGATTTGGGTATTTTTGAAAATTCCAAGGAATCTCCAAGAGTCTTTTTGAGGCTTCAAGTGATTTCAACAAATTTCAAAGGATTTAAAATCTGTTAGGACTTTTTGAAAGATCCAAAAGAATTTTGAACAGATTACAATAATTTGAAGGGATTCCGAAGGTTGTTTAAGATTTTATGTTATTTTTAAAAATTGAAGAAATTTCTAAGATATTTTAAAAGATTTTATAAAATTTCAAATATTTTTGAATATTTTAAAAGATTTGAATGAAACTTTCAACGTATTTCCGATGATTTTCTTGATTTTAAGGGATTACACAAAATTGTCTTCAGACAGGCATTGGAGAGGGTATAAAATGAAAACAATGATGAAGATTATCCAGGGGAATCTCAACAGGTGCAGATTGGCTAACGACCTTCCAAAAATTTATTTGCGAAGGAAGAGGTTGACATGCCGATCGTCAGTGAGCAGTACCAGGCAAGGCACAGCCCGGTATGGCTTAAAGACACCCTTGGCATGGCAGCCATCTGGGTACCAGGTCCAAGAAAAGTTTATTTTGGCACACATTGAGCCGGAAACAGATTCGTGTGGGCAAGAAGCAAAGGCATTACCTATGTCAGCTGCTACTTCACGTCCAACGAGAGCATTCTTGACGTCCAGGAAAAGCTGGACCTCCTCAAGGACTTCATCTGAGGGGGAAGGGGAATGATACTGGTGGCCGGTGATTTCAATGCAAGAGCGGTTGAACGGGGCATGCTGAAGCCTGATTCAAGGGGGGAAAATATAATGGAAATGTCGACTGGAACAGCCTTAATGGTGATGAACAAAGGGCTAACAGCCACCTCCAGACAAGCAGGGCAAAAGGGGACGATACCGGACATTACTTTGGCAACAGAAAGTCTGGTTACACTGATACAAACTGAAAGGTGATTGAAGATTGCACCGGGAGCGATCACCAGTATATAAGCTTCAGTCTGCGAAGAACCACGCAGATTATAAGACACCCCTGCAAACAACTAGGCTGGTCCACGGCAAAGATGGACAAGGAACAAATAAATAAGGTGGCGGGAAACAAATCAGGCGAGAAAAAAAGGAGAAGGGATTCACATATAGCAATCTCATCTCAGGATCGACATTGGCGGAATAAAAAGGAGCTGCAGAACGCCATTGAAAGGAGTAAGAGGCAGAAATGGCTTGGTATCACCGAGGACGTCAACAGCGAACCTTAGGGTCTGGGCTACAGAATCGTCACAATAAAGCTAGGAGCCCTTTCAACATGTGGGGCGATGGAACCAGAGATTGTGGACAACATCGTTGATAGCCTCTTCCCCACTCATTCGGTGAGATGAGAGGTCAACGATGGGGCCTACGCCATTGAAACACCACGATTTACAATGAAGGAGCTCCTAACCAAAACAATGAAATTTCAACCAAAAACGTTAATTTTCTACCAAAAAAGACAAATTTTCTACAAAATAGATGAATTTTCAGCTAAAAAAGATAATTTTTCAATAAAAAATAGAATATTTTAATTTTAAGTTAGAGAAATAAGTTTTTTATCAAATAAAATAAATTTACAGCGAAATAGTTCAATTTTCAACGAAACAGATAAATTTTCAACCAAAAAGATTAAATATCTATGAAAAAAAGTTACGACGAAAAATTGAATAGTTAAATTTTTAGTTAAAACAATTAATTTTCAATAAGAAAAAAACTAATTTTCAACCAAAAAAATGAAATTTCAACCAAAAAGATTAATATTCTACCAAAAAAGATTAATTTTTAACAAAATACATGAGTTTTCAACCAGATTTTTAAATTTGCAATGGAATTTTCAACCTAATAGGTTGATTTTCCACAAAATAGATGAATTTTCAACTAAAAAAGATACATTTTCAACAAAAAATAGAGTAATTCAATTTTCAGTTAGAGAAATAAGTTTTTAAGTGAATAAAATAAAATTTCAACGAAATAGTTAAATTTTGTACCAAACAATGAATTCCCTACCGAGAAGATTAAAAGTCTATGGAAAAAAACGAAAAATGGAATAGTTAAATTTTCAGTTAAAAAAATGAATTTTCATTAAAAAACTAATTTGTAAGCAAAGAAATTAATTTTCAAGCAAAAAGATTAATTTTCAACGAAAAAAAGATTAATTTTTAACAATATACATCAATTTTCAACCAAAAAGATTAATTTACTACCACAAAAGACAAAGTTTCAACCAAATACAGGAATTTCCAACCAAATGTATATTTTATGTTAGATTATTACACACGCAGAGAGTCATATT
Source organism: Andricus grossulariae (assembly GCA_011634705.1). NCBI lineage: Eukaryota > Metazoa > Arthropoda > Insecta > Hymenoptera > Cynipidae > Andricus > Andricus grossulariae. Next base: position 215,258,177 of record JAABKJ010075445.1, on the reverse strand, counting down.
TTGTAAATGAAAAAAATCTGTCGATTCTAAAGAATTGTCAGTAAGCGGAAAAAATGGTGTCATTCATATTGAATTCACTGAAATTTTCTCGCTATAATAAGGAATCTTCTAAATTGAAAATTTTTAATTTCTGAAAAAAGATCTTTCTCCTTCGCTCCGGTGGGAATCGAACCTCACGTCTTCCGATTGCCGGTCGGGTATTATTACCTCACTCTAATTGAAAAGTAGACTAAAAGTGAAAAATTTGAGAAAAAACTGCAGCTTTCTAGCATTATTCTATGAGAATATTATTATAAATAATATTAAATTGTTGAAAGAATTATTTCTATAAATTTAATGGACTATTGTCTCGCTGTAACTAAAAATTAAAAAAAAAATTGAAAAATTGGAAAAAAACGGCGTCTTTATAATTCTATTCTAAGACATAATTGCTAAAAACATTACTAAATTGTTTAAACAGTTATTTTTTCAAACTGGGGTAATTATTGCCTCGTTATAATTGAAAATTGGATAAAAAGTGAAAAATTTAAAAAAAAAATCAACTTTTCAGTTTTAATTTAAGAGAATATTATTATTAATAATAATAAATCGTTTAAACAATTATTTGTCTCAATTTAGTTTATTATTGTCTCACTCTAACTAAAAATTCAAAAAAGTTGAAAATTTCAGAAAAAACGGTGACTTTCTAACTATTCTGAGACAAAATTGGCTAAAAACAATAATACATTGTTTAAACAATTATATTTGTTAACTTGGATTAATTATTAAGTCAATATAATTGAAAAAAGGACCAAAAGTGGAAAATTTGAGAAAAAACTGTAAATCTTTAGCTTTATTCTAAGAGAATATTATTATTAATAACAATACATTGTTGAAACAATTATATCTATAAATTTAGTTGATTATTGTCTCGTTTTAACTGAAAAGTTAAAAAAAATTGAAAAATTGAGAAAAAACTGCTAATTTCCAACTTTATTCTAAGACCAAATTGCTAGAAACAATAATAAATTGTTTAAACAATTATTATTCTTAAATTGAAATAATCATTATCTCAATCTAATTGAAAAGTGTACCAAAAGTGGAAAACTGGAGTAAAAACTGCAAACTTTCTAGCATTTTTCTAAGAAAATATTATTATAAATAATAAATTGGTTAAACAATTATTTTTATAAATTTAGTGGATTATTCTCTCCCTTTAACAGAAAAGTTGAAAACGTTATGAAAAATTGGGGAAAAACTGCGACTTTCTAACTCTATTCAAAGATAAAATTTCTAAAAAGAATTTTATAGGAATTCATCCTTCATACTGAAGACCTGGTTTATAGGGATCCGTATTTCTTATAAACGCTAGATCCAATGCGAATGACTGAGCTCACCGATTAAAAATATTAATTTTATTTACATTAGACGGCGAGCCACAAACCCAACTTCACACACGCACACGCACACTGTGATTATCACAGTCATCTGGCGTGTAGAAGAAAGATGGCCATAAAGGCGATTTTGGGTGATTTAGGTGATTAATCTGGACGATGCGGCTCGTGTGTAGCATCACAGCCTTCTTAGAAAGATGTAGCGAATTTCGAGCTTTCACATCTTTCAAGAATCGTTCGCACCTGGCATAAATGTTCCTAGTGGAGGAGATCACGCCCGGTTGGATGGCAAGCATGTTTACCTTCCACACGGTCAGAATCTCCTGCTTCAGCTCCGAATATTTCTGGATCTTCTCAGTGTATCGGAGGCTAATGTTATTGTTAAGGGGTACGCTAATGTCTATTATTCTCACATATAGAGCACGTGTATGTAGCCAGAGAACCTCTGAACAATTGTGTCTGACTAGGCGGTTAGTCAGAATAGTCTTGTCCCGTTAAAGTAGATTTTTATCTTTCTCTAGTGCTTCAACTGGGCTATATTTGTATTACAGCTCAAATCGCTCTAGTTAGCTCTAGTTAGACGAGGAGAGAAATAGACATGAAAATGATCAGAGACACAAAAAGAGAAAAGTTAAACAACTAGACAAAAAAAGTAAAGACAAAATCAGGAAAGAATAAGAGAAGAAAATAGAAAACGGCTTCAAAAGAACCATGAAACTATTATTTAAAGAGATCAGCGGAAGTAAAAGTGCAGAATTTGTCAAAATGAGAAACAGGAAAGCTGAAATGCTATATGATATAGACGGGATGGTAGACGCTGTAAAAGACTTCTTTAAAGAATGATTAGTAGGTAGAAATATAGCCTACCAGAACTGCGACATAAAACATAATGCACTAGAAAACCCAATTGAGAAAGTCTGTGTCACTCAGGTCAGAGATATAATTAGGAACTTAAAAAACGGTAAGTCTGCTGGTATAGACAGCATTAGCGGTGATAATGCTAGAAAGATGCGGTTTTTTTTATTCCTGGCTTTTTGTCCAATTTTTATTTGGAGTGAAGTAATAATAAATTCAAGTTAACAAAATCATTGCTTAAACAATTTATCATAATTATTAATAATATCATATTTGAATAATGCTAGAAAGATGCGTTTTTTTTAATTTCTGGCTTTTTGTCCAATTTTTATTTGGAGTGAAGTAATAATGAATTCAAGTTAACAAAATAGTTGTTCAAAAAATTTATTATCATTGTGGATAATATTCTCTTCGCTTAATTGGTAGAATGTTGCGTTTATTTTTTGAAATTTTCAACTGTTTGTCTGTTTTTTATTGGGCGTGACTTGATAATCAATTATATTTAACAAATATAATTGTTTAAACAAATTATCATTGTTCATGACTATTTTCATTTATATCGATTGCGCCTGATAGTTGCCGTTTATCGGCAATTTTTACCTTCCTATCCTTTTTTCACTTAGTGAGGTAATGATTAATTAAAGTTACCCGAAAAGTTGTTTGAATAATTTGATATTGTTTATAACTCTAATTGAAAATTGGACAAAAAGCCAGAAATTTCAACAAAAAAACCCGCATATTTCTAGAATAATTTCAATATAATATCATTATTAATTATGATAAATTGTTTAAACAATTATTTTTTCAACTTGAATTGATTATCACTTCACTCCAAATGAAAATTGGACAAAAAGCCAGAAATCTGAAGAAAAAAAACACATCTTTCCAGCATTATTCAAATATAACATTATTGCCAATTATGATAAATTGTTCAAACAATCAGAATTGCTAACATTGATGAACTGTCACTTCCCCCTAATTAAAAATTGGACAACAAATGGAAAATTTGTGAAAAAATCGCGTATTTCTAACTCCATTCTATGAGAAAATTACTAAAAACAATGATAAATTGTTTAAACAATTCATGGAAATATCTAGTTTTCATTAGCAAGTAATATTTCATGTATTAGAAACAATTAGCATTCGAGAAACCGCAAAAAAATCATAATTAGCGCCAAAAACTCGCAAAACCCATTTTTTCACTTATGGGGTTTCTTTGGGACAAGTTGGCTAGGACATAGGATAAGTTTGTATAGGGCACGGGGTAAAGTTTGCTAGGGTATAGGATAAGTTTGTATAGCGCACGGGGTAAACTTGACTAGGGTGTAGGATAAGTTTGTATAGGGCACGGGGTAAAGTTGGCTAGGGTAAGGAGTAAAGTTGGCTAGGATAAGGGTAAAATTGGCTAGGGTACATGATAAGGTCGGGTAGGATACGAAGTAAAGTTGGCTAGGGTACGGGGTAAAGTTGGCTAGGACACGGAGTAGAGTAGGCTAGGGTAAGGGGTAAAGTTGGATAGGGTATTGGATAAGTTTGTATGTGGCACGGGGTAAAGTTGGCTAGGATATGGGATAAGTTTGTATAGAGCACGGGGTACAATTGGCTAGAATATAGGATAAGTTTGTATAGGGCACGGGGTAAAGTTGACTAGGGTATAGGATAAGTTTGTCTAGAGCACGGGGTAAATATGACTAGGGTGAGGGGTAATTTGACTAGGATACGTGGTAAAGTTGGCTAGGGTGAGGGGTAAAGTTAGCTAGGATATCGGGTAAAGTTGGCTAGGGTACGGGGTAAAGTCAACAAGAGTATGGGGTAAAGTTGTTTAAGGTAGGGGAAAAGTTGCCTAGGCTACGGGGTAATGTCAGCAAGACTAGAAGATAAAGTTGTCTAAGGTAGGGGTAAAGTTGGCTAGGACACTGAATAAAGTTGGCTAGAACACTGAATAAAGTTGGCTAGGGTACGGGGTAAAGTCAGCAAAAGTAGAAGGTGAAGTTGTCTAAGGTAAGGGTAAAGTTGGCTACGACATGGAGGAAAGTTGGCTAGTGTACAGGATAAGGTCGGCTAGGATACGAAGTAAAGTTGGCAAGGGTATCGGGTAAAGTCAGGAAGAGTAGGGGGTAAAGTCAGCAAGGGTATGGGGAAAAATTGTCTATGGTTGGGGTAAAGTTTGTTAGAGCATATGATAAGTTTGTAATAGGGCACGGGGTAAAGTTAGCTAGGGTAAGGGGTAAAGTTGGCTAGGATACGGGGTGAGGTTGGCTAGGGTACAGGATAAGGTCGGCCAGGATACGAAGTAAAGTTGGCTAGATTGACAATGAGAGCTAGTCTGTTTCTCTCTTCAGAATACAGCCTTTTCGTTGTTTGAACTAAGTTAAGATAAATGATAATTATTTATAATCTTGAAACTATAATTGATCAATATGAGACCAATATGGACCAATATATCAATTATGCACATCCAGGATCCTCATGCGCTGCTTTTGAACAGAGCTTTGTTTTCGATTTTTTAAATTTTTCAGTTGTATATTTTCCTGATTTTCCGTAGAAAATTGAAATTATTTAGCAAAATTTGTACAACTTATTAGCCTTAAATAAACATGAGCCTGAATAGGTATGCAATTGAGCCAGCAAAAATTAGTAGAAAATTAATAATTCGAGTAATTAAGATATCTGCTAATTTAGTAGTGGAAAGAAAATAATTGCTGAATGCAAATGAATAAATTTACTCAGGACTATATGTAATAATTCAAAAATTTTTATAAAACCCGAATACGTGAAAAATATGAATGTTTAATCAAATAACGCGATAGTGTTACATTCTTAAATCTATCGAAATAATTAGAAGGTCTTATTGCGAAATTGTAAACGTGACGTATCCTGACTGAATGTAAAAGTATTGCCTTTTGATTGTTTTAACAAATGGAGACAAATGACAACTTTTCGGTCTCTTAAAATTAAAATGAATCAATGCAATTGCCATTGTTGACTATATTGACACAAAAAAAGGGTGATGCATTTTCTGCCTATTTAAAAATATCGCCTTTTGATTGCTTGAATGAAGATAAAAAAATGAGAATCTTTTACAATCCTAAAATGTCAAAGGATCATTGTGACCCAAATTAATATAACCTAATGTCTGCAATAGGTGCCAAGTTATAATTCTTCAAAGAACCCGGATTTAAAAAAAAGGTGAAACTCCCAATTCGGAAGTTTGTATCTGTACTTTGAAACTTGTTAAATTCACAAAAAAAGTGTTCTATATTTCAATATTAAAGTAGACGTAATTTCAAGTAATTGTGAAAAAATAGAATGACCTAGCCTCAATAGGTCATAAGTTATGGCCTATCAAAGTTGACCTCTTTCGACTTATTTTTCGGGGTAAATTACTCGCCTCACTTCCAATCATATCTCCTACTTCTCCTCATTCCCACTTACTTCTAATCATTTCTCCTACTTCCCTTCATTTCCATTCACTCCCTCTGCTCCCACTCTCTAATTACCCCTAACTCCCCCTCCACTTCTTTACCATCATTTGTGCTTACTTTCCCTACTCTCCCTACTTTAATTTGCCCCTAGGAGCTTCCATAAAGGATGTCACAGTTGCCCCATTTTCTTTCACTTAATCTCACGTTCCCTGCATCCTCTTCCCTCAATTCTTCTCACTACTCTCCGTTACTTTCAATCATTTCTTTGACTTTTCCTCATTTCCACTCTTTTCCAATAATTTCTCCTACTTCCCCTCATTTCCATTCGCTTCCGCTACTTCTACTCTCTAACTTCCCCCGACTCCTCCGCCCTCATTTACCATCATTTGCGCTCATTTCTACTACTCCCCCTCCTTTCATTTTCCCTTACTTCCCCTACTGGCGTATCTTATCATTCATCCTCGCTTCCGCAACTCCCTTTTCTCACATTTTCTCTACTTCCCCTCCTCTCAGTTTCCCAATTTTATTTCACTTCCTCTCACGTTCCCTACCTTCTTTTTTCTCAATTTTCTCACTACTCTCCTTCGCTTTCAAGCATTTCTTCTACTTCCCTTCACTTCTACTCACTTTCCCTGCGGTCCCATCCCCACTTTCCATCCCTTATTTTTCCTCACTCCACCTACTTTCCCTCACCTCATTTCTCCACACATCCCCTTTCCTCATTTCCCCTCACTTCCCATACTTTCCCTCCTTTCATTTTCCTTCACTCCTCCTCCTCTAATTTCCCACACTCTCCCTCCCCTGTTTTCCTCTCACTTCTTTTTCTGGGAAAAAAGTACGTCGGACGGACGACAGACGGGCAGACAGACCGACACCCGACCTAAAGTATAAGCAAAATGTGAGAGAAAATAAAGTTTTCCATTTTTAACCCGCTCGTACTATCAATTTAGAAAAAAATAAAAAATAAATCGATTTCAAATTCCCTTTTATTGTTTGACGTTTCGGCCTCATCTGTGGGCCTTCATAAGAAACAAACATCTTATAAGAGTAGAGAAGGGCACCAGTCTCCAGCAGCCTTGTAATAGACAGGAGTTCAAATGTTTTCATCTGCCAATTTCTGGCCTACTTATAGCTAGGTAACAAAAACTCTTTCTTTTTTTTTTTGTTATTTTTATTTTAATTTGAACATTATTATAAAATTCACTAAAAACCATCAAATTAATCCCTGGCACCTGTCAAAAAGTCCTAAAAATGCCATAATTTTTATAAGACGAAAAAAAAAGCTTTGAAACATCCGTCAAACCATTAAAATCCATCGAGAAATCCTTCTAATTCAAGAAGAATGACAATTTCAAATTCAAATCACTATAAATCAATTAGAAAAATATTCGAATTTTATTATAAAATTCAGTGAAAACCATTGAATTAATCCCTTTCTTAACTAATTAATTGATTAATTCCATTCAAAGTACTAAAACCAATTCACGAATATGAATTGGTATAAACTACTCATCTGGCAAAGTAGACTCCAACATTTTATATTTTCTTTCCGATTTTCAGATTACGCTGTTACAAATAATCAAACTTAAGCATTTTAAACTTTGCTTTTTCCCAAATTCTGGGAGACCCAACCTTCCTCTTCTCAAGCATGCCCGCGACTGATTTTGAGAATAAAGGGTTACCATGTGTGAAGGCTCAGTTTAAAATAACGTCTTTTTTTTTAAGTTGACTGTTAGAAATATGGAGTGCTTTAAGTAGTTCTCTCTGAGATATTCTCGAAAATGTAAAAAGAGAAGTAATTCCTAAAATACTGGGGAGGTCTTGATTTGTTCTGAGGAAATTAATTAGCAAAATATTGGAACATCATTATAGAATTCAGTGAGAACCATTAAATTAATCTCTGGAACCTGTCAAAAAGTTCTGAAAATGCCATGATTTTTATAAGGGGGGAAAAAAAAGCTTTGAAACTTCCCTCAAAGCATTGAAATTAATCGAGGATTGCCTCTAATTCAAAAAGAATAACAATTTCAAATTCAAATCACTATAAATTGATCAGAAAAATATTCGACCATTATTATAAAATTCAGTGAAAACCATTAAATTAATCCCTGGCACCTGTTAAAAAGTCCTAAAAGTACGTGAAGCGGACGACAAGGGCCTGAGGAGCTCATAAGTAAATTTTCTCGCATTTTCAAAAAATGTCTAATTCTCCATGCTGGTTTTGACCCAAATTGTTGAAAATTTTGAGATTTTGTAAATCAAAAGGCCTGGTTTGTCATGTTTTTGCACAACAACGCTATGATGAGCATTCAGCTCAGGGTTTCTAGTATTTTGTCTCGCATTAGACACTTGAAACATATCTCCATCCTAAAAAGGAAGTCGTTAACTTTGATAGCTTTTGCGCTAGGATTCCTGGAAGTTTTTTTTTTCGAGTGAAAAGAACTAAATTTGTACGTTTTTGCATAGAACCGCTATGATGATCATTCAGCCTAGTGTTCTCCGTATTTTTCTTCGCATTAGACACGCAAAATACATCTTTAGAAGCACAGTACTAAAAAGTCAAATTAGACAAAAAACAATTATTTTTGTACAAAAAGGCTGAAATTAATTATACATTCAAAAAACTCTTGAAAACAAAAAAACATATTCAAAAAGTTCAATTCATATAAAATACCTGCAAAGGAAATTTTTTAACGGAAACATATGTCCTGATGAGGAACCATAAATTGGTTTGGAAACATGTTGGTCCCAAAGAAGTGTAAGGATGGAAAAAGAAAAAGGAAAAGCAAGTGAGTTTGATTCGGTTTTCTCTTTCCTATTTTTTTTTGTTTTTAACAGATTTTTGAATTTTTAATTTATTTGAGCTTTTTTGTAAAAAAATAATTTTTTTGTTTGCACAATTTGACTTGTTAATACTCTGTTTCTAAATAACCTGACAATTTTTTTAAAAATTAAATCTAACGCCCACCTAGAGAACGATAGCTTTTGATAGACTGAAAAAAGTGTTCACCCGAAAAAATGAAAATTATGCGAAAATTTAAAATGACGTGGAACCAAATTTTTTGAAAAGAAATATTTTTGCATTTGCAAAGGAAATTTTTTGAGAATTTGTTAACAGACTTTCTCCATTATGAAGTTAATAGTGATGCGCACGAGACAAAAGTTTGTGAGATTAGGCTATGGCGGCTGATGTAATTTCGAAATAATCGCATATTTGGCCAAAAAAGACGATTTTTCAACAAAATACATGAATTCTCAGCCAAATAGTTGAATTTTGAACTAAAAAATATCAGTTTTCAACCAAAAATGAAATAGTTAAATTTTCAACTAATAAATTAATTTTTCATAAAAAAAACAACAAATTTTGAACAAAAATGATGAATCTTTAACTCAAATAGATGAATTCTGACCCAAAAGGATGCATTTTTAACAAAAGATTAACTTTCAACCAAGTAGTTTTTATCTTCAATCTAAGATATAAAATTTCAACTAAAATTATGAATAATTAACTGGCATACTTAAATTTTCTACCCAAAAGATAAAGTTTCAAACAAAAATGTTAATTTTGAAACATAAAGAATAATTTTCTACCAAAAAATACGTTTTTTGAAGAAAAAATATGAATTTTCAACTAAAAAATACAAACTATCAACAGAATAGTTTAATTTTCAGTTTAAGAAATTCATTTTCAACCAAAAGAATTTCCTACAAAAAAAGACAAACAAGTTTTCAGCCAAAGTAGATAAATTTTAAGTTAAATGGGTGAATTTTTAACAAAAATATTTTTAACTGAAAAAAAAGAAATTTTCAAGAAAATAGTAAAATTTTCAACTGGAATAGTTTAACTTTAAGCTTGAAAAATTAATTTTCAACAAAAAAAGCGAACTTTAAGCAATATTGTCAAATTTTTAACTGTAGTGGATAAATTTACAGTTCAAAAAATTAATTTTCAACCAATAAAAAAAATGAATTTTCAACAAAATAGTTAAATTTTTGAACCAAAAAGATGAATTTTTAATTAAAAAGATCAATCCGTTTCAAAAAATGTCAAAAGAACAAGAGAGATTAAATTTTAAGTCAAATAGATGAATTTTTAACAAAAGAGTTTATCTTTCAAGCAAGTAGTTGTATTTTTAATGAAAAAGTTGAATTTTCAACTAAAATTGTATATATTTAACTGGAATAATTGAATTTTCAAACAAAAAGATGAATTTTCAAACAAGACAATTAATTTTTATACAAAAAGATTAATTTTCTACCAAAAAAGAGGATTTTTCAACAAAATACATGAATTTTTAACGATCTTAACATTATTCAAAGACAATATTATTATAAATGATAATAAATTGTTTGAACAGTTACGATTGTCAACTTGAATTAATTATTACTTCACCTTAATTCAAAGGTTACCAAAAAGTGGACAATTTTAAGCAAAACTGCAACTGTCTAGCAAGAAAATATTATCATAAATAATAATAAATAATATCTAACGTAATTATTTCTGTTTTCAATTAATTATTGATTCGCTTTAACTAAAGAGTTGAAATCGGTTAAAAAATTCGAAATTAATCGCAACTTTCTAAGTCTATTCTAAGAAAAAATTTCTGAAAGAAGAATATATTTTAAAAGTTTATTAAAACATCTCATCATTAGTAGAAAATAGTTTTTATTGTATAAGAAATAAGTTATAATAAATAAACCGCAAAGAAATCATAAATAGCTCCAAAAACTCGAAAAAAACCATTTTCCCCTCATCGGTTTTTTTGGGACCCTACATAACAAACTATATAATTGTGGATTCGTATCATATGGATAATCGTAAAAAAGAGAAATGTTGAGTTTCACATCAATTCACTTAATATTAACGATGCTAAATAAAATTTATAAAAACGTCTTCTTATGGGGAATACGTGTTAAACTGGCTACGCATCCTATGAAACAGTATCCGTAATAAAACCTTTTTATTTTCAAGGGGGAAAAGCAATTTTTAAAAAATTTAACTCACCCCATCCCCCCAGGAGGCAGGAGTGGGGGTAAAGGACACCGCACCAAATGTACAGTAAATGGCTTTTTGTGAAAAATTCTAAATCTAATTTTTTTGTTGTATTTTCGAGCCTGCAAAGCATTTTTCCGAAAGAACAGGGTAAGAAAAATGGACAGCTTATTTTAGTGAAAATTTTTTTTTCACCAAAATTCTTTGTTAGATTTTGCTCAAAGTTTTACATTTTGACTATCAGTCTCACCGAAACAAAAGGTTCCCATCTAAAATCTAGAAATGAAAACGATTTATTGGGTACACAGCATGTTATGGGGGTGTTTTCCTACTTTAAACATCCAAGTATGGAAGTCATCATTTCTTAGTAACTAAAGTCACTGGATATTTTTTTTTTTAATTTCAAATCTTCCTTTAGAATTATTATACATTCTTGAATTTTTCCAATCAAATATTTTTCAATTTGAAATGATTTACTTGTTTAAATATTTAACTAAAAATCTGACCATTTTGAGACACTGCATTAAAAATTAAAACAATAATACAAAACAAGATTGCTGTAATATGATTCAAATTTTTAAAATCGTACTATTTTAGGTTTTTCAATTAGAAATTGCTTTATATTTATATCTAAAATTATTAAATTCAAAACTATCAATTTAATTTCGAAATTGTCCTGACATTTTAAATATTTGAATTTGAAACTAAAGTATTGTGAAATTTCAAGTTCCAAATCTACAAAAATTAATTTAAAAAAAAACTTTAGTTTCAAGGCCATTTTCAAGGAATTTTCAACCAAATAGTTTAATTTTCGACCAAATAGTTTATTTTTTACCAATTTTTTTAACTTTAAAGTTAAAAAAGACGAAGTTTCCAATCCTCAACTAAAACATATTAATTTTCAACCAAACAGTTGCATTATTGACAAAATAGATTATTTTTCTACCGAATCGTGGAATTTTTAAGAAGAAAGTTCATTTTCAACAAAACAGTTGAATTTTCAACAAAATAATTAAACTTTTAACCAAATAGAGGAATTTTGCAATTAAAAATATCAATTTTCAACCAAAAATAGAATAGTTACATTTTTAGTTAAATAAATTAATACTCAACAAAAAAACGGGTTTTCAATAAAATCTTTAAATTTTCCACTAAAAATATGAATTTTTAACAAAAAAATTAATTTTCAGCCAAACAATTGCATTATTGACTTAATAGATTAATTTTCTACCAAATTGTTCAATTTTTAAGAAGAAAGTGAATTTTCAACAAAAATTAAGCTTTCAACCAAAAAGTGGAATTTTACAATAAAAAATAATTATTTTCAACCGAGAATGGAATAGTTAGATTTTTACTTTGAAAAACTAATACTCAACTAAAAAAAAAAACGATTTTTCAACAAAATTGTTAAATTTTCAACCAAATAGTTTAATTTTTTACCAAATGTTTGAATTTTCATGTGCAAAAAGATTTTTTCGAATTCCTTGAATCACATGAATTCCGTGAATTCCAGGAATTCTGCGATGTCCATGAATTTCGTGAATTCCATGAAGTCCGTGAATTCCACGAATTCTGTGAATTCCATGATTTTTGTGAATTCCATGAATTCGGTGAATCCCTTAAATACCATGATATCCGTGAATTGCATGAATCCCGTCGATTACATGAATTCCGTGAATTCCATGAATTCTGTGATGTCCATGAATTTCGTGAAATCCGTAAATTCCGGGAAATCTATGAATTCCGTATATTGTGGGAAATCAATGAATTCCGTAAATTCTGGGAATTCCGTGAATTATGCCAACCCCGTGAATTTCTCGAGTTCCATGAATTCTATGAATTCCGTAAATTCCGTGAAATCCAGGAATTCCGGGAATTCCATGAATTCCGTGAAATCTGTGAATCCCTTGAATACCATGAATTCCGTGAATTCCCCGAATACCGGAAATTCTGTAAATACGTAAAACCTGCCGATCCTGTGAATTCAATGAATTCTATGAATTCCATGATTTCCGTGTATTTCATGAATGCCGTCAAATCCACGAATTCCGTGAATTCAATGTATTCCGTGAATTCAATGTATTCCGTGAATTCCATGAATCCCGTAAATTCCGTGAATTCCGTGAGTTCCGTGAATTGCATGAATTCCATAAATTCCGTAAATTCCGTGAAATTCATGAATTCCGGGAATTCCATGAATTCCGTGAATTCTGTAAATACCTTGAATAGCATAAATTCCGTGAATTCCGTGAATATCATGAATTCCGTGAATATCATGAATTCCGTGAATTCCATGAATTCCGTGAATTCCATGAATCCCGCGAATTCCGTGAATTCCAAGAATTCCGTAAATTCCGTGAAATTTATGAATTCCATAAATTCCGAGAATTGCCTGAATCCCGTGAATTCTGTGAATCCCTTGAATTCCATGAATTCCGTAAATTCCGTAAATTCCGTGAAATCCATGAATCCCGGGAATTCGACGAATTCCGTGAATTCTGTGTATCCCTTGAATACCATGAATTCCGTGAATTCCGTGAATACCGTGAATTCAAGGAATTTATAATTAAAATAATGCATTCGAAGTTTTGTTTTGTAATGTGTTATTTGCAATATAAATTGAATCAATATTTCAGCGCTGTTTCTAGTTTACAAAGCCGTCAGTAAAAATTTCGTTCATTTGAACGTTCAGAACTTCAAGTACATGAAAATTTAATACTTTTAATGAAAATTCAACTATTTTGTTACAAATGCGTCTTTTTTGGCAAAATTAAACTGTTTTTTTATTTAAATAAAATCTTTCTGGATTAAAATATCACCTATTACATTTTTTTGGAGGAATTAATCTTTTTTGGTTGAAAATTCAACTTCTTGGTTCAAAGTTGTTAATAAAAATGATTTTTTGTTGTTGAGGATTCAGAATTTTAGTTGAAAGTTCATCTCTTTTTCTGAAAATTTAATTATTTTGTTAAAAATACATTTTTTCGTTGAAAATTAATTTTTTGAACTGAAAAAATCAATCTTTTCTAGTTGATACTTTATGTTTTCGGTGAAAATTCGTAGTTATTGGTATAAAATTGAACTTTTTGGTCGAAAATTCAACTATTTGATTAAAGTTTCATCCCTTCGGCTGAGGCTATCACTACTTGGTTGAAAGTTGGACTAATTTGTCAACAATTCATTGTTGGATAGAAAATTCAACAATTTTGTTAGAAATGTAATTGGTTATAAATTAATCTTTTTTAGTTCAGCATTCAACTATTTTGTTGAAAATTCGTCTTTTTTTGGTTACATTAAACTGCGTTTCATTTAAATTAAAATCTGTCTTGGTTAAAATGTCAAGTATTACATTTTTCGTTCGATATTCATGTTTTTTGGTTGAAAATTACCATTTTTTCGTTGAATTCAACTGTTTCTTATTTCAAATAAAAATACTTTTTGGTTGAAATATCAACTATTGTATGTTACGTTCAGGATTCATCTTTTTTGCTTGAAAATTCAACGACTTGGTTGTAAATTAACTTTTCTTGTTGAAAAGTGATATTTTCCGGTTGAAAATTGAATTATTTTTAAAAAAATTTTACTATTTGGTAGAAAATTGAACTATCAATTAATAATATTATATACATACTATCTATCCATAATGGTGCAGAGCGTGTCATGCACACACAGAGTACCTAGAACACATACTATCTGGATGTCCCATTCAACAACAACAACGTATATATATGTACATAATGCGGCCCTAAGAGTGCGTTATTACCATCTTTGTTGAACCTACAATGTTGGCCGCGACCCTGCCCTGTCGAACGCTCCAAGGGAGATAGATTCAATTGTCCAAAACGAGAAGTGCCAAATTTTCTGGAACTACGATTGTCGGACAGCAGTCTTCGTTGAGCACTCGAGGCCTGACATTGTTCTCCAAGACTTCGAGAACCGAACTATATGCGTGATCAAATTCTCGGCTCTGGCCGATTATAACATCACTGTCAAGGAGAAGAAGAAGAAGGATAGGTATCAAGACCTTAGAAGGGATTTGCCACCTCTGTACCTCAAATATTCAGTTAAAGTAATTGTCCCTGTGATCGGTGCTTTCTAGGACAAAAACTATCACTAGCTTGCGACTTTAAATTATTTTACAATTTTGATTCACTAAATAGATTGTGCAGCAAATTTGTCTAGCCGACTAAGTGAGCCACCACCCTAGAATCACCACTACTACACACCAGCCATCGACGGGGACAATCTCCCAATAATCACAAAACTTATTAGGAATAGTAAACATTTCCCAATCCAAAAACTGTTTTGAAATTTTGACTGCAATAAATAAGGTAATCTTGAAGAAAGTATTGCACGTATTGAAAATCAATCATTTGGGAGTTATCATTCAAAAAAGGCTCAAATAATCACGAGAACAAACTGGTAACATATCATGATTGCAGTGCATAAGAACTTTTTCTTCTGCAAAAGATACTCTATCACCTTTACAATTTATAGTTGAAGGCAGTTTGTCTCAATGTTAAAGGAACTTTTTTGTTGGTTCTATTACTAACCAATCCAGTAGATATGATATATACAGATATCAAGAATCTTTGCTATTCCACTTAATTGTAAATAATCTATAAAAGCAGCCGCTTCTGGCGAAATTCTTCTTCTCCAACATTAGTCCTGAGTTCTCTATCGTTATCTGTGCTCGTATAGAGGAAGAATGAAGATCCTCACTCTATTCTAATAATTATAATATAAAATTCCTGGTAATAATTTATATTCTACTCTTTCGTCCACCATCGCGGTCCCCGGCCTGGGGCAACCAAGTGCTCAGCTCTGCTACTATCTGGGATTCTGAAGTTGAGTCGCTGAAGTAATCCAAAATTACATCTGCAAGATACAATGTAAAAAAGTTAAATCTCCATAATTGAAAAAATTGAAAGTTTACTTTTCAAAATGATCTCTTATGAGAAAGAATGTGAAAGATTTTGGAAATAAATGAGTGCACGGTACTTTTATAATTATTAGACTAAAATATCAGAATTCAAATCAAGAAATTAAATTCAGAAGAAATCCAAATTCAAATTGTTTCTCAAGATCCTGAACAAACTTCAATAACAAAATTCTGAGAA
Source organism: Andricus grossulariae (assembly GCA_011634705.1). Classification (NCBI taxonomy): domain Eukaryota; kingdom Metazoa; phylum Arthropoda; class Insecta; order Hymenoptera; family Cynipidae; genus Andricus; species Andricus grossulariae. Next base: position 215,242,411 of record JAABKJ010075445.1, on the reverse strand, counting down.
TTTAAAGAAACTCTTTAAACTCTGAGAATCGAAAATGACCATATATGAACAATCCTACATGCAAATACCTCATTCAAAGATAGTAGTAAAAGAAACCTAAATGGAAAAGAGGAAAGAAAAAGGTGGTCGCCTTCTTTTTTTCTCCTCTTTTTTATTGATTAATTTTTTTATGTTCTTGAATGAGGTATTTGCATGTGTGTTTGTCCAAATTTGGTCGCTTTCGATTCTCAGAGTTTACAAAGTTTTGTTTTTTTGGATTCTCAGAATGTTGCTATTTCAGTATCAGAATCAAAATAAAAAGTAGTTGGCAAATAAAAGTAGAATAATCCATTGTCTCAATTTGAAATTTTTAATAAACTGTTGAAAAATAATTAAACATTAAAGAATCCCCACTTCCAAACAGAACAATAATATCAGACACAAGAAAAAAAATGTGAGGATAAAAAAATGATCTACTAAAATCTTCTGTAAAAGCAACCAAAAGAATTTTTAAACCCGCATAGAACTTTCAGCCTAGCTGCTTTACATGTATACGTAATGAACAAAAAATGAAGCAATAATCTCAAAATCAGTTTTTCTTCAAAATACATTTTTTGTATATTTAAAACCATCTTCTCATCGGTAAAAAGTGTTTCGCTGTATTTTCTTCAATAAATAATTTTACTAAAGAAAGTATATAGATAAGGCTTAACCAAATCCACAGGAGAATCAGAATGACAAGGACATGGAAGATCAGCAAAGTGAGGAAACGGAGAGCGAACTAGAACAAAGAGTAATTGAAAAAGAAACGTCTAGGGGGGATATGAAATCAATGTGGAAATAGTAGAAGTTAAAACAAGTGAAGAGAGTTCTAAGATGTTTATGGAGAAAATGGAGCGGAGGCTGAAAGAATTTCTGGAGGAAACAATAAACAATAAGTGGATGTTGATAGTGCAGGAAATAAAAGGAATTGAAGAGGAATGGAAATCTGAAAGAAGTGAGGAAAAACACAGGGACTGACGGAAGTAAATGAAATGCTACAGAAAGAAATATGGGAAAAAGAAAAGGCATGGGAGAGGGAAAGAGAAGAACTTGAAATGAAAATTGGGAAGCTGGAGGGACAGATAAGGACGAATAAGCAGCTAAGCAAGGATTCACTAGAACAAGGAGATGAGGCACCTCAAACAAACCAAGGTCAGAAAGATAGGGGAAAGACCTGGGGAAAGGGAAAGACTGAGGAAGCTGAACAGAATGGAAGAAACGAAGGGAAAGAGAAACCGGCAGCATTACCTGAAAGAGAGCTAGTTTGTGAGTTAGAAGAAAGAAGAGAAAGAAAGAAGAATATTATAGTTAGTGGATTGAAATGTAGGAGAAATGCCATGAAGGATGAAATGAGGGAAATAATTCTGAGAAGAACTGAGGTAGATTCAATTTTTAGAGAAATAAAAATGGTCAAAGAAGGACTGCTGGTGAAGCTGAGGGCAATAGAAGACAAGCTGAAAATTATAAGGAGAAGAAGGAGCATGTGGGAGGAAGGAGTGAGAATTGAAGATGATATGACACCGAGGAAAAGAGAAGTGAACCAATGGATCAGAAATAGAGTGAAAGAAGAGGAAGAAAAGGGAAGAACCGCAAAGGCGGGATACATGAAGATGATGGTCCACGGAGTTTAGAGAGAATGGGACGAAAAACGAGGATAACTGGTACGGTCCTGTAGGGAGCAGAGAGAAGGGAGGCATGGACGAAGTGGATAGTGTGAGAGTGGGATTTCTTAAAAGAGTATGATGTGATCGAATTGTGCTCAGCTTCCTATTTATGAAGACAGAATATTCTTGACTATATCCTCAACTACGTGAGTTCCTTGATGAAGCTTGCTAGGCGTGATAATTAGACTGCCATAAATATTTTTCCCTGCATAACAGGGTTTTCTGGTTTGAATATTTTCGTTGGCCATGAATGGGTTTCATTGCAGGGTCACTTTTTAAAACTCGGAAAACTTGGGTGGATTTCTATATTCTGCTCTGTGAAACGACGTGAAACTTTATATTTTTGGAAAATGAAAACAAATTTCCATCGGCCCCAAAAACGATGTTGAATTTTGTGTACGTACAGTTTACAATTGAAAAAAGAGATATCATCATTTGAACAAATTCAAAAAAGAAATAACTATACTTGTAGGTAAAGCTGCGAACTCAAGACGAGAACCATGTTTGGCAGTAGGAGGCCTGGACCTGGCACCACGAGGAGTCTCGGCGGGTGGATGACTCAAGTAATCCTCAGGTTCATGTTTTACTCCAGAAGAAATTCCGCGATTAGGCATACCAGCAACGCGGTCACTATCAGGTGAAAATTGAGACTGTAAGCTCATCTCTGCAACAACAAAGAGAAAATCCATTTCCTTATTATTTTTAGTCCCACATTATTGTGGATAATATTTTTATACATATACATTATCTTCATGAAACAATCATTTGATAACTTAATTGTATTTCGCGCCGCTTTCTCAAGGTAAGTTGGGAGTATCTCTTTGCCATACAAGAATTACCACACGTTCAAAGCTAGAAAAAAATGTACACATTCTTGTTGTTGCATATCAGAGTGCACACACATTTTGACGTTTTATTCAAACCAAAAGTGGAAAAATGGGTAATAAAAAAAAAGGAAAAGAGAACATTCATCGGAATCCGACGATTTCGATTGCAAACGGGAATTTCGTCGATTTCTGGAAAAATCTTCGCTTCGCGCTTGATAATGTATTTACCTCGTGATACTCGCTCGATCATTGTACATTTACCATATTCTTGCATACACGGAAAGAAATTTAGGACAGCTGTTGCGTTTGATGTAGCAGGGCAACACAACCACGATTTTAACGCGACAGCAAAAATATTTCTAACAAAGCAGTTACATTTTAAAAAAAGTAGTTAAATTTGTAATCAAAGAAATTTAAAAAATTGAATTTCCAACCGAAAAATGATTTTTAAACGAAAAAGAATAATTGTTAAGCATAAAGATTAATTTTCAACCAAAAGAGACGAATTTTCAATAAAATACATTAATTTTCATCCAAATGATTGATTTTTGAACTAAAAGAGGCAACTTTTTAACCAAGACTCTGTTTACGCATGAATTATAAACTTTTATTAATAATTTGTATAAAAAAAGCTATTTTTTATGCATTAAATTTGAATGTTCGCAGAACTCGAACCCGAACAGATTGCGCACTCTGGTGAGTGGTAAACTCTCCCATTCAAAATATTTAAACTTCAACAACCAGCTAACTTCACTTCGTTCAGTGTTGAGGGGGAAACAATGGAGCAAATGCATGGGTTTCGGTCCATTTGTGCCCTATTTTGTAATTATCTTTGTAAAAACTAGTTTTTTCAATATAAGTGTATTGGGAAATTAGTTTTTTATTGAAGAACTATTTAATGAAATAATGAAATAATAAAATGATAATTATTATTCATTATGAAGATATTACCTGAGGGTGTCGTCCCATGATTGCACTAGAAATTTCAGCAATGAAAGTGTTTCTTTGGATTACTAGGAGAATATCATTGGTTGAAATTTCTACTGATACGCAAAATGCAACCCCTTTCTGCAATCATGGGATGCCACCAGGGTTGGTCAGTTACGCGTAACTCTGGAGTCTTTGAAGTATATTACGTTTTCTACGTGATATACGTCGAAAACTGTAAAAAACACAGTAAGTTACGCACGAAGTACTACAAGGAGACCGCACGCCATGTGTTTCACCTGGCGCCATTTCGCGAATGCCTGTCCTCCGATTTTCTCCATAGCGAGATTTCTTCCCAGATGAGAGCGCCTCTTCAGAGAAAATTTTTAACTGAACTGTCGTCTGCTACTATAGAAATCTTAATTCTTCAATTTGCCACTTGAGGCGCTCTCATCTGGGAAGAAATAAAAATCCGAGGACAGACGATCGCGGTTGTGGGCTGTTTCTGAATGCAAACTGAACTCTGCGGAAAGAAATAGAGGATTCATATTCCTTGTTACACGAACTTCAATGGTACTGACATAATCTAGAAGTGACTAACGTGCATTAATAATCATACCTATGTTCTCTTGAATTCGAAAGAATTTAAAAGATTTCCGTTTTTTTTTGGTATAAAATACTTAAAAATCATAAGTAGAGGATTCTGTAAAAGATTGTTGTGCCATAAAAATGTCAGGTTGGAAATATTCAAGGCTTTCTGTGTTTTAACTTAACACAACTCATTCTTTTGCTTTCATTTTTGGAATTTATTTTGCATTCGTTAAATATCATCTGGAGTTCTTACAAACTTCATGGAAATCTTTTAAATTCTTTCAAATTCAGAAGAACATAAGTCCGCTTATTATTGCACGTTAGTCACTTCCAGATAATTTCAGTACCATTTTCGTTCAGAAATTATTATGATGTCGAAGAACTGTATTTCAATACAAAATCTTCTTCGCAAATAACGTCTTCTTTTCTTAAAAATGTGACCATTTTGTGGGAAAAATGAATCATTTTGTTCACAATTTTTCTCCCTTGATTGCAAATTCAACTCTTTGTTTGCAAGACCAACTGTTCAGGGAAAAATCGAAACGTTACTTTCTTTATGTTCTACTATCTGGCCGAAACTGCACGTTCATTGGTTGGAAAAGATCTTGTTGTTCTAAATTGAGCTTTTTACTTTGACAATTCAACTATCCTGGAATAAATTCAGCTTGCTAGGCTGAACATTGAACTATTTGGTTGAAAAATCTATTGCATTGCTAAAAATAATAACTTTGTTGTATGTTTTCAGTGACAGTCGTAGGAGCCGCCCTCAAGAGTCGCTTTCCAAGTTCATTAGTGTATAATGGCCATTATATCATTGACGTCGCGATGCCGTCCGTGACGAGGAGTACCGAGCCTCGCTCGGTTTCGCCTCGTTCATTCCTCGATTTCGTCTCCTTTTCACAAGCCCATTCCTCGATTTATATTGTCACATTCTTCTCATCCCATCTCATCCTTTCTCGTTCTTGCCTTGGCTTTTCCAAAGAATGCGACAGATGTGCGATCCACACACTACTACTTTCCAACCGAGCAATTCACGCCTACCCCGAAAGGGAAACGGCTTAATGGTATGATAATAATAATAATCTAGTGAACTGTTGGTGATAGGAAAAAATGGATAACATTTTTAGATTTTCCATCCAAAGAGCGTAATTATTGCAGCTAAACAAAATTATTAACACGTAACAAATAAATAACATGAAGATAAATAATATAAAAATTCTATAAAATTTAAAGCGTATCTTCTGTGTATGCTCTTGAATATTTTTAGGTCTCTTAAAATCCTACGCGATCCTGTGAAATCATCAAAACATCTGTAAATCTCTTAAAAGCCTTTCGATATCTCTTGAAATCATTTGAAATCCTTTAAAATCCTGTCATTTCTTTTGCAATATTTCAAAATCTCCTAAAATGCTTTCAAATCTCTAAAAATTTCTTAAGATCCTTGAAATTACTTAAAATCTTGTGAAATGCCTTTAAAAAATCAATATTCTCTCCGAAATTGCACTAGGCAAGTTCTTCAAACCCTTAAAAATCTTTTATGATTATTTGAAAGCAGTGGAACCTCTCGTGATCCTTGAGAATCAATGAAAAAGCCTTGGAACTTTTATAATTTGTTGAAATATTTTGAAACCCCTTGATATCTCGTGAAATCCCTAAGAATCTTTGAAATTCTCGTTCAATTCTGTTCAAATTCTGTAATTAAAAAAAAATATTTTCAGCTAAAATACCTTCAAACCCCTTGAAATCTGTTACAATCATTTTAAAACACTGAAAATGTTTCAGTTTTCGAAATCACTTGAAATCTTTTGAAATATTTATGAAGTGAAAATAATTTATATCTTGCAGACAGGTTGGTTATAAAATATAAAATCTACGTAAGAAGGGAGGCGTCACTAAAATCTTACGAATTTATATAGGGGTAGGAGGGGAAGCGCCGACCGGTGGGGCAAGGGCGATTTTGCTTATAACATCGTTATTATTTAACAATTTTAATTCTACTTTGCATCAAATAAATCTATTTTATCAAAGAGACAGTGTTACTTACTAAAAGCTTGAAAATTGACGTTGTAAAAGAAAAATTATGAACCAAAAAGTTGAATTTTAAGTTAAAGAAACTTAATTTTGAAAAAAATTCATTATTTTAGTTGAAAATTCATCACTTTGATTTAAAATTGAACTATTTTATTAAGAATTTTTTTCTTATGTTGCTGTTGAAAATGAAGTTTTTTTAATTGAAAATTCAACTGTTTGGTTGAAAATTGATCTTTTTCAGTTGAAAATTCCTTTTCTTTTTGGTTTAAAATTCAAATGTTACAGTTGAAAATTAATTATTTTAGTTAAAAATTCATCACTTTGATTCAAAATTAAAAACTGTAACAGTTGAATTTTAAACCAAACAGTTGAATTTTCAGTTAAAGAAACTTAATTTTCAATAAAAAAAATTAATTATTTTAGTTGAAAATTCATCGCTTTGATTGAAAATTGAACTGTTTAGTTAAGAATTTTTTGTTTTTGAAAATGAAGTTTTTTTAAATTCAAAATTCAACTGTTTAGTTGAAAATTGATCCTTTTCGGTTAAAAATTCTACTTTTTGGTTTAAAATTCAACTGTTACAGTTAAAAATTTATTATTTTAGTTGAAAATTCATCTCTTGATTCAAACATTAAAAACTGTAACAATTAAATTTTAAACCAAAAAGAAGAATTGTTAACTGAAAAAGATCGATTTTCAACCAAACAGTTGAATTTTCAGTTAAACAAACTTTATTAAAAAAAAAATTCTTAACAAAGTAGTTCAATTTCCAATCAGTGATGAATTTTCAACAAAAATTCATTATTTTGTTGACAACTCATCACTTTAATTGAAAATTGAACTATTTTGTCAGAAAATTTTTTTTAAATTGAATATCTTTAACTGAAAATTAGACTGCTTAGTTGAAAATTGATCTTTTTCAGTTAAAAATTCATCTTTTACAGTAAAAGATTCATTGTTTTAGTTGAAAATTGATCAATTTGATTCGAAAATTAAAAAGTGTAACAATTGAATTTTAAACCAAAAAGAAGAATTTTTAACTGAAAAAGATTAATTTTAAACCAAAAAGTTGAATTTTAAGTTAAAGAAACTTAATTTTGAAAAAAATTCATTATTTTAGTTGAAAATTCATCACTAACATTTACACATAATTTTGAAAATGGAATTCAAATACTCATTTCAAAACAGCACAAGCATTTTTAAAACTTATATTATTGTAATACAAATATGTTACATATAAATAAACTTTTATTGCACGAAATCCTGAAATTAGATCTTTACTTAATTTAATATTGAGACAAAAACTAATCGTTTAGTATTCAATTAATCAGTTCACAACATAAAAAGCATTAAACAATTATTTTCATTGAAACATTAAAATAATTTCTGCTTTAAATTTTTTTAACTTGAAATTTCATTTCTGCAAATTTGAATTGTTAACAACTTTTCACACTAATTTTCAAAAAAATTGTTACATAATATTTAGATATACTTTTAAAAATTGAATTTAGATACTCTTTCAAGCATTAACCTATGATTTTTATTCGAAAGTGCAATTAATTTTTACTATACATTTTTTTCTAATTTCCACTTTCATTTCAAATTTTTTTATATATTCCTAAGCTTTTATACTAATGGCAAAAAAAATTAAAACATATTTACATATAATTTAAAAAATTAAATTCAAATAATCATTTCACAACATCACAAGCATTGACCGAAATTACATAATTCTAATAGATGTATTTCAAAGACAAATAAACTTTTATTATACAAATTATATCCAATATTCAATTATATAACCTTCAAGTAAATTATAAATTTAGGTGACTTAATGTTTAAAAACTCAATTTTAATCTTTATTCAATTTAATACCGTAAAAGAAATTAATCAGCTAATAATTAGTTAATCATTTCACAAAATTAGAAGCTTTAAACTATAATTTTCATTAAAACATTTAAATAATTTTTACTCCATTTTTTTTCAAAGTTTTAACTTTAATTTATGAAAATTTTATTTATTAATAACCTGTTAAACTAATTCCAGTAAATGTAAGTTCTATTAGAATAAGTTAATAATTAATTAATCATTTGACAACATAGAAAGCATTAAACAATTATTTTAATTTAAAAATTCAAATAACTTTCACATTATATTCTTCTTTAAATTTGAAAATGCATTTCCATACATTCAATTTATTATAGACCCTTAAAACTAATTTTTGAATGTTGACGTTGGAAGCATGCTTTAAATATATTTTTCGCGTTGTAATCAGATTTATCATGATGTCACTTGGGCATCTGGACATTATCTTCTCATTGTAACTCTTTTGTCGTTGTTTTGTCATAGATAGTGACAGTTGTGCCTCTACGGTCTTACATTTTAACTATTCCATGGGTCAACCAATGGATTTAAGAAAGACTACGGCAATGGGAGCAGGTCATGGTGAGTAATCCGTTTGCTTTGTGTATTTCTTTCCAAAAGGTGATCCCCTTCTGCCAGGATGTATGTCAGTCAGCTTCCGCTTTCTGCCAGGATGACTTTGTCGTCTGTTTCTGAAGATCAGTTTCTTGAATTGCTGGACGACATTTTCGGGTTGTCAGCAAGCACTACTGATGATGACAGCCCTTTGTCTAATGAAGTTATCGATGATTGCGTAGCTTTTATCATCAATTTTGATTGATCATTATTAAATTCAGTGCCGAAAGTGAAATCTGTCGTTTGGTCTGATGATTCTGTGTGTACGCCTGCTCTAAAAGAAGATAGTTTAAAATATAGGGTGCCTAAGCTTGAAAATGCCTTAGAAGTTTTCTAATTTGTCTTTTGTAGAGTCACTCCTTTAAAAGCTGTGGAGACAATCGTTCAATTGTCTCGTGATCTGTTAGGACTTTCTGTGGGAACAACTGATATTTCTGTTGTTAGAGTTTCGAATCAGAGGCGTCAAAGTGTGCTCCTTCGTGCTCCTTCACTTCATTTAAACTTACAAATTTTACATCATTCGTCTAAATTCCGGTCCTTAGGCTTCCACGTGCATTACGCTTAATATGTTGGTTTTCATTTTTGTTTTATTTTCATATTTGACTCGTTATTCCTATTAATACTCTGTCCTCATGTGCATGACGTTTAGATGATTACAATATTATATCATTGTTTTATTTTCTGATGTCCATATTGATGATCTCCCCGACGCTTGTGTCTGCAGTTTTTCCATTCAAAATTGCTGAGTTTGGCTACAGCGTTGGGTTTCTTCTCTGCACTCACCCAAGTATTAAATTTAAAAAGTACACGCGGAGCTGCAGCTAGTAAGAGCTGCAGTCTTGTGAAGTCCTAAACGATTAAAGGAACCCGACTATTCATGTATAATCAGTATTCTGATGCATCCTCAGCCGCGAAGATTAAGTGAGGGAAGAGTGAGGATGTTTATGAGTCTGATGGAGGAATCTCAACTTCTTCTTCAAGCTCTACCGCTAGCAGGAAAGGACAAAAGGACGTCCTACATCACATTCTTCCAATACAGATCTCAATATAAAAATCAAGCATACTCCGAAAGTAAATTTAATCGAAGGAGGAGAAAACTCCAAAAAGATCCCAAGTTTATAAATGGTTCGCCAACAGTACCAGCAACCCGAATCATATGGAATGCAACGGGATTCAATAATAATCTAGAGGGTATCTATCACTACACTACTACGAATGATATCATATGGGTGGGTGAGACATGGCTTACTTCTTCACCTCAAATCACGTATCCTCAACGTGACATCGATTGTCAAGTTGTCTACAGTACGGCTACTAGAGAATCCTCAAAAGGAAGAGCAAAGCGGGGTTTACTCATTACCAACAACGTAAACAAATATAACATGGAAACTATATATATTGGAATCTCTTGAAAAGAAAATAATTCAATTTTCTTTTTAATAGGGCCTAATGAGAGTGCTACAATTAATCGAAAAGTTTGAACTAAATACGAAATTTATAGATTTTCATCTGGAAAAAGTAAAAAAATTTGAAATCGGTTAGGATCTTCTGTCTTCTTTTTGGATTTGAAAATCCTCAACAATTTCTAATTGCTTCAAAAATTATGGCGAATTTTTTGAATGTACAATTTTTTCTATTGAACAATAACTAAAGGCTAGAAATTTGAAAAAATGTCTTGCCAAATTTTGAATATTATAAAAATACGTCAAGAACATGTTTTTTTTTATCAAGTTAACTGTACACTTTTCTGGAAAAAGTCGTATGTGTCGAACCTGAAATTTCTTCAGTTTGAACCAAAGAAGCATAATATTATTTCACTTTCATGAATAAAAAAACATTTTTCGTGGTGTTTCAATTGTTTCAATATCGGAAAAAGATTCAATCCTTCTAAATTGTGTAAATATTAGGATACTAGCTGCAGCTCCGCGTGTACTTTTTAAATTTAATACTTGGGTGAGTGCAGAGAAGAAACCCAACGCTGTAGCCAGACTCAGCAATTTTGAATGGAAAAACTGCAGAGACAACCGTCGGGGAGGTCATCAATATGGACATCTGAAAATAAAACAATGATATAATATTGTAATCATCTAAACGTCATGCACATGAGGACAAAGTATTAATAGGAATTACGAGTAACATATGGAAATAAAAGAAAAATGAAAACCAACATATTAAGCGTAATGCACGTGGAAGCCTAAGGACTGGAATTTAGACGAATGATGTAAAATTTGTAACTTTGAATGAAGTGAAGGAGCACAAAGGAGCACACTTTGACGCCTCTGATTAGAAACTCTAACAATAGAAATATCAGTTGTTTCCACAGAAAGTCCTAACAGATCACGAGACAATTGAACGATTGTCTCCACGGCTTTTAAAGGAGTGACTCTACAAAAAAAAAATTAGAAAATTTCTAAGGCATTTTTAAGCCTAGGCACCCTATATTTTAAACTATCTACTTTCAAAGCAGGCGTACACACAGAATCATCAGACCAAACGACAGATTTCACTTTCGGCACTGAATTTAATAATGATAAATCAAAATTGATGATAAAAGCCACGCAATCATCGATAACTTCATCAGACAAAGGGCTGTCATCATCAGTAGTGCTTGTTGACGGCTCGAAAATGTCGTCCAACAATTCAAGAAACTGATCTTCAGAAACAGACGACAATGTCATCCTGGCAGAAAGCGGAAACTGACTCACATACATCCTGGCAGGAGGGGATCACCTTTTGGAAAGAAATACACAAAACAAACGGATTACTCACCATGAACTGCTGCCATTGCCGTAGTCCTTCTCAAATCCATTGGTTGACCCATTAAATAGTCAAAATGTATGACCGTAGAGGCACAACCGTCACTATCTATGGCAAAACAACGACAAAAGAGTTACAATGAGAAGATAATGTGCAGATTCCCAAGTGACATCATGATAAATCTGATTACAACGCGAAAAATATATTTAAAGCATGCTTCCAACGTCAACATTCAAAGCTTAATATAAGCTAGCACCTCCACAAAAAAATTGATGTTTTGGAAAAAGTAAGGAAGCCCAAAAATTTTAATTGGGGCCCAAAAAAAGCCCTAAAAAAGCCCTAAAAAAGCCCAAAATTCTGACGTATGAAAAATTCAAAAATTCGATTGTGGAGGTGCTAGCTTAATGGACCTCCCGGAAAATTGTTCGAATTTACACAAAAATAAATCCATTTTTTTCGAAAAAAATTATATTTAAAGGTGGCGCAAGCCCCATGAAGTTTAACACGTATTTCCCATACGAAAAAAAGGCGTTTTTGTAAATTTTATTCAGAATCCTGAATATTAGCTGAATCGAGTTGAAACTCAACATCTCTCTTCACAATTTGCCCCAAAAACCCAAAAAAAACTTTTCAAGTGAAAAATGGGGTTTGCGAGTTTTTGGCGCTAATTATGATTTTTTTGCGTTTTTTAAAATGCAAATTGTTTAAATAAATTGTTACGACAATTTATTATTGTTTTTAGCAATTTTCTCTTAGAATGGATTCAGAAACTCGAGGGTTTTTCAAAAATTTTCCACTTTTTGTCCAATTTTAAATTAGAGAGAGGTTCATTAACGTTAACAAACATAATTTTTCTAACAATTTATTATTATTGTAAATAGTTTTCAATTTGAATAATGCTAGAGTTGCTTTTCTTCAAATTTTCAACTATTTCTCTACTTTTCACTTGGAGTGAGTTAAATAATTAATTAAAGTTCACAAAATTATTTGTTCAAACCATTTATTATTTTTTATAACTATCTTTTTCTTGATTGATGCAATATAGTTGCGGTTTCTTATGAAATGCTTAACTTTTTACCCACTTTTTAGTCTTTTTACATAGCAAAGTAATAAATAATGCAAGTTAACAAACATATTTGTTTAAAAAATTTATAATTGTTTATAACTATCTTCTCTTAGATAAGTGCTAACTTGCAGTTTTTTCTGAACTCTTAAACTTTTTCTCCACTTTTAACTTTTTTGTAGAGGTGCTAGCTTACATTAAGCTAGCACCTCCACTTCCTAAAAACACAAAATAATAAAAATTCAATTCCACCAGAATATTTTTCTTTTACAACGTCAATTTTCAAGCTTTTAGTAAGTAACACTATCTCTTTAATAAAATAGATTTATTTAATGTAAATTATAATTAAAATTCTTAAATAATAGCGATGTTATAAGAAAAATCGCCTTTGCCCCACCGGTCAGAGCTGCCCCTCCTTCCCCTATATCCAATTTTTTAAAATAAATTCTTGAATGGCAGAAATAATTAAAGAATCATTGAAAATTACTTAAAAATATAACATTCCTTATAAAAAGATTGTTTGTTCTTTTCGACATATAAAAATGAATGTTTAATCATTCTCATATTGTCCCCTTTTTCGTGAGAAAATTACCCCATTTCCCCTTTTTTGAGCTCCTTTTGCGCTGTGATCCCTGTGAAAATTCCACAATTTGGTAGAAATTTTTTTATTTTCTTGGACCACCAAATCTTTTTTGTTCGAAAATTCATCTCTTTTGGTAGAAACTTGATTCATCTTTTCTGCTTAAGAATGCAACTGTTTGGTTGAAAATTAATCTGTCTCGCTTGAGGATTCAATCATTTTGTTGAAAATTCGTCTTTTGGGATGAATTCAATTGTTTCTGATTTAATATAAAAATATTTTTTGATGGAAATATCAACTATTACATTTTTCGTTGAGAATTCATTTTTTTCTTGAGATATCAACTATTACATTTTTTGTTGTGATTTCATCTTTTTTGTTTGAAAACTCAACTTGGTTTGAGTTGAACTTTGTTAGACAATTTTTTTTTGCGGTTCATTCATCATTGTAGTTAAAAATAATGTTTGCCTTTGGTTGAAAATGTAACTAATTGGGTTAAATTTTTTTTTTTTTTTTAATAAAAAATACTTTTTTTTTGCTAAAAATTTAATTATTCGAGTTGAAGATTCATCATATAAGTTGAAGGTTCATCTCTTTTGTTGAAAATGTAACCATTTTGTTAAAAATCCGTTTTTTTTAAATCAATATTTTTGACTAAAAATTGATCTATTCCGGTTCAAGATTCACTATATATAATTAAAAACTAAAGGTTAACAACCACCGCAGGGTCCCACTGGGAGCAACTGTCATCTAAAAAATGACGTTCGGTGGCTTTGTCATAGGCCCTTCAGTTCTATTCAAAAGGAATAGAAATATATATATATATATATATATATTCAAAAAACAGGTTAATCAACCACCGCAGGATCCCACTGGGAGCAACTGCCATCTATGAAAATGACAACGGCTACCAGTAGAACCGCGATAAATCTCACCTATGGCCACTTCTCACGACCGTTAGATGGGTGGTCACAGGAAACAACGAAGTCACAAGGACAGCCCGGAGAAACCACCGTGTATCTTAAGGATACGGGGCAACCCAAGAATGACAGATTTGCGCATCCATCTCGCAAGTGCCTTCGCATGTTTTTGGCACGCGGGTATGGCTTTGAGGTAACGAACCAGTGATGATTGCGTACCTCCGAGAGTACCGATCGAAAGGAAAATTACTTTAACCGAATATTTTGGGTACAGTCGCTGCAGCTCCCTTTTTAGCTCTTGATACCTCTCCTCCTTTTCCGTCTCCTTGGCAGTGATTTTGTAGTCTGTCGGAGCTGATAATTCGATCACGAATATAGTTCGTTTCTGGAAGCCCTGGAGAAAAATGTCAGGCTTCGAGTGTGATATGGAGACTGCTGTCCGAAAATCGTAGTTCTAGAAAACATGGCCATTCTCGTTTTGGGCAATTGACTCTATCTCCATCTGAATGTTCGGCAGGGCAGGGTCGCGGCCGAAACCGTAAGAGCAAACAAGATGGTAATAAAGCACTCTCAGTGCCGTATTATGTCTACAGAGGTACGTGGTTCCCGCGAGAGTGGGACATCTGGATAGTATGTGTTCTAGGCACTCAGCGTATGCATGACACGCTCTGCACCTGAATTAAGTCCTCATGATCTAAGGAAAGCAAAAGTTTGCTCCTTCGACGCAGCATCAATAGTGAACCGAGTCAATGGATAAAGAAGAATAGTTTTCGATCCTGGCGCCATCTAGTAATTATTTTTCGTATTCAGTTTTGTTGGTAATATAGTTGTCTCCAACGAACAACATGATATTCCTTTTCTTTCTAATCACGACTTGATTAATATTACCTTTAAATTTTCCGTTAATCTAAATTCAAAGCCAACACCTCCTAAACGCCAGCGTTTGCAATCATCGCAGACTGTCCTACCTGGTTTGAAGTTTCACGCGTGGCCGCCAGACCACGGCCGTATATAGAAGCCACAGTTTGAGGGCAGAGAAGTAGAGCTATGTGAGCATTTTGGGCCCTAGATTCCACGTCGAATCAAAGGCTCTTCTGCACATCCAAAATTTCATGACCAACTTCCTGCATTAGGTTTCAAGATGCTTCGCCCAGTTCAGTTTGCTATCTAGGATTACCCCTAGATATTTAATCGAGTCAGAGGTCGTCAGCCTCCTACCACAAAATGCCGGGGCGTAAACTTTCGTGACCAGATCGGTCTTTTCCGGATTTTCCGAGAGCCCTGAGCTCTTGCGCCAGATTAGCAGCTGCAACCTTGGAAGACCTATCAACGTCTCTAGATGCGATCCAACTGACTAGGATTACTAAGTCATTCGAATATCCCTGGATTCCGCATTTGGTGCGAGAAATAGACCGTCCACTACAATGCACCACAGGAGGGGTAATCCCCTGTGAGCATCTCCGCGGCGCTATTCCCCTGACTAGACCTTCGCCCCATCTGGCTTCGAGTCACCTCCGGGGTAGCATGCTTCCTATCCAGCTTACTACCTGGACTGGCACGCCACTCCTCGAAGCATCTCGACAGATGACTTCCGGAGGGGTATTGCTGAGGGCACCCTCTATATCCAAGAAGGTGCCCACAGCATAACCTTCCTGTTCCAGATCTTGCTCTAATCTTGCCACTTTGAACCTCAATCCAGGGGGCCTTAATTTTGCACAGTTTAATTTCAGTAAAATTTGTCTTATGTATTGTACTGTTTTTTCCTGATACAAACTATATTCTCACACAATTGTTAAATTAATGATTTATTTATGATGATGTGATTTGTATTGTTGAATTTTGATTGCTCAAACCACTGTGTGTCAATGAATAACGTGTTAAAGAATATAATACCTATTGAATGTAATTAAATTGATTCACAGAAAATTGTATCAAAGACAAACATCACGAGGGTCTATTATATCATGAATGTACTCACCACGTAGAAGGAATGGAATCACTTCTCTTCTGTGCATCATTCGCCTGCGGCTTATGCTGCAAAATTCACACTCGCACACAATCACCTATTTTGCGCACTTGTATCACAATTAACTATTTTTGTAGTTCCGGTCCCGACATTCGTAAGAGTTTTATTTCAAATATCAACAGAGGCAAAAAACACTCCTGGCTTCCATATATTCCATGGAATAAGCTTAATTTGAATCTCTTCTACAAGTAAAAAATATCAAAGTAATCAAAATAATGTATCACAATGTTTATTTTGCAACAAAATATTAAGGAAAGTTGCTATATAAGCACATTTTAGGACACATGTACTCTCTAAATCTGAATCATTGATAAGTATACCGCTAATTTAAATCAGCGTATATACGCTGGCAAATCAGCGAGATTTAGCTGCTGAGCAGTGAAATTTCACTGATTAACAGCTAAATTTCGCTGATTTGCCTGCGTATATATGCTGATTTGAATAAACGGTATACTTATTGCTGATTCAGATTTAGAGAGTATGTAAATAATTGTGAAATATTGTTATTTTTCTTCATTTAGATATTTGCAATTATTATTATATTAATATAATTATTTTAGAAATACATATGGGGCCGTTCAAATAATACGGAACGCCTTTATGAGGGTGGGTGGGGGGCGGGTCAACTTGAGCGTTACGCTAATGTTACGTATTTTTTGAACGGCCCCTATGTTTTTATATACAATTTGGGGAAAATTTTGTACTTAATGAACTATATATCCGTTTGTGAAGGGAAATGGGAACCGCAGAACGTAAAGTCCCATATACACGTAATTTACCTCGTGTAAGAATCTAGATATGTAAAATCCAGGGTTAGGTCCGTAACACACGTCACGCAACTTACATGGCTTTCGACATGTCGAAAACTACCCCAGATAGCAAGCGTGCGGGGCACGTTACACGCACGGAATGCGAGGCACACCGTGCCTGCATGGTGCGAGGCATAGTATGCGCCGCACCGTGTAAGGGGCACGCACGTGCGAGGCATATGAGTCGCACTTCGTGATAGGAACGATATGCGGCGCATGTGCGTCGCACTTCGTGAGAGGCATTATTTATAGCATGAATATAAATAATATATATGTATATATATATATAAAATATAATAAAAATAAACTTTTCTTAAGATTTCTGGAAACATTTTCAAAACGTTTTATTTTCAAAAATTAATGTTAAAAGATTTAAAAAAAAGCTTCAATAGATTTTGTAAAGTCTCGAAAGAAATCTTGGAAATTTTAAGCATTTTTTTTTATTCTGAAAGATTTTTCAAAATTTTGGCAATAATTAAAGTCCGCTAAAAAGGTGTTTGAAAATTCGTCACTTTTAGTGGAATCCTTTTTGATTAAAATTGCAACTATTTGGTTAAAAATTAATCTGTTTTGGTTGAGAATTCGACTATTTTGGTGAAAATTCGTCTTTCTTGAATGAATTTCATTTTTTTTTAATTCAAAATGACGATTTTTTCAGTTAAAATATCAGTTATTACATTCTTTGTAGAGAATTCATATTTTTTCGTTGAAAAATCCACTCCTTGCATAAGAGTTGAACTATTTTGTTAAAAATTCATCTCTTGGATCGCAAATGTAAGTATTTTGTTTAAAATTCATGAATATTTTTGAAAATTTGTCTTTATTGATAGAAAAGTAATCTTCATGGTAGAAAATTCATCGTTTCAATTGAAAATTTATTTAATTGTATAAAAGTTAAACTACTGTTTTTTTTTAATAATGGTATTTGAGATTTATCATTTTAGTTGAAAATTCATATCTTTGGTTGAAAGTCTAACTACTTCGTTGAAAATTCGTCTTTTTTTGGTGGAAAATTAATAATCATGGAAGAAAATTAATCTTTTTGGTCAAAAATTCATCCAACCAGTGAAAAATTCCTCTTATTGGTTGAAGATATACTACTTTTTTCGATGTTATTTATATTCAATTAATGTTGCAAAATATCTGTATAAAATAATTAGAAGGCACCACATAATGATGTCTGTAGCCTCCAATGAGAAGCTACTTTTCATTTTTTTTCTCTGTTAAAGGAGTATATAATAGATTTCTGTAGGTAAATTCTGCCATCGTTATTATTATATCATTAAGCCGTTTCCCTTTCGGGGTAGGCGTGAATTGCTCGGTTGGAAAGTAGTGATGTGTGGTTATCAAAAATTCATTTTTTGAAATAAACAATGATTTGAAATTTTCCCTGGAATCTTATGAGATTTTTTTTATTCTCCTCTAGCGTTTAAAAATTCTTACAAAATTTCCAAATGCTTGGTTCAAAATCTTCAGAAATCTAAATTTTGTTCAATTTTATTTTAAATCTTTTAAAAACTTGAATTATATTTGAATCTTTTCAAAACTTCTAAAAATCTTTCAAAATTATTCGAATTTACTCCGAATTTTTGTTAAAATTCTAATACATTCTGGAAAATTGCCTTAAAATCTTTCACATTTTTTTTGACATTTTTGGAAATCTTGTGAAATGTTTTCAAATCTTTACCAATTTCGATTGAAAATTACATTTTTCAAAATAAAATATCATTTAAAATTTTCTCAGGAATCTAAAGAAATTTTTTTTTATTTTTTTGAAATCTTTCCAAATTCTTAAAAAGCTTCTAAACGTTCGTTCGAAATCTTCAAAAATATACACTTTGTTAAACATTTTTTCCAAATATTTTCAAGTTAAAAATTATTTTTGAATGTTTTTAAAACTTCCAAATATATCCTGAACTTACATTAGCGATTTCACTGATTTAATAGGATTTCAGAGGATTTAAAAAATTTCAACTAATTCTAAAATATTTCAAATTGATATATATTGTAAGAAAATATTTGAAAGAATTTCAGAAGATTCCGAGGAATTTGTCATTTATTTTAATAATTTTGAAGAATGTTAAAGGACTGTGAATATTTTAGGGCATTTGAAAAATCCAAAGCATTTGAAAGAGATATCAATAATTTTAATAAATGCCAAATATTTTAAAGGGTTTGAAATGTTTTGGGATATTTTAACAGATTTTAAGGAATTTTCAACTGATTTTATTGATTTAATTGATTCAAAACGATTTTTGAAGGCATTTTTAAAGATTAGGAATATCTTAGGGTATTTTAAAAGAATTCAAGGCATTTGAAAGAGATGTCAATAATTTCAATGAATGTCAAAAAATTTAGAGGATTTGAAAACTTTTAGAGGTTTCTTGAAGATTCCAAGGATTTTTCATTTGATTTCAGCACTTTAATAAAAAATTAATTTTGCAAAGGCTAGAACAAAAGTGATGAATGCTAAGTGTCATTCCTAACCAGCTGACGGATGACAACACGTATGACCAGATGACAACTGGTACTGATATCAGTGAGATTTCACTAGTTCATTTTAAGAGGGTTGGATAAAAAGTCAGAGCATTTTGAAAATGTTTAGAACATTTTTTTCAAGATTTAAAATTTGTATGTGCGGTTATTCATAATACAAGAAAAGTTAAACAATTTATTTTGACGGCTTGTTTCATAAAAAAAAAATATCAGAGTCATAGCATTTTCAAAATTTTAAAAAGCAAAGGAAAATGAAAATTTCACGCCGACCAACGCACGATATGAAAAAAGTCGAAATGAGGAAAACGTTGATTTTTGGATGCCCTACAAGATTATTATAACAACTCTTTAAATTTTTTGGAAACATAGAAAATTCAAATTTTCATCGCACAAAAAATAATGAAAAATCAAAACATTCATTTTTCGGTCAAACTATGCAAGATACGAAAAAATACTTTTTTTAAATTGTGCACTCAAAACAGACCCACAAAAATTTTGTATTAATCACATTTTGATAAGATGCCTATTTTTTGTATTAAACGTAAATGAATAACATTGACAATTTTTTTTAAATGTGATAAACGACACAAGGTAAGAACAAAAATTATTGGACAAAAGTGGTTTACGCAATAAAGATCTACTAATTTTTTATCAATTATTTTCAAGTAGGATGGGTATTTTTTGTTCAAATCGTGAAAAATAACATTGAAAATAAATTGATTAATTTTTTGATAAAACGACACAAGGTGCAATCAAATGTTAATTAAAAAATTGTTCTTTTATAAGATGCGCACGTTTCTTAATTATAGAAGCAAGACAATAAAAATACTCTTTTTTCAATATCAATGCTGAGAATAAAAATTAATACAAAATAAAGTGCAAATAATAAAGCCGAGAGAGCTTTAACAAAAGAGAATTCAAAATGACCAAACGACAGATGTCGATGCTTTGACCTTTAATTTTGAAAGGTCTGTGCAAAAATATGGAGAAAGTACAAAGACCGAGCGCGCAGCGCCCCTGTCTGGAACTATGTCGGAACTTACATCAGAAGTCTGCTTTCGTTCACGTCCAAACACAGTTTTCTATCTGGATCTATCCGGCTTTGAAGTGAACATCGGAAAAAGAAAACTGAATTATTTGCTCGACTGAATCTTATGCGGCCCTATATGGAAATCCGTCGAAGCAAATTAGAATACTGGATTTGTTTGTCTGAAAACGCTTTTCTATCTGGCTCTATCCGGCTTTGAAGCTTACGTCGGGAATAGAAAGTTGAATTATTTGCCCGACGGAATCTCATGCGGCCCTATATGGAAATATGTCGGAACTTACATTAGAAGTCTGTTTTCGTTAATTTCTGAAAACAGTTTTCTGTCTGGAGCTATCCGGCTTTGAAGGGAACTTCGGAGGCAGGAAACTTAATTATTTGCCCGACGGAATCTTATCTGGCCCTATCTGGAACTATGTCGGAACATATATTAGAAGTCTGTTTTCGTTCATTTCTAAAAACAGTTCTCTGTCTGGAGCTATCCGGATTTGAAGGGAACTTCGGGAGCAGAAAACTGAATCATTTGCCCAACGGAATCTTATGTGGCCCTATCAGGAACTGTGTCGGAACTTGCATTAGAAAACTGGTTTCGTTTAAGTCTAGAAACATTTTTCTATCTGCATCTGTACGGCTTTGATGAGAACATCGGAAGCAGAAAACTCCATTATTTGCCCGACGGAATCTTATGCGGCCCTGTCTGGAACTGTGTCGGAATTTAAATTAGGATTCTGTTTTCTTTCAATTATAAAAACAGTTTTCTATCTGGATCCATACGGCTTTGCAGCGAACATCGTAAACAGAAAACTAAATTCTTTGCTCGATCGAATGTTATGCGGTCCTATCTCGAACAAAATCGGAACTTTCATGAGAAAACTGGTTAAGTTTGTCTGAAAATAGTTCTCCATCTCGATCTATCCGGCTTTGAAGCGAACATCGTTAACAGAAAACTGAATTATTTGCTCGACTGAATCTTATGCGGCCCTATCTGGAACAATATCGGAACTTACATTAGAAAACTGTTTTCGTTTGTCTAACAACAGATTTCTATCTGGATTTAATTTCTTAAGCTGCAAATTTAACGAGGCAATTTTTTGTTTAAAATTTAATTATTTGGTTGAAAATTGACTTTTTGGTCCAAAATTAACTTTTTGGTTGAAAATTCGCATTTTCGATTTAAAAATTCAACTAATTGGTTGAATATTGTAATACTTTTTTAAAAATTCGTTTTCATAGTTGAAGAAAATTGAACTATTTTTTCCAAAGTTTTTTTTTGTTGAAAATTAATTTCTTAAGCTGCCAATTTAACTAGGCAATTTTTTGTTTAAAATTTAATTATTTGGTTGAAAATTAACTTTTTGGTTGAAAATTCGCATTTTTGATTTAAAAGTTCAACTAATTGGTTGAAAATTGAAATACTTTTTTAAAAATTACTTTTATTAGTTGCAGAAAATTTAACTATTTTTTTAAAAGTTTAATTTTTCTTTGTTGAAAATTAATTTCTTAAACTGCAAATTTAACTGTACCATTTTTTGTTGAAAATTAATCGCTTTTAGTTCAAAATTCAATTATTTGGTTGGAAATGAACTTTTTGGTTGAAACTCATATTTTCTGGTTAGAAAATTCTACTATTTGGTTAAAAATTAACTTTTTGGTCTAAAATGGACTTTCTGGCTGAAAATTCGCTTTTTCAATTTAAAAATTCAACTACTTGGCTGAAAGTTGAAATACTTTTTTAAAATTCGTTTTCTTTGTTAAAGAAAATTTAACTATTTTCTTAAAAATGTTTTTTCTTTTGTTGAAAATCAATTTCTTAAATTGCAAATTTAACTATACAATTTTTTGTTGAAAATTATTCGATTATAGTTTTAAATTCAATTACTTGGTTGAAAATAACTTTTCTTTTGAAACTCATATTTTCTGGTTAGAAAATTGTACGATTTAGTTGAAAATTAACTTTTTTGTTGAAACTCATATTTTCTGGTTAGAAAATTGTACTATTTAGTTGAAAATTAACTTTTTTGTTGAAACTCATATTTTCTGGTTAGAAAATTGTACTATTTGGTTGAAAATTAACTTTTTTGTTGAAACTCATATTTTCTGGTTAGAAAATTGTACTATTTGGTTGAAAATTAACTTTTTGCTGCTTAGGATGGTTAGCTGGTGCTAATTGCATACATGTCCAGTAGCCAACTAGAAAAATGTATAATTCTGCATAGAAATGTTGAGCGACAGGCCATTAACGAGAATATTATCGAGACTATCAAAAATTTCTCCTGAAAATATCACATGACAGTTTATCTACAAGATGATACATTTTTGTAGTGTCGAGCTTACGAGATCTGTCCGGAAAGTATCCGACCTTGTGCTCTAATTTTTTACCTAGTTATGCTATTGTCAAAACAGGTATTCACCATTCAGGGGGACCTCTGTGAGGCCCCCTACCAAGTGACATGGACCTGCGAATCTTTAGTCGTCTAGTGGACGCCGTTGCGTGAAGGTGTAACCACGTACGCGTCACATTTAAGGATGACGGAACGCACCGAACAAAGAGTGTGCATTAAATTTGGCCAAAATCTTGGTCATTTATGTACGGAAACCATAGTTATGATTCGGAAAGTGTATGAGTGATACGCAAATTAGAGAGTGGTTTAGGCGATTTAAAAGTGGTAATTCTCCAATGGAGAGTGACCCTTTCTCTGGCAGTCGCGCAACAACCAAAACATCTCAATATGTGGAACGAGTGCCAAGACAACGCACTTGCCCATTCATCGCAGCTTATTCAGCAATTTCTGTTGAAATGAGGCCTTACTCAACTTCAGCAACCCCCACACAATCCTGACCTGACTCATTGCGATTTCTAGCTGTTTTCCGAATTGAAGTATTCTGCGAAAGGAAAACGATTTCAAGAATTAGCTGAAATAAAAGTGAATGAGATGGAGCAGCTGTTAGCTATTCCGAAAGGTGACTTCAAGAAGTGCTTCCGCAAGTGGGAGGATCGCTGGAAGAAGGTTGTGGCATCCAAAGGGGAGCAATTTGAAGGGGATATCATCAGCATTGACCACAAATAACTCTTACTCCTGATAACGCACAAGGTCGGATACTTTCTGGACAAACCTCATATTACAGGGTGTCCAGCGATAAAGAACGTGAAAACCAGGAATTATACGGGAAATGTACGGGATTTCATTTTTGAAGCGGGAATTTTCTTATTTTTCATGTATGGGATCAGTGGTGCATTTGAAGTTACTGCGCAAAAAAATTCAAAAAGTCACTGACTTATCAAACAGCCCTCGTACATGAATTGATGCAAATATTTTTAAAAATGATATATTTTTGATAATATTTGGTAAAATATCAATTTATATTTTCATAAATAAATGAGATGAACAAATTCCAAATTTCGGAAGTTCAAGTACAATGAATTCGTTCCTTCCATTCAAATAGTTTGAGTTTAAGTTAAAAATCTAAGTTAACCACAAATAATAATAAATATTTTTTGCAACACCCACCTCAAAGGTTGACGTTTTCATGCTTTTTAATTGATGCCTTAAGGACCGTATTTTAGCAGAGTGTGTGCGAAAAACTTTTCGCGCATGCGCAGTTTGAAGATGGCTTACTTTTGGCACTGGTGAAAAATCTGCCGATGCGCGCTTTCGAGATGTGGTACTTTAGACACTGGTATAAGCAACTTTAAACACTCGTTTTGGTATTTTTTTGAAATAAATTTATATTTAACTTGAACAAATCTTTTAATGATTGAAGTTTCGTTTTTAAAGTTGTGTAGCATTTTTCGTCCGTCGTACAAAAGGGCATATGCGCCAACATTTGGCACAGCAAAAGAGCATAAGCGCTAACATTTTTTTTCATAACGTTTTTTTTACATAATTTTTTTTCAAAGCTTTTTTTTCTTTAAATTTTGTTTCAAACATTTTTTTCACAATATTTTTTCACCAAATTTTTGTTTCCAAACATTTTTATTCAAAAATTTTTTTTCTGATTTTTTTCAGACAATTTTTGTTCTAAAATTTTTTTTCAACAGAATTTGTTTACAAAATTTAAAAATATTTTCTTTTAAGATTAGTATTTTTCGTTAGCTCCTACTAACACAACTTTTTCGGACGGGCGTTGCAAAAAATAGCGTGTGACATACGTGTGCATAGGTGATTGCTACTAGCGTGATTGCATCATTCGGCTGTGGCTCGAAGCACTCGTCTACGTTTTCACACTCACTTCGCTCGTGCGCTAACCACCGACTCATGCTTCGAGCCTCCGGCTTATGCTGCAAAATTCACACTCGCACACAATCTAAAAGCCTCTAATAAAGTAGAATTAATTTTTAGTTTATTGTTATATGACGTGGTTTTGCATGTTAGCCAACTGCGCTTTTAAAAACCTGTTATTTTCATAATTTTGTTATTTTCGTGAATGATAATTTTTTCATTCCTGTTTTTTTTACAGTATAATCTTTTTTAAGCTGACATTAAACAAGTTTTTGAACACCTGAGAGATTTGAACTGATAAAAATACATTAGAAACAAATTTAGACGTCGAAGGAAACAAGAACAGAAAAAGTATGTTTTTGAAATTTTCACTTTTGTATTTTATAAATTATTTCATTCTAGCTTACTTAGAAAACGACTTCGAATAACTTAAGATTTTATCCTAAAAAGAATACACTGTAAAATAAATCATGAGATAAAATAACAAAAATGTAGATACTGATAAACACACATTTTAAAAATGGAAACATGAGAATTTTTTAATTGTGTTGTTTATCTATTTTACAATCTCTGATCTTCCTGGATTTTTTCTGATATATTTTTATCCGTAAAAAGTGATAAAGTATCAAACAGATTTTTCAAAGCTAGCTAAAAAAATGTGTAATATCTCGTACCCAAGAAAGATCAATTTTGAAAAAAGCAGTTCAGTGTCGAAGCAAAACGACATTTTAACACAATTGTAGAATTCACAAGGAAATAATGGAAGTAAAAAAAAAATAATAATTTCAACCAAAATTTGAAGAAAAAATAACAAATTGTAAAACGAAATTAGAATCAAGTCAGCCAGAAAAGTCCCCTAAGTTTTTTAAGTTAGAAGTAAAAAAGACGAATTTTCAACAAAACAGTTACATAATCAAACGAGCAATATGACTTTTCAACAAAAGAAATACTTTTCAACCAAATAGTTCGAACTTTATACCAATATAGTGGAAAGTGTAAAGGAACGCATGATTTCTCAACTAAGTAATTATATGTTCAACCAAAACAGATGAATTCTCAATGAAAAATGTAATCGTTTATTTTAATTCAGCTACAAAATATTTTAATTTGAAATCAATCACAGTTGAATTCCACCAAAGAAGACGAATTGCATTTTTGAGTTGCATCGTCGTTATGATGTTCACGAAAGCAGGTGGAAGGGATAAGGGAGGGGAGTGGGAGTGGGAGGGAAAGGCGGTGCAGGAGCTGAAAGAATGTGTGTGCCTGGGCTTCCTGTTTTAGAGAAATAAGGGAGTGGATCATCAAATAAAAGAGGGAGTGAGGAGGGCAAATTTAGTCATGAGGCAGGTGTGGGGGTTGGCAAAGAAGTTGTTCGTAGATAATTTTTGAAGGAAAATGAAATTGTTCGACTTGCTGGTGATAAATGTGCTATTTTATGGAGTGAAGGCGTTGGGTCGGAAGGAAAGTGAGGAAGTAAATAGGATACAGGAGAGGTATGTATAGTATACACTGGGGTTGGTAAGGAACACGCTTAATTATATTGTTCGGAGGGAGACAGAGTTCCTCCCTCTTGAGAGGGAGGAACTAAGCTTGTTAGGGAGTGTTAGTGGGAGAAGGAGAACGGGCGGAGAGGGAAGATGGAGATTGAAAGAGAAAGGTATTTTAGAAGAAATGGGCTGCAGAGGGATGAAGTGAGAAGGATACATGAGGAGGGAAGAAAGGTGTATGAGGTGGTCAAGAAGAACGGAATGGAGAGAGAGAGAGAGCGAGATAAAGGTTTTTGTGTGATAAAAGAGAGAAAGGAAGTCAGGAGCTTATAGCTAGGATGAGATGTGGTTGCATGGAGGCTTTTAATAGGTTCTGGCTTCCTAGGGAAAAGAGAGTGTGCGAATTGTGCGGAAACGGGTTGAAAAGAAAAGGAAGTAGATATAAGTGAACTGTAACTATTGTAAATAGTAGATTAGTAACAGGTATTAACCGCGGAGGCAGAGATTGGAAATGCGAGGCAAGGCGAAAGATAGGGACAGGCGTGCGAGGCGAAGCGATAAGAGCGAGCGGTCCTAGAGTTAAGGTATGGATAGATGTTAGTAAGGATCAATTTTATGACAATTCTGTAAAACATGAAGAGGTGCGCAAGGCAATTTTTGAGGGGCAGCAGGCCAAAAAATAAACGTTTGTCTACAAAGGTCTATCAAGTTTGCTGATAGATTTTGATTCGTGTAATTTGTTTTATTCAGTATGCATCAAATGTGATGCGGAAAATTATGTAATATCGTAATTTATAGTTGGGCGACTTGATAAACATAAAATTTATAAATAAATTTGCAGAGGACTCCATTTGGAAATTTCCGAATGCGAAATTGATGGTTTAGAAATTCATTGCTAGGTGACTTGATAAATTTTTTTAATTTATACAGGAAAGTGGAAACTTGCCAGTTTTTTAATGTTGGAATAATGAATGTGGAAAATTTTGTA
Organism: Andricus grossulariae; assembly: GCA_011634705.1. Lineage (NCBI taxonomy): Eukaryota > Metazoa > Arthropoda > Insecta > Hymenoptera > Cynipidae > Andricus > Andricus grossulariae. The sequence continues at coordinate 215,215,481 of JAABKJ010075445.1, read as the reverse complement.
ATATCGTAGTTTATAGTTAGGCGACTTGATAAACTTGGAATTTATAAATGAATTTGCAGAGGGCTTTATTTGGAAAATTCAGAATTCGAAATTGATGGTTTTGAAATTCAATGCTGGGTGACTTGACACATTTTTTTATTTATAAAAAAAAGTGAACACCTGCCAGTTTTGTAATGTTGGAATTATGAATGTGGAAAATTTTGTAATATCGCAGTTTATAGTTGGGCGACTTGATAAACATAAAATTTATAAATAAATTTGCAGAGGACTCCATTCGGAAATTTCCGAATTCGAAATTGATGGTTTTGAAATTAATTGCTAGGTGACTTGATACATTTTTTTTTATTTATGAAGGAAAGAGAAAACTTGCCAGTTGTTTAATGTTGGAAATATGAATGTGGAAAATATATTAATATCGTGATTTATAGTTATGCGGCTTGATAAACTTAGAATTTATAAGTGTATTTGCAGAGGGCCCCTTTTGGAAATTTTAGAATTCGAAATTGATGGTTTTGAAATTTATTGCTTGGTGACTTGACACACTTTTTTTATTTCTAAAGAAAAGTGGAAACTTGCCAGTTTTGTCATGTTGGGATTATGAATGTGGAAGATTTTGTAATATCGTAATTGATAGTTGGGCGACGTGATAAACTTGGAATTTATAAATAAATTTAAGGATGGCCCTATTTGGAAATTTCAGAAAACGATATTGATGGTTTTGAAATTTATTCCTGCGTAACTAAATACATTGTTTGATTTATAAAGAAAAGTGGATACTTGCCAGTATTGTAATGTTGGAATTATGAATGTGGAAAATTCTGTAATATCGCAATTTACAGTTGGGGGACTTGATGAACTTTGAATAAAAAAAATTAATTTTCAACCAAAAAATTTAATTTTCAACCGAAGCAGGTTAATTTTCAATTGTACAGCTGCATTTTTATCCAAAAAATAATAAATTTCTACCAAAAAATATCAAATTTTCGCACAAAAAATGCAATAGTTAAATTTTCAGAAACAAATTTAATTTTCATTTTAAAAAAACTCATTTTTAACCCAAAAAATACATTGTAAACCAAAAAGTTAAATTTTCAGCAAAGAGGATTAATTTTCTACCAGAAAGGATCAATTTTTAACAAAATACATGGATTTCGAACTAAATATTTGAATTTTTTAGGGATTTGCAACCAAATGGTTGAATTTTCAACTAAAAAGATCAATTTTTCACAACAAATGGAATAGTTACATTTTCTGTTAAAACCATTACTTTGAAAAACAAATAAAGGAAAATTTTCAACAAAATAGTCAAGTTTTTAAACGAAGAGATGAATTTTGTACTAAAATGATGAATCTTCAACCAAAAACATTAGTTTTTAACAACATATTTCAACAAAACAGCATTTTCAACCTGGAATACTAAGTTTTAAGAATAAATATAATCAGTGATATTTAAATCACAAGAGATTTTAATTTTAAATAAAAAATAGTTGAATATAACTAAAAAAGACGAATTCTCTACAAAATACTTGAATCCTCAACTAAAACAGATTAATTTTTAACCATACATTGCAAATGAAGAATCATTGTTATTCAATTTCATATTGCAGAAAGATGAATCCTGAACAAAAAATGTAGTAGTTGATGTTTCAACCAAATAATATTTTAATTAAAAATTAAAAACAGTCGAATTCAACCAAAAAAGAAGAATTTTCAACATGAGTTGAATTTTTAACCAAGAAAGATTTTTCAGTCAAAAGAAAGAAAAAATTGTTGAATTTTCAAACAGAAAGGTGAATTTTCAACCAAGAAGATTAATTTTCTATTAAAAGAACGAATTTTTAACCAAAAATGAAATAATTAAATTTTCAGCTAAAAAAAATTAATTTTCAACCAAAAAATTTAATTTTCAACCGAAGCAGGTTAATTTTCAATTGTACAGCTGCATTTAGATCGCGTTAACTCTAGCAGGCCGCAAAAGCCACTGTTCCCGGACAGAAATGCAGCCGGGAAAACGTACTTTCGACTAGGGGACGAAGAAAAATTAATTTTGTGTTGTTGAAAATTCAACTGTTTCAGTTGAAGATTCATTGTTTCAGTTGAAAACTCATCTTTTTGTTTTAAAATTCAAATACTCCAGGTGAAGATTCATCATTTCACTTGAAAATCCATCACTTAGGTTGAAAATTGAACTATTTTCAATTGCAATTTTTGGCTCTGTTGTGTTAGAAGATGTTCAGGATGAACGTCATGAATCAAAATAAATGTTTGCGTCTAGCGGCAAATATGAATGACCGGGAATTTGAAATCGTCCGCCAAATCTCCACCCTGAATTAGTTACTTTTTCTAAGGAACTTCCCCAAAATTGCACCTATTTTTAAATAATCCTCAAGCCAGATAAAAATGATTGCTACGGCGAAATCCTGTTAAAATATATCCCAATGCGACTTTTTTTTCACTCGGAACGTTTTAATTGATAAAATTGTACAAATTGACAGGATTGCAAAAAAATGTTCATTCAGACATTTTGTTATGCTGATTTCACATCCGAATTCGGTCTTGTTGTTGTATCAATGACATCAGATAAAAAATGGTGTTATTTATTTCTCATAACTGCCATGACGCAACATTCTTTTCCCATGCCATATAATTCTTTGATGGTCGATAATCGAGAGTGTATTGGGCATTTACATAAGTTTTCGATGTGATTTAACACATAAGTGCGTGTGACTGGCGTGCAGGTGCAAAACGTAATGGATAATGATCAACAGGCGTAAAATAAAGTATTCAAAGCCGGAGACAGCCATTTGAAGGGAGTGCCGTGTTAAATACACAAGTGGAAAAATCGTATATGCGTCCGTGCACTTGTGAACGTACCTATCCATAATCATATAATATGTACTACATATCAAGGGAGCAACTTCCGTCAAAGCTAATTTCCGGTTTATCTATGCGCCGCACCGCGCTGGCATATACATACATACATACATACATACATACATATATATATATATATATATATATATATATATATTATAGTACGAATAGATAGGACGATTGACGAAGACCTTGCCAACGTGATTATACCAATAACGACTAACCATCCTCTGAATAAGAAGTTTTTCAAACCAGTTAATGAAGCACAGATAGTTCGTGCAAAAATATATTAGGATAACCCATTTTAATTTTATAAGTTTGTATCTGCATTTGTATCATTTATTGTTCACGAGATTGCGCATTGTGAAATGCAGAGGAAATGTTTGAAAGGACCAGAATTATCATGGTTCATATAATATCTTGATTATACATTATCGAGAAAAATAAAATGTACAACTAACCAAATTGTTGCAAGAATTATTTCTTCAGTTCCAGATAGTCTCTTCTACATTCACCCTCATGCTCAGTAATTCAACTTCATCCCCCACCAATTCCATTCCCTGCGTCTGCCTTTTCAACCATTCCTGAATTTCCTTGTACCTTTTTGTCAAGTCTTCCTTCATCCACAAGCCTGTGCCTCTCAATCTGCCGTCGGCATTCAGCAGGTCCTTTTTGTTCTCCTACGTCTTTACCTTAAGGAGCATCCCTTCGATTATTTTTCTCGAGTTTTTTATTTTAGCCACAATCTTCTTGTGTCCGGCCAAGACACCCACCACATTCATGACTTCGTTCTTCTCCCCACTGACAAACAGTACTTTAGGAATCCTCCTCCTCTACGCTCTCTTTTTCCTTTCTCTGTTTCAATTATCTGAAGTTAGCTTGTGCGGCTGGTTTCTCGAAGTTGAATCTTCCTCTACCGCCTGGAATCCAATCGCTGTCATTTCTCTTTTTTCCTTTTCTTTCTGTAATTTGTTCATCTTCGAGCTAAGCTGCTTAAACTTTGCCACGAGATTATGCATCGTTTTCTCAAAGCTTCTCCAGTAGATCTCTCTTTCCATCATCATCTGCGCTCTTTCCTTCTCCCACTCCATCGTCATGCCCGCAATATACTTGCCTAGCTGCACTTCCAACATATCCACTGCCTGCTTCCAAGCCCCCTTTATAACTTCACTTGCTTTCTTCATCCACTTCTTCTCATCGATCATCTTGCTTTGTTCGTGTGATAGCAGTTCTCCTGTTCCGAATTCTATGAATTCCTTGAATTCTATGAATTCCTTGAATTCTATGAATTCCTTGAATTCTATGAATTCCTTGAATTATATGAATTCCATGAATTCCGCGAATTCTGTGAATTCCATGAATTCCGTAAATTTCACGAATTCCGTGAATTCTGTGTATTCCATGAATTCCACTAATTCCGTGAATTGCATACATTCAGTCAATTGCGTGAATTCTGTGAATTGCGTGAATTCTATGCATTTCGTTAATTCCATGAATTTCATGAATTCCGTGAATTCCATGAATTTAATAAATTCCGTGAATTCCATAAATTTCGCGAATTCCTTAAATTCAGTGAATTCATTGAGTACCATGAATTTCATGAATTCCGTGAATTCTATGAATTCAGTGAATTCTGTGAATTTCATCAATATCGTCAATTCCATGAATTCCGTGAATTTCATGAATTCCATAACTTTCGTGAATTTCGTGAATTCATTGAATTCCATGAATTCCACAAATTCAATGAATTCCGTAAATTCTATTAATTCTATGAATTCCATGCACTGCATAAATTCAGTGAATTCTATGTATTCTATTAATTTTATGAATTCCTTGAATTCCGTGAATTTCATGAAGTCCTTGAATTCCGTGAACTCCTTCAGTTCCATGAATTCCGCGAATTCCGTGAATTTCACAAATTCAGTGAATTCTATGAATTCTATGAATTATGCAAATTTCCTGAATTCCATGAATTCTGTAAATTTCCTGAATTCCATGAATTTGGTGAATTACATGAATTTGGCGAATTCCATGAATTTGGTGAATTCCATGAATTTCGTGAATTCCTTCAATTTTGTGAATTTCGTGAATTCCTCGAATTTCGTGAATTCCTTGAATTTCGTGAATTCCTTGAATTCCGTGAATTCCTTGAATTCTGTAATTCCTTGTCCACAATTTTTGACTTATAAACGCTACAATACATGTATTGGAATGCTGGAGGGTGGGTGACTCACGATTTACAACACTTACAATACATGTATTGCAATTTCGTCATTCCAATACCGTGTTTGCAATTTTACCTTACGCTTGTATTGTAGAAGTGTTGAAAATAATTTGCTGATTTGCAACGAGCCGTGAATCATGAATATTTTTGACAGTTGTTGTGCATGTGTATCAACATAAAAACTCCAAACCTTCTGTCGATAGGCATTTTTCAATAAGCTTTCCTTGTAATTATTTTTCCAGTCTTTTCACCTGACAATGTTGATAGCATTGCCTGTGTTTGATTCACTGGCATTGACTGAAATCCTAAAAACAAGGGACCATCGAGTATGCTTACAGTTATTACAAAAAATAACTGTTATTACAACTGTTTGCTACGAGCTCACTAAGTTCAGCTTGAACTTTTGCACACAAAAATAGTCACCAAAGTCAAACAGTCACAAAGTTAAAAAGTCACAAAGTCACCCAGTCTGAATATTACAAGTCACAAGTCACTTAGTAATTTTTTAATCACCCATGCACTTTTAGAACTGCACTTATTTTACCAAAGACGCTGCCACAGACTATTACACGACGATTTACTGACTCAAAAATGTACTATCTGGTCGTAGGACCAATGTTTTGACCGAAATTAAAGCAATGGACTGTATTCAAACTCTTCATTCTTTTTCCTGACGGATAGTAATGCACTGGTTTACATAAAAGAATTTTCCACAATTTATTCCATTTTACAAGGCTGACGCCAAAAAGCGCGGTCATTTATTGATTAAAAGAAATAAATTAAAAGTGTTTAAAATGACTAATCTCGCTTCCAGCAACAGGCGAACTAAACTCAATGGTAGACGAAAATTAGAAAACGACAGCGAGTATGTGTAAATCTCTGAGTATGTGTATGAGTAATTGAAATAAGACGTGTACATGTAAATAAGAAAATAATGAACAAAGACCGGTTGAAGAAATCAATATTTTGACGTCGCAGCTGATTGGAGAAGCATTCAGCAATTAAATTAGACTTACATAAACCAAATAGAATTAATGAAAACAAGTAAAATTGCATATAAATCTCGAACAATACGTTTCCTTCTCTTCTTTCTCCTTGGCAGTGATGCTGTATTCGGAAGGAGCTGAGAATTCGATCACGAATATAGTTCGTTTCTCGAAGTCTTGGAGAACAATGTCAGGCCTCGACGTATTTTCAACTTTTAAGCGAAATAGTTGAATTATTATCAACCCGCAAATATAAATCTTTAAAAAGAAAGTTGATTCACAACCAAATAGGTTAACTTTTAACCAAATGGTTGAATTTCCAGCGAAAGACATGAGATTTCAAGCAAATAGTTGAACTTTCAAACGAGGATATGAATCTTCAAGCAAAAAAATAAAATTTCAACAAAGTAGTTCAACTTTCAACCAAGTCCCCATATCACCAGGCATTTGACTCAATCCGTGGTTGATAATGAAAAACCGAGTTTGCCCAAGAAAAAGTTTCTTAAAAAAATAATCTATTTGAGGACAATAGTTTTGATCAGTTCAACTGCAGAATATAATTTTCTCCAACCTTCTTCAAGCAACTGAGTAACTAAACTTAAATAATGCTGAAGAATGAAATTTTTAATTTATTTTGCGATATATAAACATGTAGTCTCGTTTCTATGCACAGAAATGATAACACATTCATATAATATAATAGAGTTCAACATAATATCGAACATTTAGCAGTTTTGACACACTTTAATCGTGTGCAAAGGACGATACAAGTGATGAGAATCCGTTTTTATAAGAGTCGTATCAATCAGGGAAGAAAATTCTCAGTTGGCAATGAGCTTTCAGGGTTATTAAAACTAAAATATTCGACTTTTTAAAAGTCAACATTTTTCTTTCATTGTAGTAAAAACTGAGCCTTTGAAATGCCAAATTTTTAATCCTAAGCTTCAAGAAATTGAACAGTTCAAAGATTTCTGGTTAAAAAGTAGAAATCGACACTACGCCGTCATTCTCAATATTCTATAACAGCAGTCAAATATTCATGAATATTAGAGAATTGTTTTCATTTTAAGTAGAATATTTCAAAAATAATGTGTTATAAATAGAAAGTTTTATACGGAAACTATATATGAGTAGTAGCTGAAATTTAATAAAAGCCTGTTATTATTAACCCGATTCAGGAAAGTCTTGTAAAATCATATTATTATTGTTCAATATTTAATACTCGAACTATACTTCAATCTTTAATATCATTATTCAATTTATATTTATAGTTAATCAACTTAAAAAATGTTTAAAACATAATATTGAAAAATTGGTTTAATAACGGATTTTTAAATTGTTTATATGATTCAAAGTCAACTGATTTCTTGCAAAAAAGTTTCCTGATGCTTATCGAGTATATGTTTTTTTCCGGGAGACAAAAATTGAAAAAATAGTGGCCACCCTGCACAGGAATTGTGAGGCCTTATCAACTAAACAATTTCCCAATTAACTCTACTTACATCAGGAATCAAAAACGAGGGTCTGATGGTGGCAAGCAAAGCCAATTTCTGTGCAGGAGTTTTCGCCTTGTTGGCACGCAACATTAGGTTGCGCATACTCCTGCTGTGTCTGATGGGAATATCGGACATCAATTCGACACCTCCAGCAACAATTGTGTCATAAACGCCACAGGCGATTAATCCCATTCCAGTTGTTAATGCTTGATTGCTACTGATGCAGGCCTGAGTAACGGTGTGCGCTGGAGTTCTCTCGCTGTATCCAGCAGCCAATGCAGCTTCACGAGCGATGTTTGATGTCCTGACTTCTTGGAGAACCGTTCCGTAGATGACGTAGTCAATCGCTTCTTTCGAGATGCCGACCTTCTTTTGCAAATTGCTGAAAAGGGTATTAAGAGATTATTAATCATGATTCAATGCCGAGAAAGAGAGAACCAATTGGACAATTTGAATCGGTCTGAAACTTCAGTGAATCCGCAATCAGGTACTTCTTTGACCTTGAAAATAGCGCCACTTGAATCGAAGACTTTAAGCAGGGTGTCTAGCGTTTCTTTATCAAAAAAATGCAAGGACTTTTCCAGGGTTTCCAGGACAAAAAAGTTAATTTTTCCAGGTACCTTTTTTTTACAGCGAAAAGATACTTTTCACGAAATATAGTAGAATTTGATGTGCTTGAAGTTCTGAACGAAATTTTTTCCTGATGACTTTGTTAACCAGAAAAAGTGCTCAAATGTTTGTTTATTAATATTGGAAATAATTTATTATTGAAACAGAATTATAATGCATATTTCAAATTGCAATTGGAACAATATTTATGGGTGAAATAGAAATGGGGAAAAATATTTCGTTCATTTGAACGTTCGGAACTATCTATAAAGTATAGTACAATTTGGAAGCACTTTAAAGTTTACTCATTAATAGAAAATATGAGAGCTTCACCAGGTGGAATAGAATTTACACAATTTTTACTGAAAATTGGAAATAGCGATGTTAATGATAAAGATGACAACTTTCTATTACCAGACAACATAGTAGCATCATATAATGCTGATACTGTTGAAGATACATACTCTGTTATTATCAATAATAAACAATATAATGAAATAGCAAATAATGCTATATTATCTGCAAGAAATAAAGACGTTGAAGAAATAAATCAAAGAGTCATACAGATATTAGACTGTGAAGGAGAAAGATTGTATACAAGCATTAATAGCACTGAAAATTGTGATATTGAAGATCTATGTATTAGACCGGAAAATTTGAATACTTTATTTCATTCAAGTATTCCACCTCATGAATTGAGGTTACGAATTAACTGCGTGGTTATGCTTATTAGAAATCTTAGTAATAATGAGGGTTTATGCAATGGTATGAGGTTATTAATAAAGGAATTATCTAACAATCTTCTTAAATGTGAAATTTTAACTGGAAATAAAAAAGGTACAATTGTATTCATAAACCGCATAACACTTTACTGCAATGATTATCATTTTACATTTACCCGGAGACAATTTCCGTTTAAATTAGCATTTGCTATGACTATTAATAAAGCCCAGGGGCAAACGTTTAATAAAATTGCCATCGATTTACGAAAGGATATTTTTAATCATGGACAATTGTATGTAGCATTATCAAGAGTCCGTTCTTTCAATAATATAAAGATTTACTTAGGTTGTCTGAGAAGTAGAGAAACAATTAAAAATTTCGTGTATAAAGAAATATTAAAATAAAATTGGTATAAATGAGTATTGAAAAATAATAATTTACTACATAAACATTGATCGTATTATAAATAAAAAACAATAATTTAATAAAATATTCATCAAAATTTGAAAATTGGGATATAAACGGTATTTAAACAAATTACATTTATGCGAATTGATAAATTTATGTATCGAGGTGAGACAAGTCCCAGACGATTGGCGAAACGCGATTATCGTACCCATATATTACTACTATCCAACCGAGCAATTCACGCCTACCCCGAAAGGGAAACGGCCTAATGATATAATAATAATAATAATAAGAAGAAGGGTAAGACTGAGGAGATTGGTGTTAAAGAATTTGTAGATCTGCTAGAAAATTTGAAAACTGTCCAGTGACTGTTGACAAAAAAGGAAACTACTGGAAAGTTTTCGAACTACAGATGGATGCGTACATCATATTGAACAATGCGAGTGAAAACAAAGAGACTGGGTTCTCAATAACTAAGTTCTCACCAACGGTGTTTCAAGAATTGCTGTCAGTGTGTGACATTAGGGTGATCTAAAAATTCGACTTTCGATTTTTGGTGATCGATCCGTACTACTTAATTGGTCGGTCAACATTGATCCGTCCCCCGGACTTTTAAAATTAACATGGGGTTTCAAATGAGAACAACTCGTTTTTTGAAAAAATGGAAAAAAAGGAGACTTGTTATTTCCTTTTTGTAAATGCCTCAAAAAATGGAATGTAGAAGTTTTATGTAAAATGCATGCTGAAGACGGTATTTTTTTAACATTAATTATTTTTATTCGATAAGTGAGAAGTTTCCAAGTGTTTTTGAAGTAATTTTCAATTGGTTGAACAATTATTATTTGTGTGAACAATTTTTTGCCCAGTGACAATATACTCTAATAAAATATTAATAAGAATGGAAATTTGTAGAGTTTGTTATGATAAGAGAGAGTATAATGTTAAGAAATAAAAGACACAAAATTTTGCGGAAAATGCTCAAAGAAAGGAATCATCTAATGAAGAAGAATAGAGTAGATTTGTAGATAAGTTATTTGAACCGACAGAGAAAATTTGGGAGTAAACTCTTAAGATGTTGTTTATTCTTCAGGGTTCGAACTCATTTTTAAAACTATATTGCTCAATAAAGTACCAATAAGAATGGAAATAGATACCGAAGCGGCGACCGCGGTTATGTTGGATAAAGTTTATAGAGAGAAATTTATTGATTTACCGTTGAAGCCTCACAGTAATACAAGAATCTGAATTTCAGTAAAAAAAGTAGGTTGAATTTCAGATGTAACCAAAAGGATCATTCGCGGTATCTAATAAGCTGATACCTTTGTATTCATTGAAGTTGCATGTAGCTCTCTCTCCTTTGTATATTAGTACAATAATCGCTTTTTTCCAGTCATCTGGAACTTTTCCCATCTCGATACATAAATTTATCAATTCTCACAATCTGTGAGGCATGCAGTTGCCACCGTATTTAAGCATTTCAGCGTTAGTACTCTAAGCCTGCAGCCTTGCCATTTTTTAAGTTCCTAATTATATCCCTAATCTCAAAGGCACAGACTCTCTCAATTAAGGTTTCTAACGTATCGTGTCCTATATCGCGTTTGTGATGCTCTACGGATTCACCTTCTGATAAATCCTTAAAGAGTCTTTTAAAGCGTTTAGTATCCCATCTGTATCATATAGCATTTTCCTCTTGCTATTATATTTCTCATGCTGATTAACTCTGTACTTTCACCTCCCTTCATATTGATCAGAGCCCATTTATAAAACAGTTTTTTGCTCACTAGTAGTTTTACTTTCCTCTTTTTGTGTCTGTAAATATTTTTAAGTCCATTTCTCTCCTGATCGCTAAGGCCTGTGATTTTCAACATTCTGTTATACGCTTCTTTCTTGTCTCAGGCGGGTACTTGGATTTCATCATTCCACGACACCTCACCAGACATTCTTCCTACAGGCGTAGTACCACACACTTCAGTCTTTGTTAAAAATTTATAACTTTCAGACGAAAAGATACATGAATTTTCAACAACATAGTGAAATCTTTAACTGAAATAATAAAAATCAACTAAAAGATTAAAGTAATGAGGTAGTTAAACTATGCACCAAGTAGTTGAATTCTTAACCAAAGAAGGTCAACTCTTGAAAAATAATGTTATAGTTGATATTGAAAAGAGAAGAAATATATCAGTTTTGAATGAAAAACAGTTAAATTCAATCAAAAACTATATATAATCACAAAATTGTTTGATCCTTAAGGGCATGTGATACATCAGTTCCCCTGGATTTTTGTCCACAAAAATTAAAAAGAATTTAACTGTATTTGGAGATGCTATAAAATAGAGCAACAGACGTCCCGGAACTCTTTTTTTGAGGGATAATAGCAAAAGATCATGCATATGCATAAAAGCTTGCATATCAATTCGTCAGTTCCACGATTATACATTTCACGCCGTCAAGGCGGACTTCTGAATCTCCATTGTCTTCATAACCGAACTGTTTTAAGTACAGCTTACATCGTTGCAAATGGAAAAGATCCTCTCCTGAGAGTCATTTAAATTTAAAGCTCATGCAAACACCTGATATGTTTGATAATTTGTTACAAAATTAGTTGACCACTTATTTTGTGTATCTATTTCTTAGCTTAGATTCTGGTTTTTTATCAGGGTTCTTGCAGTAATAAAATAATTATAAAATTGTATTGAATTCATTTTGATTAAAAATTAAAAAAATCACGACAAGGATTCAATGATATTCTATTGTTTATCGATTTTATATATAAATAATAAAATGTCTTTAATATTCACAAATTACATCAATTGAATTCTATCACAATTATATTTAATGCAAATACAATACGTATCCAACGTTTTCGATCAATTGCTAAAGATATTATTCACAATCAATAGATAATGTTGAAATTGAATAATGATATGCACAATAAATCTGAAGGCTAATTTTGATCAGAAATCAGATCAAAACGCTACAAAACAGTTGAAAACTACACGCGAAAGCTCCAAATGTGTTTGTAGGTTTCAATTGTTTACAGGGGCTTTATCCATTTTCAGATAAGAATTATTCTTGGGATTTCTCAGTTTTGTCCCTGCTCACAAAAATTATTTTCGTTCATTCCAAATGGAACGGATGAGTTTCCGTACTTTTCAAAATTTGTTTAGATCATTAATTTTTGGAAATTCAATTAATGTAAGAAATTTGCTTGAATTCTGTAAAAAAATATTTTCAGAATTCTTCTTTTCCTGTCAGGGTGCTTTTGCGCTCGCGTCGAAAAAATGTATGTGCCCTTATTCGATCCGGCAGCTCAATTGTGAAAGGCTTCAAATGAATAAAAAAATGTTCTTAAGATTCCTAGAAATATTGAAAATGATTTTTTACTTCGAAAAATTATTTCAAGAGAATATTTAAGGCCATGTTTCGAGTAAGTCACGTGACCGGCTTCCTACCTTACCGATACTTTTAGATGACAGTTGCTCCCAGTGGGACCCTGCGGTGGTTGTTAACCTTTAGTTTTTAATTATATATATATATATCCCTTTACAAGCGTTTTTATGGCGAACACAGAGCTTAACAAATTTTTTTTTTATTTCATTCGTGTGAAGCTGAAAAAAATAAAACGGAAAATGTTTCTGTTTAGAAGCTTAAGCTTTTTTTTCTTTTTTTTTTATATATTTTTAGTTTTATGGGGATAACAAAAAATATTTTGTTCAGTGTATCAAGAAATTCTTACTGCATATCCACATTTTACGTAATATCATGTGTTATTTTTCTATTTTCTATTAATTGATTAATGGAAAAGGTCTATTTTATGTTCTAGAATCATTGTTTCACCTCATATTGTACAAAAACATACAAACTATAATCACTAAGGAACCGCCATTTTGTTTTAAGTCGGATAGGACTGATTTCCGAAGATTGATTCACGTTAACCTACAATAGCCACTTCTTATAATTTCTCGAAACAACGAACAAGGTTACAATTACTAATTTGTATTGCAGCGCAAAGCTTTAATTAATGATATGTATTTTCTTTAAATAAAAACTAATCAAAAAGATAAAAGTTAACAATCGCGTACCATATTTAAAACAAAATACTCACCCAAAGTTAAACATATAACAAATATTGCAATTTGTTTCATCTTCCGCTGGGTCATAACCATAATCTCCTAAATTACATATTTTACTGGATTTGTTAAGTCATTTCAGCATTAGCTTGACAGGTAATTCCAAAATTTGTTTTGTAGACACACATGTACCCTATGTGCATGAGAATCTTTAAAAATGCATTACAATATTTACTGAGTGACAATCAGGGTTGCGTACGAAATATACCTTAGGTAAATTACCTACGTAATTTACGTCCCTAGTTTTTTACATGTAATTTACGTTTTTAATATGGCGACTCTGCTTATATAGAAAATAAACATAACCTCATTCTTTGATACACCGAAGACACTGACTGACTTGCTTGATAGCTTCTTAATTTATTAAAAAACGTTTAGAGGTGGCAGACCCAGAAATTCCTTTTGGGAGGAGTTAAATAAAACTTTCACCCCCTTCCCCTCGGTCAATTCTTATCCGAATGAAACAATTTTTTTCTTCATCAGACAACTTTGACTTTTTGAGTAGGTACACTTGAGAAATAATACCTCATATGCGTAAAATATACTAAAAAATTTACCATAAAATTTCACATAAACTTGAACATTTACTCTTTTGTTTCCAACCTTTAAGTCAAATAACATATCGTTGGAATCGTTATAATTCGGAAATTTCGAATATTATATTTATAATTTACCAAGTGCTAAATTAAAAAAATGTTATATTCCGCATTTTAGTCCTCTTTAAATAAAAAGGACTCCCGCTGACCAAGATCGACGGCAGAAGCTCGACTGAGTGAGAGGAAGCCGTGTAATGGGGAACTGTTCGCAGGTAGCTGGGGCGAAATTGTCATCTGCCCTCGCGATCGCTCAGCTACGTGAGGTTAAGTTGAATAGAGCGAGTAAGACAAGCAGATGTAGTCTAGATTAGCAGGCGGCCCACAGTGGGCTTTTTTGAAAAATTTCGTTTCAAAATCTAATATCTCTTGAACGAAATGAACAAAATGGGTGTTCTTTGAACACTATTAAGGCTTGTTAAATCTACAATAAAATAAATTCATAGATGAAAGTTTTCCCGAATTTCCCAACCTTGAAAATACGGCAAAAGAACGTCATTTTTTGACAAAAATTACAAAATTGTACCAGAACTGAAAAGGAAAAAGTTTTTTTTAGTGCAACACATTATTATTTATAGATTTTTTAATGCCGAATTAGAATCTGCCAAGGAAAATAGCGTAGCGTGTTTCGTTTCCGAAAAAAATGCGGTTAAATATGAAAAATCCAATATGGAGAGACACAAGTCGGAAACATGATGGTAACTTACCAAAATTTATTATATTTAGGTTCTTAGTGTCGTTGAATCCAAATATGATGTCAGAATTACAAAATGAAATATTGCGGATCCAATATGGCGGAACAAATGTTTTGAAACATTTAGGAAAATTATCCATATTTACGTTTGCGAGGGCTCTGAATCCAAATCTGACCTCAGAATTTTAGAATAAAAAATAACTGATCGAATATGGCAAGCGATAGGTGCAGAGCGTGTCATACACACGTTGAGTACCTAGAACACATACTATCAGGGTGTCCCACCCACGCAAGAACGTCGTATATCTACAGAAACAATGTGGCCCTAAGAGTGTTTTATTACCATATTTGTCGCTCTTACGATGTTGGCCGCGACCCTGCCCTGCCGAGCGCTCCAATGGAGATAGAGTCAATTGTCCAAAACGAGAATTGCCAAATTTTCTGGAACTACCATTTTCGAACAGCAGTCTCCGTTGCACACTCGATGCCTGACATTGTTCTTCAAGACTCTGAAAAATCAACTATATTCGTGATCCGATTCTCGGCTCCATCCGAATACAACATCACTGCCAAGGAGAAAGAAAATGAGGAGAGGTATCAATACCTTAAAAGGGAGCTGCAAAGACTGTACCCAAAATATTCGGTACATGTAATTGTCCTTGTGATAGCCCAGTAAAAAGAAAATAATTGGGACGAATTTCGGGGAATGAACATTTTTGAATTCGCCCGAATTCCACTTTCTGATTTGTTTAAACTAATTCAGCCAGCGCGAATCGAATACGTTTCAATTCGTTGTAATTCGCGTTGGAGGTCATTTCGGAAAAAATTGATAAAAATTGCATGCCTCGAGACTCGGACCAGCGATCCCAAGTGTATAAGTCCAGAGAGCGACCACTGACCTACGGTACTCATTGATATATTTATTCACAACGGATCCTTTATGCCCAGCGCGTTGGTTATAGCTTACGAATTGGTTTGAATAGGCCAGCCTTTAATTGTATTCGCGCTGACGAATTCAGGCGAATTGGAGCTTGACTTTGAATCTCGCAAATTAAAATGAATTGGCTGACCCTGAAATTAATTCGTGCTGACACATTCAAATAAATCAGGTCCCCTAAAAATTGTGCGTTGAATTTAGGCGAATAGCAGATTTGAAGATTAAATTAGTTATTTCCGAATTTACAAGAATTCACGACTTACTCCAATTCGAGATTGTCGCGAAGCGAGATGGATGCAGAAAGCTGTCATCCTTGGGTCGCTTCGTGTCCTCAAAACACACGAGGGTTTCACCGGCCTGTCTAAGAGTTAATTATTTTCATTTTAAAAGTTTACTTTCATTTTCTTTCACTTTCATTTTTTTGGTTAGAAATTTAATTATTTTGTTGAAAATTATACTATTTCGTTGAAAAGTCATATTTTTTTGGTTGAAATATAATTATTTTCATTTACAAGTTTAATATTATATTTTTGGTTCAAAATTGAACTCTTCTGATAACAAATTAAACTATTTTTTTTGAAAATTCAATTATTTTGATAAAAAGTCATATTTTTGTGGTTCAGAGTTATTTATTTTCATTCAAATGTTTAATATTATATTTTTCGTTCAAAATGAATTTCTTTTCGTTGAAACTTTAATTATTTGATTGAATTTGAAAAGTTTAATATGACATGTTTGGTTATAAATTTTGCTATTTGATCAAAAATATAATTATATTGTTGAAAATTCAACTTTTTTTTTTTGAAAATTCGTCTTTTTGGATAGAAAATCCGTCCTTTTTCATTAATAATTCATCTTTCGTTAGAAGAGTAATCTTTTTTTATTAAAAACTAATTTTTTGTGATTAAGAGTTCATTATTTTTATTTAAAAAATGTACTATCATATTTTTGGTTACGAATTCATTTATGTTGTTGTTAAAAATTGGATTATTTGGTTGAAAATTCAATAATTGTCTCAAAAAGTTATCATTTTTGGTCGAAAATTCAACAATTTTTTTTAAACCTTCGTCTTTTGGGATAGAAAATTGATCCTTTGCTAGAAAAGTGATATTTTTTGGTTAAAAATTCCTCTCTCTCTCTCTCTCTTGGGTTAATGTTAATGATTTTTATTTTAAAAGCCTGAGATTAATTAATTTTTGGTTCCGAACCCATTTCTTTTGGTTAAAAATTTACAATTTGGTAGAAGCGGTTGCTACACTAAAAATCAGAGACTATCATTGATGAGTTATCGCACCAAAAAAGGAAAACAGCTTTTTTTCATCATATTTTGCATTGTTCAACGCCACAGAAGGTCCCAACGAGATCTCCGGATATTTAATAAATAAGAATAAATTTTTGTTATTTCAGTAAAATTGATTTTTAATTTTGGTATATCTGGTTCAAATCGATTTACTGCGGTCCTACTGGGAGCCGATGTCATTTTTTAGATGACAGTTTCTCCCAGTGGGACCCTGCGGTGGTTGTTAACCATTAGTTTTTAATTATATATATATAAATTTGCAGAGGACCTAATTTAAAAATTTCAGAATTCGAAATTGATTGAAATTGAGCCAGTTTTGTAATGTTGGAATTATGAATGTGGAAAATTTTGTAATATCGTAATTTATAGTCGGGTGATTTGATAAACTTGGAATTTATATATAAATTTGCAGAGGGCCTAATTTGAAAATTTCAGAATTCGAAATTGATCGTTTTGAATTTTATTGCTGGGTGACTTGATAAACTTTTCAATTCATAAAGAAAAGTGGACACTTGCCAGTTTTATAATGTTGGAATTATGAATGTGGAAAATTTTGTAATATCGTAATTTATGGTTGGACGAATTGATAAACTTGGAATTTATAAATGAATTTGCAGAGGCCCTACTTTGGAAATTTCAGAATTCGAAATTGATAGTTTTTGAATTTATTGCTGTATTACTATTATAGTTTATAATTTCAAAATTATAATTTCAATATTTCAATTTTTTGTAGTCAATTTTAATGACATTTTAAATTTCATTTCTCAATTCAAAGCTGCAGCTGAGACTCGAAGCCTGACCATGGTAATACCTGAACTGACCGGTCATGACGGTAAATGTTGGTAAAACGCGGTCAGACACCAATATTTCCACCAGAAAAGGGTTTTTTTATAGAGAAAAGGGGTTCAGTTGTTAGGTCATACCCTTTGCTAAACTTGTACCAGAAGTTTTTTGGTTCTAAATGTTCCAGTTATTCTATAAGTAACAAAAATTCCAAAAAGCTGAGCATAGCAGACGACACTTCGAGGAGAATTTGAAAATGGCTAAGTGTGCTAAGTTATATTGAATAACATTTCAATTAAAGTGACATTTAATTATTAAATTAAGTACTTTATATCGTATTGGTTATATTCCCTGAATGAAAATACTGTTTTTTTTTTGTCTTTAAATAAAATAAAATTGATATCTAATTATTATGAATTTACATTTATGAGTAATTTGCGTAAATAACCTCTACAATTCTACATTTTCAAAAAATTTATTTTTCGATTTTGAAAATTTTCTTTTTTTGAGACGATCGGACAATATTTTTACGCGTTTTCGAGCGTCGGGCTGCTTCTTGCATCCGGCGGGTCAATTTTGTTTAAAATTGAGGGCCCGGATGCAATAAGGGGACGAAGAGCTTGAAACTAAATCAAGCTTTTTTTATGATGGATATTTTTATTAATAAAATTGGTAAAGTGAAAAAAATTATGAAATATTATATAATATTATAAATTGAAAGATATTATTGAAACCGTTTGAAATTTGATGTAAACACACAGTTTACCCTAGTGATGCTTACAAATTGAAGACAAAAATTTGAACAGGCTTTTGTTTAATAATAATTATTCGCAATGTGCTAGACTTTACTGCGCGTGTATACCAAATTTCAAAAAGTTTCAATAATATTTGGCTGATTTATGATGATTTATGCTTTAATAAATAATTGAATTAAGAGAAAAATTGATTTAACTTTTTAAATTTTATTGTTAAAAATGTTCATAGGAAAAAAACTTCAGATAGAAAAAAGCTTTCTTCTTGACATTCTCTACAAACCCGGGTTTTTGATCATTTTAATTTTTGAATTTTAAAATTTGGATATTACGAGACGCTTGAACAATACTTTTTAGCGTTTTCGAGCGCTCGACCTCTTACTGCATCCGGACCCTTAACTGAAAAAAATGGTTTAGCTGTCCCAGCTAAACGTCTAGCTGGAACAGCTAAACCAGATTTTCCAGTGTTCTGAGGGCACAGTCTGATTGTAAATGGTTATTTAATTTCAGAAAATTTACATGTGCGCGCACCTGTTGGATCTCGCGCTTCGCGCTCGATTTGGTATTCATCTCACGCTTCGCGCTCGATAATGTATTCACCTCGCGCTACGCATTCGGACACATTTACCTGACGCTTGAAGCTCGGTTTCTCTAGGTTTTCGCACTTCGTGTACTCGTTATTACGCGCTTCGCCGGCAAATGCTCTCTTAATAAGCTTCATCGTTATGACCTGCTTTTGTATTAATTATGCCAATTTTACATAAAAAGGAGAACTAATTTGACTCAATGATAAATTGATTTCAATTTTTTTGTGACCCTAAAGCCAATTTTACCATCAACATCCAAATATTGTTAAAATTTTAGATTTTTCAAAAAAGTAAAGAACTTTAAGGGTGTTTGAAACCAGGACTCAACCTCAAAATTGAATTGCCTCATTTTATTCTATAAATACTAGAATTACATATTTTTTAGATAATATTTAGGGCCTATTCCTGTTTTGAATCGAATCTGTATTCTAAGTGAAAAATTGGCTAATTTCAATAGTTTTTGTAATGTCTAATGCGCAGGCGTGGATCTACAATGGTGGCAAAATCGGCGATTGCCCCCACCCAGGATTTTCTGACTTACCTTCACTTTTTTCAGTGAGAAATGAAGAAAAGCTATAAAAACTATGCAATTTTATAATGGCAAAAATAATTTAAAATTGGTAATTAATTATTGAAAGATTGCAAAATATATAAAATAATATTAAATGTGCAAAATAGTATATATATACTGGGTGTTTTTTTACATTCTCATTTCAATGAGAAGGTATTGGTTTTATGTGAAAAATAACTTTCGCGGATTCAATCAAATATCGACGTTTTGAGGCCCCCTGAGTCAGAAAAAACGGTTTTTACGAAGGTGTCGGTCTGTCCGTCTGTCTGTAGTCTGTAGTATGTAGTATCGTGTAGGCAAGATAACTTTTGAAAGATTGATCAGATTAGATTGTGCTTGGGCACACTTTTTGAAGGCCTGAAAATAAAGAACAAGTCGTTAACCAGCTATTTTGGATCAAAATTCAAAAAGTGAGCATATATTGAAAATTTTTGAGACCACTTTTTTCAAAATTTGAAAATTCTATGTGCGGTTATTAGTATTAATCCAAAAGACAAACAATTTATTTTGGTGAAATTTTGCGATAGAATGAAAATTATCAGAGTTATAGCATTTTCAAAATCCAAAAAAAAACAAACGAAAATTAATATTTTAAGCCGAACAACGCATGATATGAAAAAAAGTCAGTAAAAGAAAAACGTTTCTTTTTGAGAGCCCTACAAGATTATCATAACAACTTTTTGAATTTTTTCGAAAAATCGAAAAGATATTTTCTAAGAATCTCGTATCTCAGTTGCCGTGTGAAGTTGCACCATTGATATTCACAACCTCCTGCAAATTTATAATTACTCTTTTGCGCACACACCTTCATCAGTGACAAATGAACTGTCGTCCATCTAACGCATGCTTCCGATTGGTTAATCATTGATTGTTAATTACTCATTAATTATTAACTTTACAGGAACAAGAGATTCCGTCAAAATCGGGCTGCTAGAAGCGCCCTCTTGGCCGGTGAACCTAGTTCCAGAAGTTACTTCGCAGTTTGCGGCATTTCTCAAACGTTGCGCGTCGGTAATTGACGAAGTTAGGGAATCTTAGAAATGACTTACCCCCGAAGTTACAATTATAGGAGTTACCATGAACATAAATTGATAACTGCATATTTAATAAATATGCAGTTAAATATTATTTATTCACCACTCGTATATTACATGTTTATTATATAATTATTTTTATGATTCACAGTTAATAATAAGTAGTTATACAATAGTAATAAAATAAATAATAAAAATAATAATACACTACCGGCCAAGAGTTTAAGTTCATCTCGTATTTGATGACTTATTAAGTTCTCTTAATTTTAATTGTGACAGAGCTAAAAATTTTTCTCTTTCAAATGTCGAATGCTCTCAAAATTCCAAATTGTGTATGGAATGAGCACAGGATAAAGCAAATTTTTCAAGTAGATATACACCAGTATTGTATATTATTACCCTAGTGGCAACGTCTGGCTTGCATGACAGAGGCTAGAGTCTGACTCAGCACAGTGTCTCCAGAACGTGGGATTTTTCGGCCCCCACCACTTTCCCATCTGGGAGAATACATGCAATCGTAGCGTCGGTGAGCCGGCCAGCCGCGTATAAAGCCGAAAATGAACGAGGCTCGAGCGCGAAGCCGAGATAGCCCCAGGCCCGAGCACGCAGCCGAGCTCGCCCGAGGCCCGACCCCGACTTCACGATTCGCCTTCGGCGGCTATTGGAATGTTTGAGTTAATTTCGGCTTGCAAAAATTGACACCTTGAAGAAAGACTTCAAAAACTGTAATGAAGTCTTGAGATATTTAATGATTAGGACTTAATTTATGTTCAATCACGAAGGGTAGTGTGGTAAAAAAAAACGGAAAGTTGGTTTAAAATTTCCTTTTTTTCAGCTTTTGAGTTAGGCTGGATCCGTGTAGTTCTAAAATTTTCTTAGAATATACTCTGTTTTTCCATCATTATAAAAATTTAGGACGAGAGCTGCGTTTCTTAGTGAATCTTATTTATTATCCCAAATTTTCAACTCCATGTGGCTATTCGTGTGAAAATAAGTTTATAAATAAAAAAAAGTGTGGCTAAGGTAGGAAGCCGATCACGTGACCCACTCGTCACATGACCTTAAGAATTTGTATCGCATTCAATTATTGAATTAGGTCATCTATTCTATTTTATAAACCATATTTCAAATCTATGAAATACTGTTTTAACGTTTGAAAAATGAAAGTATTTACTTTCCATAGGATCATAATCAATTTCGTATTATGAACGAAAGCCGAAAGACCGTTTTTCGGTAATATTGATAAAATACGTCACAACTGGTACAGTAATAATGAACGATGCCTTCCCTTCCTGGTTATACTGCACGTCCAAGCTGAAAATGGAAATTAAATAATGTTAATTAAAATCGAAAGTTTATTCGTGAATTTTTTGATCCACTTGTAATTAGACAAATATTTCCTGTTCCAATTAATCTCGTGACGATGTTACGGAAAGCGGGCAAGTTATAAAAAATGTACATTTTCGTCGTATTTTAAATTGAAATTTTCTACGAAATCGGTTTAAGTGGGGAAAATATGCGAGAAGGTCACTTTTAAGATTAGGTCATTCAAATTTATCGGAATATGCCAAAAAAATTGTTTTTAAAGCTTTAACCACAATGTTGGGCAACTGGAAGAAATTTTATCGAGATATGAAAAGGAATGAATGTTACAGATAAGAATAACTAATTTTGAGCATTATAACCAACGACAAGGCTTTTGTATTAAAATGTTTAGCAATTAACTCTACTATTCATCGTTGAAATGGTTTGATTTGAAATTGAATATATATATATATATATAGTTAAAAGTTTGTCATAAGGACAACCGCAGGATTTCGCCGGGAGCAGGTGCTAATCTCTTCCTCAACCTGGTGATGATCCAACACCACCACATCCTCCAGAGGTAGATGGCCTAATACAACCAGAGCCAGAAGTAGAGGTTCAACAACCAAGAAGGCGATTAAAATGGACATACCATATGAACAGAGATGTAATGCGCTTGTATTTTTTTGCAAAGAAAAGTGGACAAAGTGTAAGAAGAGAACACCATCAATTATTCTTACTTAAGTACCCAGAACTAGCCACAAGAATAAAAGAGCAGAATCTAGCAGATCAAAAGCGCTCAATATCTGTAAAAAGATTGCTTTCGGCTGTTGAAATATCTGCCATCGAAATGGAAGTGGAACAGCAGCTTCCTATTGACGAACTACCCTTGGAAGATGTGGACAATGAAAACCTGATTGAAGCTGAAGGCATAGATGCTAAGGATAAGGAACATCTAGTACCGGATCCACTAGAACCACGTCCGGACATTGATAACGATGATCTGAACAGCGGAATCCCAGAAAAACTACGGCACCTTGAAAGGAATTTTGGTCATGCTTCACTAGAGTTCAGACACGTAGAAACAACACAAAAGTATTCTCTGCCCAAGATGAACATCACAAATAATCGACGTGCACTAATAGAACACCTGAAAAGCAAGGTTTTACCTATGCATTTGAAAGAAATACAAAACTGCGTTCGAGGTGCAAACTCTTGTATACTGTGCAGCTGTGGCAACGGTTAGAACGTTCGGCCGCCGAACTAGGCCTACAAATGCAGTCTTTGCTCCAAGAAGGGAGCGAAATCCACCATGGAAGATCAGGTTGGATATGGATGTCAGTAAAGTAAGGTGAAATTGGGTTGACTTACTCAATATAAAAAAGGAAATAGAACCAGAAAGCTGATACGCCATATTAGAGTTCTACCGTGAACTGAGTGTAAAACGGAACAACCAGCAAGACTCCACCGTGCCTCAATTGGAAGACATGACTAACTGTTGGTCGGGTGTTTCGGGGAAAACGAACAGAAGCAATTTAATGTCTGCGTGGTTCCAACTAGAGAAGTCAAGAGCTAGCAATAACCCTGAAATGGAGCTGACTAACATCACAGCTTTAGAAATCATGCTCATGCAGGTCGGGCATTGTAAATTCGTAGATAGTTTAAACTATATGCCTATGCCTCTAAGTGCTCTCCTCAAAGCAGAAAATTATTCATATGTAGGTACTTTGCCTCCGGTTAAGGATTACTCCCCCGACACCAGTGGTGCTAACGGACCGCGACTTTTTCAACTGCGCAGGCGTCGCGCAATAGTGGAGTAAGGAAGAAAACTAATGTTTCTCTTCGTCACTTCTTCTTTATGCGACGCCTGCGCAGTTGAAAAAGTCGCGGTCTGTTAGCACCACTGCCCGACACCATGACAATCGAGACTCGTAAAGAATTTTACGAGTGGTACGATTCATGTAAAGGCTACTATGTTTTTGATTTTCGAAAGGAGATTGTGGCCTATTGCGTGAGCGATGTGACGATACTCTGTCGTGCATGCCTCGCATTTAGGTCTATTTTTTTGAAATGCGGTAATGTCTGTTCTTTTGCTGAATGCGCCACCATAGCTTCTACGTGTTCAGGAGTTTACCGAAAAAATTTCCTTCGCCCTGGAAACATAGGCATTATACCCAATGGCGGTTACAGACGAGCAAATAAGCAGTCTGTAAAAGCCATTGAATGGTTATTATGAGTTGAAAGAGAAATTGGTGTAGAAATTGAACACGCAGCAAGGAGTTGTGTATTCCGACTACCAGAGGGAGCTCTAGTTGACGGATATTATGTAGATAGTGATGAAAAGCGTCATGTTTTATAGTTTCATGGCTGCTTTTGGCATGGGTGCGTGCAATGTCACAAAATAAATTGCGATAAAAAATTAACCTCCTGGGAAACTCTTGACACGCGATATGGAAGCACTTGCGCCGCGAGTGAAAAAATACGTATAGATGGTTATGTATTAACCGAAATTTGGGAGTGCCAGTACGATAAACCAAAGAAAAATACACCCCAGATGCATGAATTTTTAAAAAATCATCCCTTATTGCATCAGGATGCGCTAAACCCTCGTGACGCGTTTTTCGCAGGTCGCACAGGAAATACTGTATGCTATTATAAAGTAAAAAGAAACGAAAAAATACGATATATTGACGTTTGCTCTTATATATATATATATATATATATATATCATGTAATATTTCAAAGATTATTGTTGGTTTAAAAAAATCAGAAAGAGTACGCAGTATGTTTAGAAATAGAGGTGAGTCAGACGACACACGGGATACAAGGAAGGAAACGTGTACAGATTCTTTATTTTAAAGAATTTTATGAAGCTTCTGTCTCTAGAAGTGGCAACTTTGAAATATTTCAATCAGAAAGAAAAAAAAATTATGATAAACCATGATTTTTCCTGTTTTATTGCATTTGAATTAAAAAATATATTACGTACTCTAAGACAGAGTTCACGTAACTCTGGGGCAACAACGCGGCCGGACCGCAGCCTACACGGGAGATAATCAATCGCGCCGGAAAATTAATACATCAACAGTTTGTTAACTATTATTTCAATTGAGCTAAAAATTTCCAGAAAACTTCTTTGAACCTTTCTGACAAAATTTCTCACTGACAGTTTTTGCTTGCTCAAAATTCGCGCGACCCCCGAAACGACCAAAGTTTTTTGTGCACGAATGATGCAACGCCTCGGCAAAAAATTATTCATTTTTTTTTTTAAATAAACATTTTTAACCTTGGCTAACGTCTTCATTCGCAGAAGATATCAGTGCATACTTCTTCTGAATTTCACTAAAAAATATTGAAAATTTCCGAATTCGTCACTAGTTGAAGTGAAAAAAGGCGAAATATTTTAATCAGTTAAAAAACGGTCTTTTGTAAATAATTCAAAAACTAAAAAAGCTACAACTTTTTCTATTTGAAAAAAATATGCGTAATTGAATTTTCAATACAATTGCGTATTTAAAAAATTAAAAATCAAAACTTAATTCTCAAGTGCCCAGGGGCCTCCCCACTCCAGCAAAATAATTCTATATCTCCTTTTTGCATCCGGCACCTCGATTAATACTGTTTCCGATCATATGTAATATAAAAATTGAAAACTAAAGTACAAATAAATCCCAAGAATGATATCATGTATTGAACTATATAGCATGTAACGCAGCGCCACCTGGTGAAATATATATTGTGCAGTGAGCATTCACAACGCAGAAACGTTTCTCCTCCTCACGCATCCTTCTTCTTGCCGATAAAGAGCTTCATATCCGTTTTTGCGCAAAAAGAATACCTGATCTCTTAAATACTGAGGCGTTTCATGAGCATATTCCGGGTACATATTGACCCAACGTTCATGTATACTCTGCATGAATCCTCTTCGCGCCAGTGAACTTCTTTGCCAACAGGTAAGGATGTCCCTCCGGAGTTGGTCCGACCACTTAAATCTATGTGCTCGCGTTTGTCTGGGGCCATTGCCTGGTTGTCGCCTCGGTTCGGTCCTATTGCCACTCCTAACTGAACCATGGCCTCCATCCGAGAGAGGCCTATTGTAGGTGGCACTGCGTGATACTGGTGACGTAACCGCATAAATCGTTGCTTTGGGGAGTTAGCCCAATGCAATGTGGCTGACTGCAAGAGCCGTATTAGTATTAGATCTTCCGTGCGTGGATAGTGATTCCTCGAACCTCTGGTTAAGGCGTGGAGAACTCTTTCCGGAGACGGAAGTGTTTGTCATTGCTATCCAGGACAGGGTATTCAAAACGAAGAATTACCAAAAACACATCATCAGTATGGTATCCTGGAATATTCGGAGCAGAAGCAGGAGATCCTGACCGTGTGGAGGATGAACAAGGTTCCCAGGCGAAAAAGTCGGACTTATGCCGGATCTTACGAACGGCATAGTACCACGCCATTTTTAAACGAGGAGCAATGCCAGTGCTGATCAACTGTACCGTGCTGAGCGTTGGCGCGGTACTGGTTCCGTTCTGCCCCAATACTGAATCCAAGTGCTGGCTGGAAGCCGACTCAGGAGTATTGCCGAATGTTGGCGCAGTACTGGTTTAGTACTGGCCCAGTACTGAGCCCAAGTGCTGGCTGGAAACCGAATTAAGGAGTTTTACTGAGCGTTGGCGCAGTACTGGTTCAGTAATACCCCGCAGTACTAAATCCAAATGCTGGAATTTTCTTCATGTAAACGTTCAGAACTTCAGGACATGTGCCTTTTAGGTATTTATATATATATATATATATATATATGACAAGCCTATGACAAAGCCACCGAACGCGTCCTCGGGTTGCGGATAAAGGGTCCCTGTACCAAGGGGCGCCCGCGAAGCTCGACGCGCGCATCTCCCTCCATCGATTTTCTGCCCTCTCCGCTCGACTCCCACGCAACGCCCATGCAGCCTCCCCGTTAAAAGGGTGCGCACTGGCCCAGAATGACAGAAGTGTTTGGGAGCTGGTAGCCAGAGTCCTCACACTTAAACCCTATAGCTGGAAGCCAGCCTTAGGTACCTACAGCTGGAAGCCAGCCATATGTCTTTACGAGCAAGCCATTTCCGTGACCAATCAATCGAATACGCAATCTACAGGAAATTCTCTCTCTCTCTCTCTCTCTCTCTCGTTCTTCGGGAACCTCCAGCTGGAAGCCAGCCAGAGGCCGCCTGGAAAAAAATCTCTGTCAGCCTCTTCGGAGGATGAACCGAAACTTCAACGAATACGAACTCTGACTCTGTAAAGAATTAAATGAAAGAAGAAGATCTTAAATAAAATCAAACCAAATACTAAAATATTTTTTATTCTTCAAATTCGCCCACCTCTTTCCTCCGCTAACGGGCTAGCTGGCATACCAGCCCTCTCGGCCGAATCGCTTACTAACTTCACCCCTCCCAGCAAACAAACTAGATATCCGCTAACCCAATTCTTTCCAGGAGAAAAAGAAATCAAAAACGCCCGCTCAACTTGCTATCTCTTTCTATCTTATGAGACAGACACATCACACCCTCCTGCCACCTCCCTCGACATCTATCCTCTCACTCCCTCTAGTACTCTGCAAATCACTCTTCCATCTGCTATCTCTTTCTATCCTATGAGAAACTCCTGCCACCTCCCTCGACATCTATCCTCTCACTCCCTCCTCTAGTACTCTGCAAATCACTCTTCCATCCGCTATTTCCTTCTGTCCTATGAGATACACATCACACCCCCCTTCCACCTCCCTCGACATCTATCCACTGTGCATCCATCCTTTACAAACATAGCAACATTCCCTCTCACTCCCTTCTATGGTTCCCCCACGTCTGCTGTCTCTTGTTATCTAATGAGATAACTCCTCGCTCTATCTTAGTAGATAAAAATCCATTATCCCTGAAGACTATCCTTCTTACTATTAACCAACAATTACCATCTATAAGAGAAAGAAAAAAGTTTTGAAACTCCTTTCAAACCATTAAAATCAATCGAAAATTCCCTCGAATTCAAAAAGAATAACAAATTCAAATTCAAATCACTATCAATAAATTAGAAAAATATTCGAACATTATTATAAAATTGAGTGAAAACCATTAAATTATTCCCTGGAACCTGTCAAGAAGTACTAAGATTGCCATGATTTCTATAACAGAAAGAAAAAAGTTTTGCAACTCCTTTCAAACCATTAAAATCAATCGAGAATTCCCTCGAATTCAAAAAGAATAACAATTTCATATTCAAATCACAATGAATTAATTAGAAATATAACCGAACATTATTATAAAATCCAGTGAAATCCATTAACTTAATCCCTGGAACCTGTCAAAAAGACCTAAAATTTACATTATTTTTATGAGAGATGGAAAAAAGTTTTGAAACTCCTTTCAAATCATTTAGATCAATCGAGAATTCCCTCGAATTCAAAAAGAATAAAAATTTCGAATTCAAATCACTATAAATTAATCAGAAAAATATTCGAATATTGTTATAAAATTCATTGAAAACCATTAAATTATTCCCTGCAACCTGTCAAAAAGTGCTAAAATTTCCATTATTTTTATAAGAGATAGAAACAAGTTTTGAAACTCCTTTCAAACCATTAAATCAATTGAGAATTCCTTCATATTCAAAAAGTATAACAACTTCAATTTCGAATCACCATAAATTAATCAGGAAAATATTCGAATATTATTATGAAATTCACTGAATGCCATTAAATTATTACCCGGAACCTGTCAAAAAGTACTAAAATTTCCATGGTTTCTATAAGAGAAAGAAATAAGTTTTGATACTCCTTTCAAACCATTAAAAGCAATCGAGAATTCCCTCGAATTCGAAAAGAATAACAATTTCAATTTCAAAACACTATAAATTCATCCGAAAAATATTCGAACATTATTATAAAATTTAGTGAAAATCAATAAATGAATCCCTGGCATCTGTAAAAAAGTCCTAAAATTTCCATGATTTTTATAAGAGAAAGAAAAAAGTTTTGAAACTCCTTTCAAACCATTAAAATCAAGTTTGAAGTTTGCCTTTACCAGAGGCATAGATCTTCAGGTCATCCATATAAAATACATGAGTGACCTTATGCTCGTATATATATATATTGATACAAAGAAACAAATAATTTAGAATTTAAAATTGTATTTCTCTTTTTGACATAAAAATAGAAAGTTCTTCGCAGAGTAATTGATTTTCCTCTATGCGAAATAGCACCCCATTCACCCCTTAGATCATAATTCCAAGGTACCGAAAATCTATCCCAATTTTATGATCGTCGTTAACAATAAAGAAAATTCTTTTCTACTCAAATTTCCGGAGCAGACAAGGAAGCAGAAAAACAGGAATAAAATAAGAAAACATCTCGAACGTAAATACAAACCGAGGGTGAGAACGAAGCAAGGATGGGGAGTAAAGGGGGTGAAGAGTTCGTTGCAAAGAAAATAAGAAAGCAAATTACCTAGCAGTCACCTACCCCTCGGGGGTAAGGTGTCGATATGACATGTAGGGAGAAGGAACTACGAAGGCAACCCCTGGGGTTTATTACAAGGGTGGAATCAAATACACCGGGTGTCAAAAAATGAAACGCCTCCCCACTGCGTTTCTCGACCCTTCTTACGAGGAAAATTCGAAGGGACGAGGTCACGGTGAATTTTATCAAGGGGGGGGGGGCTCGTATTGGTGGATTCACGCACTCGCGAATAAAAGTCCTTCTATCTCCCTTCTTCCGCAATATTATCGGGATTTAATGAAAGCCTAGTGATTCGCTATCGAACAACCGCGAGCTTCTACGACCAAGACTTGGAAGAAAACTGAAAACTATAAAGAGATTTTGTTTTTTATTTTCTGATTCTAGTTCCAGTTACATAATCATTCGAAATTTCTCTATGAATCGTAAAATCTACTTTAATACAATGAAATGATTCTTTTTGACAGGACTTACTAAATTTTTAATCAGTGCAAAGAAGTATTGTGACTCCGCCGAAGGCATGCAATTATTGAACTGCACGCAGAAAAAAGAAATATTATATTTACTTATCAAGAAATGTAACGTGTTTTTTGTAACCGTAACAGTAAAAACTGCTCTTAATGAGGGTGTGAACTGCTGCGTCAGAGCCACCCAACGGATCTTTCCGGCACAATATTGACTTGATCATGACAATGATCAACAATGATCTGCTTTCATGGCCATCATTGCAAAACAATGCGCTTCGATATTTCATAGTGCTTGATGCTTAAATGTTTCCTGTTTTTGTTCATAACTGAATGATTCGTGCTGTTCAGTGTTATTAAAAAAACAATTAGAACATTGTGTTCCTGCTTCAACATTGATTATCGATTAATTTAGCCTACGAGTCAACTAGCTATGGATGTTGGTTTTGTTTTATGTAGTAAGATATAATTTAGTATAATTCTCATTTATTAATTTACATTTTTTAAGCATACGCAACAAATTTTAGCATCCAATCAATTATCTTTCGGGGGCTATAAAAATAATATCATAATATCCAGAGCATGGGACATAACTTTAATTTTGAAATATTCCGCGAATTTTTCAATGATTAAGATTCGTGGAATTGAAAAAGTGAAAGATCGAGAAAGTTTAATTGTTCTTGGTTCGTATTGTAATAATAATAATATATATATATTTTTAACTTGAATAAGTGAAATTTCATTAAAAATCAGTGACAATCAGTAAGTGGACGATTTCTCACTATTTTAAGAGCGAAATTTGAGTTTTTTATTTCAGGGTGAAGAATATATATCTGTTTGAAATAAAGTCCAGAATGCATGAGTTTTTCCGTCAGTTAAACTCTGCTATAAAAGTTTGAAGTGTTATGAACAAGAACCTCATTAGTAATCAAAAGTTCAGAAAGCATAATATTTATATTAAAGACGTTTATATTTTCTTCAATTGATATTAATTAAATAACGGAAAAAGATTTTAAATTGAAATAAATTATTTGTATGTATATACTCTCCGAATTTCTTGGAGCGAAAATGTAACTCCAACTCTGGAGCGACTGCTATATCAACTCCGTTGGAGTCAAGCAGTCTGTCCGTTTGAGTCAGATGCTTGACCCCCTATGTTGGAGTTACATTTTCGCACCAAATTATAGTCAAAATCAGTTGACTTCAACTCTTGGAGTCACTCTTTTGACCCCAAAGAGGAGTGACCATGCGTACACTTCATGTTGATCTAATGTTTTCGGGTGCTCGCCATGGATGACTTTCTGTCTCCATTGCGTTTCTAGTTCATCTACGATTTCTGTCCTGATATTCAAAGTCTTCTATGAAGTTAAATTGATGGGCGTGTAGTCAAGATCCGCTTTACAGATGGTCTTGTAAAGTGCAACATCTTGCTTGCTGTTGAAATAGTCTCTGGGTACTTAAGTAAGAAGATGCGATGGTGTTCTCTCCTGACACTTTACCCACTTTTCTCTGCCAAAAAATAAAGACGCATAACATTTCTGTTCATGTCGTATGTCCATTTTAATGGCCTTCGTGGTTGCTGAATTTCTGCTTCTGCCTCTGGTTATATTAGGCCATCTTCTCTGGCGGATGCGGTGGTGCTGGATCATCAACAGGTTGAGGAAGAACATCAATTGCCGCTGCTTGATCGTGTGACGCTTCTTCCTCTAACTGATGTTCATTGTCGTCGTTTTTCCACGCCAAATCAACCTGTTCTTTAATCTCCATTGCTCGGTCTTCTGAGATGTTTAGATTAGTCCGGATGTCCTTCACCTTAGCGATAAGATCTCTTAGTTTCAAACTTCGCACTTTCATAGTAGAGACGCATCAATTCCTCTTTCACTGTGGTGTCCCACTTGACCTGTTGAAAATGTTGACGTAGTTTACGATGTAGTTGACGACGTCTTAATTTTCAATAGGGTGATGCTCTTCGACTGTATTTCTATTTAGGTGGTTGGCTACAAATAGGTAACTCTTGCCAAAGCATCCTCAGGAGGCACAGTTGATGTTCAACTGCTCACTGTTTGTCGTAGACGTTCTTGCTGGCCAGCTGTTTGATTAGTGAGTTCTGCCTGACAAGCGTTTCAAAATCTTTAATATGCTCTCCATAATAATATATGGATTTTGGTGTTCCTCTTAGTCCCTTTCCTCTTCATTCTCTGCCTGTCTGGCATGGGAAATCCTGTCAGTAGCCGTGCTACAGCCAACATAACCGTCAAAGTCATGAGAGGAAAGCTCAAGCCCTACCGCTGCTCCAACGCAAGAACACCTTTATATATATATATATATATATTATATTTGCAAAGTTAATTTAGGTATGCCATACTTTGCTGCTGTACCTTTGATGGATTCCCCATTAGTTACACAATCAATGGTCAATCCCAATTGACCATCTGTATGACTAAATTTTTTATTTTCTTTTTATAATAACGCACCATTTGTTTCTACTTAAAATAACTTACAACTAGACAAATATTTACACCTAGTATTACATCCTAGCAATCACAGAACTGAAACAAAATTTTAGGTTAAAAATTAGCTGTTCTCTCTGAACATAGCTTAGAATGGAGCGAGTGTGACATGTCGTGCCCCACCTTAGGGTGCCGATCTATGCCCCACCTCGATACTTTTTTTCTTTTTCAAATAACTATTTAACTACATCTTTGAGAGAAGTGATTGAAACACAGAAATTAAAGTTCGGGTTTCAAACTTTGCAATAGACCCAGTTTTAAGGACTATTGATATTTTTTTTTCTTTTTCCCGAACGTTTGAAGTTCGACGGCACATCCAATTTTTATGCTCCAAATTTCAATCACTGGAATTTCATTCAATTTTTCACAAAATAACAAATTAATGGGTTTCAAATACAACTATACATTCAGTAAATGCCAATAAAAAAGAAATTGATTTTTTCTACCAGTTTTACAAGTTTTTAGAAGGGTGCCTAGCTTATCCGCCCTGATGTCAGTGCCCCGCTCGCCCCTACTTTAAACTTCATTCAAGGTCTAACTGCGGACTTTCTGCATCTATTTCGTACGATATTTTTTATAACAAATTCAGGGAATTTCAAATTTGACAAACAATAAAAACAAATTTTCCGGAAAATTTAGGAAATTTATGGTAAAATTATCAGAAATTACCAAAACCAAAAATCTCCGAAAAGCGAGCATTCCGCGCGTGCGTTACAAAAAATGTATTTCAATGTCAACCTGCTTCGTACATTAATTATAGCTTCGATATATTAAAAATACAATCCCGATAACATATATATATATATATATCTATCGATCGCCATGTGGTGTGAATCGCCATTCGGTTTCGGTTTCTATTCCTTTTGAATAGAACTGAAGGGCCTATGACAAAGCCACCGAACGCGTCCTCGATTAAATTAACGAAAATATGAACGCAAATAAAAAACAGAAATGACCATTTTGTAGAGGATGATAATCACTATTTATTGAATAAAATAAAAAAATTAGTACGAGTTTCTAAGTTAATGTTATATTACTGGGACTTCAAGTTTGCCTCCAATTTGACAATTACCCATATATTCAAATTGACAATTCTTTCATTCAATTCTATATGTATGTATTTAATTCTAAATTTATATTGTCTAGATTTAAATTTGCGACTTCAAAAGTACTTAGTTTCTAACAATTATAAGTTTAAATCACATATTTTTTATAATGACAACATCATAATATCAAGCATTTTTACATGAAAAATTGAAGCTAATTTGAATTACCAAAAAATAAAAAATTAAAAAAATTATACCTATATTCACTAAATATACATACTAACTTTCATAAATGCATCTATGAATGTTTTGTTTTTCAATAAAGTCAAGTAATATATAATATGCAATAAACATTACATTCCTGAATAGTTTTAAACAATATATTACAATTAATTTGATATTTTTGCAGTTTGTTGATGAGAAGTTTTGAGGCTTGCATAAAATTCTTCAAATCAGGCAGCGATAGAGACATTACGAACTGGTTATTTTGTCTATTTTGAATAAACCTACCGCCATTGTTGATCCTCTAGGTAGAATAACTCGTGTTTATGACAATAACTGGTAAAATCGTAGAAATCTAGAAAATCGAAAGTAACAAATATTTTCTTATCTGTCAAAACACTCAACAAACAGTATACCACTGACTTACGCAAATGCAGAGTGCACACCCATTGCCCAACGCTGCCCAACGTAGAATGATCCGTGCAGACCCGTTGTAACGGCATGCGTACTGCCGTCTATCAAGGGCATGTGATACATCAGTTCCCCCGGGTTTTTGTCCACAAGAATAAAAAAAATTAAAACTGTATTTGGAGATGATATAAAATAGAGCAACAGACGTCCCGGAACTCTTTTTTTGAGGGATAATAGCAAAAAAAATGTATTCTGCTAAATACAAATTTTCTCTATATGCACTATTTGGAGGTTAGGATTCGGTTTTGAGGTCTCTAATAGTAACTTGATACATTTCCGCTGATTCAAGTAACTTGAAGTTCCTGCAAAGTTCCCTTTTGTATATACGGAAACATATATTATGCAAAAATTATAAGAATTTTCAAGAAAGAAATCAACTATTTCATTTTTATCGTTCACAATTGAAGCATTCCAGAATGAACCATTGAAAATTGCATCATTTTTCACTACACCCATAAAATATTTAATAGTCTTCAATTGCAAATGCTCAGAATTGAAGAATATTGAATTGCAAATGATCAAAATTGAAGAACTTTCATTTGTAAATCCTTAGCGTTTAACTATGAAAAAAAAAGTTAAATAAAACGTATCTTTCAAATATAATTCTTACAAATTAAATACCTTTAAATTTTATACTTTAATACATAATTAATATAAATTTTTATGTTAAAACGATTACTTTAGACAAATAAAATTCGAGTAACAAGAAAAAATTTTCCTCAGATTTAATTAATATAAATTTTGATGTTAAAACGATTACTTGGGACAAATAAAATTTGAGAAACAAGAAAAAATCTGCCTCAGATTTTAAAAATTCGAGATTTTTATTTTAACTGTTCAAAATTGTAGAAGTTTGAACTTTAAATCTTTACAATTGAGAAGCTTTCAATTCTCCAAATTTTGAATTAAATATTCTTCAAGTTTCAAGTTTTTACAATGAAATATTCTGCAATTTTGATGTTTTACGGTTTACATTAAATATTTCTTTAATTTTGAACATTTAGAAAATTCTTGTTTCTTAATCTTAAAAATCATCGAAATTGAAGAATTTTTATTTATTAATCTTGGATATTCAAGAGTTCAATTGCGACTCTTGAAAATTGTACAAATTTTAAAGGTAAATATTTCAAATTGAAGAGATTTGAATTTTGCACTTTATACAATTAATAACTATGCAAGTTTCAAGTTTTATAATACAAGTTTTTAGTTTAACAAATAAGTAATCTCGATTCTTTACAATTTCAATGTTAATTGAAAACTTGGATTTCCACTTCCAAAGTAATAAATAAGGAAAAATAAAATTGTGTTTATTTTTGTTAAAATATTGATTCTGCAGCCAAATTCGGATCACTTTCCCATAATAGTGACAGTAGAGGGAGAAATGAGTAATAACAATAAGGCTAAAAAGGAAGCAAAATTAAAAAAAGCAGGAAGAGGAGATTGGTCAATGGAAGGTAAAGAATAGTTTAAAGAAAAAATCAGAGATATCAAAATGGGAGAAGGAAATGTAAACGAGGAAATGGAAATAATGATAGGAGAAATAAAAAAAGTGTTAGAGTGCACAAGCAAAAAAGAAGTTAGTGAAGGAGGGGATAGAAGTGGATGGGATAAGGAATTTAAACAGAAGAAGAAGGAAGTGAGAAGGGAATTAATAAAATCGAGAAAAGGAACAAGTAGTGGAGAAGAATATAGGAGAAAAAAAGAAGGAGTATACTGAGTTGTGTGATCAAAAAAAAGGAGGAAAATAAATGGTTTGAAAAAGGAGCGGAGAAGGGTAGGACGGAAGAGGAGGTTTCGAAGGTAGTAAATAGAGAGAGAAGAAGAATGAAAAGAGTAAACCAGGATATTGAGATGGTAGAATGGAAAAAATATTTCATACAATCACTAGGAGGGGTGGAGAGGAAAGTTAGGAAAGAAGGAAAGAAGGAAAAGATGGTAGAGAAACAGATGAGAAGGAGGACATTACAAGGAAGGAAATAGTCAAGGTATTAGGGATGATGAAATATGGAAAGGCTCCTGGTATAGATGAGATCCCAAATGAAGTCTGGAAATATTGAAGGACAGAATTAAAGGAAAGGGCATGGATGATGTGCAACAGAGTATGGAGAGGAGAGGGGTGGCCAGAATTATGGAAAGAAGGAATAGTGATACCAATAGTGAAGAAAGGCAAAGGGAAAGAGGCTAAGGGTTATAGAGGAGTGCCACTAATACCAACACTGTATAAAGTATATGTGACAGTTTTATTGGAGAGGTTAAAAAAAGAAGTTGTGGAAAAAAGATAGAGCCACCGAATCAGACAGGGTTTAGAAAAGGGATGTGGGTGATGGACAATATATATGTTCTCAAATATCTAGTAAATAAGAGGATTAAAAGGGAGAAAGGGGCAATGATAGCAATGTTCGTGGACTTAAAGGCGGCGTTTGAATTTTTTCATTTATCGTAATTTTGCAAGTTTTTGGTTAATAACAAATTACTGACCATCGGGATGAAAAAATGTCATTGAGGTCTTTTGTTCGCAATAGCATACTTAATCGATCCCAATTGGTTTTAACCTTGCGTTTTTTAGCGGTCGGTCAACTCATTTTTCTGTGCATCTTTTTGGGGGTGCACCGCTCTCCTAAATAGGCTATCTCCGTAACTAATTCACTTTCATTTCCATAGCGACCGCCGTATAGTTTCCTATTCCCCAAAAGAGAACGTGTTTTCAATATATTTAATTCCTTCTAATTGTACCGGTAGGCACACCTCACAGAGATGTTTTGCATTCCGCAAAAGTGGACATATTTTAAGTTTATTTAATTCACGGATTAATGCATTTTTTAACACGTCTAAATAAATTATTAAAATATAAATTTAAATATTTTCCGAATGTATAAATTATAAAACGATTTATTAATGAAAAAATAGGTTAAATAAATAATACGTTTCCGTTAAATTGTACTAATTCGGTTGAGAGGAATAGGATCAGCACTTTTTCTTTTTCCGTTGGGGGATTTTTAGACGGAGGAAAAATCGCGTATTCATAGGAATTCAAATTCTTAGTTCTTCTGGATTCAACCCTTATTACCGGGAACATACGAGTTTTCGCTGAAAGATGTATAAAGAGAAGAGAGATAAATGTTTATTTATAAATAAATAATAATAATTTTAGAAATATCGTTTCTGATTGCACAGCAAAAAGTTAAGTAAAAAAATAAAACCTTATAAAAGTGGTTTTTTGTTGAAAACGAGATTTGGGATTTTAGGTTAGAATTTGATTGATACTTTGCTGCTGAAAAAAGTGGAGAATAGTTTTATTTAAGAACTTCTTCTTTGAAAAACTGCGTTTTATTATTTAATTGTATTGAAAAACTACTGCAACCCAACGCCACGTCTCACAACCGTGAGATGAGTGGTCACAGGACACGACGAAATCACAACGACAGGTCTGGGAAACTTTCGTGTGTTTTGAGAACACGAAGCGACCCAAGAATGACAGCTTTCTGCATCCATCTCGCAAGTGCCGTGGAAAGCAGACCCTTTCACGGCAAAGCGTTCTGTAGTTATATTTCCCTTTTTCAGAAAAGGCAGTAATAATAATTCAAGTGACGCTAACTAATCCTGTTATAAAGTCACATCGAACAAAAGTGCTCAGATTGCACTTTTACGATCGACTCTTCACTTACCGAAATTCTCAGCTTTTGCAATCACAAAGTTCAAAGACGAGGGTTCACCTCTAAATATTGTTTAAAATATACAAAAATCTCGCTTCTACAATCGCATAAACTACCGTTATTCTCTCTTCGCTCCTAAGAAGCCCAACAGTGTTTTTTTGTCTGGTCACCCTGATAAAAAGAAACAAGATTAAACAATCACCGCAGGGTCCCACTGAGAGCAACTGCCATCTAAAAATGAAACCGGCTCCCAGTAGAATCGCGGTAAATCACACTTATGGCCACTTTTCACAACCGTGAGATGGGTGGTCACAGGACACTATGAAATCACAACGACAGGCCGGTGGAACCCTCGTGTGTCTTGAGGACACGAAGCGACCCAAGGATGACAGCTTTCTGCATCCATATCGCAAGTGCCTTGACATATTTTTGGCACGCAGGTATGGCATTAAGGTTACGAACCCGTGATATTTTCGCACCTACGAGAGCACCTATCACAAGGACAATTGCTTGTACCGAATATTTTGGGTACAGTCGTTGCAGCTCCCTTTTAAGGAGTGGATACCTTTCCTTCTTTTCTTTCTCCTTGGCAGTGATGTTGTATTCGGACGGAGCCGGGAATTCGATCACGAATAGCATCCAGATGGAGTAATGCACTTTCCTCACTTCTGATGTTAAAATTCAAACCAAGGGTCTCGGCCGCTTGCTCCTCGGCTTTGTAAAGGAACGCTCCTTCATCAATCATCTCGTGGTTCCTGACAATTTTTAGGAGGGGATCTCTGCCATTGGCAACTATATAAGCTAAGATGTATAATAAGAGTTATATCCACAAGCTCAGGGTCCTTGGGAACGCCAACAATTGGCTTTGACTTGTTCAGTGTGTGATTCAAGATCCTCAGTTCTTGGGCGAACTTTCGAACCCTTTCCGTGAATGGTCTAAGATTTTACAAGTTTATGGTGTACATATTACTTTGTAATTCGAATTAAATAATATTGCACTGGGAAAAATTTAATGAGGAAACTACAATTATAGATATTAGTCATTCCTGAAAGGAAGATAGTGCACATGAAATATGACAGTTTTTAAGGTTATGTTGAAAATCCGACGGTTTCAACTGCGCATGTACCAAAAAAGCGCGGTAATATTTAAAATTATATAATATACACTTGCAATATTACGTTATTATTGCATTTTCTAGGAATGTAGGTACTTCTGTCAATCAATTTAATTTGTTTTTAACAAGAACCAAAAATGTTTGTTAATATATATCTGTACGATTATTCATAGTCTTTATTGATTTCAAATAGACCAGCGCTGTTCGGCACATGCGCAGTTGAAAAATAGAATAGCCATCTATCGGATATCAGCGAACTAAAAAGGAACCCTCAAAAAGAGTTCTTCTAGTCTCAGTTCTAAATGATACCAACTTACTTGAGCCGCAACTTTACTGAACCCTCAGTTTTTTCTGTAAGTCTGAGGAACCTCACAGATTAAAAATTTTCTAGGCTTTGGTTACTTTTTCTTTAAAAAAAAGCGTCAATTGAAATTCAAAATTATACTATTGGAAATTATTTTCAGAATTCCAACTTGACAATAACATACGTTGCGTTATGTTTATATCTTCGAAACATCTGTCTTCGAAAATAGCATCAAGTTCCAATTGGAAACGTTATTGTTACCTCTTAATTGCTTCAGTGATGGTCAACTAACCCGTCCATTTTCTTGGATTATGGAAAATTACTCAAGGGTCTGCTTAGAATCTGTATCCAGTTCAACCACTCCTTCTTCCGAACCTCCCTCTCTTTCAAATTAGAACAGTACAGGCGCGCATCTACTGACTTACCTTCACTTTTTTCTTCTCGACTGATAAATGAAGAAAAGCTATAAAAAGTATGCAATTTCATTATGGCAAAAATAAATGAAAATTGTTAATTAATATTTGAAAGACTGCAAAATATGTAAAATAATATTGAATGCGTAAAATAGCATATATATATATATATATTTATTCGGTTTATATATTCCTGAATTCTTTTGAATTCTCTGAAATATTTTGTATTCAAATAGTCTTCTGAATTATTTTTCAGTTTTCTGAATTCATTCGATATCTTTAGAATACTCGTTGAATTATTTTGAATTCCTTCAAGTGCTTTGAATTCTGTAGAATTCTACAGGATTCAAAATATTCGAAGAAAGTTACAGTAATTCAACGTATATTCTCAAGATTTTGAATGAATTAAAAATATCCAAAAGAAGGACTTCAAACTAACTCAAGGTGTATTCTAATAATTTCAAGATAAATAAAAAACATTTTGAAAACATTCAGTGATATCTTTAGAATTCGACGAATTCAGAGTAGTTTGAAGAGTTCATAAGATTTCGAAACAATTCCGAGAATTCAGAAGAATTTAGAAAACTTAGAAGAATTCAGAGAATTCCGAAGAATTCACAAACTTCAAAAGATTTAGAGAATACAAAAGAATTTAAAAGATTTCAGAGAATTTAAAAGAATTCAGACAATTGAGAAGAATTCAGAGAATTCGGAAGAATTCAAAGGATAGCAGAAGAATTCAGAGAGCTAAGAAGAATTCAAACTATTAAGAAGAATTTAGAAAATTCAGAAGAATTCACAGAGTGCAAAAGAATTCACAAACTTAAAAAGCATTCACAGAATTAAAAAAATTATAGAATTTCAAAAGAATTTAGAGTATACAAAAAAATTCATAGAACTCAAAAGATTGCAGAGAATTTGAAAGAGTTCAGAGAATTCAATGAATTCAGCCAATTTAGAAAAATTCAGAAAATTTATAAGAATTCAGAGAATTGAGTAGATTCCAGAGAATACAAAAGACTTGGAGAAATTCAAAATAATTCATGGTGTACTGTAAAGGTTTCAAGATAATTGCAAAAAACTTAAAAAGATTTCAAAGGACCACAAGTGAATTCTAAGAATTCGTTTGAATTCTACAGAATTAGAAATACTCGAAGGAAGTAATATAATTCGACGTATATTCTAAACATGAAGGAATAGTAAGGAGTGGTATCCCTGTAAGTGGGGAGTGGGACGAAGAACGTCCAAGAATTCCTTAATGCTTGCCACGGCTGATGGTTTATCTATAAAATTGGTGCATTTGCAGATGCTGTCTGCAAAAACTATTTCAATATTTTGTAGTCAATTTTATTAAAATTTTTATTTTTATTTCTCAATTGAAAACTGCCGCTGAGACTCGAAGCCTGGACTCACGTTCGATAAGGAAGGGCGCCCTGATTTCGCGAGTGGCAATGTGTGTTTCGGACTTCAGAGCATTCGAGCGCGAATCGGACAAGTGGTCTGCATGCCGTGTTTGCTTTGCTGCTTACAACTACAGTCTTATGGTCTTTACGTACACAGGAAATCTCAATTTTGTACCCAGTTTTCTCCATTTCGCGACGTATTTCGCAAAATTGAGGTTCATTATCAAGTTTTGGGTCTTCGGATGTATGATGACGCCTGAAAATGATTCTGTGATGCCAGAATTGTGAGTAAAAAAATAAATTTTCGAACGGTTCTCGACGTTCAAATGCTGTCTTCTGCTATCTGCACATTGCTCCCTTTCGAAAAATTTATAATTTCAGTCAAAATAATAATTGCCTCGGCAAAAGGCTTCATTCCTCTACATTTTATTGATCCGAGGATCTCGCAAAACCCCGGATATTTGAAAAGTTTTCTTTCTTTCGTTCTCAAATACTTGGGGAAAAATATATATTGAGTCGATGCCGTACCTTGAAAAGAATTTCAATCGGTTCCCTAAAGTCAAAATTGGTCAAGACGAAAGGGTCTATAGGTGCTAAGATATCTACTTGCAAATATGGCAATTTGAGTATAAATTTAATTGTGTATAACGCCATAACTTGAAAACCGTTAACTGCATAAAAAAAGTGTAAACGGAAAAAAATGTTGTCTTGGTTCAAACAAAGATATTATAAGCCTAGATGCGGTGCGGGTTTAGTTAACCGCGATAAATATAGACGGCGCGTCCGGCAAAAATTGTCAGCTCCCCTCTATCCTCCAACACTCCCCGATAGCTCCTATCGATATAATTCG
This sequence comes from Andricus grossulariae, assembly GCA_011634705.1. Lineage (NCBI taxonomy): Eukaryota > Metazoa > Arthropoda > Insecta > Hymenoptera > Cynipidae > Andricus > Andricus grossulariae. The sequence goes on along the minus strand of JAABKJ010075445.1, from coordinate 215,173,532 downwards.
CCAACAGCCACTTGGAGCGCTGTAAGCAGCTCTCATCATACTCCTCGAGGCGCACTGATGGTAACTTAGCTCGGACAAGAACCATTCAAATTGAAAATAAATTACGCATTTCCCAGATATATTCGCCACAAACTAGGACTTATACTCCCACTTCACGAAAAACGTCACCAGCTCTTGGACTATCAGTGAAATCAGTGGTAAATGTACTATAAGGTTGATCAGAATTATTAAATATAGATTTAGGAAACATAAAAATTATATTAAAAGTTATATTTGACTCTCATAAACAATTTACGTAAACAAATATTCCAGTATATCAGTTTTTAGTCTCTCCATGGACTTGAATAGAATAAAAAATGTTTATAACTTTTTAATTTATTACATTTTTTTGTTACTGAATACTATTTTTATAATAAAGCAAAACGATTTTAGTAAAAAGTAATTTTCTTCTACGACAAACTGATACACTTTAGTATTTGTTTTAATGAATTGCTTATAACATTTGAATTAAATGGTAAATATAATGTGTTCGTTCTTTAAATCTATCTTCATTAATTCTGATTAACAGAGAGTTTTTTTAAGTAATTTTTCCGAAATAAAAAAATGCGATCGTGCGCTCATATGTACTTACGAAATTAACTAAGATCTAAAATTTAAAAAGACATTTGAAAAATCCTGGGATCATGCATTTTAGAGATCAGAAAATCCGAATAGCTGTTATCCGCAAAAACAACTTCGGTCGGTTTAAGGTATTTATTGTGCCAAAAATCAGATCTCTGAAAAAAATAGTTTTTCTATGATTTTGAAAATGAAAATAATATTGCTGATGATGTCATTTCAAATAAAACCCAATATTTTACATACAAAAATTTGTAAACTCACAAAAAAATTTATTTTAACAATCTTTTTTCCAATTGAATTCTTTCTTACTACACTCAAAAAAATATTCCCGCTGCGCGGGACCATTTTCATTGCGCGCTACGCGCGCGGCTCGCTTCGCTCGCAAGTTTGAGCGCGCCTAGGGCGCGTGACTGTTGAATCTCGCGCTTCGCGCTCGGTCTTTTGATTTTCCACACATTTGTGGACAGACTCTTTAAAATTGAAGGTCAAAGGGTTAACAACTGTAATTTGATGATTGCGAATCCTCTTTTGTTAAAGCTCCTTCGGCTTTAACGAACATATTCTTATCAATATAACTTATGTTGAGTTAAAAAATATAAAAATCAAGAGACAGTTGACTACTTAAGAGTAAAGAATTTTAAAAACAACTTCAAAGTCTGGTCAAGCTGCATTGATACTTTAGGATAAAACTCGAAAAGAATTATTACATTATTCTCAATGCCGGATAAAATTATTAATTTCATGCATACGGTAATTTTATGAAACAGTACACAGTTATCACTATTATTGCGTCATATTCTATGTAAAAGGTCACTCATGCCCCATATTAATTTACCGCACTATAAATTGAGAGATTATCTTAAAAGGCTGAAGTCAGAATCAAATAAGTTGTAAAAAGAATCATTTTTCCCTTGGATTTAATCCCTAATTTTTAAATATTTGTATTGTTCTGCTTTGATTTTTTGATCGTTTTTGCAATTTTAGGGACACACAGCCTTTAGTAAACAATAAAATTCATATCCTCCATAATGACATTCTTTGATCTCTGAAAAATCTGTAAAAATATATATTGTGTAGACTCAGCGAAAATGTTGCCTTCAAACAAAAGCATCTTCCTTTTGCCTGTTTTGTTTTCAGTTTGAATTTAGAACCACTTGAATTACTATATTACACTAACAGAAATATTTGGGTGCAAGTTTATGTGAGGTTTGTCGCAAAAGGATAATGTTTGCGGGAAAAATATTCCTTTTTGAGACAAAGAAATAATGTTTAATATTTTTTAAACTTCTTTTGAAATATAAAGTCCGAAGTTTGCACATTAGAAACTTCATTAATTCATATACTTCTTGTTGGTGAAAAATTGTCAATGCCTGTGTATAAGTGAAGAAAGTACGATTTCATTTATATATAAGTCACCTTCATTACTTCGCTTTTAAATTCATTTTTTTATTAATAATTCTTTTAAAATCTATGAGTGAAATTATATATATTATTATTCATTAATGAATTGTTCAGTAAAAATTATTATTACATTTCAGGTAAATAAGAAGAAATGCATTATCAATTTTCCTGTTCAAACTACAAGGATTGTACTGTGAGGAGTATCCGTCACTTTATCGCAGATTTGTAGTCATTAACATATAATAAAAATGACAGGAACATCCGTGAGAAAAATAAAATTTATAGATATTACTTTTGATCACCACAGGGGAAATCAAAGATTCGGAAAACATTTTCTTCTATGGGTTTACAAATTATTGCGAATTTTTCATGTTTACAGTTTTCGTTCTGTTCAAGCGGAAAAAAATAACACAATATTTTTAAACCTAAAACTGTTTTTAACTTAGTTCTTAAAACACTTAAAAAAAGTCAACAAATACAAATTTAGCATCCGAAAAAATGTTTTTTGTTTGAAATTCCAAAAGATTTTAACTTGATCAGAATATGATTTTTTATAAAATATGATTTTATATTGTTCTTTGTTGTTGAAAACTGTACACATGAAAAAATGTCAATAATTCTTGCACACATAGAAAATCTTGTATTTATAGTGAACAATTACGTTGAAAATTCACGAAAAAGGTCTTATTTATCAATATCTTAAAATCTTCTAAATACTTTCAAATTTTGTAAGTTCATTCATACCCCATAAAATTGTTCGAATCCGTAGAAATCTTTTATAAAATTTACGTTATTCCCTAAAGTCTTCTACATTTCTTCACATTCTGTGAGATCTCTAAAAATAGCTCCAGATCTCTAAAATATTTTAAAATCCCTTCAATCAAAAATCAAATCCCTTCAATCGGGTGCAATTCTTTAAAATACCATGGCGGTCGTTAAAAAATTAAGTAAGGCTTTTTCCTGATAACTTTGACCCCTTGCTCCGAATATGTAATAGGGGTGGCCTCTTCGTGATGCTTTTTCTATAGTAAATGTATGTATGTATGTGTAGTAAGTGTATGTATGTATGCATTCGGAAAGCCTAAAAGATTCTTCAAAAATCTTTGAAATTCTTTCAATCTTTTGAAATTCTTTGGGATCTTGTAAAATAACTTAAAATCTTTCAGATCCTTCGATTTTAAATGTTTGAACATTATTGATTTTTATATAGAGTTTCTGACAGTGATTTTCTTCAATTATTTTTTCTAGAATCGCGAGACAATTATAAGAAATTCATTATAGGAACATATTTCTAGGCCTAAGTGCGGAGAGGCATTCTGGCGAACTTTCCGCACGAGATTTTTACATATGACGGAATTTTTTTAAACGTCGTTTATTTTCAGCATCTTCTGCATTTTCCTGCTGTCTGTATATACATATATTAATAAATACTATATTCGTACAAATTTCTGCAAACAAAAAGTTTTGAGTTATGGCTGAGTAGTTAAAAGTTTTTTGAATAAATTAAGTGATTGAAAAGTCGTACTGAAAAGATTATAAAATAATATTATCATGAAAAAAATGATAAAAAATATGATTACCATCAACTTAAAAGAATAATTAAAAAAAACGTAATATCTTCATTTTTCCATCGAAAGAAGGGATCTATTCGCCATAAATATGCAAAGACATATTTTTGTCGCAAACGAAATAAGGCAAAAATTATTAATAATCAATTATAAATTAAAATATTCATAAGGAGTATAAAACAAAAAGAATTCCGAATCTCAACTTGCACTCTCCTTGATGGGTGGCGTTGGCTTGAGAAAAGCGCCAAGAAGGGGCCGTAAGAGAATCCGCCTACGCAACCAAAATTGCGGAAACCACGAACCAATTGAACAGTCAAAACTAATACTGGTGGATGGTTTCACACATAATCGTCAGATTGATGTGCATCCTTCTTTTGTTAAGTTCGTCTCCCTAATGCGAAGCTTAAATTCGGTCTCGGACTTAGTAAAAATGCAAGTTTTTCTTGTAAACCGACTTCAATAAATGTTACCTGGCTGAATTAATTTTATTCTCGCAAATTCGCCCGATTTCTTATCTTCATAAGACGGCGATTAAAAGATTTAATTAAAACCGCTCAAATGGCCGACCAAGGAATTTAGTTTAAAATAAATTCCCAGACTGCGCTCGAGTCAGATCGTTGTTACAAAAAAATAAACACTGAAAATTTGTAGACAAATTATTATCTTTGATTTATTTGTTCAATTTATTATCAATCAGATCACGCACTTTCACAATAAAAAGTTAAAAGCTCGAGAAAATCTGAACGGAGGTCCGAACAAATCTGCACGGTCCCTCAAAACGACTTCCCTTTTATTGACTCATCCCCACCCCAAGAAACGCTTAGTCATCGCCTTTACGACTTGCCGGCACGTGCGAGTAACTGAATGTCATATTACAATCATCAGTTGACTTTCAACCGGCGAATGATCCTTTTGGTTACATCTGAAATGCAACCTACTTTTTTTTACTGAAATTCAGATTCTTGTATTATTGTGAAGGTGACGTTGCCACACACAAATCGGGCAACCCTGTTTGGCACAACTCCGGGCATTAAAATTAACTCTAACCGGGCCAGATCGTATCAGCCCGATCAGGCCCAGATCGGTAATAGTGTAGTATTAGCCTTGGTTCCAGACTGACAGTTGATAAATGAACACTGCGTCTACATCTCTCACACTATGTCATTTACATGCTCTAGAGTTTAGGAAAGATCTACATGCAAATTATTTTCAATTCACAGATTTAATTAATCTACCGGGATAATTTAAAGAGAAAAATGACTATACTTTACTTAGACTAATTGAATTTAATTATTTAATCAAATTATTATTGTTTATACAATATATGGTATACGTTCTAAGATAAGAAAATACTGAGTAATAAGCGACATAGTATAAGAGATTCGAAAAGACTAGACTTTTATCAACCTTTTCTATGGAAAGGCGCAAGTAAATAACACCGGCACACAAAAAAAAAGTGGTCTGCCCGGCTCGTTTCGGGGTTATCACAAAAGAAAGTTCCCAGAAAATGAATACAAGAGGACTAAATTCTGCGTAAGTTGAAAAAAAAGAGATGTTCCTAGCTCAAATAGGTCACGAGGAATGACCTTCCAAATATACCTGTTTTTTGTGCTTTTTTAACCAAAATCCCGAAACTCGTGTTTTTTCGAAATCACTCGTTTCATGGATGTCACACGAGGAAGTTCTAAGGAGATGAATGAAAGAGGGCTTCATTCTGTGTAGGTTGAAAAAAAAATATGTTCCTTCCACTAATAAGTCACGAATAATGACCTTGCAAAGTGTACCCTTAATCAGTTTCGTTTTTATAAGTTTTCTTAATGCTGCTCAAAATCTGGATGCGTAATTTTATGCCGTGGACATTTCTACAATGACTGTATTGTGTAAAACTTTGAAGGGTATTTTGCTAATTATAATAAACCCCCCTAACAGAAATTGCTTGGTTTCAGTGATGGTTTTTTACGCAAAAAATAATGCCTAATCAGCACATGAAATTCACTTTTTTCCATTTTCGTTTACATTCACGAGGTTATCTTCTTTCAATGGCTATCAAACACAAAATAAATGACCCAGCTTGCTCAAAATTTAACAGCAGTCTATGCATATATGGCGTTGACGGAATTAGTGGTGCATTTAAAGTTACTGCGCAAAAAAATTCAAAAAGACACTGACTTATCAAACAGCCCTCGTAGTGCAATTGGGTACAGTAAAAAATGCTTGAAATTTGTCATTTCTTAGAATGTTTTAACTTTATACCGCAAAATTGATTTTGATTCAAATATATTTTATCTGAATTGTCTGAATTTAATGATAAGGACTTTTAATCAATAAGTTTTGACAATCTAGAGTATTCGTTTTTACTGAAACATTTTGATACTCTAAACACTTTAAGATCAACATTATGCAATTTTGAATGTTTTGAGTTTCAAACATCAACGTTTTGGAACAGTGCTTTCTTTTTAGTATCAAAGCTTGTAAGTCACATCAATTTTCATTAACGTATGCCCTCTTTGCATTTACTTATTATAAACAATGTTAATTTTCATTAAAACTACTACGTGCAGCAGTATTTTTTCATGAATATCAGACAGATAATTATACTATTATTTGTTTCTTGTTTCAAAAATAAAATTTGGTTATTGTATGGACAACAAAACATTTGATTGATCCAGACAAAAGTTACGGATGATTTTAGCAAATATAAATAGTTTGGGCAATTCAAGAAAAAAATTGGTTGAATCAAAAAAGTATTTGATCCAATCAATTAAAATTTTGTTAACTTAACCAAATTCTTCCTTGAAATCAAGCCAAAGATTTTTTTGGAAAGAACACACATTTTTTTGTGTGTCTCTTTCTGGAGTGAAGCTTGAACTTTGAAGAGTTAATAAAATCATTTGCACACCAGATATGTCAGGAATGTGAATTAATATTGACTTTTAACATATGTACACGGAGAAAAATGTCTAGTTGGGGTAACAAGAATTCTGGTTAGCCCTACTAGACAGTCTAGTAAAATATGAACCTGATCAACGTTTTCAAAAGTCGAAGAAATAATAATAAACAAAGGATTTGTATTTTTAAATGTTGGAGATATTTAACGATGTTTATTGGGTCGCATTCATACATTAAACGGTGTTTATCGGGTCCGCGAAATATTCAGATTTTGTTTAATGGGATTAATAGAGGTCAGTCTCCTGAGGCGTTTAATACCAATTTTTTCTTTTTTAACTTTTAGTAAATTCGTGGGAGGAAAAGTACATGAAGCGGTGTTTATCAGGTCGCAAAATGAAAAGCTCCAAAACGGCACGTAAAAGAAAGTGCAGAACAGTGAAACTTATTTAGCACGAAGAACACAAGAACGCTCATATAATCAACTTTTTCAATAGAACTTGGGGGAATCCGCAATGATACTTCCCAAGTTCAATACATGTCATACAATCTTCAAAGAAGATTATAGCGCTTTACATTAAGTGATCATGGCGTTTATAATTAAAATAAGTGCTAGCGGTGGCCGCCTGTCAAACACCCTTTCATACTCAATTCGGCCCTGATGAGAACCTATATATACTTACTGAAAAATGTGTGTAAAAATATTCAAGCAGGTGGTCAATGATTCTATGAATTTAGAAAAACCTGGCAGCCTAGTACTAATATTATATTCCACTAACGACATTAAATCTCTAATTTCAAACGTAATTATATTCTCACATATGTGCACCAAATGGACTGATCGATGTTCAACAGAACCATCAATATGCTAACGTACCGGGAATATATTCTCTAAGTTCAATAGATGCCATGCAGTGTTCAGCGAAGATAACAGCGATTCGCATGCAGTAATTATAGCATTTTTAATCAATAATAACTATCAGCGACGAGCGCTCTGCTAAACACCCGAACGTATCTAGCTCGGACTTAGTAAGAACCTGTATATACATACTAAAAAATATATGCAAAAACATGTAAGCAGGCAGTCAATGATACTACGACTCAAGAAAAACCTACCACCATTGTACTGATATTATATTCTGTTAACAAATTTAAATGTCTCATTTCAAACGTTATTATATTATCAATTATGCGGAACAAATCGACTGATCGCTGTTCATTTTGCACTCATCGTACGTGAGTTTTTGAACTTACAATTCAATGAGAGATGGATTGGAAGAGGAGGTCCAATCGAACGGCCCGCCTGCTTACCAGATCTAACATCACCTGATTTCTTTCTATGGTGTTATATTAAAAATGTAGTATTTGCTCAGCGACCTACAACAAGAGAAGATCTGATGGAAAAGATTCGGACAGCCTGCGCAGCCATTTGGAGAGGAACTTTGCTCAAAACTGTAGACAGTTTTGAAAGACGTCTATGTTGGTGTCTTGAAGCTAATGGAGAGCATTTTTTAACATTTCATCCGTGGCTGATTGTAACACAGATAGCAATGGTGAGAGGCAAGGGGACTCACGGTAAGCAAGTACCCCAAACATGAGAGGCAAGGGGACTCACGGTAAATAAGCACCCCAAAGGAAACAGAATTTACTACGTCCACGTCGTTGTTTCCGGGTAACGCTAAAAGTAAGTTTCTAAGAGCTTTTTAAACAGTTGCCCTTTATTTGACTTCTCTTCAAAATACTTTTTTCTTACTTTTAACCTTCAAATAACCTTGACAATTTACCTGCAGGTCAAGATGGTCCAGGTGGTTCACATTTTTACATTCTATCGACTTGTCAGAAGCATCTTAAAGGTTTGCTATTCTCAGAACATCAATTAATTTCAAAAAAGGGCATACGACCGTTTTCTAGACACTTTACCTTGATATTTTACCTTTCTACGGTCACAAAAGCAAATTTTTTATAATAAATTTTTGACGTATAATTACCCGCTCTTTTCAAAGCCGGAGTCAAAAATAGGGGTTTCCATTTTAAAAAGGAATCTTGACCCTCAAATGACCTTCAAAATTGATATCAAGGTCAAAATTGATAGTACAGTCCTCTGGCTCCCTCGGTCGTGGTTAACCTTTGTCCAACCCATTTTTTCGTAGATAAAATATTTTAGAAGATATTTGGGGTGATAGATTAAAATGGGATACCGTGTATGTATATATATAATTAAAAACTAAAGGTTAACCACCACCGCAGGGTCCCACTGGGAGCAACTGTCATCTAAAAAATGACATCGGCTCCCAGTAGGACCTATTCCGATCACCGTTGATCATAGTTAGGATCGAGTCCCAATACTCTTTTGGCTCGAAAAAAAATTATGAAAAAAAAAATTCCTGATTTTTTGGTACTTTTCTCCAGATTTGGTGCCATATTGGATTTTTTACTCGACCAAACTCCATTCTGACCACAGATTCTTGAAGACCATACCCAAAACTACAAGGAAACATGGTTTTCTTTTGGAAATTTGTCTTTTTCAGTCATGAGAATGAGGCTTGAACATGAGTTAAAAAATTGTAGTTCTTGGTCGTTGCACCTACTTTCTTATCGACCGTTGCTCATTTATCAATGGTCATGTGCGGTGCAGTAGTTACGGCTGACCACGTAACAGTCCTCCCTCCTTAGAATCATCATCGTCCTCGATGATTTTTGTGTTTGTTCAAAAATTTGTATTGGGGCTCCTTAATATCATTTTCAGTGAAGATTTTCTTGCTCAAGGTTTTGACCTTTATTATTGGACAGTTAACAATTATAATGAAATATGTGGTTTTCCATACTTGATCACAATTCTACAAAGACTTCTGTGCTTTTCTTTTAGGTGCAGACTGTAGTTTCAATTTAGCCAGTTTCTATTTAATAACATTAGGAACTCCCAATTTACTTTTACATGAGCATAAGCATGTACAATTTGATTAAATTCTACAATTTATTATTTTTGTGATTCCAAGATAAGAGGCCATTTTACGAGGTGAAAAGATTCTCCATTGCGCCTATTTTGTGCGACCTATGATCTTGTAATTGACAATGCTTCTCTTGCAGACGCTACTATTTTGTTCTAGTCTACTTTCACGTGATGACTGCGTGTAGGAGACTCGTTCGCCGGTTGCTGCGACACGTGATTCAAAATGCCTTACTATGGGTGTGGTATTTTATTCCGCAGGCGGTCTTCTAATCCTTATCGCGATCGGATTACATTTCTTAAGCCCGCAGCCATCACGATTAGGGATGTCGCTGTGTGCCGTTGCGGTTTCACTTGCTTACCAGCTTCTCATTCTCCATCTTGTTCGAATGAGCGGCGTTCCTTTTAGTCATGCAGGCGGAGTCTCGCTTCTGAGCTAAATACATAAAAGTATCATGCCTGATATTTTTCCAGACGATTTGAATAACAAGGGTTATTCCATACCCGATAAAGCTGTTTTTAAAAGGAATTTTCCGCGTCTAGGGGAAAATTCTGACGTGCTCGGGGAAAACTGAGGTCATATTCGTGTTCAGCGCCCCAAAAGACGTGAAAATGTCATACCTGACCTGTTTCCAGATGATTTTAATACCAAGGGTAATTTATACCCAAAATAGTTGATTTACTAGGGAATTTTCTGCATCTAGGGGAAAATACTGACTTGCTGGGGAAAAACTGATGTCAGATTCGTATTCAGCGACCCAAAATACGTTTAGGTACCATACTCTGATTTCTCGCACAAGCCACTTTTTTTTGTGGGCCTGTGTAATTTATATCTTACACTGAAATTATAAGAATATTTTCCTCGAAGGTTGAAGATCACATTTTTTGAAAAAGCTGATTAGGAATAGTATATTGCACAACTAGGGTTGAAAGGCTATGATTCCAACGAGCGTGAAGTTTGCTGCCCGAGCGAAGCAGGCATTGAAAATCGATCTTTCGATGAAGATCTGATGAAAAAATATATATGAGCCTGTTACAATGAAAACAAATCTTAGTATATTTTTTAAATCTGACAGGTCTACGAGTGTTTATCGGGGCAGAGCGCTCATAAGCTCGGCCATAAAAGTCGATCGCAGTGGGACTTGACACCATGTACTCATAAAGCAGACAAGGGACGCTAACTAATCCTGTTATAAAGTCACATCGATAAAAAGAGCTGAGATTGCACTTTTACGATCGACTCTTCACTTACCGAAATTCTCAGCTTTTGCAATAACAAAGTTCAAAGACGATGGGCCAGCTCTGAATATTATTTAAAATTCAAAAAAAAATCTGGCTTCTACAATCACATGAACTACCGTTATTTGCCTTTCGCTCCTAAGAAAACAAAAAGTTTTTTTTTCTGGTCACCCTAATATATATATATATTCGGTTTCTGTTTCGATGCCTTTGGAATAGAACTAAAGGGCCTATGACAAAGCCACCGAACGCGTCCTCGGGTTGCGGATAGAGGGTCCCTGTACTATATATATATATATATATATATATATATGTATGTATGTATATAATAGATATTATAGAAATGACAAGAAAGATTTTATGAATAAAGTTTAGAATGTGTGTCCATTCATCGCTCACCATTCACCATTCATCCTTCTGGGAGTATGTGTTTTTTAATTGTATGAATTCATCTCATTTAGACAAAATGTCTCAATTAATGCGGTACGCATATGCCTATATGCTTTATACTCAGTAAAATAAACAGAAGACCGAACACTGTAAAGAAGTGATAGATTTAAGTTGATTTTCACGTTGTTTAATCTTTGTTAACAATTTTTTCTTTAAATAACTTCAGTTTTCGAAATATAACCTATAAATCCGAAGTAATAGGGACCCAGTAATAGGTACACATCTCTGTTATTTTGTTTTGAGATATGTTATTTCATTATATATGTAAAATAATAGTCACTTAGAATGAGAATAATGCTTCTCTAAGAGGTCGAGAACAGAGTTAGCACATGCGCAATGACCTTGGTGGAAATGTTCAGCACGTACTTTGTGCGCGCTACAGACTGTAGTGCGCCATGGCAGAATGGGTAGAGAGAAAAACGGAAGAAGATAAGGTAACAGGGTGAGGTAGTAAAGTGGCGATAGAAGTCACGCAAGTTAAGCAGAGCGATACGCGCGGATAATTCAAGTCAGTTTGATGGATAGCTGGAACTCTGATGAGGAAGTGTTCTGTACGCCGAAGCGTGAGGAAAAAAGGGGAAAGTACATACAAAAAGTAGAGAGGAAGAGATTGAGGGTGGAGAGTTTCGGTTCAATCGAGTAGTTCGTGAATAGGAAAAGGGACAGGGCGGAGAGAGGTAGTAGTGAGAATAAGGTAGAAGCAGGATGGAGGCCAACAGAAGAAGAAAATTCACAGTTAGATAACATGCGTAAAATGATGATAGAAGAAACGGGCATATACGAAGAAAAGCAGAAAAAATGAGGAGAGGAATTAAAGAAGGAAATTAGGCCGGAAATAGCCGAACTTAGGAAAGAAATGAGGAAATGGAAAGAAGTCAGGAAAAAGTTAGAGAAAAGGATGCAGACGTTGGAGCAAAGGTTCAGCGCCCCAAAATACGTATGGGTACCATACTCTGATCTCTCGCACAACCCACTTTTTTTTGTGGGCCTGTGTAGTTAATCATAATCAATATTGCAACAAAAGAAATATTATAATAATGTGGGTACTCTAAACTACAAACTCTAAAAAACGCAATATTTTTAGAAAAAAAAATCATTTGAATTTAATCTCTTGAACTTTACGCAAAATCGCCATTCTCTTAATATATTACGTTGGTTAGATCGACACTTTTAAACCACAAATTCAGCTACTTCTTGATTTATCCTTTAGATCTAATTGTTACTACAATGATTGGGAAGCATCAATTGTTTATTAAAACTAAGTAGACTATTTGAAAATGGTGTGTTTAGTATTTATTTAAATAAGACATCGGATAATTGGGGAGAACTTTTTTCCAAGCTGTATTCATCGAGGAATGGTGCCTTCGATATTATCGTTTGTGAACGAATTGTCGATTATGAATGGTGAGAGCACGTTCTAGGTTACATCAAAATTAAGCTTCAATATTATATCTAAGGATTATTAAATTTAAAATAAGTATTAATTCATGGATTTTGTGAGCTTGTGAATTAGAGCATTACTGTTTTTTTCCTTTTTCAAGTAAAGGAAACCAGAACAAAGTCTTCTCATACCTTTTTAAATTTCAATTGCGCATTTAATATTTCTTATTTAATTATCTAATTACCAGCGTTCTATCCATTAAGTGGTATTTTTAGTTATTACGTGTCATTGGGGAATACACATCGAGAAATGGTGTTCTTAACACATTGTCTTTTTATCGCCATTTATGTCTCAAGTTTTAATTTTATGTATAAAAATACATACAGCAATTAAATTTAGATCAATTTTATGTCTAGACAAACAAGTTTCAAAGTTGTAGGTATTTTCGTTTGTAAGAAAAAGGATAATAAAATTGGAGGTTGACTATTTACTCAACAATTGGTTCCTTTAGCCTCCCTAGTAGCATGATAACAGCAAACTGGCCCCAGCTGGGCGTCAGAAAAAGAAGAATCTGTTTGCAGCCTGGCGCCCGGCTGGTTCCGCTTTGGCGTGCTGTTCTGGGATATATATTTATATGTAAAAGGAATGTCGAAATTTTACAATATGAGACAGTATTTTCTACTTCATGTAAAAATGATCAATCTTACTTTCAATACACATATACAAATGAAGATAACAATAATTTACTTTTCACATTGCATTATTTGGTGACTCGTGGACAAAGTTTTCTCTCTACATTTCCAAGATGAATTGAATCTTGATCTCTTATCGTGAATTAACTCCATGAATATAAAATTTATCTCGCACTCATATTGTTCATCCCGAAAATAATACAAGTTTTATTATAATAATCGCAGGCAAAAAATCACTGCATCAAAACAAATAATTCGGTACTCCAACTATTTGTGCTCTCCTAAAACGCAGGTTTTTTCTTTTCTGACCTGTAACCACATTTACGAATTTTTCCATATAAATTTCATAGAGTTATTCCAACTTGATAAATCGTTTTGTATCTTAATTTGTCCCGCCAACAAAAAGTGGGATTAACAAATATTTTTAGTTGTCTTTAGCATTGTGTCAACGATTTCAAATTGTCCGTCAGTACGAGTAAGTGTGATATATGTAAAAAGAAATTAATGAATATCAAAATTTTTCAAGATTTTAGTCTCACAACTATTAATGAAACATATACTGATTATTTCGAACTTGCGCAAGTCATGAGTTGTAACGAGCGACTAAATCTCGCTAGTTTCTGCACAAAAAGTGCAGCACCTGCTAGTGCGGGAGAAATAAAATTTGCACAGATGGGATAAATTTAAATGAAATATTCCAATTTTAAAATTTTGACTGATATTTGAGTGGTCTCGGCCTAAAATATTCGATTATAAGACGTAGAATTTTAAAAGATAAATAAACTCTCATATGCTATGAAAGTAATAGCTCTGCAAAAGTCACTCGATTGAACATTAATTATTGATATTATTCAGAGAACAGTTTTGAATATATACGAGTGTTGAGAAAATGTATTTCTTGTAACGTAACAAGCATTTAATGTTTAGATTTAAGATAGGGTGTCATAAATTTATTTTAGATGTAATCAATTTTAAGAACACGAAAGACTCTGAAAAATGTTTATATTGAAATAGCTAATTAAAATTGAATCACGCGATGCTTTCATAATTTCAGTTTTTTGAACCGGCCTGCATCTCATAAAAATGAAAGGGTGATTCGTTTCGGGTAATTCGACACGCTCCCGAGTCTCCACTCGCGCTCCGGAGATTCTTCCTCCTAAATTTAACGAGGGTAAATTGGCTAGATCTCGAAAATACAGAATCAGCTAGTACTGAGATTCGCTGCTCTTTTTCTATTGTTTTTTTTTTTTATATATAACGTAGAATAGAATCATTTTGTCGAAAAACCGAAACGTAACAACAAAAGCGACCAATATGTAGATGAGGTATACGAAAAATCAGACAAAAATATTCAACCGTGCGGACCGAAACTGCAAATCCATTTTATAATGCTGATAAATCCCCTTAAGCCGACCGAGACTCCCTCGACACCCGGAAGTGAGGCACGCCCAACTCAATGCCCGACGACAGACAGTTGAAATTTACCAAGAAGATTTTCTTTATCGTGAATGAAATAAGTGAATTAATGTAGTGTTTCAGATAAATAAACATTATTTCCTATTGTGACTTTCAAAAAGAAACGTGGTAATTTTGCAAATCGTAACCCTCCTAAACGAATTTTTCCTTACTCAATCGATCCCACCCCTCTTCTCGTACTAGATAGCGAGTAAGCTAGTTAACCTAGCACTTGCAATAGGACCGGAACCAGCGGGGCTTGGATAGGGAAACCAAGCTGGCGCCTGGTTGAAGAAAAATAACGAGCTTCGTGGGTTGTTCGTGAGTCAAAAGAGTGTGACCCACGAACTCGGTTTACTCAGGTATTTTGTGTCGCAGCTGAAAGGTAAATGGCAGCCATTTCATATAGCTAGGTTTTCCAATCCTGGGCAATCCACGGCCAGGACATGGTTAGCCGTTGAGCGCACGACGAACTTGGAAAACGTGGTCATAATATATATATATATATATATATTACGTATTTGAAATTATGATAAGTAGTTCAATGGAGCTTTTATTATTTGCGTGGGTTATTTGTGGTGGGTGGGAAATATTTCGTGATCTGAAACGATGATGGTTTGAATAGAAATTTGAATAAAATCATATTCAACATTTCAACATTTTACCATTAAAATGGCTGTCCGCGTCACATTACCCGCTTGTGTAAAGTATTAAAATAATACTTTTATTTGCAAACATTAATTAACTTTACGTATTTGTGACACATGACATCCTTTGGAATAGTCAGAAAATCAATATTAACAAAGTTTTAATACATTTGGACCAAAATAGTCATATCATAATATGTGAGAAACAGCCAAAACAAACTTTTCAACTTAAAAAGTAAACAATTATCTTAAAGAGCCTAATTTTTTTACTATTTGATATTGCATTCATAATTGCATATACTGAACCAAACCTCACTCGTTAATAATAGGTCGATTTTTTAAAAATCCACCGCGCCGCATTTCCCGCTTCTTCCCTACTCCATGATTTGCAACGTACCTTCTGTTTCTTTATTTAGCAGATAGTTTTTGCAAAGTTTGCGATGAGTGTTTCTGATCAAGCGGTTCCTGCGGGAAGAAAACTTATCGACCCAGGATTCGTAATGCAACAACATAACGATCGGAAACACTAATTCAAACCTTGCAAAAACTATCTGCTGAATAAACAAAGAGAAAGTACGTTGCAAATCATGGAGAGACCACCTCAATCGCCTGATCTCAACCCATCGAACTTCTTTTGGACGAAGAAAACGAGAAAGCGAATCGCCGCAAAAGTTTTAAAAGCTAAAGCTGGATTTTTTTGATGAAAAAAAAATGTGTAACTGTTAAAAAAATATTATCTGTGATTTTTTTAAGTATTAAATTACATAATTGTAATACGAAGTATCTTTTAATTAAATTTCCTTTCATTTTTCCATCGTTTGATAAGTTTTCAAGAGATTTTTTTAATTTTAAGGTATAATTATCAAGTGTCCGTAATTTTTGGACGGCAGTGTATAGATAACCACTATTTCTCTGAAAAAATCTCAATTTTCGCTGAGAGCACAATGATTATTGGATTTTTAAGAAACATTGAGTAAAAATTTCAAGTTTTTGCATTTCACACCCGGGTGGAAATTTAAGTCGGGGGCTGGCCAGTAACCGGCTGCAGAGCCCGGCTTTAAGCCGGGAGCTGGCCAGGGTTTTGGCAAAGTACGATCTTGCGCGAGCAATACTAACAATATGAAAGCCAGCATGATTTGAACGAAAGTGCGAAAACCCATGTAAAATACGAACTTCAAAATGCCTATCTCTTGAAATCTAATCACTTTCAGGAAAAATCCTTTTAAGGGGTTATGAGACGTAGTCTCATAACTTTCTCTCACTTTCGAGACCAATTAGTAGATGGCCCAAAAACCGGCCTTATTGGCCCTCCTCCTTTGTATTGCAATTTCTTAATCTATCAGAAAAAAAGTTTTTTATATTTCTGAACAATTTTGAAAAGGTTGAAAAGCAAAGAACTTTTTGAATTTTCATCATCAAGATTAAAAAGGCCATTACGATAATTTGCAAACCTTTTTGTCATGTACTAGAAACTTTGACAAAAAATTCTAAAACTTTAAAAAATATATATACGAAGATGTTAGTTTTTGATCTACTGATCTGTCTGTTTATTTAAAAACGAGCCCACGTCGTGGGGCGAAAGCTCGTTTTTAAATAAACAGACAGATCAGTAGATAAAAAAGTAACATCTTCGTATATATTTACTGCACTGATCAACAACTAACAACTTACCTATAACTTTAAAAAAAATGTTGCTTTAAATTTTAAAAATGCTCTAAACTGCCACGACTTAAAAAAAATTCTTTGACATTTCCAGATTTTCCAGGTGAGTATACACCCTGATTGACGTTGTGAAAACATTAGGAAAAAAAGGTTTTCTGCTTGGGAGGGGAAAACAAAATGGTCCTTACCCAGTTTTCCATCTCATAAACTTTAAAACGGCGTATTTTTTTAGAAAATTACGAAAATATAAGAATGACTGGAAAATTACCAAAAGTAAAATTATTTCTATATATATATTTTACAAAATTGACCAAAAATTATAGAATAGGGTTGTTTCCAAAGTCAGTTATCACTTTTTCAATGAATGGATCTTATAGTTTATGAAATTCTAATTTAAAAAACGCTCTTACAATATTTTTGACGGATTGTTTACTATTTTTAATTTAATGTTGAAATATGAATTTTCTATCACGATGTCGATTGGAGGGCCCCTCTGACGTCAAATCTTTAACTCGTTTTTGCCCGTAGCGCGCGGGCTAATTCGTTCTTGCGCTGAGAAATAAGCAACCCACTTTTGCTCCGACTCTTTTCTTAGTCCGCTTTTGCTATCAGCTGCTCAATTAAAAATCATTAAAAGAATGCAGTGGTATCGTGAGAACTACAAAATTCAGAACAGTTCAAATAATTCAGAAAATTTCAAAAGGATTCAGATAATTAAAAAAAAACAATACAAAAGAATTCATAGAATTCAAAATATTTCAGAGAGTTGGAGAGAATTCAGACACTTCAAAATTTATAAGAGAATTTAGAATCGTCCAGGAGAGTTCAAAGAATACACAATACTTGAAGGAAGTTAGAACAATTCATAGTGTATGGTAAAGATCCAAAGAGACTTAAAAAAAAATTTAATTCTGAAGAATTCGTTTGAATTCTACAGAATTAAAAATATTCAAAGAATGTTAAAATAATTCAACGTGTATTCTAATGATTTCAAGCTAATTAAAAAACATTTTACAAAATTCAGTGATACCGTAAATTCAACAAATTCAAAACAGTTTAGAGAGCTCAGAAAATTTTAAAAGAATTCAGAGAATTCAGAATACAGCAGGGAATTCGAAGAATTTGGAAAAATTCAGAGAATTCGGAAGAAATCAAAGCATAGTGTAAGAATGCATAGAATTAAGAAGATTTCAGAGAATTTGAAATTCAGAGAATACAAAAGACTTAGCGTTCTTGAGGATGAAAACATAATTTATTCAAAGATTCATGAATCATATGAAATTCCGTGAAAAACTTACCTAGATTTTTTACAAGAGAAACTGAGAGAAAAGAACTTTTGGCTGTTTTACACTTGATGCGAGCACGCCAGTTTTCCTTTGTTTTTTGTGGCACTACTCAGAAGGAGCGAAACAAAACTCGACGGAGGAAAACGCGGACCTAGAGTGGGGGCATAGCTCGACTGCAGCAGCTACTCCCCTACCCCCCGATGCGGTCTTACTCGGAAAGAGTAGTATATATATATATATATATATAATTAAAAACTAAAGGTTAACAACCACCGCAGGGTCCCACTGGGAGCAACTGTTTGTTTATTGCTGCAATGTACTGTCTATAATAATAATAACGATTACACTTTGCGATGTAATCGTTGAACAAAAATCAAGGAGTTTTCATTCTTTGCACAATAATATACAAATTTTGTTTAGAAAAATGCATAGAATAAAGTTAATTCCTATTTTTACATAAATCAAATTGATTTACTTATTACAATGCAAAAATTTAGTTATTTTTGCCGCGTGTTGATCACAAACGGGCTTATTGCAGTCGACGCATGGCTTCCTGGTTTTTCGTCACTTTCGAATAATTAATGAATAATTAAATTGTGATATTCAGGTAGATGAATAATTAAATATTGATTGAATACACATAGTTATTTCAAGTTACAATGCACTTTTAACAACAATTTCGTGGGCGGGGTATCAGGTACCCGGGTGGCAGATGTTGTGTTTTTTGGGTGGCAACACAAGGGTTAAACAAAATTTTGAAAAAAAATGGTTTGAAAAAAAACTTTTGAACAAAATTGTTTAAGAAAAATGTTTGAAAACAAAATTAGTTCAACAAAAATTTTCGGAAAAAAATTGTTTCAAGAAAAATGTTTGAAAAAAATTTGTTTAAGGAAAATTTTTGAGAAAAATTTGTTGAAAAAAATGTTTGGAAAAATTGAAAAAAAATGTTTGAAAAAAATGTTGAAAACGAAATTTATTTTTAAAAAAATGTTTGAAAAGAAATTTGTTGAAAAAATTTAATTTAAGGGTTTCAGCCCGGGGCTACGAAACCCTAAAAAATGGCAGATTTAAATTATTTATTTTAAAATGATTTCTTTTATATTCCCGTTAACAGTTAATTTATTTTACATCTACATGATGTCGCATAGCAATTAATTAATAAAAAATGTAATATATGTATTATTCTAAGCAGAACCATTAAAATTTATAGACAAATTATTCGCAATCAATTATTATTTATTTTTTGAATACGTATTTTGTTATATCCTTAGAGTATAGTAATAGTGGCTGTTGAAATTATATTGAAAAGCAAAGTTGTCCCTGCATTGTAGCCCAAGGCTATGCCGATCTCGTTCAACACACTGGACCAATCTTGGGTCCTCATTGGAAGGAATACAAAAATTGGAAAAACGCTGGACTAAATGTATCGAGCTAAAAGGAGATTATGTTGAGAAGTAAAATGCTAATTTGCCGAAAAAAAATCTTTTAGTCGAAAAATCACTGAATTATCAAACAGCCTTCGTATTAGGCCCTTCCGCTGGTTGACTCCACGATGCTACTCTAAGATCAGTTTGTATAACAAAAAAATTAATCTTTATCGCATCACGACTTAGTCTTGGAGGTTACCCAATCTCAAAATAAACGCAGAGGGTGAGGGGTATAACCATGTTCGTAGACAAACAGAAATAATAAATATCGTAACATTTCGCGACAAAAACTAACTAAACAGGCTTAGTAGAAAGAGGGGAGAGAGGCACTAGACTATATTACAATGGGAAAAGGGGTAACCAAACTCTAAGGGATAGTCATTTTCAAAGAGGTGGCCATAATGAAGATAAAAAAAAGGGGATGGAAAGAATCAACAAAATTCTAGGGGATGGTCATATCCAATAGAGGTTGTCGCAATCAAAATTCAAACAGGGTAATCAAAAGGGTAAACTAAACTTCAGGGGGTAGTCATATTCAATAAGGGTTGCTATAATTCAAATTCAAAAAGGGTAACTCAAAAGTGTAATCATAAGGAACAAGCCAAGAGTTACATCAAAAAGGGAATAGTCACAAACTAACAAAAAGGGTGTAGGCATGATTAATCACAAGAAGGCGAGTCATAATTCACCAGAAAGGGGTAACCGCAATTCAATCAAAGGGGTAGTCATAATTAATCAAAAGGTGAGAGTCATCTATAGTGAAAATTTGCGGTCGCAATGGCGGCCGCATTCGCGGGCGCGTATAAGAAACAGCAGTTGCGGCCGTATTTGCGGTCAAATTTTCGGCCGCATTTCGAGAAATTATAAATCGCTAAAAAATTTACGTTGAATTGATTTTTATTGTCTGAGGTGTAATTAAATAAGCACAACCGCGAGTATTTATGAATTAAAGAACAAAGTGTTTTGAAATACGTGGTAAAATTGCTCGCAGGAAATTTTCAAACTACACAAATGCTATGTTGTGCAGAAATAGATATGCTTTAATCCTGGTTGTCCGGGTATTAAAAATACACCTTCTCCGAGAAAGTTTGGTAAGGACTAAGAACTTAACATACCCCGATGATTTTAATAAGGTCATGTCGAATTAAAAATTAATCCTGGTTGCCCTGGTAATCAAAATACATCTTCTCCGAGGAAGTTTCGTTAAGACTAAGAACTTACATACCCGGAAGATTTTAAAAAGGTCTCGTCGTAATAAAAATTATTCCTGGTTGTCCAGGTATTAAAAATATATCTTCACTGAGGAAGTTTAGTCAAGACTAAGAACTTGACATACACGGATGGTTTTAAAAACGTCTCGTCGTACTAAAAATTAATCCAGGTTTTCCAGGTATTAAAAATACATCTTTTCCGAGGAAGTTTGATTATGACTAAGAACTTAACATACCCGGCTGACTCTAAAAACGTCTCATCGTACCAAAAATTATTCCTGGTTGTCCAGGTATTAAAAATACATCTTCTCCGAGGAAGTTTGGTTAAGACTAAGAACTTAACAAACCCGGATGATTTTAAAAATGTCTCGTCGTCCCAAAAATTCATCCTGGTTGTCCAGGTATTAAAAATACATCTGCTCCGAGGAAGTTTGGTTAAGACTAAGAACTTAACATACCCGGACGATTTTGAAAAGGTCCCGTCGTACTAAATATTATTCCTGGTTGTTTAGGTAATAAGGATACATCTTCTCCGGGGAAGTTTGGTCAGTACTAAGAACTTAATATACCCGGATGATTTTAAAAACGTCTTGTCGTACTAAAAATTAATCTTGGTTGTTCAGGTATTGAAAATACATCTTCTGCGTGGAAGTTTCTTTGCGACTAAGAACTTAACACACACGGATGATTTTAAAAATGTCTTGTCGTAGCAAAAATTCATCCTGGTTGTCCAGGTAATAAAAATACATCTTTTTGGAGAAAGTTAGGTTAAGAATAAGAACTCAACATACCCGGATGATTTTAAAAACGTCTCGTCGAACTAAAAATTAATCCTTGTGGTCCAGGTATTGAAAATACATCTTTTCCGAGAAAGTTTGGTTAAAACTAAGAACTTAGCATACCCGGATGATTTTATATCATGTATAAAAGTAAAAATAGATTAAAACCTGAAAATATGTAAATTATGAATTATAAGGAAAATAGATCCTATTGCCCAGATCTAATGTTTATAGTTGATTCTAAACCAATCTATTGAGATTATTACATTTTCCAAATAGGAAACGAAACAATCCAAAAATTTTTAATGTATTTCTAACATTGCTAATATTTAATGCATTCTTCTTTCAAAAATTTTCAATAAAAAGATTTCTTTCGAGAAATTGAGGTAAAGTTATTTAGACTCAATCAAAAGAAACCTGAAATTATTCATAAACAAACCCTGCAGATTGGAACGAATCATGAGTTTAGTGTCTCTATTTAAAATAAATTTGTAACTCAAGATCAAAAAGAAATCTATTGTGTCATGAATAGTTTTATGCAAAATGGGCATGAAAAAGATTCACAATTAAAAAACAGAATTCCAAACAAACTTACTTTTCGAAGTGTTTATTAGTTCTCATTGAGTCTAAAATTTTAAAAGTCCCTTTTTGAAACATTTTCGTGGGATTGTTAGGAATCAATTGGAAACTATCTTCATTATTAAAGATATGCAACATTTTTTGAATATAAACATCCTTATGAATCGCTACTGTCAGGGCGGTAAATCTAACTAGTCTAGTCGGTAAATCAAAATCGCTGCTACATACACACACTTCTGCATCGGCTCTTAATTCGATGACCTTTTTTTTTAAGCCAGGAAGGAATTACAAAAGGCCTCTACATTTTACCCAGCCCTAGGGTTCCCACACCCCTAAATGCGGTCCTGGCTGCTGTAATGCTTCCTTTATCTGATTTTGTGATCATTAATTCCGAATGATTTTTTAAGAAAATTTTTTTTTCAATTAAACCCTCATTTAATTCCTTTTTTAACAAAATTTTTGGCTTATCATTATTTAAAAAATCAACAGATAAACCCATAAAATGTGATCTAAATTCATCAATTTTATTCTAAGGCATTTTTTTAATATTGGATTCAATGGCTTTAATTATTATTATTATTATATCATTAAGCCGTTTCCCTTTCGGGGTAGGCGTGAATTGCTCGGTTGGATAGTAGTATGTGTATTCAGTTCAAAATTTAAGCAAATTGTTATAAAAAATTCACATAAGCAATTATTTTCATAAGGTACTCAACGGAAACAAAAAATCAGCTATTGCAATTTTACATCTGACTAAGATTTTTTGTAATAATTATTCAAATACATCTTGATAGTGGTACTTAAATAAGTAACTATTGTCAGTGAATATTTCAATTATAGTATTATTAAATGATAATAAAAAATTGTAACTTTTACAAACGAAATACTTTTGACCGAATGCATTTCAAATAAGACAGGGTTTTACACTTGAAATTGAAGAATCTCTCATGGAAGAAATATGTTGCTTCTTAGAGGAAATTAGGCGATACGTATTTTCTGATTTCCAAAACAAAAAATTCTAAGAAGTTATGCGTATTTGGATTTTGTGCTTTGTTTTTCAAAAAAGCAGAATATTTTTCTTTAAATCTTTATAACTTCTGACCTAATTGAGATATTTATTATTTTCTGTTGGATTCTAAAAGCTTTCATTGTCTTCTTTCGAAGACAATGAAATTGCCCAGCAATACTTGAACAAGCGCCACACAGTGGTCCAGGAAGGACAGCAAGTTTGTCAAAAGTCGATTTTTCGAATTTATTATTTCACGGAAATAAATTAATGCATATATTAAGCAATACATAAACATCACAAAAGTAAAAAAAAAAGTGTATTAACTGATTTTTTTCAACATTGTTGAGCCCCTGAAAGTTACCCAACTGCGTAAATCGATTTCTATTGATTATCCATTACTGAATTTGAGTGACGACGTGTGCAAAGTAATAACAAAATTTTAAACAAATATGATTTGTATTTACCGAATATTGTACTATTTTGCTTAATATGATGTTCAAAATAAAATTGTTAGAAACATTCATAATGTTATTTGATTGTAAGCTTAATGGCAAAAAATAAGATGAAAACTTAACCTTTTATAATAAATAAATAATTCTGCCAAACCTCGACAAAAACTAAGGTCGTGGAAGCATTCTAAAGATATGTGAGTAAAGTTTCGCTGAAAAATTAGAGCCGGGAAATGCCGGGAATCAATGTAAAACGTTAATTTATATATTCAATTTTCCTACTATTAAATTACATCTTTTCATGCATTTTTTTTATTACTAATTACAGCTGCTCTTATTGTTGCTGAAAACTATGTTCTTCTTTTATATTCATTGAAAGTATCAAGTTTTAAACGAATTTTAGTATTTTTGCTATACCCCTAATAGCACGGAACGTTCCACGGGCACCTTCGGAACGTTCCCAGGAGGTGTAAAATGTCCACCGGTTGGGAACGTTCCACTGGAACGTTCCAAACAAAAATTACCGTTATTGTTATTATTATCAATAAATATCACGTAAACCGTAAGTAATAGGTCAAATTCGATGTCGGTTTATGATATGGATATCATATTATAGATAATATATACGGTACTCAAAACTCAAAAATGACATCCATTTTCACCTATCTCTTACGGTTTATAAGATAATTGTTGTTAAAAATAACAATTATGGAAGGTTCCCCTCAGGTCCCAATGGAACGTTCCTGGAATGTTCCATCGGAACATTCCCAACCGGCGGACATTTTACACCTCCCGGGAACTTTTCTGGAACGTTCCGCTGGTACGTTCTGAAGGTGCCCGCGGAACGGTCCAGGACCGTTCCGTGCTATTAGGGACATAACAATGCAAAAACGGCCAAACCTGATCGGAGCGCCATCTGTTGGATTTATTTGAACTACGATACCCCTCCGGATGCTAAGGGAACAACTACACATACACATACACGGGCAATGCATAGGGCTGATAGAAATGGCCCGATAAGACATTGGGGGGCAGGGAAATAGGCTTGACAGAGAGAGAGAGAGAACACATTTGAGAGGTAGTGCTTTCTCTGTCGAGATAAAGCTGATTGCTCGAGAGTATTTTCGATGGGTGGAGCTGGATCCTGGAATAGAAAGAGGCAGATCTACCTATCAAATTTTCTCTCTCTCTCTCTCTCTCTCTCTCTCTCTCTCTCTCTAAAGCTTATTTCCGTTCTCCACACAGCTTTATCGATCCATTTCTAGATATGTTGATAATCGCACCCAATTTTATGATTTTCTTAGCGTTCGGCCGGTGAACTTATCTAAAGGATTGCGCTGCTGAATTATAATATTATATTTATAAATTACCAAGTGCCAAATTTAAAAAATCTTATATTCCTCATTGTAGTCCCCATTGGGTACAATGGACTCCCGCTGACTGGGATCGACGGCAGCAGTTCGGCTGAGTGAGAGGAAGCCGTGTAGTGGGGGAGCCGATCTGGGGCGGAATTGTCATCCGCCCGTAATAATATGCAATTCTTATTTTCGTTATTTTCAGTTTACTCCTACCTAGCCATTCATTCTACTCTTCAAGTTTTCTTATAATAGACTCAATAAAGTAATAGAAATAGACCATAAAAAGAGGAAATTCCCAAAATTTATTGGGTATAACCAGGTATACGTACCGTAGGATGGATATAGGAGGTTCGTAGTATATTCTAGAACAATGGCCTACAGGTTTTCCCCGAGTTTAAAGGAGGGATTTAAACTTTAAATGGCCTTAAATAAATAATTTTTCTTGAGAATTTTTCAAATTTGAAAAAAGTTTAAAATAAAATTATGTAAAACAAGTGTTTCAAACTGATTTGAGCAGGAATAGCCAGTGAACATAAGATAGGCAAAGTTATTAAAATTGTACAAAACTCGCTTGAATATTTTTAAAAAATTTCAAAAAATAAAAAAAATAAAAAATTCTGGAATTTAAAAATGTTGAAAACATACATGAATTTTCAACCAAAAAGATGAATTTTCAACACAGAAGATTAATGCTCTATCGAACAGACGAATTTTCATAAAAATACACGAATTTTCAAACACATAGTTGCATTTTCAACAACAAGAACAAAATAAATTTTAAAACCGATGAGAATAATTTCCTCCCAAAAAAGACAAATCTCAATAAAATACTCGTCACATAGATGAATTTTCAAACAAAAAGATGAACTCTCAACACAGAAGATTAATTTTCTATCGAAAAAGACGAATTTTCAACAAAATACATGAATTTTCAAACCATACTTGAATCTTCAACAAAAACAACAAAATAAATTTTAAAACCGATAAGATTAATTTCGTCCCAAAAAAGACAAATTTTCAATAAAATACTCGCCACATAGATGAATTTTCAACCAAAAAGATGAATTTTCAACACACGACCTCCGCGATGAATGTTCGTCGTCTCAATAGGAAGGTAACTGACAAAGATACTGGCGCTAAATCAATTACCCCGTCTACCTCAATCCAGATAACTTTTGAAGGTACAACCCTACCTGATAAGGTTGCAATATTTAAGTCCGCATCAGCAGTTCGGATGTATACCCCACAAGTGAAAATGTGTCTTAAGTGTCTTAGGTACGGACACATTAGCACTGACTGCCGTTCATCTGCTCGTTGCAAACAGTGTGGTGGTTCGAAAACCCAAAGCGAACAGGAACCCTTTCCAATCGTGGACAGTACACCTAAATGCTGCAATTGCAACGAAAATCATCTTCCAACCTCGCAAAATTGTCCGGAATTGTTGTCCCAAAAACAATTTCGAGCTTATGCTGCCAAACACGGAGTTTCTTTTGCTAAAGCAAAAGAGGTTATTAGACCTAAAAAACAGTCCAGAAATGGACCTGCTTCCCGTCAATCAAATTCTTTTGTAAACCTCTCCGACCACCCCGATTTAAGCGAGGTCCCCGCCCCGGCATTGCTAGATCACGCTTACACCATCCCAACTCGTCCGTATTCCGAAGCTATGGGTTCACGCCCCAAACCTCTTCCGAGATCGAAGCCAAACAAGCCCCTACAAACATCGCAACCCAATCGGTCGACTCCAAACTTCTCTTCCTTTCAAAATAACGGAAGGACTCAGAGCTCCTTACCAAATGGGTTTGCCTTGCATCCCCCAGCTTCTCAATTAATCAATATGCCCAACACCGACGTTGTATCCATAATCAATAACCTAATCGAGGCTCTCACGTGTCTCTCCTCCATTATAACATCTGATATCTCCTCAAATGTAGATGAAAGAGATAATTTTCTTAACCGCATCTCGAATAATGTTAAAGCCCTCTCTAATTCTTTGCTTGCATCCCAAAATAGAACCGATTCAGCGGGGCAATCTGGCTCTGCGAATCTAAATGAAAAGTAAATCCTGGGGATATCAAAATGGCTCAAATAAGTAAATTAAGAATTATGCAGTGGAATTGTCGCGGGTTATTAAAAAAGAAGGGAGACCTTCAAAATATCTCTGAAGGCTCCCTTATGTTGATATTGTACACACAATTTGAGGGGCAAAAAAGGAAGATCGCGTTCGTTAGCCAGCATTGTTTGACCAATGGTTCTGGTTTCAACCATAAAAAAGTAATCAAAAATTCAATTTTGCGGTCACACTATGGAACAAACGAAAAATGATCATTCAGAAACTCCTGCATGAATTATTGAAAGATTGCCCTTACATCCAACCCACAGTATACAGTCTTGGTTCAGGCGTCCATCCTGTTCGCGTGTCTCATATCGCAAACTATCGCAAAATTATCTCCAAGTAAGAGCAGCAAGACTCGAATGAGAAACCGACAAATTAAGAAAGCCTTACCAGCGCTTCTGGCAACGGTCCCAAACACCCCTTAAAAAGAGCTTTTTGATTTGCAGTCCATTGCGTATATCAAAACCAAAGTCGAGCCCTATGTTAAACCTGAGAAAACATCCCAGTTCTTTAAGTGCCAAAGATTCCATCAAGTCTCTGATGTGTGCCACGCCACTTCAAGCTGTGTTAAGTACTATGGCGCGCATCAGAGTTCTAAATGCAAAATGATTCTAAACCGCCGGCAACTTGCGCTTACTGTGCTGAAGACCATTCTGCTAATTCAGAAGGTCTGCTTTGAAAATACCCTTCAAAACCTTCACCCTTAATTAATGAAAATCTAATAATTCGCGTGAGGAAACTGCTGCTAACAAAGAAACCTTTTTCAAAGTTTTATGTATTATTGCAATATTTGATATTTGTTCATGCTATACGAAAAGGTCTCTTAATTAGGTGATAATCCCCAAATTATAACGCAGTATATTAATAAATATATTTTTTAAATATTTTTTTTATCAAGGGAACCCAAGATAGTATTGAAATGTGAAACTAAGAGATCAGGTAATGTTAATGAGACATATATGAACTGTACGCTTTGCTGAAGCTCGTGTGTTCTAGAAAACATTAACAAATTATTCAATTTTGAAAAAGTTATGAAAAATCTCAAAAAGTCATGGAATTTCTTCGTAGTCATTTCTCAGAAAATAATGAGATACAATTATGTATCTTACATCTGAATGATTCAATCTCTTCATATATTTTTCCTTTAATAAAACTTCCTTTATGTTAATAGTGCTGACTAATTTTATTCCGCCTGCATATCGCAACAGGTTATGGGCACAGCTAAACATCCCACAGTGTTAGTTTTGTGTGGTTGATAGTGCAGCAACGGTAACAAGAAGTTTTTTGTGTGTGCGTCCATTGTGCTGATCAGTGTCTCACCTCGAAAGCCAAGATGGCTGATCTATCCGATCTGAAGAATATCCCGAAGTTCAACGGCCAAAATTTCCAGCTTTGGAAATTTCAAATGAAGACGGTGTTTGTCGCACATGACCTTTTGGAAATCGTCGAGGGGACGGAGGTAAAGCCAGAGGCGACAGAAGACAATGCAGCGACAGTAAAAACATGGAAAAAGAAGGACGCCAAGGCAATGTTTGTTTTATCTTCCTCGATTGACTACACGCAGCTGGATTATTTAGTGACGTGTACTTCATCAAATCAGATGTGGAGGAAGCTGTCGAGCATACATGAGCAAAAGAGTGCCTCTAATAAATTAGCACTCACAACCAAGTTCCACGAGTACCGCATGGCACAAGCGGACTCAATCGCACAGCATTTTGCGAAAGTTGAGAACATCGCGAACCAGTTGAAGGACATCGGACAAGAAATATCGCAAGTTATGGTGATGGCCAAGATCCTGAGCACTTTGCCAACGAAATATAACGCTTTTATCTCGGCGTGGGACAATGTGCAGGAAACTGACCAAACACTTGACAAATTACGAGAGCGGCTACTACGAGAGGAGACCCGGATGACAACCACTGACGACGCCACGAACGCGCTCGCCACAACGACCATCTCTTCGAACCGAAGCAGAGATTATCGAAATCATCCGAGCAACGAGTCCAACCAACAAAAGAAGAACATGGTATGTAATTTTTGTAAAAAACCGGGACACCTCGCAAAATTTTGTTATGCTAAGAAACGCGCGCGTAACGCTAATCAAAATTCTGGTAGAAACTCTGGCACCGAGAGTGAAAATCCCGCGCAGCATAATAGTGCTTTTGTAGCTTCTCAAAAATCCGATACTGTCAACGTTAACATTTTTCAGGTTAATTTTTCTAATTAATTTATAGTGATTTGAATTTGAAATTGTTATTCTTTTTGAATTCGAGGGAATTCTCGATTGATTTGAATGGTTTAAAGGAAGTTTCAATGCTTTTTTTCCTCTTATAAAAATCATGGCATTTTTAGGACTTTTTGATAGCTTCTAAGGATTAAATTAATGGTTTTCATTGCATTTTATAATAACATTCGAATATTTTTCTGATTAATTTATAGTGCTTTGAATTTGAGATTGTTATTCTTTTTGAATTCGAGGAAATTCTCAATTAATTTTAATGGTTTGAAGGAAGTTTCAAAGCTTTTTTTTCCTTTTATAAAAATAGTGGCATTTTTAGGACTTTTTGACAGGTTCCACGTACTAATTAATGGTTTTCACTAAATTTTATAATAATGTCGTATATTTTTCTAATTAATTTATAGTGCTTTGAATTTGAAAATGTTAGTCTTTTTGAATTCGAGGGAATTCTCAATTTATCTTAATGGTTTGAAGGAAGTTTCAAAGCTTTTCTTTCCTCTTATAACATTCATGGCATTTTTAGGACTTTTTGACAGGTTCCAGGGATTAATTTAATGGTTTTCACTGAATTTTATAATAACGTTCGGATATTTTTCTAATTAATTTATAGTGATTTGAATTCGAAAATGTTAGTCTTTTTGAATTCGAGGGAATTCTCGATTTATCTTAATGGTTTGAAGGAAGTTTCAAAGCTTTTTTTCCTCTTATAAATATCATTGCATTTTTCAGACTTTTTGACAGGTTCCAGGTATTAAATTAATGGTTTTCAATGAATTTTATAGTAACGTTCGAATATTTTTCTAATTAATTTATAGTGATTTGAATTCGAAAATGTTATTCTTTTTGAATTCGAGGGAAGGCTCGATTGATTTTAATGGCTTGAAGGAAGTTTCAAAGCTTTTTTTTTCCTCTTATAAAAATCAGGGCATTTTTAGTACTTTTTGACAGGTTCAAGGGATTAATTTAAAGGCTTTTCAACTGTATTTTATAATAATGTTCGAATATTTTTCTAATTAATTTATAGTGCTTGGATTTTGAATTGTTATTCTTTTTGAATTCCCAACCATCCGACTCTCACTCCAACGCTAAGCGTTTAAGAAAGCATCCAGACAACAAAATCAACTCCCAGCGTTGCTGTCTGGATCGGCTCAGCCATTTGAGGACATGTAGTCTAAAACATTTTTTACGGAAGACTTATCTCGTTCCAACGCTCAGACTTTCACTCCAACGCTAAGCGTATAAGAAAGACTCCAGACGACAAAATCAACTCCCAGCGTTGCTGTTTGGCTCGGCTTAGCCATTTCAAGACAAGTAGTCTAAAATACCCTATAACGGATACTTATCTCGTGTCAAAGCTCCGACATTAACTGCAACGCTAAGCGTTTAAGAAAGCATCCAGACAACAAAATCAAATCCCAGCGTTGCTGTTTGTCTCGGACTTGCCATTTTAAGACAAGTAGTCTAAAATACCTTTTCGGGAATACTTATCTCGTTGCAACGCTCCAACCTTCACTTCAACGCTAAGCGTTTAAGAAAGCATCCAGACGACAAAATCAACTCCCAGCGTTGCTGTCTGTGTCAGCTTAGCCATTTTAAGACAAGTAGTCTAAAACATTTTTTACGGAACACTTATCTCGTTTCAACGCTCCACCTTTCTCTCCAACGCTAAGCGTTTAAGAAAGCCTCCAGACAACAAAATCAACTTCCAGCGTTGCTGTTTGGCGCGGATTCGACATTTTAAGGCAAACAGTCTGAAACACCGTATAAGGAATACTTATCTCGTTCCAACACTCCGACTTTCACTCCAACGCTAAGCGTTTAAGAAAGCATCCAGACAACAAAATCAACACCCAGCGTTGCAGTTTGGCTCGGATTAGCCATTTTAAGACAAGCTGCTTAAACACCTCATAAGGAATACATATCTCGATCAAACGCTCCGTCTTTCACTCCAACGCTAAGCGTTTAAGGAAGCATCCAGACACAGAATCAACTCCCAGCGTTGCTGTCAGAATCTACTTAGCTATTTTAAGACATGTAGTCTAAAACACCCCATAAGGAATACTTACTTCGTTCCAACGCTCCGACTTTCACTCCAACGCTAAGCGTTTAAGAAAGCATCCAGACAACAAAATCAACTCCCAGCTTGACAAAGTCATATCCTCGTGGTGTCAAGGGGTTGCTTTTCAACTGTAAGGGTTGGGGCCCGAAAACCGTGTTGGTGTTTTTCAGTAGCCCAAAAATTAGAGACTCGATTTTCACTGTAAAATTAAAAAAAAAAACATTATTTTTTGACAAAGTCACATCTTCTTGGTGTCAAGGGTTGGCTTTTCAACTGCAAGGGTTGGAGCCGGAAAATAAGTGTTTGTATTTTTCAGGAGCCCAAAAATCATAGACCCTATTTACACTGTAAAATTCTAAAAAAAAAACATTGTTTTTTGACAAAGTCACATCTTCGTGGAGTCAAGGGGTGGCTTTTAATCTGTAAGGGTTGGAGTCCAAAGAACGGTGTTGGTATTTTTCAGTATCCCAAAAATTAGTGACCCTATATACACTGTAAATTTTGAAAAAACATTGTTTTTTGACAAAGTCACATCTTCGTGGTGTCAAGGGGTGGCTTTTGAACTCTGAGGGTTGGAGCCCAAAAATTAGGGTTAGTATTTTCCAGGCGTCCCAAAATCAGAGACTCGATTTACAATGTAAAATTCTAAAAAACGTTATTTTTTGACAAAGTCATATCTTCGTGATGTCAAGGGGTGGCTTTTCAACTGTAAGGGTTGGAGCCCAAATATCGGTGTTGCTATTTTTCAGGTGAACAAAAATCAGAGACTTGATTTACACTGTAAACTTCTAAAAAACATTGTTTTTTGACGAAGTCAGAATTTTGTGGTGTCAGGCGGTGGCTTTTCAACTGTGACGGTTGGAGCCGGCAAATCAGTGCTGGTATTTTTCAGGAGCCCAAAAATCAGAGACTCGATTTACACTGTATAATTCTAAAAAACATCGGTTTCTGACAAAGTCACATCTTCATGGAGTCAAGGAGTTGCTTTTCAACTGTAAGGGTTGGAGCCCAAAAAGCGGTGTTGGTATTTTTCAGGAGCGCAAAAATCAGAGACTCGATTTACACTGTAAACTTCTAAAAAACATTGTTTTTTGACAAAGTCATATCCTCGTGGTGTCAAGGGGTTGCTTTTCAACTGTAAGGGTTGGGGCCCGAAAACCGTGTTGGTTGCGTGACAAAATCATCAAAACGAGTGAGAATGATGTTTTCGGCTAGTTTGCTGAGAGTGCAGAGTAGGCTGATAGGTCGAAAGCTGGATGCTGAGCTGAGAGGTTTTCCTGGTTTAGGAAGAAAAATTACTATAGCTTCTTTCCAGGCTGGAGGAAAGTATTGTAACCGCATCATTGCATTCACAATGTTGCAGATGGCCACGATGTATTTATGGGGAAGAATTTTCAGTACATTATTGCTAATGGTGTCATTGCCGGGAGCTTTACGATTTCTCAAGGAGCGGATTGAGTCGGAGACTTCTTTAGGCGAGGTGGATATGAAGTCGGTGTTTGTAACCGTGAAGTCTTGAGCAGACTTTGAGACATGGTCGTGAAAGCGAGCAAATTTGTCGAGGCTAGGAAAGGGGGAGCATTGCTCTTTGAGAGACTCTGCGAAGATGTTTGCTTTCTCCTCATCGAGAGAGAATGATTGACCGTCTTTGACAAGAGAGGGGAGGTGGGATTTTCTGTTGCGAAGGGATTTAATGACTTTCCAGCATCTTTTAGGATTTGATTCGGCTTCGGCTATGTAGGAGTCGAAGGATGACTTGTCGATGGGCTGGAGAATGGTTTTTAGTTTTCTTTGAAGGGAGTTGAGACGCTGGCGGTGTTTAGGGTTACGGTAGGACTGCCAGTGTTTGCGTGCTTTATTTTTCTTGCGAATAAGAAGACGGGTGGAGGATGAAAGTTTGGTTTGGCGAGCGGCAGTGGGATTGATTGAGGTTGCAAGTTCAACAGAGTCTTGGATATCTTTTGTCAGGGCTTTAACGGCTGCATCCAGGTCAGAAGTAGATTGGATATGGCAGCATTTGAAAGTGGAAGTTTCGAGGTTATATTTGAGCTGGAGGTAATCGATTTTTGATACTGTGGGAGGTGAGAGTTCAGGGGTACCCGATAACTCTAGGAGTACTGGGTTGTGGTCGGAACTTAGTTCAGAAAGGGTCCAGGGGTCTTTGTCAATGACGATATTCTTTGTTAAGAAGATGTCGAGGATATCAGGAAGATGTTTAGAAGAGCCAGGGAAGTGGGTGGGTTCTGAGGGGGCGAGTAATTCCCTAATCTCAATTAAACAAAACGGCCTGATCCGAGGGAGAAATTCTTTAATTAATATTAAGATTTAGATCAGAATACCCGGTCATAATTTTGCCTTATTTTAATCACTTGTACATAATATATTTTTTTTGTTCCTGGGTATTCCGGATCCCCAACGTTTTATTTCTATGCTACGATACCGAATATTTTACTATGAATGCCTAATTTTATCCTTGTATTTTATTTCGTATATTTGTCGATGTCTATATATATATTTCTGTAAGCAATTTGGTATGTGTGATTTTGGAATTTTGTTTTTGTGTGACAATATTTACCGTGTTTAATTATTTTATAAATTCTTAAATTATATTTTTTTTAATATTAAGAAATGGCGCGAGACGCTCGAAGTTGGAAGAAGGCAGCACGGAGTACGGTGTCCCCACCGCTCCGTTGCGACTCCGTTGCGAGAGTCCGGGCCAATCAGGGCCAGCAGCTGCTCCCTTCTTTCCGCTCGAGCTCCGCCCCTCTACTCAGCGCATAAATACCGCCGCTCTGAGTGGAATCGTCACTTGCGTCTTAGCACCAGCTCGTGCTCTGACATCCCTTTTCGATTGGCGATCTCTGCTCAGAGCTTTTTCTACTCTGTAAAGAATCCCAATAAACTGAAATCAGCTACAAATCAACTCTTTTTCTTTCGCTCCTTCACTCTCATATTCTTCTTCCTTTTCTGGTGGCTCTGGGTTTACCCTCAGTGGTCTCGAGGTCACCTCTCTGTTCCTCTTTCCTTTTTCTGGTGGCTCTGGGTTTACCCTCAGTGGTCTCGAGGTCACCTCCCTACTTCCTCTCTCTCTTTCTTCGTGGCTTTGGGTTTACCCTCAGGGGTCTCGAAGTCACTCTCTCCTCTCGACTTGGGTTCACCTTCGGGTCTCGAGTCCTCTCTCTGTCTCTCTCTCCCGGCTTTGGGTTTACCTTCGGGTCCCGAAGTCGGACTCTCTTCTCTCTCTTCGTGGTTCTGGGTTCACCTCCGAGGTCTCGGAATCACTCTCTCTCGATCGTGGGTTTACCCTGAGGTCTCGCGATCCCTCTCTCTCTCTCTATTGACTTTTATATGTCAATATCTTATTATGACCTTGTAAAAAAAATTGGATAATGATATCAGGAGAAGTAAAATGCCAGAAGATAATAACGTAGTTAATTTAAGTGTACAGGCAGTTGATTTCATGAAGCTTTGTGCTGAGTATATAAAAGAAAACAACTTACCTAAGATAATAACTCCTGAGTCTCTAAGTCTCACTTTGATTAAATTAAGCAAATCAGTTGATACAATGTTGAAAGATCTTGGTGCAGATAGCAATAAAGTTATTTCTGAATTAGATGCTTTCTGTCATAATGAAGATTTTAACGATGAAACAATGGATGCTGAAGAGCTTTTTGTTACAGATTCAGCAAAAGATTTACTAAACTATGCTGATG
>JAABKJ010075445.1:214909234-215138351 GCA_011634705.1 Andricus grossulariae | reverse complement strand
TAAATGTATTTTTTAGCGTTTATCAAATGTTATCAACTACAGCTTATTCTATAATAAAAGATATTGATAGATTGAAAGTTAATGATTACATCAATGAATACCCAGAAAAGATTCTTTCTACTGCTGAAAATTTCACTAATGATCCTCAATTACTTGAACTTACAGATAACTTGACTAAGAAAGCCTCTTTGAATGAACTTGATCCATTAATTTGCAGAGAAAATGAAATCTTACGTTTGGAACATATTCTTTGCAGAAAAAAGAAAAACAATCCTATTATAGTAGGTGAAGCGGGTGTAGGTAAGACATCGCTTATAGAGGGGTTGGCTCAACGTATTAATGATAAGAAATCTCATGAATCATTGTGGGACTTTACAGTGCTTTCATTAAATATAACTTCTCTTATTTCAGGAGCCAAATTTCGTGGAGAATTTGAAAAAAGATTAGAGCATATTTTAAAAATTGCTTCTACACAAAAAGTAATTCTTTTTATTGATGAAATACATAATATTATTGGTGCTGGTTCACAAAATGGTGCAACAGGTGATATTGCTAACATTATTAAACCTTATTTGACTACTGGCAAAATTTCTGTTGTTGGAGCTACAACTTCTGCTGAATATCGTAGAGTATTTGATAGAGATACTGCTTTATCAAGAAGATTTAATAAAGTAGATATTTACCCTCTTAATGAGAAACAAATTTACAATTTTATTTCTGGTTAAAAATTGATCTTTATTAGTTCAAAATTCAACTCTTGGGTTGAAAATTGGTCTTTTTCATTTGAAAATTCAACAATTTCGTTGAAAATTCATTTCTCTTGTTCAAAGTAGTTTTTTTGTAGAAAATTAATTTTTTTAGTTAAAAATTTAACTGTTTCGTTGAAAATTCATTTTTTTGGTTGAAAATTGTACTTTTTGTTGGAAAATTAATCTTTTGCTTAAAAATTGATCTTTTTAGTTCACAATTCAACTCTGGTTGGAAATTGGTCTTTTTTATTTGAAAATTTAACTATTTCGTTGAAAATTAATTTATTTTGTTTAAAGTCGTATCTTTTGGTAGAAAATTAAATTTTCTAGTTAAAACCTCAACAATTTCGTTGAAAATTCATTTATTTTGTTGAAAATTCGCCTTTTTTTGGTAGAAATTAATCTTCCTGGTGGAAAATTTGACTTTTTGGTCGAAAATGCAATTATTCTAGTTAAAGGTTCTTCATTTTAATTGAAAATTCATAACTTTGCAAATGTAACTATTTTCCAAATATTAGTTTTTGTTTGTTGAAAATTATTATTAGTTTTTTCAAATGAAAATGTAATTATTCCAATTGAATATTCCATCATTTTAGTTGAAAATTCATTTGTTTGGTTTAAAATTAATGTGTTTGTATGATAATTTGACTATTCAATTTTTGGTGAACAATTCATTTTTTTTATTTGAAAATTCATGAGTTTTGTTGAAAAATCGTCTTTTTGGGTAGAAAATTATTTTTTTTTTTCGTTGAAAATTCAACAATTCCAGTTAAAGATTCATCATTTCAGTTAAACATGAATCTTTTTTGTTTATAATTCAACTATTCCAGTTGAAAATTTATCATTTTATTAGAAAATTCATCAGTTTAGTGGATAGTTAATTTTTTCAACTGAAAATTTAGCTGTTTCATCTTCAGTTAAAAACTTATCTTTTTAAGTTGAAAATTCAACGATTTTGTTTAAAAATTTGTCATTTTAGTTGACAATTCAACTATTTCGTTGGAAATTCATTTATTTTGTTGAAAATTGTCTTTATTATTTAATTAATTAATTATTTATTTAATCGATTATTCAATTAATTTTGGGTTGTAAAATGTGGGCTATTAAAGTTGATCTGTAATTAATCTGATTTTGAATTTAAAAAAATCAGGTCTTCAACATTATTGGAGAAGGCTGCTTTGGTTTGGTTGAAAACTAATCATCTGTTTTAGTTCAAAATTTGCCTTTTTATGTTGAAAACTGATATTTTTGTTGAAAATTCATGTATTTTGTTGAAAATTCGTTTTTTGGCAGAAAACTAATTTTCTTGGTTGAATGTTTATCTACTTGACTAGAAAATTCAACTACATATTTGGGTGAAAATTTATGTATTTTGTGGAAAAATCTTTTTTTGGTAGAAAAATAATCTTCTTCGCGGACAATTTATCCTTTTATGTTAAAAATTGAACTATTTGGTTAAAAATTTAACTATTTGTTGGAAATGTATTGTTTATTTTGTTGAAAATTTATCTTTTTTGGTTGCAAATTCCACTCTTTATTAAAAATTCAACTGTTCGGTTTAAGATTAATCTATTTAGTTGAAAATTTAACTACGTTGATGAAATTTCTTTTGTCTTTTGGTTGAAGCCTATTGATTTTTATTTTGTTGAAAATTAAACTGTTCGGTTCAAAATTCGTCTTTTTTGGTAGAAATTTAATTTTCTTGGTGGAAAATTCAT
Organism: Andricus grossulariae; assembly: GCA_011634705.1. NCBI lineage: Eukaryota > Metazoa > Arthropoda > Insecta > Hymenoptera > Cynipidae > Andricus > Andricus grossulariae. The sequence continues at coordinate 215,135,884 of JAABKJ010075445.1, read as the reverse complement.
CTTTTTATGTTTGGTTGAAAATTTAACTATGCTGTTGCAATGTATTTTGTTTTTTGGTTGAAGGTTATTGATTTTTATTTTGTTGAAAATTAAACTGTTTGGTTGAAAAGTTATCTTTTTGGTGGAAAATTCGTCCTTCTATCTATTTGGTTAAAAATTCAACTGTTTCATTTTTAGTTGAAACTTTATCTTGTTTGATTGAAAATCAATTTTTTTGATCAAAATCTCACTTTTTTGTTAAAAATTCGTCTATTTTATTTTGCTAATTGTATATCTTTTGGTAGAAATTTTATATTATTTGTTTAAAAATAAAACTGGTTAAAAATTAATAATCTGTTTTAGTTGAAAATTTTCTTTTCTGTTTGAAAATTGTAGTTAAATTATTAATTAAATTAAAAAAAATGAATTTTTTACAAAGTAGTTGCATTTTTAACAAAATATTTGAACTTTTAACAAAATGGCTGAATTTATAACAGAAAAGTTGCATTTTTAGCAAAATAGTTGAACTTTAAAAAAAAAAGTTGAATTTTTAACGAAATAGTTGAATTTTCAAGCAAATAATAAAATTATCAATCAAGCAGTTGAACTTTTAATAAATAAAGATGAATTCTCAAAGAAAAATGTAATATGACTTTCTAACGAAATAGTTGAAGTTTCAACCAAATAATTAATTTTTTAACCAAATAGTAGAATATTCAACAATAAAAAATAATTTTCAACAAAACAGTTGATTTTCTAACCAAATAGTAAACATTTCAACAACTACAAATTATTTTCAACCTACTAAGATGTATATTTAATACCAAAAAGATGAATATTCAACGAGACTTGAATTGCAAAAAAAAAAAATTTATAGCCAAGAAAAAACAAAAATCACCTAAATTTTTAAATTATCAATCAACAAAATAGTTGAATTTTTTACAAATTAGTTGAATTTGTAACAAAATAGTTGAATTTTTAACAAAATAGTTGAATTTTCAACAAAAAAAGTTGCATTTTTAACAAAATAGTTCACTTTTTAGCAAAATAGTTGACTTTTTAATAAAATAGTTGAATTTTCAAACAAAAAGATTAAACTTCAACACGATACAAGTTCCAAGCCAAAAAGATTAATTGTTTAAAAGAAAATTAAATTATTAACCTGACAAATTTAATTTTCAAATAAACAGTTGAATTTGATACAAAAATTAATTTTCAACTAAATATTTGAATTGAAAACAAAAATTAATTTACAACCAAATAATGTTTAACTTAACGGTTGAATTTATAACCAAATAGTTGAATTTTCAACCTACTAAGATGTATATTTAATACCAATAAGACGAATATTCAACGAGACTTGAATTTTTAACAAAATAGTTGAATTTTTAAGAAAATAGCTGAATTTATAACAAAATAGTTGAATTTTTAACAAAATAGTTGAATTTTTAACAAAAATAGCTGAATTTATAACAAAATAGTTGAATTTGTAACAAAATAGCTGAATTTTATTCCTGCTTGGAGATACTACGAACGATTTTATAAATAATTTATAATTCACAATGCAATTAAAAAAAAATTGAAAAAAAACTGACCAAGATTTCGAAACAATAAACTAGATATTCGTAATCAGAAGCCTTTTTTACCTTTAATTTGCAAACAACAACAATAAACGAATTTTCAACATAATATTCAAATTTTCAAAGAATTTTCAATCAAAAAAGGTAAAGTTTTTACTAAAACGATGAATCTTCAAAAAAGATTAATTGATTTTTTAACAAAAGAGTTTGACCTTAAGCCAAGTAGGTGAATTTTCAACCAGAAGATTAATTTTTAACTAAGAATATTTATTTTCTACCAAAATAGAATTTTCAACGAAATACGTGAACTTTTAGTCGAATAGTTGCATTTTCAACTAGAAAAGTTAATTTTTAATTAAAAATATCAATTTTAAAACAAAATATGAATTAGTTACATTTGTGGTTGAATTTTAGCCAAAAACTGATTTAAAAAAAAAATCAACTAATCCATTAACTACAATCAAACTTAACTAGAACCCAAAAATTTAAATGATGTGATGCATAGATGCATTAACATGCAATGGGGCAAACCGGCTTGTTTTTCGGTATTTTTAAAATTAACAGCAAAAAGTAATTCATGTGCTGTAATAATGCTTCAAATATGATATAATCTTTATATGACACTCGTATTTACCATGAAGCCCGAACATGCATTTATTCCATAAACAACTATTCATCATTATTCAAAGTGTGAGCGATCTTACCCCATAGTGTGGGCTCAGTTCGTTACTTTCAGGCTTTTTAGTTGAAAAGAGAAATTTCAGTCGTGGGTTGAGAGACACAGAGAGAATAACAAAATAACGACATCTCTGGGGCAATGTGCAAGTTAAATGGAGGAGCCAGAATCGCTATTGGCAGAGTACTAGGAAAAGAATCATTGATCATGGAAATGAGAAATGTAAAATGAAAATTTTTAGCACAATTTTTTTAATTTTGGGGCAACGCCTAACTAAACGTATTCTAACATTTTTGGGGAAACTACCTATTAATTGTTCATATAATTAGGTGCATTTTTGGTAGAATATTTAAGTTTTTGGTTAAAAATTAATGTTTGTTGTAGTAAATTCATAAATTTTGTTCAAAGTTCGTCTTCGTGGTAGAAAATTAATCCTCTTGGTTGAAAATTCAACTATTTGGTTGAAATTTAAACTACTTTGTTGAAAATTTCTGAAATTCCTGATTGAGGAAATAGAAGAATGGGCAATGACAATTTATTTATAACAATTGTCATAAAAATTAAGAAACAGAGCTTATGAACAATAAACAATTCTATATATATACTTGTATTTTCAACTAGAAAAAGAAAAATTTTCAACCAAATAGTGGAATTTTGAACATAAAAAGATCAATTTTCAACTCAAAATGAAATAGTTAGATTTTCAGTTGAAAAAATTAATTTTCAACCAAGCTGATGAATTTTCAACTTGGGTAATGAATCTTCAACTGAAATATTTAAATTTAAAAAAAAATAATTTCTAACTATAATGATGAATCTTTAACAGTAATAGTTGAATTTTCAACCAAAACGATGATTTTTCAACTGAGAAATTCTATTTTCACCAAAAAGACAAATTTTTAGCAAACTACATAAATTTTTCAATTGAAAAGGATAAATTGTCATCCAAAAATTAAATAGTTAGATTTTCAGTTTAAAAAATTAATGTTTAACCAAAGAGATGAATTGTCAACTGAAATTATGAACTAGTTACATTTTTAGTAAAAAAAAATTTCAACTAAACTGATAAATTTTTAAATAAAATGATGAATCTTCAACTAAAATAGTTGAATTGTAAACCAAAAGATCGATTTTCGACTAAAATCATGAATTTTTAACTAAAATAATAAAATTTTCAACCACAAATTCGAGTGAAAATTAAATAGTTAAATTTTTAGTTAATGCTCAACCAAAGAGACGAATTTTTAACTACAATCATGGAATATTCAACGGGAATAGTTAGATTTTCAGTTTAAAAAAAAATTATTGACCATAAAGCAAAAACGAATTTTCAACAAATAGTTCAAGTTTCCACTGCAATAGTTCAATTTTCAATTAAAAAAAAAAAAATTTTAGCGGAAGAAAAAACAAATTTACAAGAAATTGTTTAAAGCTTTTGTAAATTATTCAAAATCTTTAAAAACACTCTAAAATTTTGTCAATCTATTGAAAACACTTTGAAATTCTTAAGACTAATTTCAAATATTAAAATTTCTTTAAAATCCCTTTAAATTATGGAAATCTATTTAAAATTTCTTGAAATTGTTTCAAATATTCTTAAATCTGTGAGAAAAAAAAAATCTTCGGAAATACTTCAAAATCAATTCAAAATCTTTAAAAATCACTGGTAATCTTTTTAAATATCTTCAAATTTCTTTCAAATTCAATTTCAATTTTTTTAATCCCTTAAAATCATTCAAATCCTGGAAAATTCCTTTAAATTTTTCAAATTTTTTGAAAATTCTCAAGAAATTTAGAAAGCTATTGAAAACTCTTTGGAATTCTTAACACTACTTTAAAATATTGAAACCCCTTTAAAATACCTTTAAGTTATTGAAATATATTCACAATTCTTCGAAATGCTTTTAAATATTCTAAAATCTGTGAAAAAATAAAAATCTTCGGAAATACTTTGAAATATTTCAAAATGTTTTCAAATCTTCAAAATCATTGATATCCTCATAAATATGATAAAATCAATTCAAAATCTTTGAAAATGACTACCAATCTTTTTAAATCTCTCACAAATTCTTTAAAAATAAATTAGAAATTTTTTTACTCCCTTAAAATAATTCAAATCTTGGAAAATTCCTTGAAATTTTTATAATTTTTTTTAAATTCTTAAGAGTTTTAGAAAGCTATTAAAAACTTTTTGGAAATCTTAACACTACTTTAAAATTTTAAAACCCTTTAAAATACCTTTGAATAATTTAAATCTATTTAAGATTCCTTGGAATGGGTTTAAATATTCTAAAATGTGTGAAAAAAATAAATAAAAATCTTCGGAAATACTTTGAAATATTTCAAAATCTCTTCAAATCTTTAAAATTATCGAAATCTTCGAAAATCTGATAAAACAAATTTATAATCTTTGAAAATAACTGAAAATGTTTTTCAATATCTCAAAAATATTTTTAAAATGAATTGCAATTTTTTCTAATCCCTTAAAATCATTCAAATCCTGGAAAGTCGAACATTTTCTTTTTTAATTAAAATTCATCACATTAATAAATTAATTTTTATATTTAATGTTAAGTATTATCAAGTCAGATTCGTAAAATAAAAAAAATCCCCTAACCGACCCTTTATAATTTTACAAACCATTTTCTGCAATTTGTATGAGAAACTTTGATTATTTGAACTTTTTTTATGACTGGAAATGTTTATTTATTAAATTCTCATGAAAATGATGTAAATTCAACATTTTTGGCACTTTTTTGAATGAAAAGTTTCCTTTATTTTTCAATTTTCAACTGTTGAAAATTGAAAGAATAATTTTGAAGAGGTCAATTTTCAACTGTTGAAAAATCAAGAAAATTTAGAATTGAATTTTTTAAAATTGAATTTTGAACAGTTTAAATACAGCTGATAAAATTGTAGGAAATTGAAAGCTAAACTGTTACAAATGCAGTTTTCAATTTGCGTCAATTTCAAACTGTTGGAAATTCAATTTTCTTTAATCTTCAACACTTGAATTTTCAACATTTCCATTATCAGTTTTGGGAAAAAGTATTTTAAACTGTTCAAAATTCAGCTGCAAAAATGGTAGGAAATTGAAATCTGCACTGTTGAAAATTCAATTCTTAATAGTTGAAAATTCAACTGGTAAAAATGCAAGAAAATGGAAAATTGAAAAGCTGAAATTTGAAAAAATTTTAGGCTTAACTGTTGAATTTTCATGATTAAAATTTTCCACAATTCAAATTTTTTGTTGTAAAATGAATTTTCAATTCCCTACCATTTTGAACTATTTTATTTGCAATAGTTAAAGATTCAACGGTTAAACGTTGGAGAAAAAGGAAAATTCAATTTTAAATAATTTAATTTTTAACTGTTAAAAATTCAGCTGCTGAAAATTGAAGGAAATTATAAATTTAACTGTAAAAAATGTAATGGTTTTTGATCTTCAACAACTGAATTTTCAAATGTGAAAAATGTAGAGAAATTAAATTTTTTACTGCTGAAAAATTGAAGAAAATTAAATTTCCAACTGCTGAAAATGAGGGACAATAGAAAATTAAAAATTCAAGTGTCGAATATTCAATATTTACCGAAAGTGCGCATGCGCAGCTTTTTCACCAGTGCCTAAAGTAAGCCATTTTCAAACTGCGCATGCGCGAAAATTGTTTTGCACACAGTATGAACAAATAAGGTCCTTTAGGCACCAATCAGAAGCATGAAAACGTCAACTTTTGAGGTGGGTGTTGCAAAAAGAACACATCGTGCCAAAAATGTTTTCGAGAAAAAACACTTCACAATCACATGATATTTGCAGGATCGATGTTTGTAGGGTCGCTGAGTCCAAATCTGAAGTTGGATTTTCAAAATTCAAAATGGCGGATCAAATATGGCGGAAATAAATCAATAAAAATGTTCGGACTTTGATTGTTTTAAATAAAGATAAATAAAGATAAATAAAGATAAAGATAAAGATAAATAAAGAAATTAAAAATAGTAAAAGCAACAATCTTGATATTTTCTGGTTATGTCATTTTTTTGCGTTATATACAATTCGAAAAAGGTAGAAGATATCGAATAAAAGTAAGAGCCTATACTTCTGTATGGTACTTTTCCAGAGAATGAATTTTGCTCTTCAGAAACACTACAGGACATAGTTCTGAACAGCTGGAGATTGAAAGGTCAATTTAATCAATTGAATTTTTCAAACTGTGTATTGACTTGCATAGTCACAGTTTTATTTTAATATATTATACGTCGAGGTGCATAATGAGGATAAGTCCTGCCTGCGAGCATTGTAAGCGAGTCGCGTGAAGACCCAAATTATGCGCATTGGCGCATATACTATTTTATGTGACTCCGGTGCATAAACGCGTTATTATGCGACAGCTTAGAGTAGCGTAATGTTGTACATTACGATACAGCGCAGTGTAATATGAAGAGTGATCGTCCGCTATATCGTAATGTACAGCATTACGATACTCTACGCTGTCGCAAAAAAAACTTGTAAATGCATCGTCGTCATATAAAATAGCATATGCGCTAATGCGCACAATTCGTGTCTTCACGCGACTCGCTTACAATGCTCGCAGGACTTATCTGGCCTCGGCTTCGATCGTCCTGCGAGCGTTGCCGCTCGTCGCGTAAAGACCCTCATTATGCACCTTGGCGCATAATATTTGTTATAAAAATATCCGATTATTGTATTTTTATTAAATAAAAAATATTTATAAAAAAATTCAATTGTTTAAATTCGAGGATATTATTATTTGGTATCAACCGAATTGTTTCATACTTTTTATAATTTCTTCATTAAATATTTTTGAAAATTCTGAAAAATTTTGGAATATTTTTCTTAGTTCTGGATTATTGAAAAATCTGTAATTTTCTTGATAAACAAATTTTCTTGAAAAAAAATTTGTTAACAAGGTAAACATTTTTTGAAAATATGTACAAAAACGAGTTTCTTTGATTGTGTTAAAGACACATTTTTATAACAAAATTTGTTGCATTGTTTTGTTATCCTGAAAACATTTTTTCTGCTTTCAAAATTGCGATTTCAACTTTTTATAAAGCAATTTTCAGATCTTTCACACTATCAAAATTTTTTTTTATAATAGCCCATAGGATTTTTTCCTAATTTTTTCTCAAAATTTGAATATTTAAATCCTCGAAAAAGGGGTTTTCGGCTAAATATAATATTCAGCCTAGAATATTATATAAAGATTTGGTATTTTCTTAAACATTTTTTTCTATTTTTTGGAAAATAATCACTGAAGGTTCTCCACAGTTTTATAATTTTCTAGAATACTTTGGAATCTTCTAGAATATCACATCCTAACTATTTCTGAAATTCTGCAATTTTTTAGATATTCATGGACTTTTCTAGAATCTTCTGTAACATTCAAAAATATTTTGAACTGTTCTAGAAAGTTCTGGGATTTTTCGGAATGTTCTAGAATATTTTGGAATGTTATAAAATACTTTGGAATGTTCTAGAATGTTCCGAAATTTTTTACATGTTTTAAAATTTTCCCGCATATTCTAGAATATTCTGCAATTTTGAATTTTTTTCTGGAATCTTCAGATTATTTTAGGAATGCAAAATTCTAGAAATTTCTGGACTCATGTAGAATATTCCAGAATATTAAAGAACATTTTTGAACATTTTGAAATTATCTAGATTCTTCTGCAATTCTTAACTATTCTAGAGCGTTTTGAAGTTTTTTAGGAAATGTTCTAGATTATTATAGAATTCTAAAATTGATTACTCCGGATTAAATATGAATCAGAATTAGATTACTGCGAATTACAAGTGGATTATCTAGGATAACCATTGATAATCTAGAATCAGAAATGGATAACTTCGGATTACAATTGGATTACCCAAGGTAACAACTGGATATTCTGGGATTACAAGTGGATTATATATGATCACATGGATTACTGGGGATTACAATTGGTTACTCCGCATTACAAGTGGGTTACCTAAGGTTAAAACTGGATTAAGTCGGAGAACAGGTGAATTAACTGGGATTATGGTGGATTACAAGTGTATTACCTAGGTTAACACTCGATTTTCTAGAATTGCCTAGGTTTACAATGGATTATTTCGGATTAAAAATGGATTACAAGAGAATTACTTCAAATTACAAGTGGTTTATATGTGGATTACAAGTGGATTATCTAGGTCGACAAGTCGATTATCTGGCATTACATAAAGCTACAATTATATTATGTAAGATTACCTAGGATGACAATTAGATTACTTCGTATTTTAAGGCAATAATTACAGATTACAAGTGGATTATCTAGGGTTACACTCGATTACGAGGATCACCCTGGATTTTTTGGCTTACTCTGCGTTAACTAGGATTGTCTAGGTTTACACTGGATTACTCCTGATTATAATTGGATTACTCCTGATTACAAGTGTATTGCGATAGGCTTACAAGTGGATTACGATAGGATTGCCGATAGGATTATTCCGGATTGCAATTGGATTATCTAGCATTGCAACTGGATTAAGGCGGATTACTAGTGGGTTTCCTAAGGTTAAAAGTGGATCCGAGTTACAGATGAATTGCCTAGGATTAAAGCAGATTACACATGGATTACGTAGGTTTACCCTGGATAACCCGGATTGCCGTGGATTACAATGTATTACTTAGATTACGTCGGATTATCTAAGATTACGTAGGTTTACACTGGATAATTTCGGATCAAAAGTGGATTAAAAGGGGATTACTTCGAATTACAAGTGGATTACACGTGAATTACAAGTGGATTATCTAGGTTCACAAGTGGATTATCTGGGATTACACTGAATTATTAGATTTACTTGCAATAACTCGAATGACTCGCATTCTTGGAGTAAATTGAATTACTTTAATTCTTTGAATTCTTCGAATTACTGAAATTCTTCGATTCAATGGAATTACTTCAATTCTTTGATTTGGTCGAATTCTTCGAATTACTTGAATTCTTTAAATTACTTGAATTCTTCGATTTACTTGATTCCCTAAAATTGCTTCAATTTTTCGATTTGATAGAATAACTTGAATCCTTCGATTTAATCGAATTACTAGAAATCTTCGATTTAGTTGAATTACTTCAATTCTTTGATTTAGTCGAATTACTTCAATTCTTCGATTTACTTAAATTACTTGAATTCTTCGATTCAATCGAATTACTTGAATTCTTCTATTTAATCGAGTTGCTTGAATTCTTCGATTTACTTGAATTCTTCGATTTATTCGAATGACTTGAATTCTTCAGGTTAACCGAATTACTTGAATTCTTTGAATTGCTTGAATTCATCGAATTACTTGAATTCGTCGAATTGCTTGAATTCATCGAATTACTGGAATCCCTCGATTCTTCAATTCTTCGATTTAGTCGAATTCTTCGAATTACTTGAATTCGTCAAATTACTTGAATGCTTCGATTTACTTGATTTATTCGAATTGCTTCAATTTTTCGATTCAATACAATAACTTGAATTCTTCGATATAATCGAATGACTAGAATTCTTCGATTTAGTCGAATTACTAGAATTCTTCGATTTAGTCGAATTAATTCAATTCTTCGAGTTACTTGAATTACTTGAATTTTTCAATTTAATCGAATTACTTAAATTCTTCGATTTAATCGAATTGCTTGAATTCTTCAGAGTTTTTCTAACCTCAAAATGCCATGTGGTAAATCTGTTATAGTGTTGGCTACCTTTTCATGTTTTATTTTTTGGCTCCGATTTGCCTTTCGTGCCTTCGTCTTAAGGCCTGCTCTTTCCTGCTAAATTTTTTTTGCATAAATTTGGAGCACAAGGATAAAAGTGCCTATACGCTTTTTCTCTTGGTGTGAGTAATTTTTCCTTGCATGCTCTGTACATGTGTTAGTGCGTGTAGTGGTTTACGACACCGACTCATTCACTCGTTGAAATTCCCTGGGGCTAAATAGAACGAGCAAAGCTATAGATGTGAAATGCAGTAGTTGCAAGCACTGATCAATGGTTATACAATTACCATAATATAATAATATTTACACACGGAACAATAAACAATAATTTTGTTTGTGATGGTGAAAAGCAAAAGAAAAACAGAAGAGAAAAACATAACAGAAGCAAAAGAGACGATTTTTGAACAAAGAAGTTCAACTTTCAAGCAAGTAGTCGACTTTCCAAAAAAAAAAAGATAAATTATTAACGAAAAATATAATCGTTAATATTTCAAGTTGAAAAAATATTTTTATTTTGAATTTAACGCATTAGAATTTAACAAAAAAATATAAATTTTTAATGAAGAATGTAATATATTGTAACGACACAAATATTTTTATTTTTAATTAAAATCCGTCGATTTTAATCAAAAAAGACAAATTTCTAAAAAAATAGTTGAACTCTCACCCAAACAGATTAATTTTTAACTAAACATTTGAAAAATTAAGAGAAAATAGTTGTATTTTTTACCTAAAAGTATGAATTATCAACCACAAAAATACGATTTTTCCACAAAATAGGTGAGTTTTCAATCAGGGAGATGAATCTTTAATTTAAAAAATTTAATTTTCAACAAAGTAGTTCAACTTTTAACAAAAAGTTGAATTTTCAGTTAAAAATATTCAAATTTTAACTAAAAAAAACTTTTCACGAAACTTTCAAATCTTGAAAAAAATTCTATAATTTTGAAAAAATTGAAATAAATTTTGAACTAAAAATATAACAGTAGACCTTACAATTATTAGGTTACTGTAGATAAAATCACCGTTTTTTGCTTTATTATAGTTGATACTTTATTCCAAAAATTATTTTATTTTAAATCAAAAATAGTCAAATTTGTGAGAAAATAAAATCAATAAAATATTAGAATCCTCACACAAAACAGATTAATTTTCAACCAGTAACATAATATATCTAAAATTAAAAGATGCCTATTTATCTGCACTATTTCGCATTTTTGAAAAAGAAAAACGAGAAAAAGAGGAAGTTTCTTGAAAACAGGGTTACAAACAAATTATAAATTCTTTGAATTCCGTAGGAGATATTTGAAATCCTTGAAATCCTCAAAATATTTGTAAAATCTTTGTGAAATCTTAGTGAGATCATTGAAACATATGTGAAATCTTCTGTAATCTTTGAAATCTTTTTGAAATCCTTGAAATCATTCAAGTCTTTGTGAAATCGTTTGAAATCTTCAAAATCTTTGAAACCTTTGTAAAGATTTTTAAAATCTTTAAAAATCTTCAAAAATCTTTGGAATCTTTAAAACATGATGTACAACGCCTTTATGAAATCTTTAAAAATTTTGTGAGATTTTTGAAATATTGATGAATTCTTTATAAAATATTCTACATCCTTGGAATTTCAATGAAATTTTTTGAAAGCTCCAAAAATCTCCAAAAATGTTTGGAATCTTTAAATCCTGATGTACAACGCCTTTGTGAAATATTTGAAATTTTTGTGAAATCTTATGCAACCTTTGAAAGTTTTTTGAAATCCTTCAAATTTTTGAAATCTTTTGAAATCCTTTTCAAATCGTTTAAAATCTTTAGAATCCTTGAAATCTGTGAAATAAAAAAAAAATAAAACTCTTAAAAAATCTTTGGAATTTTTAAAACCTGATGTACAACGCCTTTCTGAAATTTGTGAAATCTTTGTGAGATCTTTCAAATTCTCGAAATTTTTTGAAACCTTTTGAAATCTTTCTAAGATCCTTTGAAATAATTGAAATCCTTGAAATCTTTGTGAAATCTTCTGAAAACTTAAAAAAATTTTGCGAAACTTTTAAATCAGAAGTACAATGCCTTTGTGAAATCTTTGTGAAATCTTCTGCAATCTTTGACATTTTTGTGAAATCTTTTGAAAATTAAAAATTCAATTCAGCACGTTTTTGTATTTCGTAAAAACTTTGCGTGAAATCATAATTCAAGACAAATTAAAGGAAAAATTTATTTATTTTTTTCTGTAAACGTAAATCTTTCATGGCGAATTTTGTATTTTCCTTCCTTGTTTCTCATTTCCTTTCACAATAACGCCCGCGAAGAATAATAATTTCATAATCAGAGCACTTTATACAAAAACAATAAAATTGGTAGAAAAAAAATATTTTTATAAAAGTGACGATCAGTAAACAGATAAACCCGTAACCTCATGTGGATCAATCGCTTTAAATTATTCTCAATTCACCTCTTTGATCATTTACGCAAAGTTTTTAGACCGGGGTGCGGTGTTCGTACAAAACCAGAATTATCCACTGTAGCTCTCTAAGATTTCCGACAGTGAACGTCGAGAAAGCATTGACAATTTGGAGACCATTTATTGTTCGTATTTGTGTGGAAGTTTAAAATAGATTGAAAATTGGGAACCAGAATTGGAATCAATTGTACAAAATGATCCCACTCTTCTTTGCGTATGCTATAAGGGAACGTATAGACTTATTGTTATAAGTTTTCTGTACTATAACCTCACTTTTTTATTCGTTGCTCAACGTGCTAAAAAACTTCGTTTATAACTTTTATTCTGGGTTTTTTTTTGGTCGTTGATAATGAAATAATTTTTTCATTCATCAAATAGAATATTTAATCGTTTAGCAGAATTTAATATAATTTTTAATTTTTTTCAGATCCAACACAATGAATCTAAACCTCAATCGACCATTCCAGTTAGTGTAATATGTTAAAAGATGCCTGAAGAAACAAAGAACTGTTGACTGTGTTACAGTGGACTGAAATTGACTTTTGAATAATAAAAAATAAATTTTCAACAAAAAGTATAATTTTTAATACAAAAAGAAGAATTTTTAGCCACATAGTTGAATTATCAACCAATAAGTTGAACTTTTAACAAACAAGAATAATTTTCTACCCAGAAAGACGACTTGTTAACCAAATATATGAATTTTCAACAAGATAGTTGAATTATTAACCAAAAAGTTGAATTTTCAACAAACGAGAATAATTTTCAACACAAAGAGACGACTTTTCAACAAAAAATATGAATTTGCTACACAATCGTCGGATTTTCAACCAATGAGTTAAATTTTCAACGAACAAGATCAATTTTCTACCCAAAAAATCAACTTTTCAACAAAATACTTAAATTTTCTACCAAATAGATGAATTTTTAACTCATACAACATACATGATAAAGTTTTAACTGAAAATGGAATAGTTCAATTTTCAGGTGATAACCCCTCTACAAGTTTTCAAATCCTCAAAATTTGTGTTAAATTCCTTGAAATAATATAAAACTTTTGAAAATGCCGTGAAAATTTCTCAAATAGTCCAAAATATTTCAAATTTTCTGAAATCAATTAAATTACTGAAATCAACTAAAAATTCCTTGCATTTTTTTGAAATTATCTCAAACTCTCCTAATCCTTTAAAATCCCTTGAAATTGTTGAAACAAATACCTCTAACATTCCCTGAAACATTTCCAGTTCTTTGAAATCACTTTAAACTTTTGTGTACTCTTGAAAATTCCTTGCGATCTTTTAAAATTTCCTAAAGATTAATTTAAAAAACAAGTGAAACTTTTTAAAGCTTCCGGAAATACCTTGTAATCTTTTAAGATACGCTAAAATATTTCAAATCCTTTTAAATCAATTAAATTACTAAAATCAGTTGAAAATTCTTTGAAATCTGTTAAAATATCCTTAAATATTTTAAACCCTTTAAAATCTTTTGACATTCATTGAAATTATTGACATCTCTTTCAAATGCCTTGGATTCTTCTCAAATGCCTTAAAATGTGCCAAGTTCTTCAAAATTACTACAAATTATGAAAACAGACAACAATATCCTTGGAATCTTTTGAAATCCTTTCAAATCCTCTGAAATCCTATTGAAATAGTGAAATCAATTAAAAGCTCCTTGAAATATTTTATAATACCTGGAAATATTTCGTATTCTTTGAAATCTTTTGTAATTGTTTAAAGCTCTTGAAAATTTCTCGGATTTAAAAAAATACCCTATAGTCTTTAAACTTCTTTGGAATCCCTTCAAAGGATTAAAATCAATTCCTTAAATTATCGGTGATTTTTTTTAAATGTTCCATCTGTAGACATACACAGATCTCTGACATACTGCTATTCAAACAGAAAGAAATAATTATTTGAATATGGCACAATAAGGAAATGGAGATTTTAATTTTATAGGTAAAGTAGAACCGAAAGGTGCATCTGTTTTACAAACTCAGTCTTTATTTAACACAATAACAGTAACGCCCCATGACGCTATATTCTTCTCTTCACTCACCAACTTCATTTCTTTCATTATAGTTACTGGGCCTCTTATATGAATTTCCTGACCTAATTCAATTAATGAAAATATTGTATAGTTCTTGAGTGATTTTATTTACTGAAATATGCTTGAATTTTTCTTGTCGATTATGTATGTAAATAGCAATTTTAACATGAAGTGTATGGGCTGAATTTTTAATGCTGAATTAATTGAATCATCATAGTCAAGCAAAAAAGAGTTGCGTTTTCGGCATTCGGAAGAATCACAAGAAATAAAAAATAATCGGCTAATGTCTTCAAATTCGTATGATTCAAAATTTAAATATTTGAAAACAAAATTAAACAACTCTATTAAAAGAAGACAATTTATTGGAAAATCTGTATTTTTTCTTTCGCGAAAAGAAATTTTATATCATTAGTGAAGATTTAGAAGCATTGTCTTATATTCAAACCTGAAACTTTGAATTACGCCATTTAATAATTTTTTCCAAATTCTTAAACTCAATTTTTATGAAATGTTGAATCATCTCGTAACACTGAAAAAAAGTGTACGGTGTAAGAAAAGCAACGTGTATAGTATTGTAGTATTAATACAGCATATTCAAAATCTGTATGACTGGAATTTTTTGCTCACGAATATTTTTTTAAATTTGAGTTTACATTTTAGTTTAGGTCAAATTATCTCAAGCAGACGGCCATAAATGAAAAGTCGTTTTCTTTTCTATGTAAAATGAATTTGTCGATAACCCTTATGATTGAGAAGATTTTTTCAGGTTTTTCGAAAAACAAAATTTTTTGGCATAAGTTATCAACAATGGAAATTCAATTCTTTGGCCTAGGGATTTTTAAAAATTTTGAAAATCATGGAAACTGCACTATTTTGAAGTTTGCAGTCAAAGTTTAGTTAAATTGTAATGCTTCCGAAACTTTCCTTCTGAGTATAACGAAATTTATAGGCATTTCGTGAAACAGAATTCTGTCTTATATAAAATACCGGATAAAATAAAATTTCACTATTTTCACCAAGAAAAACTCAAACAAATTTTTGATTCGATTTTTGACAAAGTTTGCTATTTTTAATGTTCAATTTTTTTGTGGAACAATATTTCTTGTTCTTTTATCAAAAAATTAATTTTCTACATAATAGTTTATTTTACGGACAAAATAAATCATTTTGAAGAACATCTTTGAATTTTTAATCAAATAAGTGAATTTCTAAACAAGAAAAAAAATTGATTTCAAACAAAATAGTTCATTTCGCAACCATAACGATTCATTTTTTAACAGGAAGATTAATGCTCTACCAAGAAAGACCAACTTTTCAACAAAATAAATGCATTTTCAACATAATAAATTAATTTTCCACAGAATAGTTCATTTTTCAACCAAAAAGATTCATTTTGAAAAGAACTGTCCATTTTTAATAGAATAAATGAATTTTCAACTTGAAAAGATAAGATTTCGCCAAAAATAAAATACTCAAATTTTCGCTTAAAGAAATTAATTTTCAACCAAGCAAGTAATTTTTTAGTAGAAATCGACGTATTGGTCGTCCAACGCGTAAAAAATAGGGTCTTAAGCACGCTGCTTTATGTAAAAAATTTGTTTCTTCAATGTTCTGCCTGATTGTATACCTGGAATAACTTCAAAAATGCACAGAAAAAACGGAAGCGTATTTTTTTCTTGAGTGTTTTTTAAGTAGAAATAGACGTATTGGTCGTCCAACGCGTGAAGGATAGGGTTTCAAGCACGCTGCTTTATGTAAAAGCTTATTTCTTCAATGTTGTGCTTGATGGTACACCTGTAACAACTTCAAGGATGCACAGAAAAAAGAGAAGTGAATTTTTGTCGCGAGTATTTTTTAAGTAGAAATAGACGTATTGGTCGTCCAACGCGCGAACGATAGCGGTCCAAGCACGCTGCTTTATGTAAAAAAAAATGTTCTTTAATGTTGTGCTTGATTGTACACCTGGAATGCCCTAAAAGATACAAAGAAAAAATAGATGTGAATTTTTGTCGCGAGTAATTTTCAAGTAGAAATAAACGTATGGTCGTCCAACGCGTAAAGGATAGCTTTCCAAATAAGCTGCGTAAAATCGAAGGTTTGCTATTCGCTGTAATGTAAACGTTCTATTCGATGAATTTAAAATAAAACTCAGATATTTTTTCTAGTTCTGCTTTTATACGTGCCTAACATTAGTCTCCAGCGATCGGGCTATATTTAAGAATATCTTGTAATATAATTTCTGAAAAATTATTACTAAAGTTATTATTATTACTAAAATGTAACGTCAGAGGTAAATAATAAAATTCATAAAGTTGATGGCGTTGACAGATTGGACAAACTCTAAGCAATAAGTTACAATAAGTTACTATTTTTTAATGGATTCGTTTTTTCAAAATTACTATTTCGTTAATTATTATGCAAAATGAAACGAAATTTAAAAAATCTAGGAGCACTAGATCTCTAAAGAATTTTGTTACCTTGAATTAAGAAAAATTAAAAGTTGGTTAAAAATTGAAGCCGAAATCGTCTTTTGAACATTTTTTCATCGTGTTGCCCCACTGTGCGAGTCGAATGCTGCTAGCGACAATATTGCAAATACAATAGAAAATACTCAAACTTCGATATCTCGAAAACTAAGGACCATTTGATCAAAGGAAATAATATGCACCCAATGGATTTTGATGTACTTTCCCCCTGTAAAGTCCCAGTCGAATCGGCGCGCCGATTCGAAGTGACGAGATGTGCGTCGCCACGGCGACGCACATCTCGTCACATCTCCTTGTAGGATATAAAGTTACATAAAGCATATCTGCATTCGTGTCTTTTGAGTCACTTACTAATATTAATTGACTTTGCAATTACATGTAGACTTAACTATTGTATAATGAACAAGGGAAAGCTGTTGCACTACTCCATAACGGAATGTTTTAACCAATCAAAGATCTGATAATACCTGGTGAGAGCAACAATTAACGAACTAAAAAACAATCCAAAGGCCAACTTCGAATAAGAATTGTCAGCTTATATCATAAGGAGGTTAATATCACATCTATGAACTGAAAACCTAAAATAGTAGACAATTTTTATATATTTAACTCACCAGTTAGTAGTGGGCTTTGTTTTGACTGCCATGATGGATTTCAACAGATTTTTCTTTATGCATGAACGATTTATTTACTTTGTTACAAAATATTTGTTTCCACTTACAAGGTGAGGTCGTGAGATGTGCGTCGCCTATTTGAATGTGGCTTCACAGGGTGAGAGTGCATGTAAATTCATTAGATGCCTAAAAAAATTTTTTTTAATATTAAATACACTCTAGCGCAAATTTTCTTTCTAAGAAAAATCAAAACGACGGTGTTGAGATTTTTTCAAATGATATTTGTTTGGAAAATTGTTGAAAAAATTTAATTTTTGGATTAAATGGGATTGAAGTTGGTTCACCACTTGTGAGAAGGATCGACCCTGGCGCCTCCTAGCGTTGGTTTGCTTAACTAAATTCACTACATCGTCTTTGATTATCCTCTCTCCTGTTCTTACTTTCTTTGCGGCACCAAATTTTTTTAAAACTTTTTTTTCTTTTTATTTCGAAATATAGTAGAATAAATATTAATTTATACCATACTCAGGCGTTTCTGATCGTATTTATTATTCTAGCTGGCCCTAAAAACGTTTTACGAGAATTCTGGCTCAAATTTTAATTTTTTGAAAAAAATCTTTTTCTGTAAATTACTACACAAATCTAGCCTAATTCAGAAAAAAATAATTAAATTTTGAACAAAATATTATAATTTTCAACAAAATAGTCAAATTTTCAAATAAAATGACGATTAATAAAAAAAATAAGAAAGAAACGAATTTCTTTACAATTTTTTCTGCAATTTGGCAAAATACTGAAAATAACTAACAATTATTCATTTAAAACATTCGTGAATATAAAAAATAAAATTAACGTTCTTAACAGTCTCTAGTTGTAATATTTATAGAAAAAAAATTCCCAAAACTTAGAAAAATATTGTTGTAAGAATAACTAAAAAAAAACGATTTCTTTCTATTTTTAATTATCAATGCTGAGAAGTCGGTCACGTAATTTGTTTATAAATTATCAAATAATATAAAATGACAGATCATCTTTATTTCCACTTCATTCGGAATATTTTTATCATAATCTGTTTATAAGAATTAACGTTACGCAGGATTAAAAAAAAATTAAACAATGAAAACTTCAAAATCGTTTAAATTTCTGCATATATGAATTCTAAATTTATTTGTCAATAAAAAAGTAAAATGAAAATATTGTTAATATTTTTTGAAATTAAAGCATTTCCTATTTCAAATTCCATAGTTAATTTCAATGACCTGTGCTACCTAATTTTCGAACAAATAATTTGGTACCAAAAATTCGATATTTTCACAAAAACAACTTAATTTTCCAAACAAAAAAAAAACGAATTTTTAACAAAATAGTTACATTTTTACCCAAAAACGGTATGGTTACATTTTTAGTAAAAAAATAAACTTTAAACAAAAAAAGAACATTTTTTACCCTGACAGTTTAATTTTCAACTAAAAAAATTCAATTAAAACAAATAGTTTTCAACAAACAAGAAAACGAATTTTTGTGATTTCGATGATTCGGTTCAATTTTTAAGATTTATTAAATTTGGATAATTTATGTAATTTTAAAAATTTATGAAATTTTAAAAATGTATGAAATTCGAATATCTATGCATTTTTAAAGATTTCATAGGTCATCAACCGTAAGAGAGAGAGAGAAAAGAGTTCGAGGCTGGGGCCACGAAGGCAGACCAACCACCTAGAGAGAGAGAGAGAGAGAGAGAGAGAGAAAGAGATCGGGATTGGGGCCTCGAAGGCAGACTAATCAACCGGAGAAAAAGAAAGAGGGAGAGTGGTAAGGGCAAAGTGGAAGAAAAAGGCGAGGATAGGTAAATTTATGTTTAATATCGAAAGGCACAAAAAATTCTCGGTTCAGTCGGTGCGAGCTTCAGAGAGAGCAAGCCCGTGTTGCCAACTGGAGAGGTTGCAAGTCGCCAAGTGACGACAACTGCTCTTGCATCGGCTTTTATGGACGGGAGGGGCGAGAGCTTGAGTGAGGAAGGGAGCGGCTGCTGGCCCTCTCATTGGCCGAGACTCCCGAAACTTGAGTCGCAACGGAGCAGTGGGGACACCGTTCTCCGTGCTGCCTTCCGTCGAGCTCGCGCGCCTCGCGCCATTTGCAAGTTATTTTCGAAGTTTTAATTATAGATTAAAAACATTAAAATCAAACATTTTTACAAAATATTTCGCAAAAATCATCCTGTTAATACATATTTTAATCCTACGTTGAAGAATTTTGAAAATGTACAAAATTAAGAGAAATCGAAAGGTAAATGGTTGTATGAATAATTTTGTACAATATTGTATGCAAAATAACGACTCGAGCATTAAATTAAATGAAACGAAACAAACGCGAATTAAGATTGAAAATTTACAGAAACCGGAAGTGCGAAAAGCTTTCGAGAGAAGATAAACGAACGCATAGATCAGGCAACTTGAAAGTCGCTACCAGTAATAACAATATAGAAAGCGTATTTATCCTTGTTTAGGGATGTCTTTGCTGGAAGTGCGACTGAAGTGTGTGGCATTGTTGTTATAGAAAGAATGTCGAGTGATGTATGATGGAATGATGAAATTCAGGCAGCCCGACAAAAAAAGAAAGAAGCGTACAACAGAATATTCAACATCACAGGTCTTAGCGATGAGCAGAGAAATAGACTTGAAAATGATTACAGGCACAGAAAGAGGAAAGTTAAAGGACCAGTCAAGGAAACTAAAGATAGAATTAGAACAAAAGGCGAGAGAAAAATACAAAACGACTTTGAAGGAAACAAGAAATTGTTACATAAATATGTGGAGAGAATTGAAAGTACAGAGTATATCCGCAACAGACAGCAACAGTGAAATGCTAAATGATAGCGACGGGATAATAGACGCTTTGAAAGACTCTTTTGAAAAATTACTAGAAGATGAAGCATAAAACACCAGAACTGCGATATAGAACATAATGCTTTTAAAAACATCATTAGCCTTAAAATGCTCAAATACGGTGGCGAATGCATACCTTACCGGTTGTGCGAATTGTAAAATTTATGGATCGAGATGGGAGAACTCCCGGTCAATTAGAAAAATTGATTTGTGTACCAATATATAAAGGGAAGAAAGATAAAAGCAACTGCAATAATCAGAGAAGTATCAGCTTATTAAGTACCGTAAGTAAAATATTCACAGAAATACTTATTCGTAGGGTAACAAAAATAACATAAGAAGAGATATGAAAAGTCCAAAGTGTATTTATGCCATCAATATCATGCACGGATCAAATATTTAGCTTGAGACAGACCACCGAAAACAGTTTGTGAGTAGAAAAGAAAGTTTTCTGTGCATTTGTTGACCTAGAAAAAGGATTTAAAAAAGTAAATTAAAGTAAGTTTTGGGAACAGAGTGACTAATTCGATATTACGTGAAGTGTTAGACAAGGATGCTCTAGAAAAAGTGCATGGCACTCCAGTAGAGCTCGGGCGCCTAATCCAATGCACTTTTCGTATAAAACGCCTAAAACGCGTGTGAGCCACAATCTTTGACACTATGAATTCAATGTGAGCAGTCTTCCTCGGAGAAAATAGAAAAAATTTCTTATTATTCCCTTAGGACAATATTCTATGCTGAACACTATCTTAGGTTCATAATGTTTGAGCTGAATTGATCGAGGATACAATATTAGTTCAGTTAAGATGTCCAAGTCCATATCCACATTTGTCATGAGAAGGAAGCATACTAGGTGAAACTAGAGATCTGGTAGAAGAAGAAGGCCTTGAAGGGCAAGACCTATCTGGAGAATAAGATCTGCCAGAAGGAAAACCAGCAGGAGGATACCTGGCAAATGAAGACATGGACCACTTTCTTGCAGGATAAGGAAACCTGACCAAAGAATGATGTATATCAGAAGAATAAGAATTCGAGTGCATTGAATACCACGAATAGTATCATAATTATGCAAATGCTCAGACTGTGCGCTTAAATCCACAAAAATAAACGTAGGATTTTATTTTTCTGAAGTCCGTGAGGCTATTCAAAATGATTGAATGAATAACTAAAGAATGTGCCTCTTCCATCAGAATGTATAAAACCTTGCAAAATAAATGGTGAACTAAATATGACATGATGTAGTCTTAGGAAGTTATCTAACGGAGTTATGTTCAGATTTAATTTTTTATATAATTCTTTCCTTAATTGTTAATCATTATTCGGTATTATAACTAAAAGTTTCTCTATTCGTCGCGTAATAGTGTCCCCTGTGTTATCAGAAACTGTTCTAGCAGCTCTTTAAATTTTAGAATTTGATATTCTTGTTCATTAGAATTAAATTAAGGCAAAACAACCAATTTGCGCCAAGACACCAGTAAGCGCTAATTGGTTAATTTATGTAATAAGAACAGAGAATAAAACTTTACAAAAAAATGTATATCGATAACATGAAAGGTATCCTATATAGATTTTTTTATATATGAGATAATCGTCGGAATAACGCTGTAATCCTTATCAAAATATGTGTTTGCTGAGTGATAAACATTTCTTTTTCAATATTGGTCATTGGTCACCAAGCATCTGAAGTAGGTAACTAATATTATATTATAGGTAAGAGGGTCAGCTATGGTGACAGGGCGAAGCACGCTAAACATTGCAAATAACGTTAGAGTCTTTTTTTTTGTTGCTAGAAATGTTGCTGTTTTGAAAATTTTGTTTCAAAATATGGGTCAGAGGATTAATTATAAAAAAACAGTTTTCTGAAAACGGCAAACTCTTCGCCTTAAATCAAGTACTTACAACATCGTTTAAAAGGCTTAAAGCACGAACATTTTATCTTTCAACGGATAAAGTATTTTTCAAACTTCTGATTACTTTAATTGATAACAAAATATATATTTGGTATTAAAAATGTCCCAAGTAACTTTTTGTCATAACATTGAATTTTTTACTCATTTGTTTGGTTCCTTCCTAAACTTTATTTTATTTCACTTCAAAATGACTATAATATAAACAACAGAATTGATATGTTTCAAGGATTTATCAACATCCATTTCCTTTTGTATGACCGTATGACCAAATTAATTTTATTCATAAAGAATAACTACCACACATATCAAAATGAGATTTTTATCTTACCACATGCCGATAAAATCTGTACTCAAATACTGGACTAGGTGCACTTCAAGGATTTTGGTTAACTGAAAGCGAATTTGTTGTCCAGATTTTTCCTATGAGTCAGAATTTTAAGATTAAGGTTTTCGGTAGCAAATCGTTGCTTCGCCAAGTACAAACAAAAGACACCAAGAAATTTAACACTTGAAAACTTTCACGCGTTTCTCAATCAGATAAGTTTGCTAATGCAATTCTTAACCGATTTTAATGAAACTTGGTAGCTGGCTGACCATTAAAAAATAAGTTTAGACATGATTTGATGTTAATATCTTAGAACCTGTGAAAATGAAAAAACCTGCAAATATACAAACTGCTACCTGTACAGTGTACACATCTCTACATCCTAATATATCGGATCGATTAGGAACAGATTAAGACAAAAGAGAATAAATCAGTTCGGGATGATCCGAAACGGGAATAATAGGTAAAAGGGAGTACTGAACCATGGAGTATCCTAAATAAATTGAAGAAATCTCAAAAAATTTCAAAGTATTTTTGAAGATTCCAAGGAATTTTCAATAAATTAAAGAAATTAGAAAAATGTTTAGGAAATTTTTTATGATTCCAAGGAATTTTTGAAGATTTCAAAAAAACTTTAATTAAATTAAAGAAATTTTAAGAAATTTTAAGAAATTTCAAAGTATTTTTGAAGTTTCCAAGGAATTTTCAAAAAATAAAATAATTAGAAAAATGTTTAGAAAAATTTTTAATGAGCCCGAGAAATTTTCAAGAGCTTTCGGAAATTTGAAGAAATTTTGTAGGATTTCAAACATTAAGGGCGTTTTTAAAGATTCCAAGGAATTGTCAATAAATTAAAGGGATTAGAATATTTTTTAGGTCATTTGTAATGATTTCAAGAAATTTTCAAAGATTCCAAGAAATATTAGAAAAACTAAGGGAATTTTAAACAATTTTAAAGCATGTATGAAGATTCCAAGGAATTTTTGAAGTTTCCAAGAAATCCTAAATAAATTGAAGGAATCTCAAAAAATTTCGAAGTATTTTTGAAGATTCCAAGGAATTTTCAATAAATTAGAGAGATTCGAAAAATTTTTGGGTCATTTTTAATGATTCCAAGGAATTTTTGAAGATTTCAAAAAAACTTTAATTAAATTAAAGAAATTTTAAGAAAATTCAACGTATTTTTGAAGATTCCAAGGAATTTTCAATAAAATAAAATAATTAGAAAAATGTTTGTGAAATTTTTAATGATTCCAAGGAATTTTCAAGAGCTTTCGGAAATTTGAAGGAATTTTAAAGGATTAAAAAAATTAAGGGCGTTTTTAAAGATTCCAAGGAATTGTCAATAAATTAAAGGGATTAGTAAAATTTTTGGGTCATTTTTAATGATTTCAAGGAATTTTCAAAGATTCCAAGAAATATTTAATAAACTGAGGAAATTTCAAAAAAATTTAAAGTATGTTAGAAGATTCCAAGGAAGTTTTAAAGGTTCCGAGATATCCTAAATAAATTGAAGAAATCTCAAAAAATTTCAAAGTATTTTTGAAGATTCCAAGGAATTTTCAATAAATTAAATTTTTGATCTAGAAGATTAATTTTCTACCCAAAAAGATGAATTTTCAACAAAATACGTGAATTTTCAGCTAAAGAGATAAATTATTGACTAAAATGATGAATCTTTAATAAAGAAACAATATAAAAAAATTAGCAACAAAAAAAACGAATTTTTAAAGAAAAAGATTAGTTTTCTACCAAAAAAGACAAACTAAAAAAATGAATTTCTAACGAAATAATTAAATTTTCAACAAATAGTAGAATTTTCAATCAAACTTTTAGCGAATTTCCAATAAGAATGAGGTAATGTTAAGGTTCATAATTGTTAACAAACATAATTGCTCGAACAATTGATTATTATTGTTAATAATATTCTCTTTGTTTAATGGTAAAAATTTGCGTTTTTTTCTGAAATTTTTCAGTCTATTTTTCACTTGGAGTGACTTAATAATTAATTAAATTCAACAAAAATAATTGTTCAAACAAACTATTATTGTTAATAACTATCTCCATCTATATTGATACCAGACATGTTTATAACTATCTTCTCTTGGATAAGTCGTAGAAAGTTGCATTTTTTTTTAAACGCTTAACTTTGCTTTGACTTTTTAGTTATGAACAAATAATAAATAAACATTAAAGAGAAATATATTTTGAACAATCTCCTCCTACCTACTCCTAATTATTCCATCCTTTCTTTTTGTGTCTTGTGTAAGATAGCTTTTTTGTTTGAATTAATTTTTTTTAAACATTTGGAGAACAGCAAAAATAATTCATTAAAAAAAATACAATACTATGTATTTAAAAAATGATCCTTGTTGAGGTTCAGTTATTATTTGTTTATAAATAAAAAGTTGAAGCTATCTAGCATAAAAAAAGAAGAATATAGTAACGAAAAATAATAATTTGTTAAGATAATTATTTTTGGGTAATTGCATTAATCGTTAATTCACTGTGTGTGAAAAGCAGACAAAGAGTTGTATATTTTAGAAAAAACCGCAACTTTCTAGCATTATTCAAATTAAATAGTATTAAAAATAGTAATACATTCTTTGAACAATTCATTTTGTTAACTTTAATTAATTATTTCACTCACTATAATTTAAATTACTACTTTCCAACCGAGCAATTCACGCCTACCCCGAAAGGGAAACGGCTTAATGGTATAATAATAATAATAATTAATATATTAGTTTTTTTACTCAGCGTACACCCGTTTTCGAGTTTTTACATATCCAGGGTGACCATTATTTTTTTAATTTTTGTTTCCCGGTTCTCCCGGTAAATATTCGTGATTTCTCCCGGTTTAGAAAAAAAATACACTCGATAAACATCAGCAAACTTTTTTGCAAGAAATCTGTTGACTTTGAATCATATAAACAATTTAAAAATACGTTATTAAACCAGTTTTTCAATATTAGGTTTTAAACATTTTTAAAATACTAATTAATAATTTCTAACTGAAAACGTTAAAAATGGAATATTTCAAGATTCGAATTTTGGAAAATAGATCATCTAAAATTGAGAGGAATTGAAATTGTATTATTTATAATTAAAAGCGTTCAAAATTAAAAAATTATAAACTTCTGAATTTGAATCGTTTCAATTTTTTTTGACAAAAAGGATGAGTTTTCAACCAAAAAAATTAATTTTCTACCAAAAGACAAATTTTCAAAAAAATACACGAATTTTCAAACAAAAAATTAATTTTACGATCAAGTAGTCGAATTTTAAACTAAAATGGTGAATCTTCAACAAAAAAAGTGACTTTTTAACAAAGTAATTCAACTTTAAATAAAGTAGTTGATTTTGTAACAAAAAAAATTAATTCTCAACGAAACATGTAATACCTAATATTTCAACAGAACAAGTTTTTTATTTCAAATAAAAAAACAGTTGGATTCAACCAAAAAGGATGAATTTTCAACCAAGAAGATAAATTTGCTACCAAAATTGATTCATTCTTAACTAGAAAAAATCTATTTTCAATCTCAAATAGCAATTTTTAACCAAAAAAGAAATAGTTACATTTACAGACATATTATGTTTGAAACATTTTTTAAATAATAATTAATAATTTCTAACTGAAAACGTTAAAAATTGAATGTTTTAAAATTCGAATTTTGGAAAATAGATCATTTAAAATTCAGAGGAATTGAAATTGTATTATTTATAATTAAAAGCGTTCAAACTTTTTTGGTTCGCTGGGCCCAATACTTTGCGGTGGGGTGGGTCTGCACAGAGAACAATAGCATAGAACCTTCCCGAGAAAAATTTGATGTTTGGCCAAACCAGAGTAGTCACATCCTATGGATTTCGTGTCGCTGGATCTGAATCTGAACTCCGAATTCCAAAATTAGCTCTTGTTCACTACCAAACCACAAAAAATTTGTTCTCGTGTTGATTTTTTGTTGATAGAAAACTTTTTATCGAACAATACAAGCTTGTTCGGAAATTCTGACAGAGAATAATCATTTAGCGGTTCGAAAGACATAGAAATTGTCTATTTCCACAACGCCGACAACTAGCAGCGAGGCCCAGAATAGTGGGAGGGGCTTAGAGAAAACCGCAACAATGGGGGGGGGGCTAAGCATATGAAGAGGCACAAGCTAACCCCCATCGCTGGTGGTGGTGGACACGAGCTACCCAGACTCTCTGCTCACCGCGGAGTAGTTTGAGCTCTTTAGGGAGGCCACCTAGAGGGTCCTCGAAAAAGTGTTCTCATATAAATGGCCAAAATTCGAGACTTCCTTCTGTAGAGAAGGGGTCGTCGTATTTGTCTCATTCAACCCAGCGGCTGAAGCTTGGCCACATAATATAGCGGCCAATAAAATGCCCTGGGAAGGCGCAGACCTAAAAATCTGTGGGGCTGAGCTGCTCTAAAAGATTGTGAGGGCTACGACGTGGTTCCAAAGTAAGCTGGAAGACCCGTCTGTGGTCTTTTGGCTATTTCAGGGCTTCAACCTTACACTAAGGATAGCGTACTGGCGAATCGTCAGGCACGATCTGTCTGAGGAAGAATACACAGCGGAAGGTACCAAGCAACTTCTAGTTGTACAAATTTCTGAGTCTCAGGCGAGGGCTCTAACGGTCCACAACAACGGGAACTTTTACCACCTTGGACAGGTCAACTTTAGAGTTATCGGCCAGGGATAGAAGGAGCCTGTTGGGACAAAGGAAAACCGGAAGCAGACCTAAAACTGAGATTTGGGATCCGGCTGAAGGATTTCGCATCTTCCTGACGGCTTTGGAATGGGTTATTTTTAGAGACTGTCGATGAATGTGAAAACATTCACCCACAAATTTCTGTCGTATTGCAGACTTCGCATTTTGAAAGATTCATGTCATGGCATTCAATCAGTCGAGAAATATTGGTGGATGACAGAAAAACTGTGCAAGATATTATTCAGTGTTTGAGTCAAAACATAAATTCATTTGACTCGAAATTAGATCCCAATAATTTATTTCATGTCTCAACAGGCAAGGCCGTTTCTTCTGCAGTAGCCGATTACCTCTTTTCCGTCAATTAAGTGGGTGAAAGTCAATCTATGCAGTTTTTGAAGGAGTACACTACAAACTCAACTAGCTTCAAACAGCCCATTAAGTGGAAGAAATTACTTAATTTTACTTCCGAATGCATAAAAAGGGTTAAAAAAAAGTAAGGACAAGAGTGAGCAGGCAATAATTAAAATGGGACTGGATGTTTTCGGTCTCTTCTTGGGAATCGCGATTAAAAAAAGTTGACATGCCAGTGTGCTACTTTTACTCCACTTTTTACTTGGAGTAAGTTAATATTTTTTTCAATTATGCAAAAATTATTGGTTGAAGAAATGATTATTGTTCATAGCTATCTTCTTCTATGTTAATGCTAGATAGTTGCGGTTTTTTCTGAAATTTCTGACTTTTTGTCCAATTTTCAAATTGGAGTGAAATAATAATTAATTTAAGTTAACGAAAACAATTGTTTGAACGAATGCCTTGTTCCTTATCCCCTTTATGAAATCTTTGAACGATTTAGGCTATATTTTTAATCGCTCTCTTACTTGGAATGAACAAGTTGCGTCTATTCCAAGAAAAACCTTTAGAGCCCTCCAACAGCTTAACAGGAATAAAGAATCACTTTCTATTTGAAAGCGTATCCTCTTTATTGAAAGCCTTATCCTTCCTTTCTTTGTTGGTAACACTGAAATCCTCAGATAAAAAAAATTAAATATCTATATGGTTGCGGTTTTATTTCTTTGAAATCTTCAAATTTTTGTCCACTTCTCGCATAGTGAGGTAATAATTAATGCAAGTTAACAAACATGCTCATTGAAACAATTTATTATTGTTTGTAACTATCTTCTCTTAGAATAATGCTGGATTAATTTCCAACTAAAATGATGAATCCTCAACTGAAATAGTACATTTTTAAAATGAAAAATTAATTTTTAATTGAAATGATGAATCTTCAACTGGAATTGTTAAATTTCCAACGAAAAATATGAATTTCCATCAAAATATATGGATTTTTAACTTAAAAAAAATAAATTTTCAACCAAAAATTGAATTGTTAAATTTAAAGTTAAAAAATGAATGCTTAATCCAAGAGACGCATTTTCAATTAAAATATTAAAATATTTCATTGAAATAGTTACTTTTTCATTAAAAAAAAATAACTTTGAACCAAAAAGAAAAGTAATTTTGAAAGCAATAGTTACATGTTTAAATAAAAAAGATGAATTTTTGACTAAAACTATGAATCTTTAAGTGGAATAGTTGAATTTTCAACCAAGAAGATTAACTGCTACTAAAACAGATTAATTTTAATCAAAATGATGAATTTTCAGCTATAATGACAAATATTTAACTGGAATAGTTCAATTTTAAGTCAGAAGTGAAAAAATTGTTTAATGACAATAAAATTTTCAATAAAATAGTGAAAGTTTTAACAGGAGTCGTACAATTTTCCATAAAGAAAATTAATTTTCAGCCAAAGAAAAAACGAATTTTCAACAAAATAACTTATTTTGAAACCAAGGAGATGAATTGTCAATAAAATTGATGAATCTTCAAAAAAAACAAAAATAATTTTTAATCCTTATTAAACCAATTAAATTTTTAGTCCAAAAAAGATGAATTCAGAACGAAAAATGTTGTATTTGATATTTCAACTAAAAAAGATTTTGATTTTTAATTAAATACAGTTTAATTTCAACTGGAAGGAACTTTTGTGACTGGTGACAGAAGTAATGTTGTTCAAACCTCCACCCCTTTCCAACGTATCTTGCGGGTTGGGGGGGGGGCGCACTCTTGTATCTGGTTACAGAAATAATGCTAATAAAACCCCTCACCCTTTCCAACGTCTCATGGAGGGCGAGAAGGCACCCCTGTGAATGGTCACACAAATAATGTTGTTCAAACCTCTACATCTTTCCAACGTATCTTGGGGGCGGGAACGCACTCTTTTGTTAACAATTAGTATTTTTTGGTAGAAAATTAATTTTTTTGTTTGAAAATGTAACTGTACGGTTGAAAATTAATTTGTTTTAGTTGAGGATTTACATAGTTTCTGAAAATTTCGTCTTTTTTGGCTGTATTCAACTGTTTTTAATTTAAAATTGAAGTCTTTTTCGGTTTAAATATCAACTATTACATTTTTTGGGTGAAAATTCAACTATTTTGTAGAGAATTTAACTCTTTTGTAGAGAATTCGTCTGTTTGGCTTGTACATTCAACAATCTGGTAGAAAATTCAACTGTTTTCTGGAAAATTTATGTAATTTGTTGAGAATTCATCTTGTTGGTTGAAAATTTAACTATCTGGTTAAAAATTCATCTTTTTGATTGAAAATGTAATATTTTTACTTGAAATATTAGGAATTTGTAAGCGTTTCTATTTTAAGCTAATATTGGTACGTTTTTGTGTAATAAATTAATTTTCTTGGTCAACAAAACATCTTTTCGGTTGAAGATTCAACAATTTTGCTAAAAATTCATCTGTTTTGGTTAAATTTAACTGGTTAAAAATACGTTTTTTTTTGTTGAAAATTAATTTTTTTAACTAAAAATTTAACGATTCCATTTCTTGGTTGAAAACGTATCTCTTTTAGTTCAAAATTCATGTATTTAGTTGAAGATTCATCTTTGTAGGTTAAAAATGCAGCTATTTGGTAACAAAAATCAGCTTTTTTTAAAAAATTTAATTACTTTTTTTTCGAATATTTAACTATTGTGTTGAAAAATGCAACTGTTTTGTTGAAAATTCGTCCTTTTGGATTGAAAATTCATCTTTCATGGTAGAAAAGTCAACTTCAGGGATCACAGCGCAAAAGGAGCTGAATAAGGGGAAATAGGGTAATTTCTTCATGAAAAAGGGGAAAATAGGGAAAAGATTCAACATTAATTTTTACATGTCGAAAAGAACAAATGATCAATCTTCAACCGGAAACATTGAATTTTAATCAAAACAAAAAAAAATTAGTTTTCAACTAAAATTATCAATCTTTAACTAGAGTAGTTGAATTTTCAACCAATCAACAATAATTTTTTAATTGTTTAAATACCCTAAAATATTTCAAATTCTTTGAAAAAACTTGAAACTTTTTAAAATTCTTGAAAATTCCTTGGTTGTTTTAAAAATGCCATAAAATCCTTTGAAATCGATTGAAAAATCCTTGTATTCTTTTAAAACACCCTGCATAATTGCAAATCTATTGAAATCCCTTCAAACATTTTAAAGCTCATTTTACAGCTTATTTATAAGCATTTATTTTAATTAAATAATTAATGTTATATTATATCAAGATTATAATTTTAATTCTTGTACAATTTCAAATTGAGATCCTAAAATCCTAAATAGTTGAACAATTTTAGGTCGTAAAGTTTCAAAATATAATTTGAGATTTAAACTTTCCGAATTTAATAAATAGTAATTGTAAGATTTTAAATTGTATGATTAAAAAGTCAAATTGAAAGCCTCGATAGTCAAAGATTTGTAGGATTTCAATGTTCAAAATTTAATAATTTGATATTTGAAGCGTTTAAAATTAGATCAAATAAAATTAAAAATTGAAGAGATTTCAAGATTATAAAGATTACAAATTTTTTATGTTCAAAATGTTATAATTTGAGAATTTAGACTTTCAAAATTGAATAATTTGATGTCTGAGGCGTTTAAAATTGGACAGTAAAAATATAAATTGTAGGTGTTTAAATTATACCCTTTTAAACTGACAATTTTAATATTTATACAATTTTTAATTGAAAAATAATACCCTAAAATACTTTAAAATCAATTAAAAAATCGTTGAAACTGTTTAAAGATCTTGCAAATATCTTGGAAAATACCCCAAAATCTTTTTAAATCTTTGAAAAATCATTGTAATATTTTTAAATGCCCTAAAATATTTCAAGTTTTTTGAAATAGCTTCAAAAATGTTGAAGCTTTTGAAAATTCCTGGGATGTTTTAAAAATGTCCTAAAATCTGTTGAAAAATCCCCATAACTTTTTAAATAGCCTACAAAATTTAAGATTCTTCAAAATACCTTGAAACTGTTTAAAGATCTTAAAAATTCCTTGGATGTTTTAAAAATGCCATAAAATCCTTTGAAATCGATTGAAAAATCCTTGTATTCCTGCCCGTCAAATTTTAAAGGTATGTTTGTTGGTACAGAACTTTTTCACAAATCCAAAATCATTTCACATCAGTAGGTAATGTGCGCATTTGTTTTGGATACAGATTTCATCCTATTGAGAAATTATTAGTTAATGCTGATAAAGTTAAATTTGTACTCCTACAACATATAAGACGCCTAATAGTATTAAACGTATGATTCATATGCGTGGTGGAACTGAGAATTGTCCGACTGCCAGCGCCATGAATTTGACCAAAATATCTCGTTTTTTCTCACCCATATTCCGGACGTGAATGAATCAAATGTGACTGACATGTCAGATTACAAGACAGAGAAAAAAAGGATGGTTTCCAAATAATAATCTCTGAATATTGCGAGACCAGTTTTGAATCAGTTTTTCAGTACAATCGTCCCTTAATAAGCTGAGTCTTCCCTTTCAATTTTGCATGATGCACCTGAATTCCTAAAAAAACAATAATATTCTTTCTTTCTTGCAGATTCAAGTTCACAGGTTGAGTTTTTACCCCATTGACAGTAATTGAAATTCAAGTTTTTGATGCTTCCAAGATCCAAGAGGATATTATGAGACATGAAATCCAGTTTAAAAATAAACTTCGTAAAGTGCAACTCCGTGTGACATAGAAACATTTGCAGCAATTTCGAATCATTACCCTACCCATAAACAATAACTTGATTGTTCCTTCTAAAATAAAATTTTTGTATTCTTGACACAAATAAAGGTATTGGAAATTTATAAGTTTTCGAATTTGAGAAAATCCTCAAAATCTTGCTCATACAAATAGTTACATGAAAGGTCTTAGCATGCCTTAAGGTACTACTTCAGAAAAATCCAAAAATTAATTTCTTCACTTTTGAAAAAATTCAAATTCGATTTTCTATCACTGTTGAAATCAAGAAAATTAAGGCTGGAACAATGTGGAATTCTGTTTTTCAAATTGTCAGGTATGTATATTGGTACAGCTTCTTTCACAGATCCAAAATGACTTTGCTTCAGTAGGATATGTGCGCGTTGGTTTAAGTACAGATTTCATCCTACTTAGAAATAATTGGATAATACTAAATCTACGGATAGTTATTATATTATTCATTGAACCTTTTATTTGAAAATATTACTAAAAAAATAACTATCATTAATTATTATCTTGCTCTCTCACAGATGAAGCTTTTTATTCATTACAATTTCAACTATTTTTAAACTAATCAATTGAACGTATTTTATTGAAAAAATGTTTGATGAATTGGACGTGTGGATGTGGCCCTTTTTTGTTGAGAACCTAATGCAAAATTTCAAAATGTATTACTCAATTCTAAACCATATTCCTTTAACGTTTTAGAATGATTTAAATTTGAGGGATTGCAATTTCAAATTCTTCTCTTTTCAAAACATGGAAATGACGCCGCATTTTTTTATAGAGGTTCCTTATTTTTCCGTTTAGATAGATAATACACATACGTAGTAATAATTTGTATTATTCTTGAAAATGGTATATTTCAGATTTGAAGTTAGAATTATGAATTCACAAATCCTTTAATTATCCAAAATCGAAACTTTTTTCAGAACATGAAAGAAAAAAAGAACCCTTGATTTAAAAAAACTTTAATTTATTTTTGTCCTCATTAGCAAAGGTGAAATATCATCTTACAACAAAGATCTAAGTAAATACCTACTAGACAATGATTCTAATGGTTTAACGAGATTTCAAAAATGTGCATGCTGCTTTAAAGAATTTCCTAGAATTTTCGAAGATATGGAAGAATTACACAGGACTCTATAAGATGTCAGAGGTTGTTAATAGTTTGAGGGAATTTTGAAGTATTTTAAAGTAATTCAAGTAAATTTAGCCTCTTTAGCCTATAGGCTAAGAGCTTTTATCACTTTAAAAAAGTTGAAGTTTAGTAAAAAGTTACATTTTTTTAATATAGATTGGGAGAGATGACCGGTAAATATTTTTTCAAAGCAGAAGAAACGAAGGAAATGACCAGGAATTTTGTTCGTAAAGTTTGATGGTCATCCTGAAATATTTTTAAATATACATTTTTTGTTATTCTTTTCCATTTTAGGCTTACGATTCTTCAATACATGGAAAGGTCCAACATTTATATCAGGAAAAGATAATATACAATAATCCAGAAATGATCATAATAAAGGTTACTAATTTCAGAGAATTTTCCGCGTAATTCAAATATTGTATTTTCAAATATCGTGTATTTAAAGAGAAAAGGGGAAGTTTTTTGAGAATAGGGGAAAAAGGGGAATTTCTAGAAAAAAAGGGGAAACTAAGAAAAAAAGGGGGAGACTGTGCACCCTGTTATTTATATAACCTTGAAGCAAATAAACAACAACAAAATAGTTGATAAAAATTTTTATTTTGTATTGAAAATTATTATTCCCTTCGCGCTCAAATTAGTTTAAATTTGTTTTTCTTTCTTGTCTGAAAAATCTTTTAGGGTTGAAAATTATATAAATTGTAATGAAAACTCGACTTTTTGGTTTAAAATTTCATCTATTTTGGTAGAAGTTTCAGCTTTTTTGTATTTAAAGTTACAACTGTTTGGTTTAAAATTAAAATCTCTTTTGGTTGAAGATTCAACTACTCAGTTGAAAATTTGTCTTTCTGCATAAATTTAACTCTTTTTAATTTAAAATTAAAATGTTTTTTTAGTTTTAATATCAAGGAATACAAGTAAGACATCAGGTAATTACCATCGGTCGGTAATGCAGTTTTACCAACGGTCGGTAAGTAGCGTCATAGCTATACTACTATCTTTGTTTGAAAGTGTAACTATTTCATTTAAAATTCGTCTTTTTTGGTATGAAGTTAATCTTTTTGGAATGGAACTATTTTTTCAGTTCAAACTAAATTTTTTTGAATTGAAATATAAAAAGTTACATTTTTCGTTGAAATTTCGTTTTTTTTTTGTAACAAATTAATCTTCTTGGTAGAAAATTCATGTATTTGTTTAAAAATTAATTTGTTTCGTCGAAAATTAACTTTTCTGTTGAAAAATCATATTTTTTGATAAAAATTTTTTATTGTTCTCTGGAAAATTCGTCTCTTTTGGAAAATATTTAATCTTTAATTTTAAAATACAGCTGGCTAAAAATTAATCTTTATTGGTTGATGATTTAACTAGTTTATTTAAAATTTGTATTTTTTGGACGAATTCAACTGTTCTTGTTTAAGGCCATGTGACGAGTGGGTCACGTGACCGGCTTCCTAACTTACCGACACTTTCGTGAATATGTCTTGCTGAGGGGGGTGGCTTATATAAAAATACGTTCAATTCCAAATTTTTCTTCTACACATTGTAATAAACAGTCCTACTGGCTATTACGCTGTTTGAACGATTACCTGCAACTTTTCATACCCCCCAGATTTTTCTGTGAATTTATCCAAAGACTTTAATATACAGTCAATATCGTTTTATCCTACAGATCGCCTATTCTACAATTCACTTATTCTACATCCACTATACACGCCTATTCGCATCAGTGGCTGACCAATAGAAATGAGGCCTGAAGAGCGGGAAGCCTTGAATTGAGCATTTTACCATGACGTCATGGGAATGCAGACAACTTTTTCGAGAAAATATGCTAAACGTTAAAGTAAGTCAGATCGATCTGATCAGAACGAGGTACTCTAACGTCAAATTTCAGATAGTTGATTGTACTTCGCGAAACACTTGAAACATTTGAGAAATATTATTATTCAGCTCTTTACCACTTACCTTTACTTTTACAATCTTTTCTCCAAAATTAAGTATGCAGTTGCAGTAATATGTCCTAACCTTCCTGGCGGCTCACATTGCCACCTATCCTAGAATGCTATACTTTTTAAAAAAAACTTTATAACTTACTTTTATGTTTAGAATACTTTCTCCAAAAAGTTGTCTGAACTCCTACGTCACGTCTATGCTAACCTTCCTGACATTTCCACCTATCAACGTCATGTCACAAAACTCACTATTCCGCGAAATATTTGCGTCCTTTTTTGATTCTATTATATTGGGCTGTAGGAAATTTTATATTTTTCACGTCATGCGTTAACAAAAACACTGGCCAACGGACCGCGTCTATTTTAACTGCACAGTGATTCGGGACCATCTGAAATGTTTCCCCCAGGAATGCAGCGTATGGCGCAATATACTCGACTGAGTACACGCGCACTGCCAGTCCTTCCGACGCAATAGTCGCAACCGTCTCTCACCCTTTGAGCTGCTGAGAAACTGAGTGCGCCAGAGATTCTAAAACTGTCGTTTTTATTTATCTGTATTATTATTGATAGTATTTATTGATTTCAAATAGACCCGCGCTTTTTAATCGACATAGAACCCAAAATTGGTATAGGACCCAAAATTGACATGGTACTGAAAATTAACATGGGGCCAAAAATTGACACAGGGCGCAAAATTGACATATGACCCAAAATTAGAATAAAGCCCTAAATTTATATAAGGCCCAAATCAACATAGGAACAAATATTGACATAGGATTCAAAACTGATATAGGACCCAAAATTGGCATAGTACCCAATATGGGCTCAGGGCTAAAAACTGGCATAGGGCTGACGACTGAAGCAGGGCCCAAAATTTACATTATATCTGGAATTGACAAAGGGGCCAAAATTTACATAAGAACAAAAAATCGACAAAGGGGCCAACTTTCGAATAGGTCTCAGAATTGACACAGGGCCCAAAATTGTCATAGGACGCAAAATTGACATAGGGCCCGAAATTACCATTGGAAAAAAATTGAAATTGGACAAAAAAATTAACATAGACCCAAAAATTGACATAGGACCCAAAACTGACATATGACCCAAAATTATCATAGCCAATATGGACTAAGTGCCCAAAACTAAAATAGAACCAAAAATTGACATAGGGTCTAAGACTGACATTGGATTACAAATTGACATAAGGCCCAAAATTGGCATGGACACAAAATTGTCATAAAATCAAAAATTGCCATACAACTCAAAATTGGAAGAGTACCCAAAATCGACATAGAGCCTAAAATTGAAATAGGACCCAAAATAGACATATTACAGAAAATTAACATTGGGCCCAAAATTAACACAAGACCAAAAATTGACATGAGACACAAAATTGGCATAGTGCTTAAAATTAAAATAGGAACAAAAATCAATATAAGACAGAAAATTGACATGGAACCCAATATTGGCATAGGGCCCCAAACTGACATAGGACCCAAAATTGGCATAGCCAATATGGACTAGGGGCCCAAAACTGAAATAGAACCAAAAATTGACGTAGGTTCCAGAATTGACATAGGATTGAAAATTGACATAAGGCCCATAATTGATAGAGGCCTAAAATTGACATAAGATCACAAATTGCCATAGAACTCAAAATTGGAAAAGTATCCAAAATCGACATAGAATCACTCAAATTACTACGTATACCATTCGCATTCCAATGCGCAACATTTAATCAATAGTTTCTCGGCCTAATCACTAACATTGGAAATAATATTTGAGAATACTTCTATCCTTTCTAGGTCATTTTTACCTGAAATTAATCTCGCATTTAATAATTTTACCAGCTTCAGCATCCTCGCTCTATAGCATGTGTTATTCAGCCTTTGAAGTTCCTCCGTGAGCTCGCAGAAATCCGAATACTGTTGTGAGTCGCTTTTCTGGTATCTTCCCCATCCTATGTTCTTGGCTGTTCCATTGGTTGCAAGCACCTCGCCCTTCTGTTTCCCCTTTGGGGTCGTGGATTTTATCGGTGGAAAACTTATGTGTTCTCTGGAGGGGCTCCTCCCTTGTGTCACGCTTCACTTCATATGTCTTTTTACTTTTGAAAGAGTCCACTTTTTCAAGATGCTTTAAATAAGCTTCACATTTCGAGAAGTTTGCTGCATGTGCTCCCATACAGTTGACACACTGTGCCAATTGCTATTTAGTTTTTGCGCACATACTAGTGAGATCATCACCAATACCCTTTACATACTTTGGTGGGTTTTTACAAAAAGACGTCCCATGCCCAAACTTCTGACATATTCTACACTGTGTGATACGTCTGGTATTTTCAAACATTTTTCAGTATATTCGGACCAAGCATAGATACCGGATACTCCTCACTTTTTGTATGTCCACATCTGCTCTGAAAACCACCAAAAAATTCGGTTGATACACTTTTGCACTTTTCACTTGGTCAATTCTCTGCTCCGGTTTGCGACTTTTTAATAGGTTTACTTGTGTGCATCCTACGTCCAGGGCCATCATCTCGTCATAGATCTCTCCCACTGGTGTGTCTGGTAGTCCCTTTAGAACCAGATTCTTGTGTTTCTGGCTTGTGTGTTCGTGCGAACTAAAAGTCCTTCCTTCGTTATTGCGACGTTTACATGTTTGCTGATCGTATAGTCTTTTATTTTCTTCATCGTCCACGCATAGTCTTCATTAACCCTTGTGACAACAATGGTTGGTATGTTTATTTTCTTTGCTTTCGCGTCATTTTCGTCGTATCTATACCTTAAACCTATATACCTATCTACCCTTCACCTATATACCCATCCACACATCACTACTTACCAACCGAGCAATTCACGCCTACCCCGAAAGGGAAACGCCTTAATGATATATTAATAATAATAATAATAATGTCAGTGAAAAAAGTTTTACTATAAAAAACCGTTTTTTTTACATTTCATGCATTACTTCACTCTTCAATTAAAATTATCAATATTATAGGTCAATCGATTTGGCTCAAATCAACATGTCTTTTATATTCTTGCATCAACGTTAAGTTATGAGAGTGAGAACATTTTTAGTATAAAAATCGATTTTTGATACAATATGAATGACCATAACTTCCTTACTCTTTAATGGAATGTATTAATAATATAGGGTTATGAATTTGCCTCAAATCAAGGAATCTTTTCCGTTCTTGCATCAATTTTGGATAATGTTAGTGAAAAAAGTTTGACTATAAAAAACGATGTTTCCAAATATTATTTATTACAATAGCTACCATAGCAGGAACTTTAAATTATGAGAATGAAAAAATTTCTACTATAAAAATCGATTTTGAAAATAAAGAAATTACCATAACTTCCCTAATCTTTAATGAAATGTATAATAATATTTTATTCTTTCAAAGCTTTTCAAAAATGTGAAAGCACACAAAATTTGTATCTTTGTAGCGTGAATTTCTTATTTTTAATTCGTTTATACTAGACTATCTAGTAAAAGTCAAACCTGGGTAAAACTAGTTTCAGATCCATGTTACATCAGATCTTCCAGACTAGACAGTCTAGATGTCTTCTTTACAGAGTTTAATGCGGACCAATATTGAATATGAATGCATAAATATATGGTATGAATGTGAAAAAATTCTATATTATTATTTATTGTCACTTGGAGAATATGAAAAAGTTTAGATGAATTTTCTTGCAAGGATAGAAAAAAATAGTTATTTGTGATACAAGTGCGCAAAACAGGTGATTGTGTGCGAGTGTGAATTTTGCATCATAATGATGCAATCACACGAGTTAGCAATCTCCTATGCGCACGTGTATCACACGCTATTTTTTGCAACGCCCGTCCGAACTGCAAATCTTGTCAGTTGTTGTAGATCCTGTTCTGTTTTGTCCCGAATCTTTTCTATTTGAGAAACTGAGGTCTGTCATAAACTTGTTTGATTCCTGATTAAAACCACTATGCCCTTTGTTTTGTTATACACTTCATCGATATAATTATTTATTCTTTCAGCATCACCTGCGCTCATCGTGCCGAATAAATACTTCGCTGCTGTTCTAATGAAGTTGAATAATCCTCTTTTTTCTCTTCTGTGAGAAATCGATCTGA
Organism: Andricus grossulariae; assembly: GCA_011634705.1. Lineage (NCBI taxonomy): Eukaryota > Metazoa > Arthropoda > Insecta > Hymenoptera > Cynipidae > Andricus > Andricus grossulariae. Next base: position 215,096,165 of record JAABKJ010075445.1, on the reverse strand, counting down.
TTTCTTCATATTTATTGGACAGTTTATTTATACGTTTTTTCAATGTCTCGATAGGTTTTTGCATGGTACATTTTACAGTTATTGATTTACAATAGTTCATTATATGCTAAGTATAATTCTTTAATGGGTCGATGTCCTCATGCAGTTCCAATATGTTCAAGTAGTAGATTGAGTCCCATGTCTCGTGATACAGCTATGTCTTGAATAGAGGTTTCTGACATATCGGTGAGTTGGTGCTTCTAGATTATATTTTCCTTCGATGAATGATGCCTGAAAGAAGGTTTACTGGTCAGTGGCACTAAATGGCTTAATTTGGTTATAACGTCTTATCTGCTTCTTTCCTTGCTGGTATATAGTTACTGTTTTTGATTCTTTGTTAACACCTAATATCGCTATTGGTTCGGACCATGAGATTTTACTATCGGAAATTATTTTTACTAATATTAAATCTCCCATTTTGTAGTCATGCTCTTTTCCTGTTCTCTTAATCTTTCGTTGATTCATTTCTTTTGATTGTTGAATTTTTTCTTTTGCATCCTGTAAAATATGTTTTCTTTTTTCCTTCTGGATTTCTACAATTTCTTCTTCTTCTCCGTTCCCTGAAATAAGTTTCCCATATAATAGTTCCTCTGGTGCATATGAGGTAGTAAAGTGCGGTGTTTGATTATAAATTTGCGTGGCCATTATGACTTTTTCGTCAGTATTGCTCTCAGGATGTCGAGCGGATATTCGAATTCTTTCTACCTGAAGGCTCTCTAATAGCTGTTGTAATGGTTTTCCTTCAAACGAGATATCATTGTCCAAAATGATCTTTTTGGGTGAGGGAAAAACCATACTTATAGCTATTATTTACAACCCACCCTTACCACCACCCTCCCCTCCCCACAGCGCCCCAAATATGACCCAAAAATAAAAAAACTACATTTTTACGTATCATTGTTACTTTTTAGCAATTTCCGTTGTCTTTTTCATGCAAATAATTACTAATGGGCAATTTGAATACTTCCCATGACTCTGCAAACAATTTTTAATTGTTTAAACGTATGTAACTCATTTAAACAATTATAAATTTCCCAAAAATGTAAAAAATAATCGTATTTTCTTATTGAAATGTAATAGTTTGTCATTGTTTAAAAAAGTAAATTTTTTTAAAAACATTATTTGATTTTTTTTACAAAAACTGATTGTTTATTCTAAAAATTTCTAAAAATTGACCCAGAGATGTCCAGTTTTTCTTCAAATTGGTATCCTAAGCTACTTTTTGTTAAACAATTATATAATTTTGATACATTTCTTCTAATTCATAATAAATTTCCGTTTGTTATAACAATTTTGATTTGCTTAAGCAGTTTCTTTCGATAAGTTAAAAAAAATTTAATTAAATAAAATACATATAATTATTTTTCTTACTGTATAGTGTATAGAAATAATATATTAACCATTTTTTATTTATTCAAACAAATATACTTTGTTTAAACAAGTAATTTCCCGAAAATAGTTTTCAAATCGCATTTCCTGAATTAAACATAATATTGAATGATTTCGAGGAGAAATAAATTCTGCTGAGAACGTTATGTTATTGTTTATACAATGAGTTTTTTTTTCATAGTTTGTTCAAATTGAGTATGGATGTTTTACATATTTTTTGGCGCATTATCAAATGAATCATAAAAGTCATAATAAAATTTGAATTACAAAAGTGTATTTATTATTGCTTTCTTCATATTCTTACAATCTTCATCATAATTATATTATAAAAAAGCACATTCACTAATGCAAATTATGATTCAAGTTTCAACAGATCACTTTCTTCTATTTTCCTACTCGTTATAAACATTAAAACGTGTCGCTGATTTTCGTTTTAGCTTTATACGATTATTTATAAGACTGTTTTCAAGTTATTTCTGTAATTATTTTTTAGGACAACCATTTATCAAGTTCAATAACTGCAAGTCAAATCACTGAAAATGCCGATAATCATGTTTTTTCAAAGTTGAACTTTACAGTTACTACCTTAAATTACACAACATCGTGCAATTTGTTATTTATCGCTGACAACTGCATCTTATTGATCATTATATCACTTGATCACTCACGCTTCTGTCCGAACTTTAAAGGTCGTTAAATAGACAGTTCCATAACAACGTTTTATCCTTGTGCAGTTACATGAGAAAAAAAGTGTTATAGCAATATGTTGCTAGGACGCTTTCTCCTTTTGACCGCAGTTCCATGATTGAGCAAGACTGCAAGTCAACTTGCTGCTGCGATCAGTGCTCCTAATTTTAGGAACTTTTTAAACTGTGCTTGCGTCGCGCCGGCAACCCTATTGGTTACTGTTAGCGCACGCATTTTAAATTATGAAAATATTGAGTTTCAACATTTATATGATTCAAAATCAGCGCGCTAACATTAACCAATTCATGAGTACCGGCGCAACGCAAGCGTGGTTAAAAAGGTTTCCAAAATTGGGAGCACTGGCTGTGATGAACACTGGACGCAATGACAACTTCCGGTAGCAAATCTGTCTTCCGGCCCAGTTCAATCTGGGGTTCTTTCTAGGGACTACAAAAATACTCAGTTTGCGAAAATGTAGTGAACTTTGAAATCGTTAGTATGGTAGCACTGAAAACTGAGATTTGAAAACGTCATGGTTGAAAACGTTGAAGATGGACGCTATTTTTTACAAAAATTCTTAGACTTCCCAATAAACATATTCGTGAAATCTTAAAGATAATTTTTCAATTAACTCGAAAAGTATTACCTGTGAAATCAAGTGCCTTGTACCAGGTCTCACGACTTTAGAATTTGGCAGGCCGACTGTGAAGAATGTAACATAACCTCTAGATTGGGTCGTGTTACTGTTTTATTAGGGTTTTTTATTCCTGCGAGAACCTTCTTCTCTTCTTCTTTTTCGAATCCACAACAAAATTAAAAGTAATCATACAGTGATTTGTGTCGAATAAAAACTGTAATATATTAGAAAAGGTCGAGCACACAATTCCAACATTACAAAAGTGGCAAGTGTCCACTTTTCTTTATAAATAAGAAAATGTATCAACTCATCCAGCAATAAATTTCAAAATCATCAATATCGAATTCTGAAATTTTCAAATTAGGCGCTCTGCAAATTTATTTATAAATTCTAAGTTTAACAAGTCGCCCAACTATAAATTACGATATTACAAAATTTCCCACATTCATAATTCCAACATGAAAAAACTGGCAAGTGTCCACTTTTCTTTATAAATTTAAAGTTTATCAAGTCCCCAACTATAAATTACGATATTACAAAATTTTACACATTGATAATTTCAACAGTACAAAACTGGCAAGTGTCCACTTTTCTTTATAAATAACAAAATTTATCAAGTCACTCAGCAATAAATTTTAAAACCATCGATTTCGAATTCAGAAATTTCCAAATGAGGACCTCTGCAAATTTATTTATAAATTCCAAGTTTATTCACATTTTTTATTTTTATTTCTCAATTACAAACTTCCGCTGAGACTCGAAGCCTGGATTCGCGGTCGATAAGAAAGGGCGTCCCGATTTCGCGAGTAGTAATGTGTGCTTCGGACAAGTGATGAAATTCAAAATTGGAATTGAAAACAATTCTTGTAATTGAAAAATGCACAAGAATGTATATAAAATGTACAACTTCTAATTTTAGACAAGGAAGAAATTTATAACACATATATTAACAGTTTATTTCCTTTGACTTTCGAAGAATAACTTATATTTCACCAAACATTTAATTTCAGAAGAAATTTGTTAAAAAAGTAATTGAAAATAATTTTTTATAATCCTTTTAATATTTTGTATGTATTCTCAAAAGATCCAATTTTGAATTGCGCGCCAACTACGGCCAACCAGTGCGAGGCGCGAACGCAATCGTAGTAGCAATAGGCGCCCACATTGACATAACTGATTTCGTACTTCAGAGCATCGGAGATTCGAAGCACGATATGACAGGTCGCCTGAATGTCGTATTTGCTTTGCTGCTCACAACTACAGTCTTATGGTCTTCACATGCACAGGACATCTCAAATTTGTACCCACTTTTCTCCATTTCGCGACGTATATACTAATGAGATTTTTGCAAAAAGTGCTTAATAGTCCTCCAAAAATAATTGAAATATTTTCGCTTAACTACATTAAGGGAGCCGGTACTTATTTGTTCATGATATTAAGAGTTATTTCGATTCTCTTGAGAGATAATCCTTTATGACTCATCAGGAACCTTTCAGAGCAAAGAATGAGGTTTCGTAAATTAAAAATATTCAAGTCAACGCATTTATTTAAACAAATATAATCTCAACTACTTATTGGTTATTTACGGTTGGGGTTCCCTTCTAAGATTTAGCACAATATTCAGTCGGGATATTGTTTTTAATTTTATAAATCAAGTTCAAGAATTGGGTGATTTTGATCTTGACAGTTCCCCTAGAACATGCATAATTTTCCTGAATAAGGAAACCTAAGCTTCCTTTTGAGATCCAAATAAAATCGAAAAATGTTCCGTATTCTATTTAAAGTTTAATAATTCTTAAAAATGTCAATTAAATTTTTTTTATCCTGTTTCTATTAGTTGTTCTCTGTCTCTCACTTTCATGTCTCTTCTATCTTATTTTTTCATTTCTCCACATACATTATGTCATTCTTTCGGATTCGCCCCTCTAGCCCCCTCAAACTCCGTCATCCACTTCTCACCCATTCCATTCTTCCCTATAATCTTTACCATCACTTTTTGCCAGTTAATTTTATCTTCCATTCCTCTCCTAAATCCTTCCCATACATTCTCCTATGTCACCCCCACCCATTCACATGTTCTGCACTTTCTGTGCTCTTCCTTTTCCCAATAAATCCCCTACCTTACCTCGTTCCCTAATCTTAATCTTGTTATTCTCACCCATCTTCTCTCTCCGCATATCTTTCTAAATACTTTGCTACTCCTTCTTTTTTTCTAACCATATATCCAGGGGTCTTCCAGTCTACTTCTAGCGTTTACCTTATATCCCTTTCTTGTAAATTCTCAATCTCTTTCCTTTCCTTCCATCCTCACAGCTCCCTGGCACTAAGATTGAATGAGTTTAATTATCGTATTTATTTTCCTTGGTGTATATATTGCCTTTTTTTATTATGTACTTTGAAATAAAGATTCCGCCACAAAATGATATAATTTTGCAGAACCCAAATCAATTTCACATAACTTCAAGATCTTTTGAATGTCAGTTGTCATACTTGTTATTAAATGTCATCTGTTAGTCATCACCGATATTATACTTCTAAAAAACAGGAATGTTTTATACAATTTTTAACTTCAAAATTCATATTTTTCAACATTGGGATATAAATTTCTATGGCTCTGAAAACGATTTTTTTACCTTTGAAAAGTGTTTCCATAGATTTACCAAATGCGGAAACTAACTTCTAGAAGATTTATAACTTCCTAAGACCAATAGAAAACGTTTGATTTTTAAATATTGAAGATCAATTTTAAGCCAAACAGTTGAATTTTCAACCAAAAAAGATAAATTTTCAAACAAAACTGGAATACTTAAACTCACTGTTGAAAAAATTAATTTTCAACCTTAAAAACGAATACTCAACACATTAGTTAGATTTTTAACCAATGAGATGAATTTTCAATGAAAATCATGAATCATCATACAAAAAGATAGATTTTTTACAAATAAGTTCAACTTTTAACCAATTAGTTAAATTGTCGACTAAAAAGGTTAATTTTTTAAACATGAAGAATAATTCACTGCAAAAAAGACGAATTTTTGAACAACATGTACATGAATTTTCAATTAAATAGTTGAATTTTCATTTACGAAAGATAAATATAGCTATAAAGCCAATTGTGACACACCCGTATTTATTTTCAAAGTACACCAAATCTGACCACCTTCATCGAGCTTTTAGATCTCGGTGCATTTCGTTGATTCCAACGTTCTCAAAATATACCTCTCAGGTGCCAGGCATACCAGATCGCGTAATAAATAATGCAGTTAATAGTTAAAAGTTCAAAGTTGAGCAATCTGAAATGATCTTGAGATAATGGCACTTTTCTAACTTTCACTCGAAGAAAATAATTTCTAATAGACTGCAAATTTTAAAACTCTGTATTAATATAGGCAAATCCTTCATCGGTAACATGTACTTTGTCCAACATTGAAAATTTTTTTTTCTGTTTAGATTTTCACTATAATCTGTACAAAAATTGAGGAACCTACATTTTTAAGACAAAATATTCAAAATGAACCAATCTCAAATTGTAAATGTACAAAAATATACCATTAAAAATTAGTTAACATGTTTTAAATATTAAATGTATTGCAACATTCAAGCTGAACAATAAATTTATGATTGGAAAAAATTTCGTTTTCCACAATATAAAATTCGCAATTGTTCAATTTTGAAAGTTTTCATGATTGTAAAGGTTTTCAATGTGGGTAAAATTGTTTGATGTTAAATGATTTCACTTTTAATTTAAAATTGTAACATCTAAATTTAAAATTAAAAAAATTTAAACTATACGATTGTAATTAGAAATTTATAAAAATTAACAATTGCAGATTTTCTTATACTCAGGATCACTTGGTAAATTTATAAAAATTTGCGAATTTTTTTGTATTATAGATTTTTTTGTACATTATTAAAGATAAGACAAGCCTGGTAAATGTTATATTCAATTTCTATTTTTCAATTTGGAAATCAATACAATTTTATAATGTTGAGCCATTCCGTTTGAAAATTTTTACATTTGCGATATCACGACTGTAAATTACGAAAAAGATTTAATGCCTACAATTTGCAATTGTTAATTTATGCAATTTCACGGTTAAAATTGTTTAATTACAAATTTTTTAATTTTGACTGATCTAGCACCGAAATTGTTCATTTGCAACGTATACAAATTAAAATTTATAAAATTGAAAATTTTTGAAGCATTTAACATTCAACAAATATAAATTTGAAGTATTCAAATTTACCCTCTTAAATGTGGGTAATATTTTTAAAGAACCAATTAAAATGATAAGCGTTTAAATTTAAAACAGACAATACAAATAGAAAAATTGCACATTGAAAGGCTATTAAAAAGTAAAAAAATCTCAATTAAAGAGTTGAAAATTGTGTCATTTCAAATTAAAAATATTCAAAATGAACTAATCTCAAATTGTACATATACAAAAATGTACCATTAACAATTTTTTAAAATGTTTTTAAATTAAATATATTTCAGCATTCAAGTCGAACAATTTATGATTGGGTAAAATGAGGTCCCGGAAGCTGGAATTACAACATTGTCATATCGATATGGGCACTATGCCAGATCCGATATGATATGGACGGCATACAGTGGTTTTGGTAAAGTTATTCTGGATATCGTGTCGCATCGGATGAACATCAAGGATTATCAAGCAGTGCTCGAAAGACACCTCAAGCCCTGATTCCTCCGTTACGGCTCCACTAAGTTATTATATTAACAAGACAACGCGTCAATACACACCAGCGAGTCTACCAAGAAGTGGTTGACCAAGGCAAAAATTTCGGTACTCCAATGGCCTGCCTCTACCCGGACATGAATCCGACAGAAAATGTTCGCGGCATGATGATCCGCGATGTTTATGACAACAATTGGCAGTATTCGACGGTTGTGGAACTCGAGCAGAGGAATAAGAAAGCTTGGGTAAACATCAGCATGATCAGCCTGACAAATCTCAACAATTCAATGCCAAAGTTTAAAAAATAAAGAAGTTATGCCCAAAACAGTGGGTGCCTCTATGAATCTGCGACAGACTGTATCTAATTAGGTAAATTTATTTTTCTTTGTTCAGTTCCTCAAGACGACTATCTGTAGGTAGTTGAGCTTATTAATGCAGTTAGCTATATAGAGACCAATTAAAATGGCCGTTACTATACTAACAAACTCTTAATCAAAAAGATTCCATAGTTGGCACACGGGAAATATATATAACGAAAATAGGAATGAACCCTCAGTTCAGGACATCAGATCAAACATAAAATGTTGTTGACTGTATTATTTTCTTCCTGCCCAGCTAACACAGATGCCAGCCTAAGCAGTCGCATGCTTGTAACAACATTCAGAAAACCAGTCTCTAGTGACTTCCCTGATAGTAACCCAGTGACAATATATTTCGGTGTAGGGACAAACGAACAAACGGTGTAGGGACAATAACATCGTCCCAAAATTCTTACAGTTAAAAAATCATTTGGGAACATCTAAATCCAAATTAATTCTACATAAAACAAGTTTGCTTCTCTTGAAGGAAAGAATACAGCATACCAAAATTGTCTTGCACACTACCTCCAAAACCCTATTAAAACTTCACCTTTTCCTATCAAACACTCTCAGATTTGACATTTGGTCTACATTGGACCGCATAACATTTGACCCTCGAGACAATTTGTTCAGAATGCCGCAAAGAAACAAAAAAGTTTTGGTTTTGATGAAAGACGAATATAGTGGCAAAGGATCTATCTGCCTTTGTCTGGGATATGTTTCTAAGCGCTCATACAAAGGGAGACCTCTCGGTCTGGTAATGACCGTTGTAGTATTTAAAAAATGTATTGACTTTTCATCTATTGAGAATAAATAGTTATTTATATTCAATTTGAATGAAATAGGATTTAATCCATATGTACAAATATTTCGTGGATTCAAATGATTAGCATTCTTATTATGTTCTAATACTACATCACATATCAGTATTCGAAAGTCCATTTTTTTACATTCAGAAATGATATGCAGACGTGATCCGCAATTTCAATTTATATCACTGAAATTTATTTCATGTCACCATGCGAATTAAGTAATAAAATCAGGATCCATCCATAGATCAAAATTCATTGAAGGGAAATTCACGAGAGACAAATCCAAGATTTGTGATATCAACTTGAAGCTTAAATGACTGCCAAATATGTTAAATGAATTCGTGCTTAAAATACTCACTCTAGTTGGTGCCTTGAGAAACGTAGGAATACTTGAAAACCTCTTAAACCCATTTAAATATTAATTTTATTATCATTACTGATTTTATGATAAGAAATTTCTTGTGATGCGATAGTGATTACAAATTGAACAAAGCCACGTTAAATGACATAATTTTTTCTTAAAGCAACGTTTTTTCAGAGTTATTCCTAAAACATTTGATCACAGCGTGTAAGAATGAAATTCATCTTCCCTATTGCTTCAGAATATTTTGTGAAATTTATATTAGTTCATTGAAGACTTAAATGAGCTATTTTACTGGACACTATATACATTTTCGAATTGTCAACATGTACCTAAAACTTCTGGCTATTCGTACTAGATATCAGATTCATCGAATCTAGTAATTACAAGTTTCTTCTTGAAAATAACTCTAATTAAATGTAAATAGCTGCAAAGGTAAGCATGACGCCTAATATCAACAAGATAACGACTATATAAGAGGTCTGTTTAATAATCTAATAAAGCACCAGAATAATCATCAGTTTGGTAAGTGAAACTCACTTTTTCTGTTAAATTCTAATCTATTTCCCTTCCGTCCCATTCTTCTTATTTTCTTAAATCTAATTCTGCTGGAACTGTAAACATGTCTGAAAGTTTTAAAATTAAATAAAGTAAAAAACTCATCCACTTAGTTTGTGGATCGCCATATGGCGTCCAAAATACACGCTTGCTTCTTCAACATTTTAACTCAATTTTATTTGAAATAAATACTCCGGACTATTCAAATGAAATAAGTGACTGCAATTAATGAAATGGGACTGCGGATCATCGGCCCTACAATTTTGGATTTACAAATACTAGTTTTCATCGACCGATTACACGTCAGCAAACTTTGCCTCTTTTCCTTCTATTATACTTAAGTGTCTCGTTTTCAAGATCACTTGTAGTAGCGCCAGCTGCTCGGTTATGACCACAAATTTTAAAGGATAAAAAATTGAAGAAATCCATATTTTGCCGTCATACGCAGACTCACCCGTTACCATGGCCCGATCTGCATTCGTTTTTCTTGTGCGGTTATGATCAGAACGCCTTATCGTTTTTTCTAAAACTTTTATTAATTTGTGTTAGCTCAAATGCAAGTTTTACAAGAACAATACGCGCGTGCCGAAACTAGCCTCAAATTGCTTCTGTCGCGTCATAGAATTTCGGAATCGCGTCACTCAAGTACATTTTCCGGTTCAATGAAGGAAAATTCTCACTATAGAAGATGGAGGCGTGTTGTTTCTCCGGAATATCAAGGGACGTCGAGGGAAAGAGAACATCGCTATCATCAGTATTCGCCAGAGCGTCATCGTCACAGTGAGCGGAGTTATTCCTCCGTTGAATCAGGAGGTTTAAGATCCACCAGACGCGCAGAGAGTACCCCGAGAGGGACGTCAGATCGCGATCTAAAAAAGCGAGAAAACAGACGGCAAGAGCGATACCCTAGAGGTTCGGCCGCCGATTATTCGAGTTCCGAAAGGACTCGATATCACCCACCGAGAGTCAAAATGCGTGCCGCTGAGCATTCGCCCTCAAAGGGACCTTCTCAAACACGTAAGTTCCCGGAAACAATAGAAAACTTGCCTGTAAAACTCAAAAACCAGCAGAAAGTATTTAAAAAATTATTAAATTATGTTTCCATAGCAATTCATTGCTACTCATTGTATTAGTAAGTCGGCGCTACTAAGCAGATTAGTAAAATACCCTTACAAATTCATTTAGTAACATAAATCTTACCAACTCATTTAGTAGAAACTGTTAAAATTACTATGTTAACGGTCAGATACAATGCTACTAATTGCATTAGTAAAATTTCTACTAATTCGGATTGAGAGAGTATGGTATTTACATTAATTTGATTAATTGTTAACGTAGTTTATAGACGATCTCCAAATTAAATTTGAAATGAGTAGTATTGAAATACCCATGAAAAATATCTACTTTTTCTAGAAGTAGCAGTATTATTTTTAAAATATCCGCTCGTCTCGTCCTTAAGCAAGAATGTCGATTTTGGCAGTACTCTTGAATTTTTCCAATTCGACGACCCCATGTACCGACTTCTATTTACATTATTATTGTTATCATGGACGGAAGGACCAGCAAGACGGAAATGGAAAATTATTCGGCAAAGGCAAAGAAGAGTAGGGGGGGGAGACGGCAAAAATAGAAGAAATTCACATTGCTTTGTCAAGAAGACTCGGTGACTGAAACGATATTTGAAGGGTTGCAGTACTGAACTAGATAACAAAAACCGGAATTTTTCAGAAGAGAAAAAAAATTCTGTAAAATCAGAATCACCATTTAAAGATAAAACTAAAGTCCACTTTAGTTTCTGAATGAGGGCAAAAAATTGTGATCGGAAACATTTTTCCAGATCCAAGGAATAGAATGTTTTGAAAATCGTTTTTGGATAACAATAGAAAATCTAATTTACAAAAAAAATCTCAATCTTGAGATATGGCGATTCTGAATAATAATAGGAAAATTTGCATCCGAAAAATTATTCTGTTTTGAGAAAATAAAAATTTTGTGTGAGGGTATCGCATTCTAATAGACGATTACAGCTCTACAAAAAATGTAATAGTTGATATTTCAGAAAAAAAAAAAAACAATTTTTAAGAACAAAAAAAAAACAAATTTTAATGAACTTTCCTATTTATACATATTTATATTGAAGGCTCCCTTATGTTGATATTGTACACACAATTTGAGGGGCAAAAAAGGAAGATCGCGTTCGTTAGCCAGCATTTTTTGACCAATGGTTGTGGTTTCAACCATAAAGAAGTAATCAAAAATTCAATTTTGCGGTCACACTATGGAACAAACGAAAAATGATCATTCAGAAACTTCGGCATGAATTATTGAAAGATTGCTTTTACATCCAACCCACAGTATGCACTCTTGGTTCAGGCGTCCATCCTGTTCGCGTGCCTCATATCGCAAACTATCGCAAAATTATCTCCAAGTAAGAGCAGCAAGACTCGAATGAGGAACCGACAAATTAAGAAAGCCTTACTAGCGCTTCTGGCAACGTTCCCAAACACCCCTCAAAAAGAGCTTATTGATTTTCTGTCCATTGCGTATATCAAAACCAAAGTCGAGCCCTATGTTAAACCTGAGAAAACATCCCAGTTCTTAAAGTGCCAAAGATTCCATCAAGTCTCTGACGTGTGCCGCGCCACTTCTAGCTGTGTTAAGTACTATGGCGCTCATCAGAGATCTAAATGCAAAATGATTCTAAACTGCCGGCAGCTTGCGCTCACTGTGCTGAAGACCATTCTGCTAATTACAGAAGGTCTGCTTTGAAAATACCCTTCAAAACCTTCACCCTTAATTCGTGAAAATCTAATAATTCGCGTGAGGAAACTACTGCTAACAAAGAGACCTTTTTCAAAGTTTTATGTATTATTGCAATATTTGATATTTGTTCATGCTATACGAAAAGGTCTCTTAATAAGGTGCCAATCCCCAAATTATAACGCAGTATATTGATAAATATATTTTTTGAATATTTTTTTTACTAAGGGAACCCAAGATAGTATTGAAATGTGAAACTAAAAGATCAGGTAATGTTCATGAGACATATATGAACTGTACGCTTTGCTGAAACTCGTGCGTTCTAGAAAACATTAACAAATTATTCGATTTTGAAAAATTTATGAAAAATCTCAAAAAGTCACGGAATTTCTTCGTAGTCATTTCTCAGAAAATAATGAGATACAATTATGTATCTTACATCTGAATGATTCAATCTCTTATATATATATATATATATATATATATATATTTGGTTCGGTTTCGATTCCTTTGGAATAGAACTGAAGGGCCTATGACAAAAGCACCGAACGCGTCCTCGGGTTGCGGAGAGAGGGTCCCTGTACTAAGGGTTTCTGCTGAATATGGTTACAATAATTAATGAGCAGTCGCGGACAATTGTCCAGGGATGGTTCCGAAGGAATAACCCCTAAGCGGAGGCATAACAACCGTGCCGAAAGCTGAAGGGCACCTAGGTGAGGTGTCTTAAACGGTGACTCTGGGATATCGGGCGACCTCTCTAGAGTATGCAGCCTTATCTTTGCGCACGGGGCTCTACAAGGATGGACGAACCCTTTTCCTAGATGCTCGTGGGAACAACAATGACACCACCAAAATACCAAAAAGTTGTAGGTGCGGATCAAAATGATCGAACGCGCAGAGCGCCCGACAATGGGTCGGCGAACAATGCCGATCATCCTAGAGTTCGAGGTGCTGGAAATAATTCAGATGGAAACACGACGACGAACCGGCAAAATGCCCAAATTGAGTGGACGAATCAACTCAAGGATGATTTGCTAGACCGCTACGATGCCAGCATTATCCCTGTTCATCGAGGTTTTATGGCGCGTATGCCTCCCTTCACGGAAGACCTCATAGAACCTGATAGAAATCAAAATCTATGATATCACGTAAATTCCAGCGTAAAACTCATAGATTTGTCTAATTTTAGCAGATTCAGTAAGGAATTCCTGATAGGCCTCATAGAAATCTCATTGAAACCAATAGATTTTGAGATCTGAAAAACTAATTTTGGTATTCCAGATAGAAGCCAGCTCCATTTGAGTTTGGAAATCCAAGTAGGTTCTGTTTGTGTAAAACCCTCATAAAAACCAACAGATTTGGGTACTTTAGGAAATCTAAAAACATTTATTTTGGAATTCCAGATAGAAACCAGCACTGTTTTAGTTTGGAAATCACAATTGGTTACACAGCTTTGTGAGATCCCAATAGAAACCACTTCATTTTGCAATGGGAATTCCAGATTGGTTACAGATATGTAAATTCCTCTTAGAAACCAGCAGATATAGTTTAACACATTTTCCATAAGAAAAAAAGTTGTTTTTGTAAATTTTATTCAGAATCCTCAATATTAGCTGAATCGTCTTGAAACTCGACATTTATCTTCACAACCAGCCATAGAATACGAATACAATATAACTTTTCAAATATCACCCCCATAAGTCTGTTTTATAAAGTACTAAAAAACCCCCATAAGGGAAAAGACGGGTTTTGCGAGTTTTTGGCGCTAATTTTGATTTTTTTGGCGTTTTTTACAGGCAAATTGTTTTTAATTCATAAAATACTACGTTATACTGATAATCAGATATTTGAATAAATTATTTAAACAATTTTTTACTGTTTTTAGCAATTTTCTCTTAGAATGAAGATAGAAGGTCGCGGTTTTTTCGATAATTTTCCACTTTTTGCCCAATTTTCAATTAGACAGAGGCAATAGTTTATCAATGTTAACAAACGTTATTCTTTCAAACATTTATTATTATTTTTAATAATATTGACTTTGAATAATGCTAGATAATCGCAGTTTTTTCTGAAATGTTCAACTTTTTGTTCACTTTTTACTTGGTGTGAGTTAAATAATTAATTAAAGTTAACAAAATTATCTGTTCAAACAATTTATTATTATTACTAATAATATTTAATTTGAATAGTGCTAGAAAGTTGCGGGTTTTTCTGAAATTTGCAACTATTTGTCTACTTTGCACATAGAATGAGTTAATAATTCATTCTATGTAGCAAAAGTAATCATTTGATGAAATTATTATTGTTTGAAACTATCTTCTTCTTTATTAATGCAATAGAGTTGCGATATGTTCTGAAATGTTTAAATTTGTATCCACTTTTTACTTAGTAAAGTAGTGAATAATGCAAGTTAACAATCATAGTTGCTTGAACAATTTATAATTGTTTATAACTATCTTCCCTTAGATAAAAGCTAAAAAAAATTACGGCTTTTTGTTAACTCATACACATTTACTCCACTTTTCACTTATTGAGGTACTAATTAATGCAATGTAACAAACATGCTTATTTAATCAATTGATTATTGTTTATAACTATATTCTGTTATAGTAATGCCAGAAAGTTGCTTTACATTGATGTACCAAAAAGTCATTTAATAGTTTCTTTAGATGTAGTGTCCATGTTTGATAGCATCCCACTAGATTTTGCTTTAGATTGCATTGAAGAAAAACTCAATTTCAATCATAACTTAACAAAAATAACAAAAAATGAATTCATAATTGCTACCAGAACAGTTTTCAATAGTATTGTTTTTTACTTTAATAATACATTTTATAAACAAATTTTGAGTTGCCCTATGGGTCCACCTTTATTCCCAGTTGTGTCTGATTTAGTTTTACAAGATGTTCAAAAAAGAGCTCTAAACTTATTAAATTTCACACCTATTTTATACAAAAGATATGTAGACGACATTTTAGTTATTGTTCCTACTGACAAGATTGAAGGGTTCTTAAATGTCTTTAATAGCATTAATAATAGATTTAATGCTTTCACGATGATTCATTATGATAAATTTAAATTAAAAACTGAAAGCTTTTTCGGGGTTCAATCAATCAAACCCTGATCAGTCAGCCCTGATGAAGTGAACTGCAATTTTCACGAAACGTCAGCAAGATTCGTAGTTTTGCACACGATTGAAACCTGAAAAAGCTATAAATTTAAAATTGATCATAATGAATCATCGTAAAAGCATTAAATCTATTATAGAAGAACTCTATGGGGAGAGTTGCCTTACTGAAAGTCACACTTTTAATAAGCTCAGGTCTTCTCAAGCTAAGCTACTAATATCTTAAGCTTTCTTAAAACGGTGTAAGGACAATAGCATCGTCCCAAAATTCTTACAGTTAAGAAACCATTTGGTAACGTCTAAATCCAAATCAATTCTACATAAAACTTGACAAATTACCTGCAGTAAGGCACGCACCATTAACTAACACGGTAAAAAACATCTCTAACCATCCTCTCAGCAATGAAATGATTTCAGCCTTACCTAAAGGACATAATTTTGCAGTAGCTCCCTCCAAAATCCCGAAAAAAGAAATCATCAGTAATTTGAAATCCACAATATATAGCCTTCTACCCGAAAAAGCCAATGACATACGGCGTAGGACGGCCAACATCTTACGCCAAGCCCAACTTCCCTCCTCAAACTTAACTAAACACCAGGTTGAAACTGGACATTTAATTGATTGGGAAAATGTTACAGTTTTACATCATGAACCTAATGAATTTGAAAGATTAATAGCAGAAATGTTCTTTATTAAGAAAAATGGTAATAATTGCTTAAATATAATTTCAGATCTCAATAATTATAGTCCAATATATAATATAATCTTGGATTCTTTAATTTTAAAATTTAATTAAATTTGAATTTTGTAACTAATTAAATAAAAGGAATATAAAATTAATATTTCACATTCAAATTTTTAACCTTTTTACCTATGTTGTTTTTTTCTTTTGTATTCTTATTTAACTGTTAATTTATTTTAAAATAACATAAAACAAATTTAACCAAACTTCTCTATTTTTTAAAATTTACATCAATAGATAACTTATATTATTAACATTTGATCTTCTCAATTATTAATTTTTTCAAATTGATGAATTTTTTACTTAATTCTTTATACCATTGTAATTTTTTACTTACATTCAATTAATTATCAATAGCAGTATGTAACATTTCCAATTTTAATGATTGTTAATCATTTGTCATTCTTTTTATTTAATTTTTAGTTATTAGAATATTTATAGAAATTTTAGTACCTTTTATATAAATTGATGATACGGCATTGTTATTTCTGTCTTTGTTAATGTTTCTCTTTCTCTTTTTCTCGTTTGAAAAAATGGAGCAAAAAGACAGTTTTGGTTCCGTTTTTTTTTCAAAATGTTTATCTTAAAACTATTATTGCTAATTACAATTTGAAACTAATATTAAAATGTAAACCTCAACTTTAAGTCAATAATAACAAACAAAAATGCAACTTAAAAAGAAGATAGCCTAAAGGTACATATGTCAATACCATTTCTTAACCTCCCTTTTTCACTTATTTATTATACTTATTTTTATAATTAAAAAAAAAACTTTTATCAGTTTATCTACAATTTTTATAGAATAATGGGAAAAGGAGAATGTAGAACTGATTTTTTATACTGATGAACATGTATGGACTTCTCGTTAATTATCCTGATTAGGAAAACTATTCGTTTTCGAAACGTTGAATTATGGAATAAAGGATTCAATTCGGGGCTTCAATTTTCGTTAATTATTAGTGTTTTAGAATCGAATGACTCGAGCCGAATTTTTCGTTAACGTGGACCAAATTTTTTTTGACTGAGGAGACCTGTGCGTAGTCATAGGCGTGAATTTTTTTCAGAAACTTATACGACTTTATTTTCGAAGTAATATGGCACTCTAACTTTTCACATATCATACCATTTAAAATACAGTATTTTCAACTGAACAAGAAACTTTAATTTCATAATTTAAATTATGTACTCTATATAAGACTTTTTGCGTTATTATTATTTTATTACATTCTGTTAGGTATGAAAGTGTATATTTTGTGAGAAATATATGCTTGTTGTATTCAACGTTTAGACTAAGACTGAAGTGTGTCGTAATACACTTTCAGACAATAAAATTAATAATATGTAATATGAATAATATAAAAAGGTCTAGTTTCAGTCTTTTTTACTTCTCCTCGTTTGCACCCATGTAAAAATATTCGCGTGCAAATACACAGACAAATCGAGAAAATCCACGTGAAATTCGAGTGGTAATTTGAAACGGTTGGAACAAAACGTCCAAGCATCACGTTGAACTTTATGCATTGGTTTTCACATACTCAGGGCCGATTCCACCAACTGTGATTAAATTCATGATTCACTAATCATGATTATTTTTTAATCATCGACTTAAAAATGATATCCATTTTTGCCTATCTGAGATATTTATAGTTGAAAAGTTACGTTGACAGTTTTACCCATGTAGAAATTGCGATCGGGAATTTAAGGGTCCCGGCTAGTTTTCCCTATTTCTGATCGGGCGCTGATCAGGAAAAAAAGGGAGGGCCAGACTAGTTCTGTAACGCTATTTTAGCCAGGCTCTATCTATAACTTCTAACAAGGTCCTTACGAGAATACCCGTAAACCACCCGTCTAGACCCTCTCTGTATTTCAGTACGTTCATCATTCAGCTATGATATAAATATATGTGACAAACGATTTGTCAACAACAAAATGAATAATAATATTTAAATACACACCAGTTTTATATAAATGATTTCAGAGGTTTATATTTCGTTAATTAAAACCCGTTTTTTGCAGGAAAAAACGGACACGTACGTTGAAATCTGCTTAGAATACCTATTTTTGTACACGAGAAATGAATGTAAATTTTTTTCCCTTTTTTTTCAGTAATGAAGCGGTTCACAAAACACAGTAGTAAAGCCATCATCTGAAGAACAAAATGAAAAAAATCTGCCCGCCGCGCGGGCACATTCTCATCGCGCGCTGTGCGCGCGACTGTTGGTTCTCGCGCTTGATAACGTATGTACCTCGCGCTACGTGCTCGGTCTTTGTATTTCCTTCACTTTTAAAATCAACGGTCAAAGCATCAACAACTGTAATTTGATGATTGTAAATTCTCTTTTGTTAAAGCTCCTTCGGCTTTAACGAACACATTCTCATCACGTCTCTCGTGCTTCGCACTCGATTTTGTCGACAATGCGAACTCTTCTACATTATGTTCAACTTTATTATATCAAATGTATATGATATTTATTTCTGTACCTCGGCGTGGGGCTGCGTATTTAGATATTGCAAAATAATATTCACATTTTATTTTTCACGATTTAAACTAAAAATACGCATCATAACGTAACTTGGTTCTAAGCAAATTTGTAGATGTAATTTAGGCCAACAACTTTTGTCGATTAATTTTTTTTTCGTACTTTGTGTCGCTTTTATAAAAATTTAATTTTTTAACTTTGAATGTTGTCTTTTACGATAAAAACTAAAACTACGCGTTATATCAAAAAATTATTTATGACAAATTTGGATGGGTTTTCAATCCTTTTCGGAAGAGCAACTTTTGTCTATTCATATTTTTCATAGCATGTGTCGTTTGACCAACAATTTAATTTTAGAATACTTAATGTTTTTTTTACGAATATTTGTAGCTCCTTTTTGGGTTAGCAATTTTTGTTAATTCATTTTTTTCATACATTGCATAGTTCGACCGCAAAATGGAATTTTTGATTTTTGATTATTTTTTGTGCGTTCAAAATTAAAATGTTTGTTTTTTCAAGAAAATTCAAAAGATTGTTTTGATAATCTTGTAGGGCTTTCAAAAAGTATACGGACGACGACAGACAAACACCGACGTAAAAACTATTTTTTCTGACTCAGGGTATATATCTCTGATAGGAAAGGGGTAGGAGTTTGACCAACACTATTTACGTGACCTGTCACAGGGGTGCTTTCCCGGCCCCACGAGACGTTGGAAAGGGGTAGGGTTCTGACCATCTTTATTTCTGTAATCAGTCACGGGGGGGCCCTCCCCCCTCATTATTGTGGGAATTTATGAAATTTTTGGAAAAATTTTGAAATTTGTTGAAATTTTTGGAAATTGATGAAATTTGTGTTTGTTGAAATTTATGAAATTTGTAGAAATTTATTAAATTTGTGGAAATTTATGATAATTTACGGAAATATATGACGTTATTAAAAATATGCCGGAAGAGAAAATTAAAATCCGGCAAAATCTGCCGAAAGACAAAATTAAAACTCGGCAAAATATGCCGGGTCCGTAAACGCTACGTTTTTCATTAAAAATATTAGTTATGCAAATGAATGTGTATGTTAATACTTCTAAGCAAAAATTTTTTCCCAAACTCGTTACAAAATATTATATATCTTCCGTAAGGAATAATTAAAAAATTGTAATTAAATATTTTTAAACCTACCTATTAGTATATAATATGTATGAAAAAAATCACCGATAAAACAGAGGGCGACATATATTTCTTAGCTGGCCACGCTTTTCTAAGAGAAAATGCTTGATTGAGGGTTTATCATACAAATTTAAGCGGTTCCGCAGCTCACTTGACTAATGCGTGTGCTAGATTATGGTTTTAGGACAGGTTTTAGGTAGTTAGGTAGGGTTCGATTCACCAGCGGGGGCGATTTTTCAAAGCATTTGAGCGTGCGATCATATGTTTAAGTCTACGTACGTGCAATTGTGTAATAGTAATCGTAAATTCAGTGAAGTACACAGAAAAACTAGGGTTTCTATTAGAACTAATTTTTGGTTCCAAAGGAGCTGCAACAAAAATGATCCTCTCTTGCTGAAAAAGAACCCAAAATGATAAATGGTTTCTAAATGAACCCAAAGGATGGATTGAAACGGTTCCAATGAAGCCCTTTTTTCACTTCAGCCTTGACTCACTACGAAAATTTTACAAGTTTATGGTGTACATTTAGCTTTGTAATTCGCGTAAAGATCCGTTGAAAACCAGAGATCGCAAATTTGGACGATTACATTACACTCTCATGAATGAGAATGTAAAAATCACGTTTTTCCAATACCTGCATTAAAAAGTACGCTTTTTCACGCCTGTAGAGCGAGCGCAAAATTGCTCATTTTGGAGCTCCGGGAATAAACATAGAGTGGCGCATGCGCAGATCGCTATTTACGCGTTTATTCCCTTTGAAACATAGCAGGGAATAAAAGAGCTGCGTCAAGAATAAAACTCGTGTGTTTGGCGTTTTATTCCTCGATTTGGCAGTAAGGCGCCGCCTGGTGGCAGAAGCCTACCGCCTTCACACCTTCACACCTAACCTCAAAATCTAAGAATAACGTATTTTCTTGCTATTTATAACACATGCTTGATTTCAGTCATTTTCGACGCCTATGAAGCGTGGCTAAAACTCTACTTTTTACTCCCAAGGGAGTTAAAAGTACTTTTTACTCCATAGAGACTGAAGTGACGACAGAGGTGAATAATGAAAATATTGATCAGCAACCTGAGTCGGAGCAGTATTGCGGAACGAACGTGTTATTTAAATAAATAACACGAAAATTCTAGATCAATGTAAAAAATCTATACCTCTTTTCCAACACTACTATTTTCCAACCGAGCGAGTCACGCCTACCCCGAAAGGGAAATGGCTTAATGGTATTATAGTAATAATACATCTATGAGCTCGCATTTTACGATTATCAGCCCACTCAACGTAAAAACTGTGAAAATGTCCGTCAATTTCCGGAAATTTATGGAAATTTTGAAATATGAATGTTGGGTAATTTATGGTAAGTTACTATATTTTTCTGTAAAATTATCATAATTGACCGAAAATTTGCATAAATCTCCTGAAATTTATGGAAAGTTATAAAAATTGATTTCGGGTAATTTATGGTAAGTTGCCATATTTACCGGTGAACTTACCATAAATGACCGCAAATTTTCATATACTTCCGGTAATTTTTAAAAATTAATTTTGGGTAACACAGGCCGACAAATTTTAAAGCCAGAGACCAGACCTAACATTTCCGAAGGATTTTGATGCGCTGAATCCGAAAAGCATGGAGATCCATCGACATACATTTTTCAGGAGAGAAAAAAAACCTTCTCAAAAATCGAATTCTTAACAAAAAATGAGAAAGTACATTCGAGATTTGATGAAGCTCTACAGATCTCAATCAACAAAATTTAAAAGAAGTTAATACTTTTCGAGATACATAGTGTCAAAAGTCGACTGCTTTCAAAACCGTGTAAGTCCATCGGAATTTTAATTTTGTTTATTGTTTTTTTAGGCTAAATTTCTAATAGCATAAAAACTAATAGAAGACTTTTCAAGAAAAAAATTATTTTTAAAACGTTCAAACAATTTTTGTTTAAACAAATTGTTTAACAAGCGAGATTCGGAAAAAATGATAGTACCGTTCGATTGTAGGGGAAAAATTACATCAATTGCATGCATTTTGCAATTTTTGCATGGACCCAATTGTTGACGATATATAAATGAACAATTAAGTGTTATAGAATTTATAATTATACTGCATAACAAGTTGGGTGGAAAAAAAATTGTTCAATACATGGACTTTGTGTAATTTTTTCCGCAGAATCGAATGACGTTATTAGTTTTTCCGTAACTCGCATTTTTAAACATTTGTCGCATTTGTTTTATTTTGTTTAAACAAATTGTGTAAAAATGCGAGAAACGAAAAAAGTAACAGCACCATTCGATTCTTCGCAAAAAATTATATAAAGATTATGCTTTTCGCAACTTTTTTATGCACCCAATTGGTGAGGTAGTATACATAAACAATTACTGTTTATTTATGTGTCACCACAAATTGGATAGGAAAAAAAATTGTCCAATGTATGCTCTTTATGTAATTGTTCCACATAATTGCATTTGACGTCTTGTAATTTAAATGAAAAAAAATACTTCCTAATTGAAACCTTTTTAAATTTGACTTTCTTATTTGGAACTGCTTCGCATTTAAGAAATAACCGAAAATACCGAATAGATAAATTGACGAAGAATAGAAATATCGAATTATAAATTCTTAAATTTAAAATTTTCCAAAATCCAAAATTGAATTATATAATTTTCAAATTATATAATAAACGAATTATAAAAGTAACAAATTATTAAATAATTTGCGGAAAAATACCAAAAATATATGTGAACAATTGTGATAATAAATACTAAAAGTATTGATCGAAAATAATAATTTTTTTTTTTTATAAATTATGAGGAAAAAAATTTCAATTAGTACAAAATGACCCGAAATTCAGAACTACCCATTTTTCTTCGGATCTACCCGATTTAGCAGAGCTGCCCGTTACAATATACTCTGAGGGGAAGTATTAGCATTTATACTTCAGTATACATACGATTCCTTTGACTCATTTTCTAACATTTTAAATATTTTATTAGTATTTTGAAAAATTTATTTTCGATATAACGTTTTGGCCATAGTTAATTCACATTTCAAAATGATTGAAAATTTCCAAATTTCGAGTACAGTTTATATTTTTCAATTACAGCTTTTGACATTTCGGAAAATTTGTGTTCGGATTTTTTATAATATTTTTGTTTAAAATTTTATATTTAAAAGACAATTTTACATTTTTGTTTAATTTTAAGAAGGGCGATTTTTTTTAATATTCAGATTTATAAAAAAAGGTTTTATATCTGTGCGGAAACTATCTGTAAATAATTTTCAGTCGCTAAGAATGATTAAAAATTTGTTTATTACGTTATAAATAATTTATTGAACGAAAGTTCTTTTCGGGATTGGGAATGTTTAGCTCATTGAAATCCAGAGCTTTGGTATGGAATGTATGAGAAATGAAAGTTTCATTACTTTTACTTGAAAGAAGATGCTATTTGGCAATTTAAAAAAAAGTTCACAGTTTGGCTGTTTATCAACGAACAGGCTTAATTTTCTTAACGGAATAAACTAAGAATGCTTTTCCGGTGACTGCTCGATGTGATACTTAGCAAATTTGGAAGCATTATTAATTATTTAAACTATTTTTATAAACGAATTCAAAATTTTTCTATTTTTCAACGAATAGGCCCAATTAAAACAAATAAACGAAGAATGCTTTTGCGGTGACTGTTAGATATTATACTTTGCAAATTTACCAGAATTAATATACTAATGGGCCCAAGTGGAGAACCACACATAACAATTTTGTGAGACTCACCACGTGGGGTGATCGCTAGAGAGATTGACGTACAGGAGCAATTTTGAGCTCGGATTCGGATTCAGCGCATCAAAATCCTTCGGAAATGTTAGGTCTGGTCTCAGGCTTTAAAATTTGTCGGCCTGTGTTATTAACATTATTGTTGTTGATTGTTTGTTTTGAGTAAAGTCATTCAGTTTTAGGAGTTTTAAATTATAATACAAATATGGGGAACTAATTTTAAAAGCAAGTCAAGTGCGGTGCTTGTCGGTCCTGTAACGAAAGACAACAAAAACTATGCTAATTCATATTACGATTCCAATACTTACATAATTCCTTATTAAAACAAGATATTGCACTCAACATTTGTGTTGAACACAAAGTTTTACTTCTTTCAAGGTTAAACTTATAGAAATACTTTTAGAAACTCTATTACAATGTGTTTTACTCTGTAAATGTTACTGCAATTACTGATCATCTATTGTTTATTATTATAAAGCAATTCGAAATTTTCAGATTTTTGAAAATGTTTATTCATTACTATTGTAATGTTAAATAAAAATATAGAGACTGAAAACAGGATTGAAAATAGTCGGTGCGATTGTATATTAAGAAAGTGATCCAACGAAATTGTCGTGGATATACATGTGAGTGGTATATATCAATGACAAGACAGAAAAGGGTAGACGAACAGAGCGGAGGACTGACTTCAATAAAAAGGATATTGGAAATGATAGAGAATTTCGCGAATAGCTAAAGCCATAGGAAATGATGATATAGACAAGCGTAGGATAGAAAGGGACGGATGCAGATAATAGGATAAAGTAGAAGACATGTGTGTAATATAATAAAAGATATAATAAAAGAATAAAAAGTTGAATTGCAGAAAATGAGGGATAATGAGGGTTTCAGAGTTAATTCAAATTACCTTATTAGTTGAATTATTCAAGTATAAAGGTGATAATACATAAGTATATATAATTAAAAGTTTGTCATAAGGTTTTGTTTAAGATAAAGTTTTATCACACATACACACACACACACACATAATTAGAAACTAAAGGTTAACAACCATCGCAGGGTCCCACTGGGAGCAACTGTCATCTAAAAAATGACATCGGCTCCCAGTAGTTCTTCGGAAAAATCTCCACGAAGCTCGTCATCCAGTTCAGCCAGATCTTTGGGCTTGAGAGAAACCTGAATGTTGACGTTTCTCCAGGTCCTGAAGCAGCGCTCTTCTTCTATTGCAGCGATTCCCAAACTACTGCCGACGGTCACGTCCCCGACCGCGGTCGGAGGAAACCACCCCGGGCCGGGCAGCTGCCGTACGGGGATGCCACCCGGGCCTGGCAACTTGGCAACCCCCCCCCCCCTCGCGCTGTCAGCAGACGGCTACTTTCGTGTGCCTGCTATGATGACCCTCTCATTGTCATAAGATTAAGGCCTGTTCCAATAACTAAAATTATAAAGGCATGTGTGAATTAAAATTTAATTAGCTGAATCCATTTCCTTTCTTCCTTTTTTCAATTTTAAGAAAATGAAAAAAAAGTTGATGAAAATCGGTTAATATTTCCAGTATTGCAGTAAATCTTTAAGTTCATGCAAAATTACAACAACTCTCAACTGGTATTGAAGATATAAACCGATTTTCATCAACTTTTTTTTATTTTCTTAAAATTATATCAGGAAATTAATTCGGCTAATCAAAGTTTAATTTATGAACATTTGACCGAATTTTAATTTTTGTGAACCGGCTCTAAGCCTCACGATGGAAAGGTCGCGCGATGGGTACAACCGCCCGCATGACCGGCAGTCAAGTATCCCCCTTGGGTTCCAGTATTGTGAAAAAATTGTAGGGTGTCGGCCCTGCCCCTCCCTGAAAACTGCGAAAAAAGTTTAGGAAACGCTGCTCTATTGGATGCCTGCTCGTGGTTGGTATCAGTTTCGCCTCTCTTTCTGTTGCCGGCTATACTGGAGCTCTGGTTGTTTCTCGCACCACAGAGTATGCAGTCGCGCCATGTAAGCTTTTCGTTCAGGGGCCATACTGGCATCATAGCACTCCAGCAGGTCCTCCCTGAGTCGATCTGTCCACATAAAAGTAATGAGATTCTGTCAGTCCATTGCATTGATTCCGTCTTAATTGGCTCCCCCAACTCTAGGATAGTCGGCATTGTTGTCCGACCCATTGTCGGGAGCCCTGCGCGTTCGATTGTTTTGTCTGAAACATTTCCAATTGGAATACATAATATCGCGCAATCTCCGCATGTGAGTAACTGTGTCTTTGTTCCTACGCGGCTGGTGTGTTTCATGCAAGAGTTGCAACAGTCTCTCGCACTTGAGCCTTGAGCTGAGAGACTGCGTGGAGAAACAGCAGTTCTAGGAATGCCTGGTGTATATGCAGGGGGCGCATCGATGCAAGGCCGGAGCAGCCAATGAACGTCGCTTGATAAAAAGAACCTGCACACTCGCGGTATAGGTGGGGGCCCCTCTTCGGGCTTGAAAATAAAGAATCTTTACGTTTCACGGACACGGAAATACGGGAGACTTTACTGTACTTTGTTTTTACAGTTGCGTATTTAAATTCAAAGATTAACTTCAATTAAGCAAAAATTTATACATGAATTCAAGTGAAGTTTATCTGAATTTAAGAAAGCGCATGATTAAATTCTGATAGGAAATTCCTATGAGAAGCGATTAAAAACTTTTGACACTTTAAATATGTACTGGAAAAATGTCTAGGGGAATTCAAGGCGACGAGGATAGTGTTTTCCAGAATGATAAAGAAATAAATGATGGAACCGTAATGTGCGAAATAAAATATTCGAAAATCAATTCGAAATCCATTTTGTAGTAAGTACTTATTTTCATTAATAGTTTAATATTGAATTGTTCATTGTACATATAAAAGAGCTTCGTTGGTGTTTGCGATTTTTATTCGTTGTAGATAATAATTATAATTTTAGATTTAATAAAAAGAAAGATAAAATCGGAAACGCAAAATAACTCATTTTTAATAAAAATTAGGGTTGTTTCCAAAGTCAGATATAACTTTTCCAATGAATGGATCTTATAGTTTATAAAATTATAATTTTAAAAACGCCCAAAAAATATTTTTGACGTATTGTTTACTATTTTTAATTTAATGTTGAAATATGAATTTTTGATCACGATGTCGATTGGAGGGCCCCTCTGATGTCAAAGGGGTCGGATTTTCCACCAATCACAGCTTATGTGTCAGTGATTCTCAAATATCTTTTTCTGTGCCGATGTTTTGTTTTGGTTATCTGCACGTCGAAAATAGGAGGAAGAAGGGCTCCAGAGAAACTCCCCCAAACAGGGAGTTGAAACGGCAGAAGGCTCTGGAAACACAGGGCCTTAATTTTGCCAGATGGCTAACAACGCCTTGGTGAAGGTTGTCTTTGCGTCGGGTTACCCTGAGAACTGTCTAACTCTCGACGAGTTGGACAGGATGAGGGATGAAATCTCTAAAGGGATTGACGCATTACCTTGCTAAGGGCGCGCCCCCAGAATCAATGACATCCTCATCAGGTCGGGGGCCATCGTAGTAGAGGCCGCGGATATCTGGTCGCGAGAACGGATAGTGGAAAAAGCTCCAAAATTTAGGCTTAAAGAGGGCCTAAACTTGGAAGTCAAATGGACGGAGTGTCTGCAGAGATACCCTAGAGCGACCGTACTGATTCCTGGCACCCCCGAGAGTCCGGCGGTCGTTCTGAGGCGCCTGAGCTTTTAGAACCCGTCTCTGTGAACTGATTCGTGGAAGGTTTATTCCGACAGACAGGGTTCCAGGCCGAAGCGGAGAGGCTGGATTCTAGTCGTCGGTCTTCTTGAATCCTCAATAAGAACCCTTGCGGCTCTTTATGACCGTCCCTATCTACAGGCGAGTAGTGTTACCTTCCGACTGACCCAACTGGGCTCCACAGGGGGACCAGAAGCACCCGGAGATGCCCCTAATTATCCTGTCAATTGCTGAGACGGGAATCTCCATGATGCAGATTAATTTGCACCACAGCAAAGGCGCCTCGGTTTTTCTAGTCAGACGCATGTCTGTGGTGCAGACAGGGCTCGCCCTAATCCAAGAACGCTGGTTATGCAGGGAAAGGATTTTCGGCTTGTCAGGGTGTGGCTCTATATATAAGGGGTCGCTCGAAAAATCGCCATGGGCATGTATTGCCGTCAAGGATATGGATGCGATCTTGGTGCCTAAATTCTGCTCTAGAGATCTCACCGTTATTAAGGCGAGACTCAGGGGCAGCAGCGAAGAAAAGCTAGAGGTGTTTATCGCCTCGGTTTATTTCCCTGGCGATGCCGGGGGACCTCCGCCTCCTAGAGAGGTGGAGGCTCTAATTCGGCACTGTCAGGAGAATATACAGACAGACACATTCGTAAAAACCTGTTTTTTGGGTTCAGGGGGTCTCAAAACGTGGACATTTGACAAAAACCGACGGAGGGGGGTCAAATTTTATACAAATCTAATACCTTCTCTGAATGAGAATGTAAAAATACAAATTTTCAAGTAACATGAGCATTAATGATGGTTATTTTATTGTTTTAATCGTTATGAATGGTATTGAGAAGATGAAAGGAATTGAATATATTTAAAACCACATACGAAATGAAAAAGAAATAAAATAAACAAAATTTCGATGAGAATGTGCCCACTACTCGGGCAGATTGTTTCACGGTTTATGTCATTTTTTACGAATAAAACAAAAACTACATATCCTATCAAAAAGTGACCCAGTACAAATTTGCAGATCTTTTTTAGATGCGCAATTTTTGTTGGATCATTATTTGTCGTATCTTGCATAGTTTGACCCTGACATTTGATTTTTGATTTTTTATTATTCTTTGTGTAATAAAAAAGTGAATTTTCGATTTTTCAACAAAATTCAAAAAGTCGATGCGATAGTCTTGTATGGCGTGCAGAAAGAAACTTTTTTTTCATCGTTCCTTTTTTTCGTACCGTGCGTTGTTTGTTTGGAAATGTTAATTTTCGTTTTTTCCTTTGGATTTTGAAAATGCTGTAACTCTGAAACTTTTCATTTTATCGAAAAATGGCATCATGTTAAATTGTTTGAATTTTTTAGTACTATGAACGGGCGCACATACAATTTTCAAATTGTGAAAAAAATGGTCTGAGAAATTTTCAAAATGCGCTCACTTTTTCCATTGTTATCTAAAATGGCTGGCTAACGAACTTGACCTTTAGTTTAGGAGACTAAAAGAGTATAGCAAAGACCAATCAAATCAGACAATTCTTTCGAAAGTTATCATGCACACGGCAGACATACAGACAGACACATTCGTAAAAACCTGTTTTTTGGGTTCAGGGGGCCTCAAAACGTGGACATTTGACAAAAACCGAGGGAGGGGGGTCAAATTTTACACAAATCTAATACCTTCTCTGGATGAGAATGTAAAAATACAAATTTTCAAGTAACATGAGCATTAACGTGGCTCGAAAAAAGGTGTAGCAGGCTATCGAGAGAACCTGCTAATTGACAGGTGTGTCTGTAAAGACGCTGCAGCCCATCAACGCAACATGTCAATGGCTTGAATTGACTACCGGAAAGCTTTCGATTCAACCTCTCTCAGATTTATCATATGTCTGTTGGAAAGCTTAAGGGTACATCCAGAGATAGTGAGATGCATAGAGAGATTGATGCCTCTTTGGCAAACTAGATTTACTATGTCATCTGGAAATTAGTGTGTGACAACGAAGAACGTCACCTCCCAGAGAGGTGTCTTTCAGGGCAATACCTCGAGCCCTTTACTTTTTTGCACCACAATTCTGCCTCTATCTCCCACACTACAAAATTCTTCTGGATACCTCTGGGGCGACACTAACCAGGGCGAGCATAAGGTCACTCATGTATTTTACATGGATGACCACCGGAGAGATTGTGACGGACTTTGGATTGGATAAATGTGTTAAAATTCCTCTGAAAAAAAGAAAGATTGTTGGCGTTTCCAAGGACCCTGAGATTGTGGATACGAGTGTTATTAGACATCTTAATACTGGAGATACCCATACATACCTGCGCGTGCCACGGAGCAGGCAGCTGAGGCCCTTGGTCTGACTTTTAACTTCAGAAGTGAGGAAAGTTTATTACTCCATCTAGATGCTTCACCTCTGAAAGCCGAAGTAAAGAAAACACAATTGGAAAAATCCCGTCAAGAGCTATTCGACAAGAAAATGCACGGAAATTTTCACAGGAATATAGAAAAATAGTCCTTCTCGAAGGAGCAAACTTTTGCTCTTCTTAAATCATCATGACTTAATTCAGGTACAAAGGGTTTTATTTTTGCATGCCAGGAAAGTGTCCTTTCTACCTTAGCATACTGTAGCCGCATGGTGCTCAAGAAAGTCCAAGCGATAGGTGCAGAGAGGTGCAACACAGAGGGGCAACACAGAGATGCAACACAGAGGTGCAACACACGTTGTGTACATAGAACAAATACTATCGGGGTGTCCCACCCACGCAGGAACGACGTATATCTACAGACACAATGCGGCCCTAAGAGTGCTTTATAAAATAGTGACAGGTTACATACAAATTTAGTCGCAAAATTCTAACCTAAATAGCTCGTTTTCTATCTGTTCTCAAAAAAATACATAAGAAAATAAAGTTCTCTCTCACTTCTCACACCTTAGGTTATGATAAGATCTTATCTCAGAATTTATATTCTAATTTGAGCTTGTGCCGGCCATGGGAATAGTAACGGTCTAATATTTAATTCTGAAAAGCTGAGGAATAATCCATAACGCGGGGTTAGCCACCACGTGACATAATATACAGACAACTTTTGCACATTTTCTGAATCATTTTCACTTGCTATAAGTATTTCCGAAATCAGTTTAACACTTATTCACAAAATTTTGTGTTTAAACATTTTTAAATTTCTGAAATTTTTTGAACATTTTTTAGAATATTCAGATAAGTTTTGTACAATTTACAAAACTTCCCCTATATCCTGTTCCTCAAATGAGCGGAAATAGGGTGATTTTCTCACGAAAAAAAGGAGATAGGGGAAAAATTAAACTTCGATTTTTATATATCGAAAAGGACAAACAATCTTTTTATAAGAAATGTTATATTTTTAAATAATTTTCAATGATTTCTGCCATTGAAGAATTTATTTTTAAAAATTGAATATACTTAGGTCGTTGAAAATCCATTCACAGTGATATAAAAAAGAAAAAAGAAAATTAGTTGAGTACAAAATTTTGATATGATTAACATCGTTCTCATAAATATTTCTTTCCAAGATTCGTAATTTCTTCCTTACTATAAATAATACTTTCAATGCAAATTTAAAACTTACACTCTTCAGTAGAGTGAAGTAAAAATGCTAAAATTAATCGAACCGTTTTATTATTGTTCACTGGTACGAGCTGTGAATATAACAAATTTTCATAATTTTTGAACCAATAGGAATTATTTTGAATTTGAAATCGTTAAATTTCACTGATTTAACATTTTTTTCCACTTTTGTCGAATGCCAACCCACAAGTTTTCCCCCTCAGCTCCAACGATTTGATTTTTTTTTAGCATTTTCACTCCACCCTACTCTTCAGTGCTCTTAAACTCAAATTAAAAATTGCTCAAGTTAGAACATTTCTTAATCGTGTGTGCACGATTGGGAACGATTGAGTGTTGCAAAGTTTCAATCGTTCCCAATCGGGACAATCGGTATCGGTTCATTGAAAAAATTAAATAAATGTTTTGTAATAATTTCTGCGAGCTGAGAGTGCTAGACCGTATTAGGTCTGAACATGAATTTTCTTAATTTTCAATTTTTAATAAATACAAATTTTAAGCTGAAAAATTCTTTCTTAAAATTGAGAAAACAAAAATATATTTGTTTTAACGTATTATCAGGCCTAGAATAAGAAAATTTGTAATTTCAGTACAATTAATGGTTTGAGATGGCCCCTAAACATTTTCCCCCTGCTAGAATAATGTGTACAGGATTTCTTTTACCATATAAAAAGAATATTCTCCAAAAGTAATAAATTAAAAATATTCGAACCGGGTAGAGAAAGAAAAAAATCTTCAATGTCGAAATACCCAAAAAATGCAACTTTTTTATAGTTTAAAGATTCCTACAGTAATTTAAAATATATTATTACATACACTTTATCTGAAAAAGATGTCAGCTAGTTGATTCAGGTAGATTTCGTTGCAATTTTGCATTTTTATAAGTTTTGCTTATCAATTTTCTTACCACTTTCTTTGAATTTTTAATTGCTGGAAATAAGACTTGATAAAAAAAAACTCCAGGCAAAAATCAATTTTAAAGTATTATGAGAATCTTAGATTTTTTTTTATTGAAAAAAATTTTTTTTTTAAATTTTTATCTCAAAATTCAAGGTTTTTTCTGTCTGAAATTGAATACGGAAATTATTTTCTTCTCTCCCCGTTGACTTCCTTCTAGCTACTGGTTATAGTAGCACATTTGGTTCCGAATTTCGAAATCTATCAATCTATACCACTTTATAATCTTAAAAATACTTGAAAACTGTCCACAAAGATATAAACATTGCATAGCACACCGCGAGGACGCGAAGAAAGATTCGTTCTATATTAGGTTATTTTTTGGCAGCGAAAACAAACGCCAGTCGCTGCCCCGATTGAAAACAATTAGGAACATTATGAATGGAAACATAACATCTATACACAATAGAAAATAATTGAAATCGATGACAAATCTTGTCCGCCACAAGAGCATAAGCTCTTTTATGCATCTCACTATTTTTGGATGCACCTCCAGGCACTCATGGAGCTTAATAAGTAGCTCATGGTTCGTGTTATCAAATGCCTTACGGTAGTCAATCCAAGCCATGGACAGATTCTGTCGATACCTGATCGAATCTTGGGTAATACACCTGTCTATTAACAAGTTCTCCCTGCAACCTGCCACCCCTCTCTTGCATCCACGTTGTTCAACTATTGCACTCCATACTGGCTCGATAGGTGTTAATATCCTCTCTTTGAGGATGCCAGTGAATAGCTTGTAGCAGGTGTTCAAGTTACATTTTCAAAGAATATGACGTCCTTCTAATTTTAACTATTACTATTTTCAAGTTTTCGATTACTCTTTCCTACGATACTTTGCAAATACATAATAATTAAAAATTTTTTCAACAATTTTCATAAACATATTCAGAGTTTGACCATTTTTCAACGAATAGGCTCGATTTGTTTAAGAAATCACCAAGAATAACTCTTTCAACGATACTTTGTAAATTTACAATAATTATTACTTACTTAAACATTTTTTATAAACATATTCAAAGTTTGGCTACTTTTAAACGAATAGGCACAATTTGTTTACGGAGTCAACTAAGAATGTCTTTCCGATGACTTTTTTTCTATACTGCTTTGTAAATTTACAAGAATTAATAATAATTGAAACAATTTTCATAAAAATTAGAGTTTGGCTATTTGTCAACAAATAGGGTAGGTAGGGTGGAGCGAGATGAGCATAGGGGGTAAGATGAGCCACTCAATTTTCTCGCAATCTATCATTTCTTTTGTAACTGTTCGTTATCAAACTTCTTTTTAAAAAATTTTCGCTTAATGTTGAATAAATTTGAAACAAAAAAAAAACGAAAATAAAATTGGTTAAGACCTGTATTCTACTATTTTTCATTTGCATCGAAAATCCAAGAAGCACACAAAATTACATATTAGATGTTTTTCCAGTGGTATTTAGATAGATTATTTATTAAACCTTAAGTTTTCAACAGATTCTTATATAATTGTAAAACAGAAATAGGTGAAATTCTTACATTCCTAGACTTTAAGCAAACACGAGCATCTAACGAGACAAGGCCCAGACAAACAGCCGAGGCGTGGGAGTTGTCGCCGCGTGGTGGGGGTAGGCGCCAGTCTAGACAGACGGCCGAGAAGTGGGGGTAGACGGCGGCTGTCGCTCCATAGTCGTACCTTACTACTTATTTGTCGCCACACTTTTCTGTCCTGGTATACTTCTCTAGCTTCCTTTATGCCCATTCATTTTTTCATGCAAGCTTTCGTGTTTCTATATGGCTTCTCATGTCTCTTCGAATTAGGGACTCATTCATACATTCTAACCATTCTTTCCGCGGTCTGCCTGTTGGCATACTGCCATTTACTTTACCTTTATGCACTTGTTTCGTTAGTCGTTCATCTTTCATTCTTTCAACATTCCCGAACCATCTTAACCAATTCCTTTCCCATATATCAACTAGTATCTCTTCTGCACCACCTTCTTTGAGGGTTGTCTCGTTACTCACTTTGTCCATCAGTGTTTTCCCGCATATTATGCGCAGGGATTACATGTCAATCGCGTTAATTTTGCTTTATCCTTTTCTTGATAGTTCCATGTCTCGCTACCGTATAGCACACTCGGTAAAAATATGGAATTATGTATTGCCATTTTAGCTTCATTTTATATATTTTTACTTCTGATAATGGGCCCTGCTCTACCGATAACCTTCTTACCTTCGTTCATGTGCCCATATCTAACGCCCCGCCCATCTTTCCGTCACTAGTGAATAGGCTACCAAGATATACGTACTTATCAACTTGTTCTATTCTCTCATCATTTGAGACAATGTTGCATATTTTTTTCTTACTCTTTCCTTCAAACACCACCATTTTTGTTTTATTCACGTTAATTTTGAGGCCCATGCTTTTCATGCTTGTATTCAGTTTGTTCAACATTCTTTGCAAGTCTTTGAGTGATTCTGCCATAACAACCTTATCATCTGCGAACGCTAACACCCCACTCAGCATGATTTATTGCTGCGAGATTTCTGCAAGGTTTCTTGTAAGGTTCGCAATATTTTTGAAACATTTCTAAGAAATGTTTCTGAAATAAAGATATAATGAAAATTTTCAGACTTACAGCATTTTCAAAATCCAAAAGAGGAAACGAAAATTAACATTTTCAGCCAAACAACGTACCACACGAAAAAAATTCGATGCAAAAAAAGTGTTTCTTTTTGCATGCCCTACAGGATTATCAAAACGACTTTTTGAATTTTCTTGAAAAATCGAAAATTCTCATTTTTATTGCACAAAAAATAATGAAAAATGAATAATTTAATTTCGCGGTCAAACTATGCAAGATACGACAAATGATGATTCCACAAAAACTGTGCAATTAAAAAAGATCTATAAATTTGTTATTGAACACTTTTTCATAGGATGTGTAGTTTCTGTTTTATTCGTAAAAAATATCATTAATAGTGAAAAAATCGGCCCGAGTAGTGGGCACATTCTCATCAAAACTTTGATTTTTTCTTTTTTTTTTCATCTCGTGTGTGTGTTTTCAAAATATTTAATTTTTTTCATGCCCTCAATACTATTGGTAACGATTAAAACAATAAAATAACCATCATTAATGCTCATGGTACTTCAAAATTCGTATTTTTCCATTCTCATCCAGAGAAGGTATTAGATTTGTGTAAAAATTCACCCCCCCCCTGTTTTTTGTCAAATGTCCACGTTTTGAGACCCCCTGAACCTAAAAAACAGGTTTTTACGTATGTGTCTGTCTGTGTCTGTACGTATGACTGGCTGTGAACGCGATAACTTTCGAAATAATTGACCTATTGGATTGGCCTACAATATACTCTTTTAGTCACGTAAACGAAAGGTAAAGTTCGTTAGCCAGCCATTTTGGATGAAAATTCACAAAGTGAGCGCATTTTGAAAATTTTTGAGGCCATGTTTTTTAAAAATTTTAACATTATATGTACGGGTGTTCATGGTACTCGAAAATTCACACAATTTATCCTTATGACATTTTTTGATAAAATGAAAAGTTTCAGACTTACATATGCAGATAGAAACATATAAACTCCTATCTAACATAACTCTGCTAAAGGCTGGTGACCTACTCAGCATAAAACATCAACCAATTGCGACTCTATCGGTTTCCTTTCCTTCGCCCCCCCCCCCCCCCCCTTCTCGAAATACAGTCATGATTTTTAATAATAGTAATCGTAAAATAGAAATTTACAGTAACATTACAGGTGATTTATGGAAACTTACCGTAAATATCCCAAAATTCAATTTCAAAATGTCTATAAATTTTCGGTCATTTCTGGTAATTTCACAAGTCAATATGGTAACTTACCACTAGTTTACATACAGAAATATGATGTCAAAATGTCTGTTTTTGATATATCAGTATCGTATACAGTCATCTACTCTCATGAAAAATGAAGGTCAAAGCCGGAACTTTATTCGTGGCTTTTTTGAAATGGTTGAATTTTCCAAAAAAATAGATCAATTTTTCACGAAGAAGGTTGATTATCTAGCTCCAAATAGGAGTTTTCAACGAAACGGTTATATTTTCTACCAAAAATATTTTTCCTGAAAATGTAATAGTTGATATTTCAACTTGAAACGATTTTAATTTCAAATCAAAAGCATGAATTCATAACCAAGCAGTTACATTTTTAAGCAAAGATGGCTATGTTTCTACCGAAAAAGGCGAATTTATTAAAACCTTTTAAACTGACATTTTGAGCCAAGACATTCACGGTGATAGCTGCTGAGCGTGTCATGAAAACCCAGAATGTCTAGGACGCATACTATATAAATGTCCAACTCATACGAGAAACACTTCTAGGAAATAGAGTCAATTGCCAAAAATGAGAAGTGCCACTTCATATTCTCGACAATTGTTTCGGTTGAATCGAGAAACGAACCATGTTCATTGTCGAATTTTCGGCACCAGCTGACTGAAACATCATAACCAAGGAGAATGAAAATAATGACATTAGTTTCCTCTCAAAGACTTTACTAGATATTTCCCAGCCCAAAGTAATATTCATCGACCTCAAAGAACCGCCCTTAGCACATCAAGCGAAGCGCATTTCAGCTGAATTCAGTTCTATATTTAAGTTGTTGTTTTGCATGAAGGCACTTCAGCATTTTATTATTGAAATTGCTACGAATCAACTTTGGGGACTGTCGAATATTGTTTTGGGGCTGAAAACATCACCTGAAGATTTCTGAGTGTGACTTTTGTGACTATTATCAATCAGATTCAGTGCAGTGATTTCATAAATCGAGACTTCTTTTATCCTCAACATACTTTCTGACAGTTTATCTGAGAGTCAAAAACAAAAGGTTGTCTGTTAGAAACGGTTAGTGTTTGTTTTGATTTAAAGTGAAAAAATTCACTGAAATTTTGTGTGTTAAAAAAAAGGTTGTTTCGTACAAAAATTTTCCAGTTTTATCCACCCTGTTAACATCAAAGACTGTTAAAACAGCTTTTTGCAATTGACTGTTGTGAACACGACATTAGAAAAGGAGCTGATTGTGAAAGGTTAATGTGCCTTCTAGGTTACAGTTTCTATTTAGTGGAATGTTATGTGTTAAAAAAAGTCGTTTCATGTCAAAAATTTTTCCAGTTGCCTCTCAACCACCAAGTGAGCATCAAGACTTTGTAGTAGACTCGTGCCTGAAAGGGAGGAAAACAAAATGGAGCCTGAGCAGAGCCGAAAACTCATCTTCATCATGGACCAAGCATACACCATGTTGACGGAGAAAACAAAAATCAATAAAATCAACTGGTGGATCAAATTTGATACGCAAAATATTAGAATATTAAATAACATGTTAAAGTATTTGGAATTGTCTGTAGGTCAAAAAGTGCATATTCAAGCAACAATAGGCATTTTAAAAGCAGCAATGAGCGAATGTTTACCTTTCGGTGGTTTCGAATGGGTACTTGATCAAGATATCAATGTACAAAATATTCCAGACGATTCACCAATAGGTTACATTTTGGAGGTAGACTTGGAATTTCCTGCAGAATTGCATGATTTTCATAGAGATTTGCCTTTGGCGCCAGAACACTTTCTACCTCCTAATTCCTCGTGCAAAATAGCAAAGCTGATAACGAGCTTATTGCCGAAGAAAAATTACGTAGTCCACTATAGAAATTTGAAAAAGTATTTGAGTTTGGGGCTAAAGGTAACTAAAATTCACAGAATCCTAAAGTTTGAGCTAAAACCTTGGCTAAAAGAGTACATTGACTTAAATATAGAAAAACGAAAAATGTCTAGCAATGATTTTGAGAAAAATTTCTACAAGCTGATGAACAATTCTGTCTTTGGCAAAAAGAAAGTGTTCGTTTTTCTTTATAATCGTCTTCAAATTACATAAGCGGTGATATTTAGTGACGAAGAATTGTCAATCGATATTATTTCCTTCTGTCATAAACAAATTTAATAAACAAATGCATAGTTTTACCATTTATAATTAGAAAGTGATCGCTTTTTATTATTGCCTTCAAATGATATCACTGGAAATGTTTTGTTATGTTCCAGAAGAATTAGCTTCCAAGTTGTAGTTGTCCATCATTTCAATAATTTCAGGATCCGTTTCAAATTCATTCTTGCTCCACTTTGGAGACACTTTGAAGACGATTAGAAAGAAAAACGATCACTTTCGACCTATAATTGGTCAAATTACGCATTTGTTTCTTAAATTTGTTTGTGACAACAAGTAATGTGGATTGACAATTCGTCATCACTAAATATCACCACTTTTGTAATTTGAAGACGTTTAGAAAGAAAAAGTATTACTCTCTGTCTATAAATGACCACATGCATTTGTTGAAAAAATTTGTTTATAAAAAAACCCAGATAATATCGATGGACAATTCTTTATCACCAAATGGCACCACTTATGTAATTTGAATACGAGTAGAAAGAAAAACGATCATTTTCTATCTAAAAATGGTCAAACTATGCATTTGTTCATACAATTTGTTGATATCCAAAACAAATTGACAATTGTTCCTCAATAAACATCACCACTTGTGTAATTTGAAGACGATTAAAAAAAAACTATTACTTTCTCTCTATAAATCACCAAACAATGCATTTGTTTATAAAATAAATAATATCGAATGACCAATCTTGATAACTAAACATCACCACTCATATACTTTAAAAGTACTAAAAAAGAAAAACGATTACTTTCTGCCAAAAGCCGCCTATACTATGCATTTGTTTACATAATTTGTTTATCAAATAAACAAATTATACCATAAAACAAATTTTCACGATCAAACCTGATCCTGCTGATAAAAGCAATTTCTACTTACAAATATACTTTGCAAGCGAAATTTTCAATATATTGACATTTTGTTAATATAATTGAAAAATGAATTGAAAAATGAAGCCAAAGAAGACGAAATTTGAAAATTCCACAAAATGTGTGGAAATTAGCGTCAACACAATTTTGGGGAAAATTCCCCAATAAATTTTTTACAGTGTTCTTTATAACTGAAAATGAGTGCATATGACTTGTAAAAGTGTTAGACAGTATAATATAAATTATTATTGAAATGAGAAAATCCCGTTCAGTAATATAATCTAATTTTTTGTAATTAACATATAATGAGGGGAAAAGTGGCTACGCACCATCGTTGATGTTTCGTGTAGTGCATAAATGTGCTTATCGATGCATTGCCGAAACAAATAGTTAAACAGTCTATAAAATAGTATACTTCAGGCTGAATCAGAAAAAAATTACGAGAAAGGATTCGCTAATGTTTGCAAGAACCTAACCTTAACACTGAGAAAAATATACTGAAACTGTTATTCCTGTTAGAGTTTGCGCCCAGAAGGAGCACTTTCGCTCTTCGTCAGGTCCTGAAGCCTAAGCGCATGCGCGTCGTCAGCACCCATGGCTAGAGAGAGACTATCTTCTCCCCGACATTCAGTTCTACGCCGTTTCTCATTGAGAGAGCACTCCTTCAGAGTTTGTTGTGATTTAAAATAAAGCTTCGGTGCTTTCACTTATAAATACCTGTGTATTTCATTCTCTGTCCACCTCACTTCCTCCATCAGGTTATGGGCCCAGTGAGGTTGAACGTTTCCACTGCGCAAGGAGTGCTTGGTTGTTGGGCGCGTAAGCGCATCGACATGTACGCCTTTATGTGCTTTTCCGTGCCGTGTTCTCGTCTCGGATAATCGTGAGTGTAGTGAGGTGATAATGACAGTCGAACTCAAGTGTTAAGTAAACCGCGCCCGCATTCTTGGTCACCCTATACGAGGGAGAAAAACGACAGAGGCCAAGAGTTTCAGGGAAGAGGTTGACACGTGAAGGGCGCAACAAAGAGGGCTGCCATGACACAACTGATATCAACTGCCGGCACTTCTGTGAGTAAGTAATGATTGTATATATATATATATATATATAATTAACTAAAGGTTAACAACCGCCGCAGGGTCCCACTGGGAGCAACTGTCATCTAAAAAATGACATCGGCTCCCAGTAGGGGAAAAATGAATATGTACGCGAAGCGCTTCCCCAACTGGTGCATGATCCAGCTGCAGCCGAAAATGAGGAAGCGATACTAAGACCAACCGCGGAAAGCAGGCACCTTCTGAGGGATGATCACGATTTCAGGAAAAGAATAAACATTACCTTTCAAGTTCCTCCTCAGCCCCAAGATCTAGCTGGAATGCATGCCTCCCTTCGTGGAAAATCTCGTAAGAGTCCAACCTCTGGACAATCAGTGGCTCAGTTTATGGTGCTGCGAAAGCTTTGGCTGATTCAAATCGAAGGCTCAAACCGACGATGGATCGAAAGCCTAAAAGACGCGTGCAAGTCAAAGCTGCTCACAATCATGCAGCATATTGTTGACATAATACGGCTGTTATCTGACGCAAGGAGGAGAATACAGAAAAAGGAAAGATGGATCGGGAAGAATCAAAAGTTTCTCGCTGACCCATCTCGCCTCTTCAGTGATCACCCTGTTTCAGTCAAAAATCTGCCCAAGCCCGACGAGATAGAGACCTTTTTGGGAGAGGTATACAAGATCCCGAAAACACTTAAGTTAAAAGAGGTTACTGAAAATATCATCCGCTTCAAGAAATTTCGCGACAACCTCATAAAATCTGTGGAGGAATGTCCATCAATTACTACCAAAGAGGTAAAAAAAGAACTTTGAGGCACCAAGAACTTTCCCGGTGCTGGACCAGATTGTATCAAGAACTTCTGATGGAAGGAGTTTACTTCGATATACCAACATGGGCCCGCCTATTCACCTCATATTTAAAGTTGGAGACGCTCATTCCTCAGTGGCTGGTGTTGAGACGCACTATACTCCTACAGAAAAAAGGCAACTTGTCCAACCCAGAGAATTACAGGCCAATAACTTGCCAATAACGTCCTGTCAATAGCCTGAATTAACTACCGGAAGCTTTCGTTTCAACCTCTCATAGACTTATCATCTGTCTGTTGGAAAGCTTGAAGGTGCATCCACACATAGTGAGATGTATAGTGACATTGATGCCTCTTTGGAAAACTAGATTTACTATCTCATCTGGAAATTATCGTGTGACAACGAACAACGTCACCTTTAGGATATTTTATTTTATTTCGTGAAACTGAAAGGTCGTGAATCGACAAAAGAATGGAACATGGCTGAGAAAATAGGTTCTGCACTTGTGAAGTATTTCTATTTGTACATTTATGACTTTTACGTTTATAATATTTTCTCGGAAACGTCGTACGACGTATTCCTATGACTTCGTGAATCAATACTTAATTCAAGGTTTCCCGCTCTTGGGGCCTCTTTTTTCATTGGTCAGTCACAGATGCGGAGGAGAGTGTACAGGGACCGTGGTGAGAGTTGACGGAACTGCGCAATTTGAAATAACCGTATACGGGGAGCTTGAAATGTTGGGGACTTGAAATAATGGCGTCTTGAAATGATGGAGACTTTATTGTATTAAAAAAACTGTTAATAATTAATAATAATAATAAAACTAAAAATAATAAAACATGTAATAATTTCTTTGAATGTTGTTACAATGTTTCCAAGTATACTCTTTGAATTAGTTAAACAGACAATTTTAAATAGATGGGACAATATAAAAACACATACTCTATTAAGTCAAAAAGATTTTATTAAAGAAATAGCTTTTATTATGAACTCAACTTATTTTAAATTAAATGGATCTTTTTATAGGCAAAAGTTTGTTATTCTCATAGGTTCAGTCATTTCTCCGATTTTATCAGAAATAGTTATGAAAGATTTGGAGGTCTTTGCTTTTAAGAAGCTAGATTTTATTTTGCTCTTTTACTTTCGGTATGTTGGTGGCACCTTATTATTTGTTCCTCTAGCGAAGTTGAAGGCAGTTATTGATGCTTTTAACAGTTTTCATCCAAAACCTTAATTTGCCCATGAAATAGAGAAAAATAATAAAATCAATATTTTTGACATAGAAGTAATTAAAGGCCAGGATGGTAATATTATTACCGATTGGTATTGGAAAGATACATATTCAGGTAGAATTTTAAATTTCTTTTCGGCTCACCCTTTTCAAAACAAAAATGCAGTAATCAAAAACTTAGTTGACAGGGTTCTAGGTTTGTCCCACATTTCATTTCACAAAGAGAATTTGAATATTGTTAGGAATATCCTTTTTCTTAATCATTACCACAGAAAAAAATCTTGAATTTCGAAATACACAAAAAAGACACATTTTTTATAGTTTTATTTTCAGCAATTAAAAATGCAATGAAGTAGGTAAGAAAATTGATAAGCAAAACTTATAAAAATGCAGAATTACACCAATATCAACCTGAATTAACTAGCTGACATATTTTTCAGGTAAATGATAGATAATAATACATTTCAAATTACTATAGGAATATTGAATCTATAAAAAATTTGAATTATTTGGGGTATTTCTACATTCAAGATTTTTTTCTGTCACTACCCGGTTCGAAAATTTTTAATTTATTACTTTTGGAGAATATACTTTTCTTATGGTAGAAGAAAACCTGTGTACATTATACCAGGGGGAAAAATGTAGAGGCCATCTCAGACCATTAATTGTAAGGAAATAAAAATTTTTTCTATTCTAGGCCTGATAATATGTTGAAACAAATTTATTTTTGTTTTATCAATTTTAGGGGTTATTCCTCTTTTAATAACAAATATATTCTAATGGTGAAGGAATTTTTTAGCTTAAAATTTGTATTTATTAAAAATTAAGAAAATTCATGTTCAGACCTAATACGGCATAGCGCTCTTAGCTCGCGAAAATGATTACAAAACATTTATTTAATTTGTTAAGTGAACATATTGCTTAAAATGTGTTGCATCGAAAAAAGTAAATAAACGTTTTCAAATAATTCCCGCGAGACGAAAGTGCTGCCGTCAAATTGCCGCTTCATAAACTCAAAATGCTACTACCGATTGGCCCGATTGGGAACGATTGCAATTTTGAAACAATTAATTATTTCTAGAAGGGAAATTCAAGCCATCTCCTCTACATATTTAGTTTTTAGAATGTTTCATTTTTAACACGATTTCATTAAAAATGTAGAAACTTCTAATGGAAATGAATAAAATAATATCCTGCTATTTCATTTAACTATCAAGTTTACTTTTATAAAATGTTTTTTTTTTTTCGGAAACATGCTTTAATTTTTATCAGTGACATATCTCTTAATATTTTAAATAAATATTTGATATAGAAATACATATTTGCATAAGAAAGATCAGCTAGATCAGGATTTTTTTGTTGACATCGACCCGGCAAAATAGCTCTCGAGTGTTCGCGCGCGTGCTTTTATTGTTCCAATTCGTGTTATTATTATAAGTTATAAGGTGTGTTGTTGGCAACTTGTACATGGTAGAAACCTAAATTTTGTATTAATTAATTCTAACGAATTGAAATCCGTTCTTGTGCGCCTCTGTCCCTGTTAATGCAATATTCCTAACATCAATTTCTAACAACCGGTTGTTATTTAACGGTTTTACTTTATCGCATTCCATAAAATATAACTTTAAATTAACTTTATTTTTGAGCAGTAGTATCTAAAAACAAACAAACCTAATATTTGAAAAGTATGAAAAGTAAACTTCAAGTATCATTTAAAATGATATTCCTTAGTTTACAAATCATCAAAATTCCTATTTTATTCATGGTTGACTTCACAGTACATCTCTTTCTCGTCCCCCTATTCCTCTCTTTTTCAAGTTTTCCACATATGCGAACTGAATGAATAGAACCCAATAAGAAAATCTAACTATCAATTGTTAGTTAAAAGTTTATATAGTTCGGTTGAAAAGTCTAATATTAAAATTTTAATTAATAATTCATCTTTTCTAGTTAAAAATGTTATTATTTGGTTCAAAATTGAATTATTTTGTTGGAAATTGAACAGTTTTGTTAAAAAGTCATACTTCTTGTTACTATTTTGTTGAAAGTCAGCCTTTTTTTTAGCAACGATTTCGCAAGCACTTCAGGAACATCCACGGAAAGTCTGCACACTGCAAAGGCACAGGAAGGAGGAGAGAAACTGACACGAGAGGACCTTCAAGCGAAATTGAATCTCGTGGAATTTTTAAAGATTCCGATAAATTTTTTTATGGATTTCAATCATTTGAAGGGATTTTTCAGATTTTAAGGTATTTTTAAAATTTCTAAGGCATTTTCAAGAGCTTTTAATTAAAAATATTTTAGGGAATTTTTAAAGATTCCAAGGAGTTTTTTATTAATTTCCGAAACAAGATAATCTTTAAAGAATGTGGTACAGGAGAGACACTAGTTGATATATGGGAAAGAAATCAGTTAAGGTGGTTCGGACATCTTGAAAGTCAGATACACATTACATGTACATAGAAACCTCGTAGAAACCTTTTAAACTCCCAGTAAGCGAGGACAAAAACCCCTTCGTTTACTTTTACTTCCCTATAGGATTCACTTACAAACATCATACGATCTACAGTATATGCTCTTTCAAGCATGGAAAATTTGAATTCAATGTGTGTCCCTCCTTGAAAAATCATGGGAATCCTTAAATTCCTAAATCTTAGGGATTCTGGGAGGATTCTAAGAGGGATTTTTAGCAGGGTAATGC
This sequence comes from Andricus grossulariae, assembly GCA_011634705.1. Taxonomy (NCBI): domain Eukaryota; kingdom Metazoa; phylum Arthropoda; class Insecta; order Hymenoptera; family Cynipidae; genus Andricus; species Andricus grossulariae. The sequence goes on along the minus strand of JAABKJ010075445.1, from coordinate 215,051,675 downwards.
AGGTATAGGCTGAAGGGTACATTAGGGTGGGCCGCAAACACTCAAACTGATTAAATTCCTTAGTAATACCACTGAAAAATTTCTTTGTGGCATTACGAACAAATTTTTAAAAAAATTTCAAAAAATTTCTCACCTTTGGGCAAGCAGATTGACAATTTTCAATTTTAAAAATTTTTTGTGTATGACAACAAATATTCTTTCTATTTTTTTTGGTAAAGTTTATGGAAGTAAATAACTTCGAAGTGAAAAAATGCTCTGTGTGAAATTATGCTCTTTCAGATTAACTAAGGAAATACGCACATATTTTTAAGTTGAAAAAAAAAATTTTGGTCTATTTTTTGCGGATTTTTTTCAGGATCCAAAAACAAATTGAAAAAAATGTGTTTCCATACACAAACAATTTAAAAAAGTTTCAATTGAGCCACCTAATTGTGAGAAATTGTTTGAATTTTTTTTTCATTTGTTCGTAATGCCACAAGAAACTTTTCAGTGCTATTACTGAGGAATCTGATCATTTTCAGTTTTTTCGGTCCACCCTAGGGTACATATTAAAAAAAAAACTAAACCTCGTTTGAAACTAATCTGAAAACGGTATGAAATCGATATTTCTTTTCACGGGGGTAATACATTCTCTGCTTATCAGACCATATTCACATAAACTGTAATGGTTGCTTTGTTTATTTTTATTGACGTAACTTCATATATTTTCATTCAATTTTTGAGTTTTCCACTTCAAAAGTATTAATTTACATTCTCATCTCAATAAGAAGGTATTGGTTTTATGTGAAAAATGACTTTCGCGGATTCAATCAAATGTCGACGACTTAATCCTCGTCACTGTCCTCATTTATCACAGTCACACATTTTGTTTTTGAGAATAAACTCCTCAAAATTTCTGCTGGTCTGATGATTCTTGACAAATATCGACCATAAGCTAAATAGTACACTACCGTCGGAAATTTTCAGTAGGATCAGTGAAAGTACTAGTTAAAATCTCTGCTGACTTTGAAACGTGATTACTCGTTATCAAAATAAGCGAGAAATTTTTTTTCAAACCCGTTAAAAAGTCTATTAAATTACGCGTCGTATAAACCATAATAAAGGTATTTTTGACATTTTGAAGAGATTATACCACTTGAGAATTTTAAAGAAATGGAAGAATTTCTCGAATTTTATACCTCTAATTTACTTGTGACGCAACGTAGGTCTTAAGGTCTTATCTTCAATTTAAGCCAATAAAACTTGAAAAATCTCCACGGTTTCCTGAGCTACGTCTCAAAATGTCCAAGTCTCAAACTTCAATTTTCAGTCGGCGATCACTGCCGTCGGCCGCGCAAGCGGTGATCGCCGAGAATTTCTCAGATTTTTTTTCTTAACTTCAACACGTGTTGTGATTTACTATTCTCATGGAAAAAACTGAAACTGACAGGAGGTAGTCTGTGGGTTACTATTGTGTGTTAAAGTTCTGTGGTAAAAAAAACTGAGATAGTACTTGAGTTTTATCACACAAACAAATTCATAAGAAATTTTGAAAATTTGTTCGAGTTTGAATTTCCCGCCGAAATATTTTGAATAATCATGGACGTTGAGAATGATTGAAAGAAGTCTTGTGAATTGTTTCAGATGTTTTCCAACGATAGAAACAGAGCAAAAATTTTAAATAAAATGGACGTAACACCCCCCCCCCTCTCTACCCCATCCAATATAGCGACTAACGTTTTAAAATCAAGGGAAAAATTTGTTTTGATTATATGCTTTCAAATGCCTGACAATAATCAAATGCCTGACCTTTATGTTCCTTCCTTGGAACACGTGTGACATTCTAGTGATATAACAGTTCTATCACTCTGTTCTATATTGGTTACATTACAGAATTCCAGAACTGTTACGTATCCTTACAGTAACTGATTACTACTATCCAACCGAGTAATTCACGCCTACCCCGAAAGGGAAACGGCTTAATGATATAATAATAATAATAATATGATGTGTGAACTGTGATATGCGAGTTTTGTGATTAATGAAGAAGTGAAAAAGAGGTTGTGTATAACCTGATTTCCAAAGAAAAATATTGTCAATATTTTTGTGAGATATAAGTGTTTTGCAAAAATGGTAAATTGCTGCATTTAATACTGCAATAATTCAGCTAAAGACAGGGTTTTCCTGAAAAAAATTCCACGAGATCCCAAACTCCGAGCATTGTGGATTCAGAATATCAGTCGAGCAGATTGGAAAGCATTTGACAAATCATGTGCTTGTGAGGTATATACACTCTTTTATTTATTGAAGTGAAATAATATATGATCAAAGCAAAACTTTATTTGCAACTGCATTAATTACGGTACATTTCGCATGTGATATTTATTATTATCATTATTTTCAGAATATGAATTTATGAAATTTCATCATCCAAACCTTCATCCTTTCCTACAATTTATTTTTACTTTATTTGTATGTATAATCTTTTCGAACCAGAGCTTTGCTTCCAACCTACAAAATTTATTTATTTAATCAATATTATTTATGGAAATTTGTATAATTTATATGCCTAAAAGTGATTTTCAATTACATTAAGTTTATTTTAGGTGTTTAAGTCAATAATATTCTCTTTATTTTCTATTAAATCTGTTGAGGAATGAACACTCTATTTGAAAATCGCGCCATGTTTATAATAACAGATTCCGGTACAGGGGCACCAATCAAAATGTGAGTACCCCGCGTCTCAACTCTCCCTTGAGGATCTCTACCGGATCTGTGTATAGGGTTGTAAAGTTTCATTAAACTTTGACCTAATGAAAAGTTTCATGAAACTTTGGAAACGTTTCCAAGTTTCCAAAGTTACAAACATTAGGGCGGGAAAATTCAAAATATGAAAAATACTATTACGTATTAAATATAAAAATTTAATAGTATCATTTGTGTTTCAAAGCTAATCGATTCAACGAATTTAAATAAATAAATCACGTGTTAATTGTTAATAAAATGAAATTTTAATTCAATGTTTTCAACTGCATATAGATTGAAGTATACAAATGTTTTTGGTTTAAAATATAAATTAATAAAAATATTGTACATATTTTTAGATTCTCATCTAGAGAAGGTATTAGATTTGTGTAAAATTTGCGCCCCCCCCCCAGTTTTTGTCAAATTTCCACGTTTTCAGACCCCCTGAACCCAAAAAAACAGGGTTTTACGAATGTGTCTGTCTGTCTGTCCGTCCGTCTGTATGTATGTATGTCTGTCTGTGAGCTCGATAACTTTCGAAAGAATTGACCAATTAGATTGGCCTTTGGTATACTCTTTTAGTCTCGTAAACGAAAGGTCAAGTTGGTTAGCCAGCCATTTTGGATGCAAATTCCAAAAGTGAGCGCATTTTGAAAATTTTTGAGGCCATGTTTTTTCAAAAATTTAAAATTATATGTGCAGCTGTTCATAGTACTAGAAAATTGAAACAATTTATTCTCATGGCATTTTTCGTTAAAATGAAAATTTGCAGACTTACAGCATTTTCAAAATCCAAAAGAGGAAACGAAAATTAACATTTACAGCCAAACGATGAGAATCAGCGCGATGAGAATGTGCCCGCGAAGCTGGCAGATTTTTTACAATAGAAATCTATAACCTTTAAAATTGAATAATTGTAGGTCAAACATGAAAAAGTGGACTAATGTCAAATTTAGTGCTTCTGTTATATATTGAAACATTTAAACATCTGGACTTTTTGAAACTTTTTTTACAAACTTTTTACAACACTTTTTGTGTATAAGAAACAACTTTCTCCCATCTAATAACTGTTTGAGAGTAGAAAGAAGGCAAAAGAAGCAAAATGATCAAATCTGATGTTTTATTTTTGTTCTGATTTCGTGAGAAAGGAAAGAGCTATTCATCCTTCTGAACAGTTGAAAAATGGGAAATTTACTAAAGAAAATGATAAATATTTTTTTTCGCGTAAGGTCAGAAATAAAACATGTATACACTTCAAATTTCAAAAAGAAAAGTGTTTTTTTTTATGTTATGATGTTCTTCAAAGGGATAATCGCAATTTCGAAAATATCTCAAGCCTTAATAGTTTAGACATGATAGTGTTGAACATAATGTAGAAAAGTTCAAATTTTGGACAAAATCGAGTGCGAAGCACGAGATACGTGATAAGATTATGTTCGTTAAAGCCGAAGGAGCTTTAACAAAAGAGAATTCGCAATCATCAAATTACAGTTGTTCACGCTTTCACCTTTAACTTTAAAAAGTCTGTCCAGAAATGTGTGGAAAATCCAAAGATCCAGCGCGTAGCGCGAGATAAATATATTCTCGAGCGCGAAGCGCGAGAACCAACATTCGCGCGCACTAGGCGCGCTCAAACTTGCGAGCGAAGCGAGCCGCGCACATAGCGCGCAATGAGAATGTGCCCGCGCAGCGGGCATATTTTTTATTTCTTACATCTTGATGTATCTTTATTTAAAAGTGCTTTGGGTTTGTCGGGAATTTTGTGCGTGGTCTCTATTTACTTTATTTTACTGCTGACTGGCTACTAGGATGTATCGAAAAAAAAATATATTTTGCTTACGTTTTTCGGTAGGGCTAAAAATGTTTCTGATAGGTGCCAAAATAACTCCCGAAAAAGATGAGTTTTAAAAAAATGTCTTCAGTTCGCGCAAGGTCGGTATATGACAAAATATGGAATAATAATAGATTTCTCATCGAAAAAGGTTCAAAAATGGTTATTTCTGATCCTAGTTAGCTGTAAGAAATGCATATTGGTTTTACATATATACCTGCTTAGTATAGACCCAATGGAAAAATGTCCTGTGTTCGCGCATTCATGTGAAAGTGACAGATAATCGTAAAATTCGCGAAATATTATACATAATAGTGTCATCCACTAATTTTTTTTATTTTTGCATATTGAAGTATATGCTCTAAAATCACTAATAATACCAGCATAGTGCAAAAAAAAACTTTTTTCGAATTCATATTTCAAAAAGAAAAATTGGTACATATTTAAAATAGCTATTTCTGTCGCGCCAATTCCGCCATCTTGATGTGACGTAGCACGCCGACAAACGCTTGTAAATAAGCCGGGTGATACACGTTTTTTCATAAAAACGGAAAGAAAACAGCGCTACCATTGGTATTTTGTGCTTAAATGTAAGAACACCTATGTCGTGATTTTTGCTGCGAGTGAGGTACCAAAAATGTGGTCTTATCTTTTTTGCTTTGAAAAATATCTTGTCCATCTATAGCTTTAAGGTCTGAAAAAAACGTTGAGATGATTTGCATAGAACTAAACGTGCAACATGTATCTCATTTAATATTATCTTATATAGAATTACAAGAAATGCAAATTTTGAAGCGTTACTCCAAACAATTACAATAAAATGTAAAGCTTACGGAAACTAGAATCTGGATTTGATTGCGAGCAGGACGGTGAAGATGTAAGATTTCGACACTTTATAGGTTGAGTGACGGTTGGTCTTTTATCTTGTGATTTTTTTATCGATTTCTTATTTTTCGTTTGCTTCTTGCTCGTAGATATTTCCAGTTCTTCCTTTTTGCTCCAGCTGTCTTCATTTGAGGCAATAGATATTTTTGCTGAAAAAGCTTCATCCTGAAGACTTTCTATTTCTAAAATTATAATGAAAGTATGATGAAGAAACAAAATTTAACCGAAAGATTAATTAAATTAAATCAAAAGATGCATGTAATATACATAGAATTAAAAAAAAAAGAATTTTTCTTTTACCAGGCTTACCAGAATCAGAAGCTTTAGAATTTTTATACAATTTTTTTTTCCTTAAAGTTTCCAGAGATTCTTTGTTTTGTCTTGCATCCAAACTTTTGTCAGATTCTTCTTCAGAATCTGGCAGTCCAGGAACATTCAAGGCATCTTTTGTTTCCGAGCTTATTTTGAGTTTAGTTTGTTTATGCCGCTGTATAATTTTATCAACTTTTTCATTTGGTTCTTCGCTATCTTGTGAAAATGCGTAATCCTGAATGTTTAAAAGTCTTAATCGATTAACGGCGTCTTCATAGTTTCCTAAAATATTTAACAATGTAATTTCTGTTCAATCTCAATGAAGAATAGGACGGCTTTATAAATAATTATTGATGTATGTAAATTCACTTAATTGCTCCTCCCCTTATTATCACCGAATATACTGGCCACGATTCAGGAGGGTCTACTTTATTTCGCACTAGATCATCGAACAACTTGCAGTTTTCTGCAGTGTACGGAGGCGGCATGAATTTTGCCACGGCACTTGCGAGATGGATGCAGAAAGCTGTCATCCTTAGGTCGCTTCGTGTCCTCAAAACACACGAGAGTTTCGCCGGCCTGTCGTGTTGATTTTGTCGTGTCCTGTGACCACCCATCTCACGGTTGTGCGACGTGGCCATGAATGGGATTTACCGCGATTCTACTGGGAGCCGATATCATTTTTTAGATGACAGTTGCTCTCAGTGGGACCCTGCAGTGGTTTTTAACCTTTAGTTTTTAATTATATATACAATCACTTTATATTATCTATTCCTACATTAAAAAGAGGGGAAGGCCTGCTCTGCGACATTGACTTGGAGATGAGACTAGTATAAATCGATAGAACGCCGAAAAATATTAGACACGTATAGCGGCTTTCTTGCATTTGGGCCCTAGTTTTCTTTAAATGAATTTTTGAAAATCACGATTTTCGTGCTATGCGAGTATCTACCATGGCGCACGAGATTTTCTCAACCGAAGTCAGTGGTACAGCGGTAAGGTGGTTGGCTGAGGAGCACGCTGTCGTGCGTTCGAATCTTTCTGGCAAATTTTTTTTTCGCTCTTTTTATTAAAAACGTGTTAAATAATTATTTTATATGCCGTCAGGGTGATTTAATTTTTCTCCCGTTTTTTGAATTTTCCAAATCAATCAACTCATTATAATGAATATGTTATTTGAATAATTATATTATTATTATTAGTATTATTTATTGAATTATAATATAGTCCAGAAAATGTCGACCTGAAAACAAAATTGTTTTTATTCATTTTGAAAATAGTGAGGGTAAAGTGGAAGAAAATTATGCAGGAACTGTTTAGTTTCTCGTAATCTTTATTATTTCTTATTTACATGTTCCGGGATGATATTTGTCATAAAAACATTTGAGGCACAACTTTTCATAGCAACGAGCACATTTTATAAATGCAATCTCATTGCAATCACAGTTTTTTCAGGTAAAAGTGTGAGGGAAACAAGTTTATTATAATCAATTATATAAAACTAATAATAATAATGATATAATTTATCAATATTTATAATGATTATTATTATTATAATTTATATTATATTTATATTATATCTTGTTAGAAATAATTAAATTATTAAATCATTGTTTTATTCATGTAACTAATACTTATAGAAATATGATATACAATATTGTAGGACTCGAAATGAAAAAAAAATTGATCAATTCTACATCTTATTAACTTAAAAAAAATCATTGACTTTTAACTGGTCGGCGCTGCCCCTCCTTATCCTATTTAGTCACGCAGAGTTTGAAGATCGTACAACTTTGATAAATTATTGAAAAATAATCACTGCATAAATACAAAAATGTTTTTCAATAATAGTTTTCGATTATTGTTTCATGAATTTATGCACATTGTTCTTCGACAACTAGTCAGAAAGGCTTAAAATGAGAATATTCCCTTCGTACCCGAAGAGTACCATCTGAATAAAATTTCAACATGTTAAAAAAGTATAAAATATAGGACAAATGGCTAATATAATCCATGTGATGACATTGTCCCATTTTTTTTAATAGTAAAATTACCATTAAAATCAATTCAGTGATATTTATTAACTTCTATTTATTCTCAAATGTATGTTTGACCTAGATTTTGTTACTTTTTCACCGAATATAAAGAAATAAAACATAATAAAGAATTTCTGTGTAATTTTTAAATCAATTTAATAAACCTTAATCAATGTCCAGATCACAATATTACTCTTGCGCTTGAATAAGCTTATCAGTTGTGTCCCACCAAATAACAAAAATTCTCTTGAGAGAAAAATCGCTGGGCATTATTTGACCTCACTATCATTACCATACATATAACATCCTTTAATTTCTTTGTAGCAAATTAGTCCTAAACTTTTCGTAAAAAATCGAACTTTTACCTACTGAAAAACTTAAGTAATGCGAAAATGATCCATATGTAACAGCCCTGAATAAATCCATATATTTTCACAAAGCAATTAGTAGATGGGAACATTTGACCTCCTATCTATTACAACGCTGCTGAAGACTGGTGACCTTCTTAGCATAAAACATCAACCAATTGCGACTCTCAGTTTCCTTTCTTTGCCCCCTCCCCCCTACCCTGTAACAGAAGTTTTGGTGGGACTGACGTTACAACAATGACTCTCCACCGTACGACGAATGAAAGGATACCTTGCTTATCCCTGATAGTGAGTCTGGATTTCTTATAACAGTCAGACTGGTCATAAAAAGAGAGCCTTTCCGACTATGTCAAAAAATTCTGGAGGTTTCTTTAGACCATCTAAAATAACTGTCTGGATCTCTAAAAGTTGACCCTCTAACTTTGACCATCCATTCTTCTCCGTGTAGAAGTTAAATATGAATTTAAATAAGAACAAATAGAGTCTTTTGAAAAATTAAGAACAGCTTTAATGTGTGAACCAAAAGTCTGGTATCCCAACTGGAATAAAGATTTTATATTAACCACAGACACTTCTAATTGTGCTTTAGGCGTAGTATTATCATAGGACATAGTAAGATAAGATTTACCTCTATCCTTGTTTTCACGTAGTCTAAATAAAGCAGAAGAAAATTATACGACCACAGTGTGGGTGGGACCATAGTGTGGGTTGTTAAACATTACCGACAATATTTGTACGGACGTAAATTTAACATCGTCACAGATCATAAGCTGTTAGTAAAAGATCTTTGGAGTCGATTAATGAGATGGAGACTGAAATTGTTCAAATTCGAGTATAAGATCGTTTATAAAAAAGGTAAAAATAATACTAACGCTGACACGCTCTCACAAATAACAACGATCAACACATGGAGAAAAATGTCTAGTTGGGCTAACTAGATGAATCTAGTTACGCGTGTCTAGTAAATTTAAGACGGAAGTTTCTTTACGCCTACTTCGATGTCTGGTAAGTTGTCTAGTAGATTCAACTATACGTCGAGTTATGGCAAATGGTGTCCATAACTAGACATCTAGTAGCGTGTTGCCCCCCACTACTCGTTTACTCCCTTCGTTGCTCCCTCCTACACCCTTTACCTATCTCTAGCCTGCTTCCTAATTTTCGGCGTCTTCACCTCTAGTTTCTTCCCGACGCTTGCATTTCCGTGGCCTGTGCGTTATTCTGGCCATTTGCAGAATTGCAACAAGTATGAAGTCACGTGTTATTATTTGCGTTTCATTTACGTGTTTTAAAATGAGTGACTTCCGTGACGATAAAGTGAATGATCTACTGGACTTGTGGAACCTCTCATTCGCCAGTTTTAATCAAGCAGTCTAAAACACCTTATAAGAAATGCTTATCTCGTTCTAACGGTCCCACTTTAACTTCGACGCTAAGCGTTCATGAAAGCATCCAGACAACAAAATCCACTCTCAGCGTTGCTGTTTGGCGTTAATCAGCCAGTTCAAGTCCGCAATAATCATTTGATTACTAAAACAGCACCGGTTGGGGTTTATTTTGAGATCTACGTATGTACAATATACATACCTACCTTTTACGCTTAGCGTTGAAGTTAAAGTCGGAGTGTTGGAATGAGATAAGCATTCCTTATGAAGTGTTTTAGACAGCTTGACTTAAACTGGCGAATCAAAGCCAAACAGCAACGCTGGGACTTTATTATGTTGTCTGAGTGCTTTTCTTAAACTCTTAGCGTTAAAGGTAGGATGGAAGCGTGTAAAAGGTACTTTAGAGTGCTTAACATAAACTGGTTGATCAGTGCCCAATTGCAACGCTGGGTATCGATTCCTTTGTCTAGCCATTCAAGTTAAGCGCTTTGCGACGAACTTGACATGCAATCTTTCAATCGCAAGAAGCGTTCGTCATGCGTTTGTGAATTAGTTATTTGTATCACAGATTCAGACAACCAAATGCCTATTGATAATAGCAATCGAATTTCGCGTTTGAATCTCGATAACATGCAATTATATGAACACTTTGTGCTTTCCCTAAGCGCTTAGCTCATCGCCTGAACGCTTAACGCTTATCACTTCCAATAAGGTTACATCGCATTGTTCATCCGTGCAATTCTTTTTCTACATAAACTTGTACGACAGAAATGCAAAGGGCGGGAAAAAAGTCTCATACATTTCACTCCACAGGTAAAAATATGTTCCAAAATCTGACTTTTAAATCGTCGTAGTGCAAAAACTGTTCATAATTTGAGTTTTTGCCAATGACGCTGAATCCTGCACCCAGTTATCAGTACCAAGTTAATTTTTTATAAAATGTTCAAAATTCACATTTATTTACAAAGATTTATTAAGGGATGAGAGTTGATATTGGAAGGAGGTTATTTTCGACCAAATCGCAATAAAAAATATAATATTTATAGGTACTGCTGAATGATAAAGCGTTTTTTATTTTTCCAAGTACCCTTCGATGCTGCCAATTTTCCTAAAGTATGTTTATGCTTTTATATTTGTGTTCTTCATGTTTTCTCAAAGGTATATTCCCTGCCAAAATATTCAGAGCGCACTGGCATATACATTTTACGAGTTTTGCATTAGCTGTGCTTAGAATCGCTTCTTACTGATTACGATCGAGGCGACAGAGTGCATGCAATGCTGCTGTTTTTTCACCAATGTGTCCACGTGCACTCGACGACATTAAAGACGTACAACTGGTATCTCATCAACTCTAGCACCTCCTTTTATATTTTTGACAGGTATCTACACATATGAAAACCCATCAGTTGGAAAAATATTTTTTCTAAAACCACGATTATCGGGTGTAAACTGTTTTAAATCGATAAGAAGGTAACCGTGAGGCTTAGATGTCGCGTCCTGATAAGCTTCCTGTAAAAAACGAGGATTTTCTGGATATATTTGTCGAGCAAGATATTGAAATTGAGCTCGGTCTCGAGGATTTTTAAAAGCAACGATATAATTCGTATTGAGTGATATATCCTTTTGTCCATGTCCTTGATGAAATAAATTTTGCGAGATAAAGATAACACTAAGATTTTTGTGGTGACTACCTTTAGTGAAAAGATCTACAATTGTATTGTTTGAAGATGCACGCATAAGATCATCGATAATTATGAGCCTTGCACGGTCATTATCGCTGGAATAATCAGTCGGCCACGGTAAGCCTTCTCTAAATCCTATGGTCTTGCCGTATTCAGAATAACCCGACAGACATTCTGAATAGTAAGAAAGAATACGTTCACAGTGTGTATCACACATGACATCGATGTAGCGTGATAATTTTTTGACAAAAAAAGTTTTCCCGCATCGGCTTGGAGCGCAAACCATAGCTGTGAAAAGATGTTGCCAGCGAGGTTCCATTTTCTATACTGACATATAATTCACTATAGTTCATCATTTATAGTAAAATCACATAGTTAAGGCCATGTGACGAGTGGGTCACGTGACCGGCTTCCTACCTTACCCACACTTTTTTTATTTGTAAACTTATTTTGGCAAAGTCTATATTGGAGAAACCGGGAGGGCGGTGAGCCAACGTGTAAAGGAACATGAGAGTAAAGTCAGGCTAAAGTATTTGACGCAATCAGCACTAGCTGAGCATCATATTGAAACAGGACATAGCATTTTATTTGACAAAACAACCATCATCGCACAAATGTACAATATTTTTACAAGAAATATAGAGAAGCAATCGAAATCTTAAAACACACTAATAACATTAACAGGGACAGTGGATACAATACCAATCCGATTTGGGTTTCCGTCCTCCCGGGGTTTTTAAAAAAGACTTGATGGGCCAATCAAGTTCGAGCAGTCCCCACCATGGGGCGCTTTGGCCAATCACAGACATCGTAGAGAATATATGTAAGAACAACATAACCTGAAACGTCAGCCCTGAAGAAGTGAACTGCAAAGTTCACGAAACGTCGGCAAGATTTGTAGTTTTGCACAGGATTGAAACCCGAAAAAGCTTTAAATTTTAAATTTAAATTCATCAAAGCTTATTAAAGAACAGCGCGTCCTGAAAAAATGCCGAACCTGACACAGAAAGAGCAGCATAACTTTTTTATTTTTAAATTTAAAAAAAAACACAAGAAAGTATTTTCGAGCTTATACTTAACTGTATCGAACCATGAAAAGAATATCCTGAAACGAACAATCATCTCTGAGAAAAACCCGCCTTATGAAAATATATGACAGGGAAAAAATGATAGGCCTATCATTTTTTTCCTGTAATTTTTTCCCTGTAGTTTTTTTGTGACCACAGGAAAACGACAGGCAAAACGACAGCCGAAAATGACTGGCCCTAATTGGCCATAATTTATCATAATATCGTCTGAACATTATAAAGTATCGACTACTTGCAGATTTATTAGTGAACTATTTGATCTTTCCTGTAAAGCTTAAAACATCATTAGCAAAAGAAGAGTATTATGGGAATTTTCATGATGAAACACTTTTTGTAACCTGTGTCCAATTCCAAATTCTCTTCCAACACATGAATTGTGGAATGAGTTCGATTTGCCATTTTAAAGCTTTCTTATCCTTACAAAGCGCTAAATTTGAGTACCACGGGCAACATTACTACTTTCCAACCGAGCAATTCACGCCTACCCCGAAAGGGAAACGGCTTAATGATATAATAATAATAATAACAAACAGGCGATTACTAGGTTTTTTCACATTATTATTTATAATATTTTATTCTTAAAAAGTAAGTAAATATTTATCTAAGATAGCATATAGATATTCATCTTGAAATATAAAAGCTTCGAAAATTGTTAATTGTTTTTCATCCTAATGATTTTTTCCATTTTGTGAAGTTTCTAAAGGAAGCCAAATCCTCAGTGGGCACACAAGTCTGTACAAGTCCTAAAGTTGTCCTATATACGTCTTTTTTCGGACATCTTGCAGACGTACTGAGGATCTTTCGAAGAAATGAAAAGATCCAAAGGATGTCTAAAAGACGTCAAAGTCATCACATGACAAAGAGGTACATCCTGAGGACGTCTTTAGAATGTCGCGGTGACTGCTGGGTCGCTTAAGCCAACTCAATTGAGTTGGCGAAGACTGGGCGTATAGATAAAAGTACAGATAAAAGTTTGTCATAAGGACAACCGCGGGATTAAACCAGGAGCGGGTGCTAATCTGAAAAACTGAAAGGATCTCTTTTTTACCAATTCATTGTATACGTTACAACGGAAGAATAATTGTATTATAATTGAAATTTGGTTTGATAAACCACATACGAATCAAGACAATGATGAACCTACCCTAGGACTTTGAAGCTTCAAAGTCAAATATTTATTTTATAGGTATGAATTTGAGAAATATCAATTCACAGTTGTTTCTTATATTTATAATTATCTTTACGTAGGACCAGATAAACCCTCCCCAGTGCTTATAATTTGATTTAAATAATTTTTCACTGATGTCTCATTTCAAAGACATTATACGATATGTTCGAAACAAATGTCAGCAAGATAGGAATGTGACTAAGTTTGAACGCTATGTGGCGTGTCATCGCGTCAATTTTGTGATTGTTGGCTGTTGCCTGTTTTACTATGCCAAGTATGCACTATTGGCATGAAAACGTCCACCGCGGGTAAAGTGGCGCTGCGGCAACAAAACAAACATGGCTGCTCGCGGGGGACAGAACTGTCCATGAACGTGGAATCAATGTTGTTAGTACAACTTTTGACGGCGATGAATCAAATCAAAAGTCGTGCAAACTTTTAGGGGCAAATTTTGATTTTAAGAATAAAGAAACTTTCCGTCCGTACTTTCCACATCCTGCGACTAATAAACCAGTTTATTGTTTTTTTGACGCGTGTCATATGTTGAAATTGATTAGAAATTATTTAGCTCTAAAAGGCCCTTTTATTTATGATAATAAGGAAGTCATAAATTTGGTACATATAAAAAACTTAAACGATAAACAATACAGCGAAGAATTACACTGTGCATGTAAAGTACGAAATCGGCATATTTTTTTTCATAATGAGAAGATGAAAGTTTTTCTTGTTGCTCAGGTTTTAAGTACAAGTACAGCTGATGCTTTAACCTACTTAGAGACTAAATTGAAAGATCCAATGTTTAAAGACTGCTGCTACTGCTAAATTTTGTAAATTAATTGACGAAATGTTTGATATTCTTAATAGCAAAAGAAAATTTTGTAAAACGCCAGGTCGAAAGGGAATGACAGAAAGACTTGCCAGAACTGATTTTTGAAAATATTAAAATAGTGGAACAAGTGGCCTTAACACACATTTTTAATCATGATAAAAATTTCCTATGAATAAAAATGGTCGATAGTAAATCAACTTAACCGATAGAATATTTAAAGTAATAAAAATCCCAAAATTGATACTTCAACAAATTTTTTTACAATTATTTAAAAATTGTATATTTGTGTAATAAAATATTATTGTCAACAATAAATGCAAATTATGAAAATTGTAGAAAAAAAAGAACGAACAATAGTTATTAATAGACAAATAAATATATATTATTAAATAAATACATACTTATATGTAATATTATAGGATCGAGGCAGTATTTAATACCATAATTCAGGTCCCTACGATTCGGTGCGTTGACATCAGTTGAGATTCTGAGGTTAGAAAATGTTAGAAAACGTGTTTTGTTTACCTTTTTAAATTCAAATCCTGCACTACTCGACACATACGCCACTACATTCAGTGGTCAGTTTGCGAAACTTTCTGGCTTACATTAGGGAACTTCCCCCTTGTTTACAGTTTTATTTCACAGTCTGCATTTAATGATATTATCCACCCCCAACCACCTACACCCACCCAACCTTTTTTCGCCCCTGAATGCATGAGTATTCGTCACAGTGAGTGTTTCATTACCTGCAGACTTGAGTCATAACGGGTGGTAGTTTTTCCTTTTTTCGCTTGGAGCGCGCAAAGAAAAATCCGAGAAAAATAACTTCCTTACCCACTCCCTGCTTCGCTAAATAGTAGAACCAAAGATTGGTAGAACACATTACTACAACGATGCTGTCGACGAACATTTATTTATTTTAATTTTTGCATCAAAATAGAGAATTTTTTGGAAAAAATCGAGCTGTACCGAGAGTCTCTATACTATTTAGAGTCTGTACACAAAAAATCAGACAAAATGGCTTCACCATTTGGCCTCAATTTTATTTTTGCGATTTACACTCGATTTCCAAGGCCCTTAATAGCATATTTCGCTTCTTAGCTTTTTCAAGTTTTTTTTTCTTTTTAATTTTCTCAATGACCATAAAAAAATATTTTCTTTTACACTTTATTCTTTTATAGTTTTTTTTATGGTTTAATTTTTTTGTTGTTATTACTCTGCTGTAAGAATGTTACTTGATGTAAGAATTTTTTTAAATATTTTTTTGTGGTTATACTGAATGTACAAAAAAAGAACCAAAGATAATAGAAAATAAATTAAAGAGTTAGAAGTTATTTTTTTCTTTTTAAAAAGTTACAAAATGGCAAAAAAAAATTCTTGAGAATGTTGCATCGATCGAGCAAAGGAACATACTACTAAATTATCGTTTTTTATTAAATAAAATGCATTGCACATTAAGCAATTTTACAAATGCATTCAATAATGTTATTCATACAAATTTCCTAATTTATGCTTACGATAAAATTGGCAATGTTTCAATTTTTATGAATAAAGCATTTTTACAATAATTATAGTTGAAATTATAGTAATAATAATGATAAATATTGAAAACTACGCTTCTCACTTATGTATTCATGCTATAAATAATGCCTCTCACGAAGTGCGACGCACATGCGCCGCATATCGTTCCTATCACGAAGTGCGACTATAGATAGATAGATAGATAGATAGATAGATAGATAGATAGATAGATAGATAGATAGATAGATAGATAGATAGACAGAGAGACAGATAGATAGACAGACAGATAGATAGATAGATATAATTTAAAAAAAAGATTAAACAACCATTGCAGGATCTCACTGGGGGCAACTGCCATCTAGAAATGAGATCGGCTCCCAGTAGAACCGCTGTAAATCACACTGAAGGTCACGTCTCACGACCGCGAGATGGGTGACCTGATGAAATTACGATGATAGGCCGGCGAAACGCTCGTGTGTCTTGAGGACATGAAGCAACCCAATCATGATAGCCTGCTGCATCTATCTCGCAAGTGCCTTGGCATATTTTTGGCACGCGGGAATGGCTTTGAGGCAGGGCAGGGTTGCGGCCAATACCGTCAGAGCGACAATGATGGTAGTACAGGCCTCTTAGGGCCGCATTATGTCTGTAGATATACGTTGTTCCATCACGGATGGGACACCCAGATTCTATTTGTTCTAGGTACTCTGCGTGTGCATGACACGCTCTGCACCTATCGCTGGAAATTTCTTGACATAAAATGCGGTTGCGGTATACCGACGTGGAAATGACACCGTGCTGGCATGCGAAAATGAAACCTTCCGTACATAAATCATGCCCTGGTGATCTGAGGAAAGCAAAATTTTGCTCCTTCGACAAGGACTATTTTTCTACATTCCTGTGAAAATTTCCGTGCACTTTCTTGTCGAGTAGCTCTTGATGAAATTTTTGAACTTCTGCTTTCTCACTTCGGCTTTCAGAAGTGAAGCATCTACATGGAGTGATGCACTTTCCTTACTTCTGGTGTTAAAATTCAGGCCAAGGGTCTCGGCCGCTTGCTCCGCGGCTTTGTAAAGGAACGCTCCTTTGCCAATCATCTTGTGATTCCTGACCATTTTCAGGAGAGAATCTTTTCCATTTGCAACGATGTAAGCTATACCTAGAACAATTCGGTTATGAAGACATTGGAGATTTAGAAGTCCGCGTCCGCCTTGACAGCGTGAAATGTATAATCGCGGAACTGACGAATTGATATGCAAGCTTTTATGCATTATTTAATTCCATTCAAAGTCCTAAAATCAATTCACAAATATAAATTGGTATAATCTACTTATCTAGCAAAGTAGAAGTTTCAATTAATTTAAATATATAATAGTTTAGTGAATGTAATATGAAAATATATTGAATATAAGGATATACATTAGGGTGATTTAAAAAATGATTTCCGAATCTGAACGTCTACACTAGCCTAATTTGTAGCTTTGTAGTCAACACATTTTTGAAGAAAAAAAATTGCAACTCAAATATGATTCAGAGGTCCCCTTTTTGAGTTTTGGTTTTTTATTGATTTTTTGTTGTCCTTATTTTCTCAATAAAGAAATACTGAAACAACTAAACTAGACAAAATTTTTATCAGACAGTACACAATACACATGTTAAGTTCGTGGGGCATGATTTCCAGCTTTTAACAATCATGACAGTTGATGACCCTGCTAAAAATTTCGGACAAATCCCGGATCCTGAAATTTGTCCGAAAAGTGATCCGGTTTTTTTTCCTCCGGATTCTATCGGGTCGTGTCCGAAATTTGTCCGGCCGAAGGAGCACGGAAATAAATCCGAATATCATCCGGTAGAATCCGAAAGTTTTACGGTCTGACAGATTCGATCAGTTCGGCTAGATCCGGTTGTGTCCGTATTTTGCACGGTCTGACGGATGCTATCAATCCGGATTGTGTCCCTATGTTGTACGGTCGACGGATGCGATCATCCCGGCTTCGCTCCAGTTGAATCCATTCCCTCCTAGAAATTCCGGACAAATTTCAGATTCCGAAATTTTTCCGGCATTGACCGGGACGTCATCCGGTTGTATTTGCCGATTGTCCGGATGAAGTAGCACGAAAAAATATGCCGGCTGCACGGGCACATTCTCATTGCGCGCGGCTCATTTCGCTTGCAAGTTTGAGCGCGCCTAGGGCGCGCGACTGTTGGTTCTCGCTCTTCGCGCTCGAGAATATATTTATCTCACGCTTTGCGCTCGCTAATGTATTTATCTCGCGGTACGCGCTCGGTCTTTGGATTTTCCACACATTTCTGGACAGACTCTTTAAAATTAAAGGTCAAAGCGTGAGCAACTGTATATCGAAGCAGGTCAAATCCCTATACATACTGTACATCTTTTGTATGATAGCGAAACTCGTCATTTTCAGACAATTTCGAATATGACTGGTGCGGCTTCAACTCGAAATTTTTGTACACCTTGTAATAAGGGTTATAAAAACATCAGTGACCATAGGTGCTCACAAAAAATGTGGGGCATGTTTATCGCAGCCGGAATGTCAACAAAAAATCCGATGAAGCATACACCACAGGACGCAAGTGTGAACAATGCTCGCGTCTCTTTTTTAGTGACGATTGTTTTAATCGTCATATAAAAAATAATTCGTATTGATCCGTAAAAAGCGTTTGTAATGTATTACGAATATGTGATGTGTGCTCACGTTTGGCCAACCATTCAGTAGATCAAAATCACAAATGTGGTTTTTATTACTGTAGGACATGTGCATGCGATCGTGAATTTAAAAACGATTTCTACGTGAAACCTATATGTGTAGATTCGGGCGCTAATGAGGCGAAAAATGACCCCGTTTCATTTATATTTTGTAATTTTGAAACACGACAAAATAAAACGCTCGACGGAGACAATTCTATTAATGAACATGAGTTCATCTTTGCATAGCTCAAAAAACTGATCCTGATCTAATTTTATCGGGTAGCAAAATTATTTCAATGACAGTAAAGCTCACTACTATTATTGATAGCCAAAATTATTTTCAATTACCGCTTAGCGCACTGCAGGCCTCATTCGGATTAGACGGAATAGGTGAAGAGAAAGGAACGTTTCCACATCTCTTTAATATCCCGGAAAATGAAAATTATTGTGGACCTCTTCCAGCAATTCAATTTTATTCTCCGGGTACCATGTCGAAAAGAGCTCGGATAGAATTTTTAAATTGGTATGAGGAGAAAAGTCGTGATCCGGAATATCAATTTAATGTTTGGGAAGAGCTTGTTTCATATTGTGAGAACAATGTAGAAATTTCACGTTGTGCGTGTATTGCATTTCGTAAAATATTTCTCGAATGTGGAAATGTTTGTCCTTTCAGCGAAGCTCCTACTATTGCATCGGCCTGCAATCGTTTCTTTCGAAAGCACTTTTTACGCTCTTTCTTATAACATCACATAGCGTTGAGTGGTCACCAGTAGATAACAAACACGTCTCTCATAGGGATGCCGTGTATTGGCCGAGAAGCATATAATTCTAGTGTTTTGAATCACAACAAAACACGTATTATGTGCTGGAGAGCCGATACACGGCATCCCGGTAAGGATGTTACTGGATGAGATCCGCTATGAAGGTAGACGGCCTTGCCGCACTCCCTGGTGACCATCATGAGTTGAAAGGAGACGGAGAATGGGAAGAGAGAGTAAGGTAGATAAAGGGGGGTACGCAACAGCTTCTCTCATAGGGATGCCGTGTATCGGCTCTCCAGCACATAATACGTGTTTTGTTGTAATTCAAAATACTAGCAATACGAACGAATACGAGCACAGGCGCTATTACCGAGTACCAGATTACTGGGTAAGATTTGAAAGATGCCTAGCTAACCTGTTACTATCATGGAAAGTTCCTAAATGATCACATGTTATGAGAGGAATTATTAATTCTACGTCATTTTCCTAGCTGATAATGGGATAATCGCCGTGGTTTACTAGCGAGGCTTGTTTGCATCTGTTACCTGCCAGATTAGTAACATGGCGGTAACAGCCGGCATTCATCTTAAACTTCGTGCGCATGTGCAAGGAATAAGCATTCCTTGGCTCCGTGATTCCCCGCACAATTTAAAAGTGCGAAATTAAGTAATTTTGACGTTACTTTTGCAATAAATAAAAAAAAACATGTTTCATCTTTGCTTGTAGTAAATAAGTTTCTTAAATTATAATTACTGATAGAGTAATCTAAATTAGACAGAAACATGGTTTAATTTAAACATCGGTACTGAATATCTACAAGCGTAAATATTTTAATAAGTTACCATTAATATTTATTATTTACCAATTTTAAGGCTAAAATTTAAATAAGAGAGGGTCGGGTAATACCGGACACTTAAGCTTTTTTGGTAATAATTTAGCTGATAGTGATCAAAATATTAATATAGAAGGTTAGTTATGATGTCAGGGCTTCTAGCAACAATTTGCAATTACATGTATAAGAAACAAACTTGCTGGAAAAGAAAAAAAGGCAATTGGAATATTTCTACAGAGATAGTTCAAGCTATCACTGAATTGATTAAACTATTATGATAATAATTCAATTAATCGTATGACCTGAAGCACGTTTAACAAAAAAACGCAAAATGATATAAAAGAGTGATGTGCTGAGGCTAGTAATAGTTATACTTTGAATAGAAGTTATAATCTTTAACACTTGTTGAAAGTTAAAAAGATTGTGATGAGTGAATCCATTGTAAGAATTCCATCTACGGGTGATTAATCCGCAAGAGAAGAAAAATCACAATGGATTGAGATTTGTTTTTGCTAAAGTTTAAAGATTTTGAAATGAAGGGAAATATGCGGCTAGTGAGTGAAAATCCAGTATCTAATTAAATTATTGGCAAGTTTTATGGTCAGATACAGGCTCATAAATTTTTCAAAATTATAAAGGTAGACATTTTTAAATTATTCGGATGGTGCAAATGTCGAAAGGGTTGGAATTTTTGAGTTAAATAACTTTCCAACCCCTTGATTCTCTTTTAGATGGGATTTCCACACGGTTGTAGTTTATTTACGAAAATTTGGAATTTAAATGGTGAAATTCGAATGAAATAGGAAAAGAGAGAGACCAGAGTGCTGGAAAGTCAGGCTGGTAAGACCTGACCTATTATTTATTGTGGGTTGTGTGTCACTTGTCAGTTCTAAGGGAACTGTGTTAGCGTGTAGTGTTTTAAATAAATAAAGGTAATTAATATTTGACAGGTTTATTAAGAAGAAACACAGATGAATAAAATACAGTTACTATAAAATAACTTACGTTTACCTTTCTAGCCAGAAAGGGTGAGAATGGGTTTGCTTGTCGATTTGAATCTCCGTGTTTATCGTAGAGCAGCGACGGAACTCTACCGGATGTTTGTTTGATGATTACGTTGAATGTAATATCAAGAACGAGCCTCTTTCGCGAACGTTAACACTGCGGACTTTATCCGGAAAGAACTCTACGACGACCGAAAGTTCTCAATCCAAGGGACTTATGTTCAAATTTATATTCCACGTTACTATTTCGCGGTGAGATAAAAGCTCGATACTTAATCAAAGCGGTTCTCCGTTTAGGGATATTAAAGTGACAGATTTGACATGTAATGTAATACATTAAACAATTATTGTGAAAATGGCCCTATGGAGTTTTCTACTAGTTTTCTTATGTTTGTTTATCGCATTAATTAATCTGATATGTATCGCTCCGGGATGCAAATCAGGTTACAAAAGTGCACTCAGAGAATCCGAAGCTTTATGACAAGAAGCTTTGATTCGGAAAAATTTTCCGATAAAAGCTGGCTAGTTCGTTTGCAGTAAACAATTTCTACAGGAAGACATTCTCCACGAGAAAATTCTAAAAAGACCCGATGGCACTATTTTCGGAAAGGTAACTAATTATATATTTACTGTGAAATCGAAATCATAATTTAAAGATAAAGCAAAAGTAAATTCTTTTTCATTGAATAAACTGTATTATCAGGTATTTTCACTTTCTACTCTTTTAAAAAAAAATCAGGTTGTTTTCCCCTTAGAAAGTCTAATTCTAATTCTATGTCTAATTCTAATCTCAAATTTTCTTCTTTAACAATTCGTGCGACCAAAATCTTAAATTACTGTCACTTTTTTGTATTTTGCACCAATAGACTATTCATTAGATTGACTTGATACAAATGTTTACTCTGAAAATTACGAAAAATATGAATAAATTGTGTTTGTTGTTGTACTTGATGAGGGGAAAACAAACCGTTTTTTTTACGAGTTGGAAGTGGAAATGCCTAATAATACAGTTTATTGAATGAAAAAGACTTTACTTTTGTTTTATTTTTAATTTGTGATTTTGATTTTACAGCAAATACATATAATTACTTACCTTTCCCAAAAAATTCCAAATTAAAGCTTTTTGCCGTAAAGCTTTAATAGCCGGGTCTTTCGGAAAAACAAAAAAATTATTTTTTTTTATATTCGGGATATTCGGGTTCTCTGAGTTCACCTTTTCAACCTGATTTGCAACCCGGAGCGATACAATATCTGCATAATTAATGCGATAAACACACATAAAACACTAGTAGAAAACTTCACTGGGCCATTCTTACAATAATTGCATAAAGA
Source organism: Andricus grossulariae (assembly GCA_011634705.1). Lineage (NCBI taxonomy): Eukaryota > Metazoa > Arthropoda > Insecta > Hymenoptera > Cynipidae > Andricus > Andricus grossulariae. The sequence goes on along the minus strand of JAABKJ010075445.1, from coordinate 215,029,210 downwards.
AATCGTTTTATTGTTACATTTTTAAGAGTTTGTAACGACTCTGCATGACGAAAGCCATGGTTTGGTCAGGACCACCCTTGGAACCTATCAAAACCAGCCCAGGGTCGTCAAACAAATAACTCCGCGGAAATCCAGGCTGCAACCGCCGCTGCCCAAAAAGCGCTCGAAAACGGAATAACCAAGCTGAGCATCTTCACTGATTCTAAGTTCCTCATAGATAGTTGTACCAAGTGGATGCCCACGTGGGAGACCAACGGTTGGAAAACGGCAGAGGGTAAGCCTGTTATCAACAAAACCGAGTTCAAGGAACTGCATGAAACTTTGGCACCTCTATAGGTGACTTAGCATCATGTACCAAGCCACCAGCGGGTAGTCGGTAACGAAGCAGCTGACGAGCTAGCACGCGCTGGAATTATGCGGACGGATGAAACCTCCAGTGTGCCTGAAGCTAGCACTTTTCAAAGAAACCAAGAGGGAGCATTTACCGAAAAACCTCTCGGAGGCATCGTTGATGTTAGCCCAACTGGCACCAGCAGTGAGGACAGTGACAGCAACGACGACGAGGACCATGACGAGAAAAACCAAGGACGTCTCTCGCAGGGCTACCTTTGGAGCAGAACTACAGAAGTCCATAGCTGAGTTCGATCAGTCTGTGGCTGAGCATCAATCATACTTTTGGGGCCAAGAAGGGTTGAATCAACCCGCTAGACCTGATGCAACCCGAATCGAAATCACAGCAGTGTCTGAAGGAGAACAAGATCAGGACCTGTTGCTCCATTTGGAAAGCATGGATCCTTGTACAGGACTTGATGATCCTCTTCCTGAACGGGTAACTAAGTTTTTAGAATCATTCCGGAATCAGCTTCAGCAACGCAACAGAGCTCAGCAAAAGGATCCCATATCAGAGCCCTCAGAAGGGCTAAAGGATCGGGTACCCTCCGAACCGGAGAAGGGACACCGAAAGAGTACAGTACGCTTTAGAGATACACCAAAGATAGTGGACTCTCCCATCATTGGACAACCACCACCCAGGCGGTCCCTATTTCAGACTCCTCTAATGGCCCCGACTCCTTCAGCTCGCTCGACTCCAGCGGCGGAAGAGGAACAAATTGTCAACCCCCTGACGAGGACAAGAAAAAATCATTACATTTACAATTTTATTTACAAATACATTTACAACTACATTTACAATTACATTGAGAATTATATTGACAATTACGTTTACAATTACAATTACATTCACATTTATATTTATATTTTTATTCGCATTTGCATTCACATTGACATTTTTATGTTTAACTTGCGACGCTTTGAACTTTTTCTCGCTGACTGTCAACTCGAATTGTAGTACGCAATGGTAACAAGTGCGCATGCGTCTGGAGCTTTTGAGGTGCTCGAACAAAATATTTCGGTTGAATCAACAGACTTTTTTGCTTGATTCTATTGAAATCTCTTTGAACTCATTTCATAGATCCAACAAACTTTTTTTTCAATCAATACAATATTTTTTAACATCAACAAACGATTCAACCAAACACTTTGATTCATTCAAGGAAACGAATATGGTCAACTGAACGAAAATTCAGTTCATGCAACTAAAACTTTTTCTCTTATCAACCATATGTAGTGAACAACACGATGTTGCTTAATAGAAAAAATAACTGATCTTATTGCCGCACGAATTCAGCGATTTCACCCTGACGGATATAATCCAAACGTGACCTGAGCGATAATGTTTTTTCAAGTATGCCTTATTCTATGCCCGTTTATATTATATTCTCCATGCTGGAATAAGTAAAGCAAAGATGCATGCTTATATTCTTGACTGTATTCATCCTTGATTTTTATAACGATGTCTTCAATGGTTGTTCCATGCTTTCCCAGAAGATCTATTTGCTCTTGTTCTAACATGTCTAATCGATCGCTTGCCTGTCAGCATGCTCTAATGTGTGCTTCTTTTTATACTAGATTTTTCGATGTTAACACATGTTTAGCAGCAACTTGATCGCGCGCAACAACAAGTGACAAAAGACGATTTGTACCGAGTTTCCGAGAAAAATTACGAGGTAGCGAGACCCATTCGTCTTTATTCGTGTCAAATATGATAGATACATTTTTCAAAAAATAAAATAAACGGCATAGATCTGCAATTGAATCTTCTGACTGCCAATGCCATCCAAATATGATATGACCCCTTTTTAAGAAATTCACAGTCTTGAGGGCCATACAGTTGCAAAGATGGAGAAACTGCGGCAAGTATCTCCAGCGGCATTTCTCACCCAAGAAAGTTTTCTAAGCAGTTGCAAAGATGCAAAAACTGCAGCAAGTCTCTTCAGCGGCATCTCTCACCCAAGAAAATTTTCTAAGTACTAGCAAAGATGGAAACCTTGCGGCTAGTCTCTCCAGCCGCATTTCTCACCCAAGAAAATATTCTAAGCAGTTGCAAAGATGCAGAAACTGCGGGAAGTATCTCCAGCGGCATTTTTCACTAAAAAAGTTTTCTAAGCTGTTGCAAAGATGAAAAAACTGCGGCAAGTCCCTTCAGCGCCATCTCTCACCCAAGAAAATTTTTTAAGTACTAGAAAAGATGGAAAACTTGCGGCCAGTCTCTCCAGCGGCATCTCTCGCCCAAGAAAATATTCTGAGCAGTTGCAAAGATGGAGAAACTGCAGCAAGTATCTCCAGCGGCATTTCTCACCCAAGAAAGTTTTCTAAGCAGTTGCAAAGATGCAAAAACTGCGGCAAGTCTCTTCAGCGGCATCTCTCACCCACGAAAATTTTCTAAGTACTAGCAAACATGGAAAACTTGCGGCTAGTCTCTCCAGCGGCATCTCTCACCCAAGAAAATATTCTAAGCAGTTGCAAAGATGCAGAAACTGCGGGAAGTATCTCCAGCGGCATTTCCCAACCAAAAAGTTTTCTAAGCTGTTGCAAAGATAAAAAAACTGCGGCAAGTCCCTTCAGCGGCATCCCTCACCCAAGAAAATATTCTAAGCAGTTGCAAAGATGGAGAAACTACGGCAATTCTCTCCAGCGGCATCACTCATCCAATAAAATATTATAAGCAGTTGCAAAGACAGAAAAACTGCGGCAAGTATCTCCAGCGGCATCTCTCACCCGAAAACATATTCTAAGTAGTTGCAAAGATGGCAAAACTAAGGCAAGTCCCTCCAGCGGCATCTCTCACCCAAAAAAATATTCTAAGCAGTTGAAAAGATGGCTAACCTGCAGCAAGTCTCTCCAGCGGCATCTCTCACCCAAGAACATATTGTAAGTAGTTACAAGGATGGCAAAACTGAGGCAAGTCTCTCCAACAACTGGCTAAAATTAGCGTATATCAGAGAAACAGTATCTTTCTCTGATCTCTCTGTAGCTCAATTGGTTAGAGCGCCTGACCGGAAATCAGTTGATCTGGTTTTCCAATCCCAGTGGAGCGAGAGGAGAAAGATCTTTTTTTACTGAATAAATTTGAATTTAATAAATTTTAATACATACCTCCATCTAGTCTGCATGACGAAAACAATTTTTCTGCATTAGAGGAATTAGCTTTGGTCCATTATGTAGATTTCCATTATTCACAGTACGTGTGATTGGATTTCTCAACGGATCGATAATTATTATCTCCGATGGTAAAACAGATTCCTATTTAAAAATAGTGATTGTGTAACGACTGGCTTAAATTAGGGTATATAGGATAAACAGTATCTTTCTCTGATCTCTCTGTAGCTCAATTGGTTAGAGCACCTGACCGGAAATCAGCTGATCTGGTGTTCGAATCCCAGTAGAGCGAGAGGAGAGAGATCCTTTTTTATCTGAATAAATTTGAATTTAATAAATTTTAATTTATACCCCCATCTAGTCTGTATGACGGAAACAATTTTTCTGCATTAGAGGATTTAAATTTGGTCCACTACTTAGATTTCCATTATTCACAGTATGTGTGATTGGATTTCTCAATGGATCGATAATTACAATCTCTGATGATAATACAGATTCCTATTTAAAAATATTGATTGTGTAACAACTGGATAAAATTAGCGTATATCAGAGAAACAGTATATTTCTCTGATCTCTCTGTAGCGCAATTGGTTAGAGCACCTGACCGGAAATCAGTTGATCTGGTGTTCGAATCCCAGTTGAGCGAGAGGAGAGAGATCCTTTTTTTTCTGAAAAAAATTTGAATTTGATAAATTTTAATTTATACCTCCATCTAGTCAGTATAATGAAAACAATTTTCCTTTATTAGAGGATTTAAATTTGGTCCATGATGTAGATTTCCATTATTCACAGTATGTGTGATTGGATTCCTCAACGGATCGCTAATTACTATCTCCGATGATAATACAGATTCCTATTTAAAAATATTGATTGTGTAACAACTGGCTAAAATTAGCGTACTAAGGCATTGCTTCAATCTCGTTTCCTCGAGGAACTCACTCCAGAAACCCTAAAGTACTGGAAAACCTAGACTTCCTCGGAGAAGATGGGTTTTTTACACCTGGAGCATTGGTTCAATCTCTAGTCCTCGAGGAACTCACTCCAGGAACCCTAAGGTACTGGAAAAACCAGACTTCCTCTGAGAAGATGTGTGTTTTACACCTGGGCATCAGGTCAATCCCGCGTCAGCGAGGAACTCACTCCAGAAACCCTAAACTACAGGAAAAACCAGACTTCCCCGGAGAAGATGTGTTTTTTACACTTGGGGCATTGGTTCAATCTCGTGTCCTCGAGAAACTCACTCCAAGAACCCTAGAGTACTGGAAAAACCAAACTTCCCCCAGAAGATGTTTTTCTTACACCTGGGGCATTCGTTCCATCTCCTGTCCTCGAGGAACTCACTCCAGGTACCCTAAAGTACAGGAAAGACCAGACTTACCCGGAGAAGATGTGTGTTTTACACCTGGGGCATCAGGTCAATCCCGCGTCAGCGAGGAACTCACTCCAGAACCCCTAAACAACTGGAAAACCTAGACTTCCCCGGAGAAGATGTGTTTTTTACACCTGGAGCGTTGGTTTAATCTCGTGTCCTCGAGAAATTCACTCCACGAACCCTAAAGTACTGGAAAACCCAGACTTTCCCGGAGAAGATGTGTTTCTTACACCTGGCGCGTTGGTTCAATCTCGTGTGTTCGAGGAACTGTCTTCAGGAACCCTAAAGGACTGTAAAAACCAGACTTCCCCTAAGGAGATTTGTGCTTTACACCTGGGTCATCGGATCAATCTCGTGTCCTCGAGGAACTCACCCCAGAACCCCTAAGCAATTGGGAAACCCAAAATTCCCCGGTGAAGATGTGTTTTTTAAACCTAGGGCTTTGGTTCAATCTCGTGTCCTCGAGAAAGTCTCTCCAGGAACCCCAAACTACTGGAAAAACCAGACTTCCCCGGAGAAGATGTGCTTTTTACACCTAAGGCATTGCTTCAATCTCGTTTCCTCGAGGAACTCACTCCAGAAACCCTAAAGTACTGGAAAACCTAGACTTCCTATATTTATTTTCAACAAAATAATGACATTTTCAATCAAATGATCGAATTTTCAAAGAAAAAAGTATAAAATTCAACAAAAAAAGATAAATTTCCAACCCAAAAGTTGAATTTTCAAAAAAAGATGAATTTTCAATGTAAAATATAACAGTTGATATTTAAAGAAAAATAAAAACGATTTTTTGACAGAAACGTTCAATTTTCCAAAAAATAATTAAATTCACAACCAAATAGTTGAATTTTCAACTAAAAAATATTCATTTTTAACCAAAAAATACTAATTAAAAAAAATGTTTGAAAAAAAGTAAAAAAATATTATTAAAATTATCAAGAAATTTAAATACTTAATTATTTTTTGTGAAAAATATTTATTTTCAAAAAAATAATTACATTTTGAATCAAATAATCGAACTTTCAAACAAAACAGTATAAAATTCAACCAAAAAGAGCTAAATTTTCAACCCAAAAGTTGAATTTTCAAAAACAGATAAATTTTCAACGTAAAATATAACAGTTGATATTCAAACAAAAATAAAAACGAATTTTTGACGAAAATGTTCAATTTTCAACAAAATAATTAAATTGACGACCAAATAGTTGGATTTCAAACTAAAATATATTAATTTTCAACCGAAAAATGCTAATTAAAAAAATTGGTTCAAAAAAAGTTTGAAAATATTATTAAAATTATTAAGAAATTTGAATATTCAATAAATTTTTGTAACAAATATTCATTTTCAACAAATTAATTACATTTTCAATCAAATATCGAATTTTCAAAAAAACGATGAATTTATAATGTAAAATATAACAGTTGATATTTAAACAAAAATAAAAACGAATTTTTAACGAAAATGTTCAATTTTCAACCAAAATGTGGAATTTTCAACAAAATAATTGAATTGACAATAGTTGAATTTTCAACTGAAAAATAATAATTTTGAACTGAAAAATACTAATTAAAAAAATTGTTGAAAAAAAGTTTGAAAATATTATTAAAATTATTAAGAAATTTAAATATTTAATAATTTTTGTAACAAATATTTATTTTCAACAAAATAATTACATTTTCAATCAAATGATCGAATTTCAATTTTGGAAGGTGATAAACATACAATTTTCAATTTGTAAAAAAATGAGAGGAAATGATTTTGAAAACAGTGAAAATTTGTTATCTAGCTCTTTAGTTGCTAAATCGATACAAAAAAGGTTTCATCAAAATTATTAACAGATTTCAAAAGAATGAAGGAAGAAATTTTTTTCACTTGAGGGGCACGTTTCTCAACTTTTAACGGTGACAAAAAAAAACATTTTCAATTAAAAGAAAAAGTAAAAACACACTTTCTAATTATTTAATTGCTAAATTGATCCAAAAAAATTCTCAGAAAAAAAAAAAAATATAATTTACTTGTTGACTATTGATTTGTTAAATATATAAAAAAAGGTTAAATTAAAAAAATATCATGTTTCAATAAGATGTTTGATTACAAAATATTATTAGGATTTGAAATAATGGAGGGGGAATTTTTTTGCTCTAGAGTACGTTTTTTTTTCAAATTTTGACGGTGATAAAAAATCCAGCTTTGAATTCAACGAGAATGTTATAATATACTTTCTATGTCAAGAAAGTCGAGGGGAATTTTTTTTGCCCGAGGGGCACGTTTTTTGAAATTTTTATGGTGATAAAAAATACAATTTTTGATTTAAAAAGAATTAGATTAATGTTTCTAGCTACTGAGTTGCTAAGTCGATAAAAAAACAATTTAACTTAAAAATATTATTAAGTTTCAAGAAAATGCAGGCAAATTTTTTCTTTCGTTCGTGGGGCAAGTTTTTTAACTTTAGACGGTCAATAAATTAATTTTTAATTAATAATTATTAATTTTGATATATTATTCATTATTGGTCATTAATTTCTAAGAAGAATAATAAACAATTCTGAGAAAAAATTAATTTTTGAATTAAAACAAGAAAATAAAAACTTAATTTCTATCTATTGAGATGCTGAATCGATAAAAAATTGTGTTTTAATAATATTATTATGTTTCGTAAAAATGGAGGGGGAATTTCTTTAAAATTCAGAAAATGGCAATTTTTCATGAAATCGACCTTTTGAGCAGGGTTTTTTTACATAAAATTATTTATATCAATCTAGTGGAATATTTATAAACATGTTGCAAGGTAACATTAAAAAGCACATTGCAAGGCAACATTAGAACGCAACGTTGCAAGGCAAAATTAGAAAGCAACATTGCAAGAAAATGTTGCGAAGTAACATTGAAAAGCAACACTGCAAGGCATAATTAGAAAGCAGTGCTGCAAGTCAACATTGAAAAGCAACATTGCAAGGCAACATTACAAAGTAAAATTAAAAAGCAACATTGCAAGACAAAATTAGACAGTACCGTTGCGAAGCAACATTAAAAAGCAACATTGTAAGGAAACATTGCAAAGCAACATTGCAAAGTGACATTAAAAAACCACATTTCGAGGAAACATTAGAAAGCAATGTTGCAAGGCAACATTAAAAAGTAACATTGCAAGACAACACTCAAAAGCAAAACCAAGGCAACACTGTAATACAACATTGTCATGAAAAATTGCAAGATAACAATGGAAAGTAGTATTACGAGGCAAAATTGCAAACTTAAATTGCAAATAAACACTGATTTAGAGAAGAAATTCATATACTAAATTAACTTTCCTACAATATTGAACCGCAACGTTGCAAAATAATAGTGTGATGTTTTTTATGAGGCTATATTGCAAAGTAACATTGCAAGACAACATTGCAAGGTAAGATTCGAAAGCAAGATTACAATAAACATTAGAGAGCAACGTTGCAAGGTAACATAAGAAAGCAACATTGCAAGAAAAAACTGGGAGGCAAAATACAAGGAAACATTGCAATGCAACATTGCGAGTCAACATTGCAAGAGAACAATGCGAAGTAACATTACGAGGCAAAATTGAAAAGTAGAATTGCAAAGCAACACTGATTTAGATAAGAAATTTACATATTACAGGAACTTTTCTGCAATATTAAACGGCAAAGTTGCAAAATAATAGTTTGAAGTTGGTTTACATATTAATATTGCAGAGTAACATTGCAAGGCAACATTGCAATAAAAAAATTAAACAGCAACATTGCAAGGAAATATTAGAAAGCAACGTTGCAAAGAAAAATTAAAAAGCAACATTGTGAGACAATACTGAAAAGCAAAATGCGAAGAATTATTGCAATGCAACATTGTTAGTCCCAACCAAAAAATGTTACGTAGCCCAAAATTCTATCAAAACATAGGAAAGAGGGTGCTTTTTTACGAAAATAGGGCTAATAATGGACGATAAAATTCTTTTAAATTAAATTGATGTTGATACCATATTGAATGCGATATGAAAAATTCCTCATTCCTAAGATTTCAAATATACTGAATTTTCAACAAATGAGATTAATTTTCTAACAAAAAGACGAATTTTCAATAAAATACACGAGTTCTCTACCAAATTTCAACCAAAAAGTTTAATTTTCCAGAAAGAAGACTCATTTTCACTACCAAAAAGTTAAATTTTTATAAAAATAGTTTACGTTTTAATCAAAAAGTTAAATTTAAAGAAAAAATATGAAATTTAACAAAAAAGTTTATTTTCAAACAAATAGTTGAATTTTCTACCAAATTGATGAATCCTTAAAACCAAACCAGAATAATTTAGACCCAAACATATGCATTTTTAATCAAAAATGATGAATTTTCATTCAAGAACATTAATTTTCGATCAAAAATAACGATTTTTTGACAAAATATATGATTTTTCAACTAGAAAAGCTCAATTTTCAATCAAGAATGGAATAGGTAAATTGTCAGTTAAAAAATTAATTCTCAAAAAAAAAAAATTTTCAACAAAAGAGTTCAACCAAAAAAATGATTTTTTGTTCAGAAGATTAATTTTCTAATAATGGAATAATTAAATTTTCAAGAAAGGAGGCGAATCTTAAAAGAATTTGAATTTTTTACAAAAAACTTCAACTTTGTACCAAGAAATGGAATTTTTAACTAAAAAAGATGAGTTTTTAACCAAATAGTTAAATTTTCTACAAAATACATTAATTTTCATCGAAATTGTGGAATTTTGAAGCCAAAAGTACGAATTAACTACAAAACGGTTGAATTCTCAACCCGAAAATATAATTTAAAAAAAAAATAATAATAATTTTCTACCAAAACGTAAATTTTCATAAGAATAGTTTAATTTTTAAATGAATACTTCCAATATTTTTTGAAAATTTGTTCTTTTTTGGTTAAAAATTAATTTCATTAACTGAAAATTTAAACATTTCATTAATATTTTTTTAAACCGAAAATTAAACTATTTTATTTGAGGTGAAAATTGATTTTAACAAAAAAATATGAATTTTTAACCCAAAACTTACATTTTTACCTAAAAAATAAACAAATTTATAATTAAAAAAGTAATATTACAATTTTCACTTATTAAAAATTTAATTTTCAAGAAAATAGTTAAATTTTTCATAAAAAAGTTGAATTTTCCACCCGACCTTATGAATTTTCAACAAAAAAGTTAATTTTCTACCAAGTAGTTAATTTTTTAAATAAATAGTTTAATTTTCAACCAAATAGTTGAATTTATTGCTAAAATAGTTAAATTTTTAACTAAGAAAGACAAGTTTTTAACTAAAAAAGAGAAGTTTTCAACCAGAAGTGGAATAGTTAAATTTTTACTTTAAAAAATTAATTTTTAACAATAAAATGAATCATTTACCAAGTAGTTAATTTTTCAAATGACTAGTTTAATTTGTAACAAAATAGTTGAATTTTCTACCATATTAGTTGAATCTTTACTAAGAAAAAAAATTATTTTCAACAACAAAAAAACGAATTTTCTATCAGTTAAATGGAAACAAAAAAGACGAATTTTTTATCAGTTAAATTGAACGAAAAAAGATGCATTTTGAAGAAAATAATTGAATTTTTAACGAAGAAAAATAATTTTCAACAAAAAAAAGAGCTTTCTACCAGTTAAATTGAACCAAAAAAGACGAATTTTCAACAAAATATTTGAATTCACAGCCAAAAAGATGAATTTTCAAAAAAAAGATTAATTTTCTACCCAATAGGACGAATTTTCAACAAAATCGATGAATTTTCCACAAAGAAGTTGAATTTTCCACCCGACATTATGAATTTTCAACAAAAATGTTGATTTTCTACCATGTAGTTAATTTTTCAAATAAATAGTTTAATTTTTAACAAAATAGTTGAATTTTCTACCGAAATATTTAGATTTCCACTAAGAAAGGTAGGTTTTCAACTAAAAAAGATAACTTTTTAACTAAAAATGGAACAGTTACATTTTCAGTTTAAAAAATTAATTTCATTCGAAAATACAAATTGTCTACCAATTAATTAATCAATTATTGTTATTTTAAATTTAAACAATAATTTTAAAAACTCTAAACATTAAAACAATGGTTTCAATAAAAAATTGTGATTATTATATTTTTAGTAAATAAACAATATTTATAGAAAATTTGTTTTATTCAAATTCGGGAATTTTATTATTTGGAAATTTTTCAATTCGGGAATTTTGTTTTTCGGGATTTGTCAGTCGTCCCAACTTTACCAAGAAGTTTAAAAATTGACTAATTTTGTTTTCAGTATTATTAATTTCTTTAATTATTCGATAGTGACGATAATGGTATTCATTGATTTTACAATAAAGAGCAGTATTTTTATTTAAAAAATTTTTTGTTATGTTTAAAGTTTCTAAAATTATTGTTTAAATTTAAAATAACTATAATTGAAAAAAATGTCATCGAGAAATATATTTTTTTCAGTTATAGAAATTTTTTCAGTTATAGAAATTTTATTATTTGAAAATTTTATAACTCAATAATTTTAGAAACTTTAAATATTAAAAAAATGTGTATTTTATTTTTGTATTTTTAGTAAATAAACAATATTTATAGAATTTTTTTTTTAATTCGGGAATTTTATGATCCGGAAATTTTTTGTCGGGAATTTTCAAATTTGGTAATATTATATATAATATTAACTACCGGAAATTTCATTATTCGGAAATTTTCCAATTCGGTAATATTATAAACTGTTTGGGAATTTTATTATTCGGGGAAATTTTATTATTTGGGAATTTTATAGTTCAGGAATTTTATTATTCGGAAATTTTCCAATTTGGGAATTTTACATTGTCGAAAATTTTGTTTTTCGAGAATTGTCAGTCGTCCCAACTTTATCAAGAAATTTAAAAATTGACTAATTTTGTTTTCAGTATTATTAATTTCTTTAATTATTCGATAGTGACGATAATGGTATTTATTGATTTTACAAAAAAGACTACTATTTTTATTAACAATTTTTTTATGTTTGAAGTTTCGAAAATTATTGTTTAAATTTAAAAAAACTATAATTGAAAAAAAAATTTCATCCAGAAATATATTTTTTTCAGTTATTGTTATTTTAAATTCAAACAATAATCTTCATTATGCCTGTGCGTATATTCTCTTCGAGCCACTACGCGAGAACCATCAATAATGTGCTCGATGGATTCGTTGGTATCTTTACATAATTGGCACCGGTCAACAGTGTCTTGATGTAGCACGTGTTTGCGATGATTTCTGGTGCTGTCAACCCTGTCCTGGATGTCTTTCTGTCTCGAATGCGTTTCTAATTTTCCAATGGTTTTTTTCCTGATGTTGGAGGCCTTCTCTGAGGAAGAATTCGACAGCGTGTAGTCAAGATCAGCTTTACAAACAGTGCTGTATAGCATAACCTTACGCTTGCTGTTGAAATGGTCTTGCAACTATATAACTTGTGAGTTGCACAGTTTCCTGACATCTGCGATGCCCCTAAGCTCTCTATGCCGTGGTAGAACTACACCTTCAATCACTGAATTACTTTGGTAAATTCAATGTTTCTTCATTTCTACTCGAATAGTTCTGTTTAATCGTTGGATGTCGGTGTTCGACCATTTGATGAGCCCAAAAGGAGCACGTCATTCTCGAAACCGTTCTCTAGCTCTGCGGTCCCTAGTTCTCCTTTGGTTAAGTGCACTTTTCTGCATTTATCTAGTCCGAATTCCATGTGGATATCATTGGGAAGCTGTCTTGTGACATCAATCACTTGCTGCAGTTTGTGGTACGAAATAGAGTATAGCTCCAGTTCATCCATGTATAGAAGGTGGGTTACTTGATGACCATCAAATAGTCATGTAGTATGAAAGGAAACGCTTGCTTGTAGTTAATATATGCCATGTGCAAGATTCCTTGATTTTTACGAGCTTGCGTCATGACAACAGCGTCTATGGTGACCAGAGCTTTACTGCCTCGTGAGTTTTTTCAATATCCTTTTTGTTCTTCTGTAAGGATGTAATTCTCGTCGCAGTGAGAATATACCTTATCTGCTATGATAGCTGTAAGGAATTGATATATTGTTGGAAGATAGGCTATCGGGCGAAAATCAGATGGAATTTAAGCTTATGCTTCTTCAGGTAACATATACGTTGTACCCTGGAACATTAGGCCTGGCATAAGATCTGGTTGTCCGATGATCTTCTGAAAACACCGAGAAAAAAAAGAATTGTCAATGGAATGTTTAATAGTTCAATTGTACACTAAAAACGATCAATTTTTAACCAACAAAGTTTACAAAATTTATTTCCAACAACAAATTTTTTGTCAAGAAAATAGTTAGATTTTTAATTACAGAGATTAAACTAAATGTATTTATAATAAAGTAATTTAACTTTTAGTCAAATAGTTAAATTTTCACGCAAGAATATTAATTTTATACCAAAAAAGATGAATTTACAACAAAATATATACATTTTTGACCAAATTGTTGAATTTTCAACTAAAAACGATCAATTTCCAATCAGTAGTGGAATAGTTACATTTTCAGGGAAAAAAATTATTTTCGACAAAAAAAATTAATTTTCAACAAAATAGTTAAATTTTTAACCAAATAAATAGATCTTTAAGTAATAAAATAGATTATTAATGACAAGGTAGTTCAACTTTCTACCAAGCAGTTAAATTTCCATTCACGAAGAATAATTTTCTACCAAAACATACGAATTTACAGCAAAGTATATAAAGTGTATAGCCGGGTAAACATGCAAAAAATTCACCCAATGGGAATCAAATGTTGAGTCAGCCATTTGAAAGAATACAATCAAAAAAAAAAATTTTCTCAAAATTTCAAACCCTTGCCGCCATATTGAATGAGTTAGGGGGGTGACGTCCATTTTCGTTCTTATTTTTTTCTCTGTTTCTATCTTAGAACAAATCTGAAAAAATTCACAGGACTTCTTTCAATCATTCTCAACGTCCATGATTTTTTCAAAAAAATTTGAAATTTTGTTTAAGTTTGAATTCTCCGCCAAAAATTATTCGAAAAAATCATGTACGTTTAACTTTGAACCAAGTAGTTGAATTTCCAACCACAAAATATGAATTGTCAATGAAAATTTAATACCATAGTTTTCAACAAAAAACAATTAATTATCAATGAAAAATGGAATAGGTATATTTTCGTTTAAAAAAATTAACACAAGGAAGGATATTCTGCTAAGGTTATAGGATTTTCAGTTAAAATAGGGACAGCATAGATTTTCTGTAATGATTACCGAATTTTCTGCAGAGTTTACAAAAAACAACAATAACATTCAAAATTTCAATAGTAAATTTTCTGAGGAATAATTTTCTGCAGAAAAAATTTTTTCCCAAAAATGTCAAAAGCACTATCGGCTTCCATAAAAACAATAACATTCAAAATTGTGATTGTAAATTTTCGGAGGAAAAATCTTCTGAAGAAAATTTTTTTTCCCAAAAATGTCAAAAGCACTATCGGCTTCAATAAAAACAATAAGATTCAAAATTTCGATATTAAATTTTCTGAGGAAAAATTTTCTGAAGAGAGAATTTTTTCCCAAAAATGTAAAAAGCACTATCGGTTTCAATAACTACAATAAGATTAAAAAATTCTATGGTAAATTTTCTGAGGAAAAATTTTCTGAAGAATAAATTTTTTCCCAAAAATGTCAAAGGCACTATCGGCTTCCATAAAAACAATAACATTCAAAATTTCGATAGCAAATTTTCTGAGAAAAAATTTTCTGAAGAAAAAATTTTTTCCCGAAAATGTCAAAGGCACTATCGGCATCAATAAAAACTATACTATTCAAAATTTCTAAGGTAAATTTTCTGAGGATAAATTTTCTGAAGACAAAATTTTTTCCCAAAAATGTCAAAAGCACTATCGGCTTTAATAACAACAATACCATTCAAAATTTCGATAGAAAATTTTCTGAGAAAAAATATCGGAACAAAATTTTTCCCCCCAAAAAGATAATAAGATCTATCGTCTTCAATAACAACAATAACATTCAAAATTTCGACAGTAAATGTTCTGAGGAAAAATTTTATGAACAAAATTTTTTTTCCCAAAAATTTAAAGAGCGCTATAGCCTTCAGTAGCAACAATGACATTCAAAATTTCGATAGTAAATTTTCTTTGGAAAAATTTTCTGAAGAAAAAATGTTTTCCCAAAAATGTCAAAAGCACTGTCGGCTTCACTAACAACAATAACATTAAAAAAATCGATAGTAAATTTTCTGAGGAAAAATTTTCTGGAGAAATTTTTTTTTCCAAAAATGTCAAAAGCACTATCGGCTTCAATAACAAAAATAAAATTAAAAAACTCGACAGTAAATTTTCTGAGGAAAAATTTTCAGAAGCAGTTGAATTTTCTACCAAATTGTTGAATTTTTAAGCAAAAAATACGAATTTCTTACAAAACAGTTGAATTTTCAACAAATTACATAAATTTTCAAACAAATAGTTGAATTTTTAAACTAAAAAAGATCCATTTCTAACCAAAAGTGGAATAGTTAAATTTCGATTCATAAAAAATAATTGTCAATAAAAAAAAAACGAATTTTCTACCAAGCAGTTGAAATTTCAACCACATAAGGTTATCTTCCGTTAAAAAAAAAATAATTTTTATAAGAAAACAATAAATTTTGAATAAATTAGTTAAATTTCCAAACAAATAATTGTATTTTAACAACAAAAAATTGATTTTCTACCAAAAAAGAAGAATTTTTAATAAAATTCATTAATTTTCAACAAAACAGTTGAATTTTTAATCAAACAAGATACATTTTCAACCAAAAATAAAATTGTTAAATTTCCTGTTAAAAGAACATTTTTTTTTACCAAAAATGGAATAGCTTAAGTTTCAGTTTAATAAATTAATTTTCAACCAAAAAAAAATCGAATTTTCAATAAAATAGTCAAATTTACAACCGAAGAAATGAACTTACGAACAGAAATAATAATATTCGAAACGACTAAAAATCTCGAAAAATAAAATTCCCGACACTGTAAAATTACCTAATAATAACATTGCCGAAATATAAAAATCCCGAATTGAGAAATTCCCCAAATTACCGAATTTGAAAATTCCCGACAGAAAATTGGCGAATTATAAAATATTCGAACTAGAAAATTCCCGAATTTCAACAATTAAGAAATTTTTTTCTCATAGATATGATGTATTTATTGAAAACAAACAAAAATAAAATATTGTTATCAAAGAAATTTTTTTTAATGTTTAAAGTTTTTTAAAATTATCGTTTGAATTTAAAATAACAATAACTCAAAAAAATTTATTTCTAGATAAAAAATTTTGTTTTAAAATGTGCATAGTATTTTTTTTTAAATTACGAAAAACTTTCTGAAAAATCGAATTGTTGATTAAAAAAAAAGAAACTTCGACAATTTGTTTTTAAATTTCTTTTTGTATACAATTTGTATACAAATCATGGTTATGCCTTGACACCAGTTCTTCTGATCAGTTATTGGAAAAGCTTGCAGTTACAGTTTCGAATGAAAAGTTCAATCTTTAAAATAAATATAGCAGAAGTCAATTTGAAAATTATTTTTAAAAAGTGTCGACCACGCTATTCATCAAAAAGTCACTCTAATTTAGAAAATTAGATTTTTGTACATTACTAGTATATTATATTCTTCATTGCATATTATATACATTATTAGTTTAATACGTAGTACAATTAAATGATAAAATTAATGTTTCTTCAGAATAAAGTTCTGCCATTAAAAATATTCCATGAAAATAAGTAAAATCAACCATCGCATTCGGAAGTATTATGATTATATGAGATGAAAAACTAAAATTACACTTTGCTATATAAGTTATTTTGAATGTCCTGTCGGCAATTACCCATCTAGATATGATTTTTCTCAAAAAATGTAATTGTTGATATTTTAACCAAGTGACGATTTTCATTTTGAACCAAGAATAGTCCAATTGAATCAAAAAGATTATTTCTCAAAGAAGAATGTAATATTTGTTACTTCGATCAAAAAATATTGTTATTTTAAATTGAAAACAGTTAAATGCAATGTGCGAAACGAATTTTCAATTAAAAAGTTGGACTTTCAACCAGGAAAGATTATCCAGTTGAGAGAGAAAAAAAATTTTAACGAATTGAAAAAACATAGTCCCCCTTAACTACGAAAATAATACAATTTTTTAACCAAAAACGGACGCATATTCTACCAGAAGAAAGGAATGTTTAATTAAAACAAAAACGAATTTTCAAAAGAGTTGAATTTTTAATGAAATAAAAAATTTGCAATCTAATAATTGAATTATAAACCAAAAAGATGAGTTTTTGCCCGAGAAGATTCATTTTTCACAAACAGTTACATTTGCAACAAAAAAGATTTATTTTCTACCAAAAGGAACAAATTTTCAAGAAATTACATCAATTGTTGACCAAATTGTTGAATTTTTAACAACTTGCGGACATTTTCTTACAAATAGTTAAATTTTTAACAAAAAAATATCAATTTTTGACCCAAAATGAAAAATTTACATTTTTACTAAATATTTTGAACAATGGATGTGATGTTAGTCCAAATTTGATTTGATTA
This sequence comes from Andricus grossulariae, assembly GCA_011634705.1. NCBI lineage: Eukaryota > Metazoa > Arthropoda > Insecta > Hymenoptera > Cynipidae > Andricus > Andricus grossulariae. Next base: position 215,011,730 of record JAABKJ010075445.1, on the reverse strand, counting down.
ATTTTTAGTCTGTATTTTTTTCGTTCCTAAGAATTTTCAACTAAATAGTTGCATTTTTAAGCTAAAAAATATAAATTTTTGACTAAACATGATGTAGTATGATTTTCATTAAGGAGAATTGATTTTCAATGAAAAAAAAAACAATTTTTCCACAAAATTGTTTAATTTTATACCAAATAGTTGAATTGTATACCAAATTGTGAAATTTTTAAGTAAAAAATACGATTATTCTATAAAAACAGTTGAACTTTTAACCCGCAAATATGAATTTTCAACAAAAAAGTTATTTTACAACCAATCGGTTGAATTTTAAACAAAATTGTTCAATTTTCAGTTAAAAAAAAATCATTTTAACCAAAAAAAAAACAAAGTTTTTCAATTAAAATTAAAAATCTTCAACCAAAAAAAAAAAAAGTTTTTTGAAGAAAATAGTTCAACTTTCAACCAAGGAGTTGAAATTTTAATCTAAAAAGGTGAATTTTCATCCAAAAATGTAATAGTTGATATTTAAAAAAAAACAGATTTTAATTAAAAAATATAAAACAGTTGGATTTAACCTACGAAGACAAATTTTTAACAAAATACTTGAATCCTCATAAAAAAGACGAATTTTCAACCAAATACAACAATTTTCAACAAAATAGTTAAATTTTCTACCAAATTATTTAATTTCCCAGCCAAAAATACAAATTTTTTTCAAAGCAGTTTAATTTTTAACCTGAAAATATGAATTTTCAACAAAATAATTACATTTGCAGTTAAAAAAATAATTTTTAACCAAAAGAAAAACAAAGTTTTTAAAATAAAATAAAAAATCTTCAACCAAAAAAAAAAAAGAATTTTTAAGAAAGTGGTTCAACTTTCAACCAAGGAGTTGAATCTTCAATCCAAAAAGTGCATTTTTAATGAAGAATGTAATAACTGATATTTAAAAAAAAACAGATTTTGATTTAAAATAAAAAAACAGTTGGATTTAACCAAAAAAGACAAATTTTTAACAAAATACTTGAATCCCCATCTGAAACAGCTTATTTCTTTTCATTTAGGGGCGACTGAAAAATCCCGAAAAATGAAACTCCCGACATGGTCAAAATTCACGAATTGGAAAATTCCCGTATAATAAAATTGCAAAAATATAAAAATCCCGAATAGGAAAATTCCCGAATAATAAAATTCCCAGCAGAAAATTCCCGAATTCGAACATTAAAGAAATTGTTTCTCAATAAATATTATTTATTCATTAAAAATATTTTCATCAAAGAATTTTTTTAATGTCTAAAGTTTTTAAGAATTATTGTTAGAATTTAAAATAACAATAATTGTATACAAATTATATTTCAAAAATAAATTAAAAAACATGAGCGCCTCCAAAAAAAAAATTTGTTTACCAAATTTTAAACCGAATTTGACAAAAATTAACTTCCGGTTCACAGTAGATTGTAAAAAAATCTCAGGCTAGTTCACATTTAAAATTCTTATTTTATTTATTAAAAAAATTACCTCTGTTCTATAATTTTCAAAGTTTTTTGTAAACAGAAACATTTCACTTAGGGGTGACTGAAAAATCTCGAAAAATAAAATTCCAAAAATTATGAAATTGCAGAAATATAAAAATCCCGAATTGAAAAATTCCCGAATAATAAAATTGCCGACAGAAAATTCCCGAATTTAAACATTAAAGAAATTTTTTTTCAATAAATATTATTTATTCATTAAAAATACAATAATCAAATATTTTAGCAAAGAATTTTTTTAATGTTAAAAGTTTTAAAGAATTATCGTTAGAATTTAAAATAACAATAATTTATACAAATTATATAAAAAAAATAAATTAAAAAACATGAGCGCCTCAAAGAAAAAAAAATGTTGCTACATTTTAAACCGAATCTGACAAAAATAGACTTCCGGTTCACAGTAGCATCTAAAAAAATCTCAGGTCAGTCCACATAAAAAATTTTTATTTAATTTAATTTAAAAATTAATTATTTTCTCTAATTTTTAAAGTTTTTTGTAAAAAGAAACTTTCCAATTAGGGGCGACTGAAAAATCCCGAAAAATAAAATTCCCGACATCGTCAAAATTCACGAATTGGAAAATTCCCTAATAATAAAATTGCAAAATTTCACAAAAATTTCGAAGATTTCATTATTATTAAAAAAATTTCAGAAATATTTAAAAAGATTTTCTCAATTTTCAAAGATTTCACGAACATTTCAATAATTTCACCAAGATTTCAATTCATTCACAAAAATTTTAAAACATTTCATAAGATTACGCAAATATTTTTAAGATTTCAATAGATTTCACAAAGATTTCACAATTATTTCAAAATTTTCGGAAATATTTCAAAAGATTTTACGCATATTTTGGTGATTTCACAAAGATTTCATAATTATTTCAAATAATTCAGAAATTTTTCAAATGATTTTTTAAAATTTCAAAGATTTCTCAAATATTTCGACAAATTTTAAAAGATTTCGCAAATATTTCAAAGATTTAAAAAATTTCACAAAGATTTCAATGCTTTCACCAAGATTTTGAAAATTTAAAAATTAAAAAAAAATATTTCGACAAATTTTAAAAGATTTCACAAATATTTTAAAGATTTCAATAGATTTCAGAATTATTTTAAAAGTTTCGGAAATATTTCAAAAGATTTCACAAATATTTTGAAGATTTCAATAGATTTCATAATTGTTTTAAAAATTTCAGAAATATCTCAAGAGATTTTGTAAAATTTCAAAGATTTCTCAAATATTTCGACAAATTTGAAAAGATTTCGCAAATAGTTTGAAGATTTCAATAGATTTCACAATTATTTCAAAAGTTTTGGAAATATTTCAAAATATTTCACAAATATTTTAAAGATTTCAATAGATTTCACCAAGATTTCAATTCTTTCACAAAGATTTCAAAACAGTTCATAAGATTTCACAAATATTTTAAATATTTCAATAGATTTTACAATTATTTCAAAAGTTTCAGAAATATTTCAAAAGATTTTCTTAAATTTCAAAGATTTAAAACATTTCAATTTTTTTAGAAAATTTCGCAAATATTATAAAGATTTCAATAGATTTCACCAAGATTTCAATTCTTTTACAAAGATTTCTAAACATTTCATCAGATTTCAAAAATACTTCAAAGATTTCAGTACATTTCACAAAAATTTCAAAGATTTCATAATTATTTTAAAAATTTCAGAATTATTTAAACAAATTATTATTTTTGATAACTATATGTTTCTTTATTGATGCTACATAGTTGCGGTTTCTTTTGAAATTGTTTTCTTTTTACCCACTTTTCACGTAGAAAAATAATAAATAATACAATTTAACAACCACAGTCCTTTAAACAATGTATTATTGTTTACGACTATATTATCTTAGATAAGTGTTAAAAAGTTGCGGTTTTTTCTAAACTATTAAACTATTTTTCCAAAAGACAAAAATGAAGGAGTAGGTGGGAGGACTAGGCCTGTGATTGACTAGTAAAAGCTTTCTTTTGAATTCCAACAAGAAGTTTATTGCAAAGCGTAACAGAAAAATTTGGAATTGTACTTATTATAATATTAGCCCCCCCTCCCTCCTATCGCGGAGAAACACGTCTTTTCGATGATAATATACATGTATAAAGATTAAAAAGACCCCAACCAAACTGTAGTAATTAACTGAAATAAGTAAATAAGCCACTTGTAGTAAATATTGTTTCTGATTTTCGTCTCTAGTAAGAAGAGGATTAAAGTCAGATATCAATTTTATAAATTGATATCTTGAATATTTATTTATTTAGCCCATAACTAAAAAAGCAAAGGAAGGTTAAACATTCCAGGAAAAATTGCAAATTTCTAGCACTTATCTTAGAGAAGATAGTCCTAATGAATAATTCATTTTTTAAATAAGCATGATTGTTAACTTGCATTAAATATTACCTCACTGAGTGAAAAGTGGACAAAAAGTTCAATAGTTCAGAAAAAGCCGCACACATAGTCGACTCGGTCAGCTCCGAATCTCAAAATGTATTGTTCTTGGTTCAGAAAAAGATCTCAATAATGTCGATTCTGTATAGATATTGCAAATAGTCTCATTAGCAACATGTAAGAAATCTAAAGTCTTCAGACTGCATTTTAAGCAAATAGATAGTTCTCATAATACGTTTTGTAAAATTGTACAAGAAATGATAACACTATTTTCTACTATTGTACACTGGTGGGGCATCATGTTTACAGGACTGGCCTGGGATGAACGGACCCCGGCCGGGCAGGTCAGGGCAGGGGGAAGGTCAGTAAAATCTATAACAATTTTATGTTATATTAGCGTTTAAGCCTGAAATCGGTATTTTTAGCAAAAGGTCATCAGATTTCGAGGAAGATAGAAAATGTATGTACAATTCTAGGTTAAGCTAAATGTTAGGTCCGGAAATATCGGTATATACTTTGAAGAAGACTTGTAATTTCATAACAAATCAAGATTATCCAAACATTTTTCATTGGAAACGAATTTTAGTAAGAAATCATTGGTATTTGAATAAGATAATTTGTTTTGTACAATACCAGGTTATGTTCTGCGTATTTTCATCGGAAATAAATAAAGATTTCAATAATGATTTACAGTCTAAGAACAATTTAGGATCTCCAAGCTTAAAAATTGTTTGGTATGTTAGTGTTTTCCGTTAAAAGTATCTATTGTCAATAAAGAATCACTAGATTTATGAGAATATTCACAACATTGAAACAATAATGGGCATTTTCATATTAAATATATATCATATTAAGTTTTTTTGTAGAAAATTGGTATTTTTGAACAAAAATGCAACGGTGGATTTTTCATAGAATTTTTCTATTTCATTATCATCAAGATTGTAAACTATGTAACTTGTTTAAATTAAATATGTATCATGAAATAATGTTGATGATAATTTGAGCTGGAAAAAGACAGCTGTTCATTTAGGAAAATATGTAATGCAATTGAATTGCAATCTACGTTATTGCACTCGCGCAAATATTTTAGACCGAAGAAATATTTTTATATTAGTGAGATATTTTTTTGTTTTAAGCATTCAGAAGTTTGACGTAAAGAAATATTTTGTTCGACGTATGAAGCATTTCGAAAAATGACATATTCATTCGCTTGAAATGTATATTTTTGAATTTAATTTATTTTTTCTTGATCAAGGCAATATTCCTTATAGACCGATAGGTCGTATTCTTACATCAAAAAATTTTAACTCAATTCTATAAACATATCTTTGGCTAAAATAAATCATTCTTTTAATTAATAGGGCACCTATTACTTCGCTTTCAATAAATATTTATTTGCACATATTCAGAATCTCGTTTTTTCATGTTGACGGTATTTTGTGCATGAAGCTAAGGCGATAAAATAAAATTCCCGAATTTTAAAATTTCTGAACAATAAAATTCCCGACAGAAAATTACCGAGTTATAAAATATCCGAACTAGAAAATTTCCGTATTATAAAATTCCCGAATTTAAACAATAAAATTTTTTGTTATAAATAGTATTTATTAATTAAAACGCAATAATTAAATATTTAAAAAAATGTATTTTTAATGTTGAGATTTTCTAAAATTATTGTTTGAATTTAAAATTAAAATAAATTTAGAAACTTGAAGCATTCAAAATTTTTTTTTTATAGAAATATTTTATCATTGTATTTTTAATAAATAAAAAACATTTATAACAAAATTGTAATTGTTTAAATTCGGGAATATTATAATTCGGCAGTTTTCTGTCGGGAATTTTGTTATTCGGGAGTTTTCAAATTCGGTAATATTATAAACTGTCAGGAATTTGGGACCACTGAAAAATCCCGAAAAATAAAATTCCCGAATTTGAAAATTTCTGAACAATAAAATTCCCGACAGAAAATTACCAAGTTATAAAATATCCGTATTATAAAACACCCGAATTTAAACATTAAATTTTTTGTTATAAATAGTATTTATTAATTAAAAACACAATAATCAAATATTTTTATTAAAAAAAGTATTTTTAATGTTGTGAGTTTCTAAAATTTTTTGAATTTAAAATAACAATAAATTTAGAAACTTCAAGCATTAAAAATAATTTTTTTTTTTTGTTGATAAAAGTATTTGATCATTGTATTTTTAATAAATTTGATTCGGGAATTTTCCAATTCGGCAATGTTATTATTCGAGAATTTTATAATTCAGGAATTTTATTATTCGGAAATTTCACAGTGTCGGGAATTTTATTATTCGGGAATTTTATAATTCAGGAATTTTACAGTGTCGGAAATTTTATTTTTCGGGCTTTTTCAGTCATTCCCGACTATTTTATATTTACAGTCGAACTCGGATTTAACGTCGATTTTGGGGCTGTCCTTGGACCTGACCTACCCTAATTGAACCGGATTTAGCTCAACTCCGAACGTAAACAGTTCCTGTTTTGTCACGCCTTCGTGAACCCCGCACACCCCGCGGTATAAAATTCGTTTTCTTTGATAGAAAAAGAATTTTTTGTTTGTTAAAAATTAACTATTTTGTTGAAAATTCGTCTCGTTCAACTAAATTCAATTGTTTTCTATTTTTCATTAAAACCTTTTTTTTTGTTGAAATAGCAACTATTATACTTTTCGTTGAAAATGTATCTTTCGAGTTTTAAAATTCAACTCCTTGGTTGAATGTTTATTTATTTATTTTATTTGTTTGAAAATTCATTTTTTTTTAAATTAAAAAGTAATTTCTTAAACTGAAAATGGAGCTATTTTGTTGAAAAGTCAACTGATTCGTTGTCAATTAATTTTTTGGTTGAAAATACATACTCTCGAGTTGAAAATTCATCTGTTGTATAGAAAATTCGTCGTTTTGGCTTAAAAATTTAACAATTTTATATAAAATTCAATCATGGTACAAAATTAAAGTGTTTTGTAGAAAATTAGTTTTTTTTATTGAAAATAAATTCTGCTCAATTAAAGTTCTACTACTCTACTTTTGGTTAAAAATTGATCTTTTTTAATTTAGCAATTCAACTATTGAGATTAAAAAATTTAGGAACGAAAAAATATAAACTAAAAATCAATCAAATAAAATTTGAACCAACATCACATCCATAGTTCCAAGTCTTTAATTGAAAATGTATGTAATTTGTTGAAAATTCGCCTTTTTTTATAGAAAATTATTCTTCTTCGTTGAAAATTTAACTATTTGATTAAAAGATTATGTATTTTGTTGAAAATTAGCCTCTTTTTATAGAAAATTAATCTTCTTGGTTGAAAATTTAACTATTTGATTAAAAGATTATGTATTTTGTTGAAAACTCGTTTTTTTAATAGAAAATTCGCCTTTTTTTTAATAGAAAATTCGCCTTTTTTATAGAAAATTAATCTTCTTGGTTGAAAATTTAACTATTTGATTAAAAGATTATGTATTTTGTTGAAAACTCGTTTTTTTAATAGAAAATTCGCCTTTTTTTTAATAGAAAATTCGCCTTTTTTATAGAAAATTAATCTTCTTGGTTGAAAATTTAACTATTTGATTAAAAGATTATGTATTTTGTTGAAAACTCGAACTTTTGTTTCAAACGCAATGTGGCAATTGTATTTGGATCGAACTGGAATCATTCTGACTGTCCGTGGACAGTCTCAGACGCATTCAGCATGTACTTGCGTCATAAGACGGATTCAGACAGAATGGGCGTTTTATTTTAATAAGTGTGGAATTATTCGGACTGAGTTTGGAATTATGTGGAGTCAGTCGGAATGAGCTCGCGTTATTTGACGGATTCAGACAGAATAGATATTGTATCGTGACAAGTGCGGAATTATACGGAGTGAAGTCGGAATAGCACGGAACAAATCAGAATGAACTCGCGACATCTAACGGATTCAAACGTAATGAGAATTTTCATATGATCGATGCGGAATCATTCGAACTGAGTGCTAAATGGCACGGGATCATTTGGAATGAGCTCGCGTCATCCGATGGATTCATACGGAATGGAAATTTTTGCTACGGATCATTCGGCCTGTGAGTGAAACAAACCGAATCATTCATAATGAACTACCGTATCGCACCGTATTCAGACGGAATGACAATTTTATTCAGAATGGTGCGGAATCAATTTCATATGAAGCACGGGATCATGTAATGCCCTTCGGAATGCTATTTCGGTATCAGGCGAATTCAGCCGGAATGATAATTTCTTTCAGATTTGCGCGGACTCATTCGGAATGAACCTCAAACACGAATTCGGACTAAAAAAGAATCAATCATAATCGGACGGAATCATTCAGACTGGAGTTAGCTTTCAACCAGATGGTCGGAATCAGTCGGAAACAGATTTCGCATTCGTTCGTAATCGATCGGAATGAATCGGAGTTATTCGGATTCAAACGGAGTCACTTTCATGCCGAAACTTCCACCAGGGTGCGTAGAAACAATTTAAATCAAAAGACCAGATGGTACAATTCTGAATCGGAGTTTCCTAAAAGCAGCTTAGTTTCGGTTCAAATAATTAATTGAAGCAATGACCATATTGCAGATAGGAATCAGATGAGATCCGGGTAGAAGAATTTATTTACGCAGTTACAAAACGGATACGAATAGTATAGGAATCGGGCACACATATTTTATGATGCCGGACAGAACCCGGTCCTCATTTCCACTCACTTCTCCTACTTTCCTTTCTCAATTTCCCCTCCTCCCTTTTTCCATACTTTCCTCTCACTTCTCCTTATTTCCCCCACCTCCCAACCCTTATTTCCCCTCAATTATTTTCATTACCCTTTTTCACTTCCAATCATTTCTCCTGCTACCCCTGTCCTTATTTCCTATAATTTCATCTTTTTGACCTTCCCTTGTTTCTCACCATTACTCCTTATTTCTTCTTACTTCTTCTACTTCCTCCACTCCACCTCCCCTCATTTCAAATAATTCCCATACTTCCTTTCGCAATATTTCCCTTTACCTCCCCTAATTTACCATCACTTCTCCTACTTCCCCTTTCTTCATTTCCCTTAATTGTCCATAATCCTCTTCCCTCATTTCACGTGACTTCTCCTTCTTTCTCTTCCCACATTACCCTTTAATTTCCCTACTTCACCTTATTTTCTTTATTCCCCTATCCTTATTTCCCCTCGCCACCACACTTGCCCTTATTTTCCTTATAACCCCTATTCCCCTTCTGGGAAGAAAGTGTGACCGACGGACGGACTGACACTTAACTGCCCGGGGCTACGAAACCTTGACAAAAGAAGCTGAAAAAGATGGAAAGTTTAAACAAATAAACTTTTCTACTCTCATTTCCTTACTCACCTTCTTCTCTCACCTCCTCGTTTCCCCTAGCTCCTCAACCCTTATTTTTTCTTTATTCTTTTCACTACCCTCCCTCACTTCCAATGATTTCGCCTACTTACCTTCCCCCTATTTCCTATCATTTCTCCTACTCTTCTCTTACTTACTTTACTCCTTCTACTCCACCTTCCCTCATGCCTTCTACTTCCTCTACTTCATTTCCCAACATTTCCTATCACTTCCGCTAATTTTCCCTCACGTCTCCTACTTCCCGTTTTCTCAGTTCCCCTCAACTTCCATACATCCTCTACCCTCATTTCACCTCACTTCTCCTTCTTCCACTCCCTGCATTTCCATTTAATTTTCCTACTTCACCTCATTTACTTTATTCCCCTCTCCTTATTATTATGACAGGCGGACGGACGGACGCCCAACTGCCCGGGGCTAGGAATTTCGAAGAATTTTAAGGGATTTCAAATAATTTTGTAGGAATTTCAAAGAATTTTGTAAGATTTTGAAAGATTTCTAGAGATTTAAACTTTTTTTTAGAGAGAACTTTAATGAATAAGTAAATAAAGTTTAGAATTTAAATAAAGAAAATAAATTAAATAGAGATTTCAAAGATTTATAGGACTTTAAACTTTTTTATTCTTTTTTTAACTTGAATGAATAAGCTCATTTTCATTTATACTTCATGGGTTTTAAATGATTTTTACTTATTTTAATACTTTTGTACGATTTTCAAATGAAAGATTTCAAGAGCTTCAAAAAATTCTAAGGGATTTCAAAAAATTTTGTAGGAATCTCAAAGAATTTTGTAGGATTTTGACAGATTTCTAGGGATTTAAACTCTTTTTTTATATCTTTCATGAGTAAGTAAAAAAATTTAGAATTTAAATACAGAAAATTAATTAAATTTCCAGGGATTTCTAGAGATTCCAAATATTTCGAGGAATCTAATTTTTTTTAAGGAACTTGAATGAATGAGTTCAATTTTAATTTATATTCCAGGAATTTCAAACGATTTTTACTTATTTGAATGCATGTTTACGATTTCCAAATAAAAAATTCAGAACAATTTTAAGAGATTAAATTTTTTTTATGGATTTCAAAGAATTTTGTAGTAATTTCAAAGAATTTTGTAGGATTTGAAAGATTTCTAGAGATTCAAACTTTTCTTTTTCTTTTAAAACTTTAATAAATAAGTAAATAAAATTTAGAATTTAAACAAAGAAAATAAATCAAATTTCAAGGAATTCCTAGATATTTCAAAGTTTTGTAAGAATTTAAACGTTTTTTCTTTTAGAGCTTGAATGAATGAGTTCAATTTTAATTTATATTCCAGGAATTTCAAACGATTTTTACTTATTTGAATGCATTTTTACGATTTCCAAATAAAAAATTCAGAACAATTTCAAGAGATAACATTTTTTTAGGGATTTCAAAGAATTTTGTAGGAATTTCGAAGAATTTTAAGGGATTTCAAATAATTTTGTAGGAATTTCAAAGAATTTTGTAAGATTTTGAAAGATCTCCCGCACATTCAATCGACTAAACAATGTGTATACATACGTATTTTCAATAAAAATACATAATTCTATCAAATATGAATTGAAATGTTTTTTTTTTTCAAAATGAGGAAAAAGAAGCTTTTATTAAAATATGCTAAAAAGAAACTATATAATTCACTATAAATAAGAGAGTTGCAATATTAATGTAATAATAATGTAACTAAGAATAAAAGCGTGAACCAAAAGAAATAAATTTTCAATGAAAAAGACTAATTTTCAACAAAACAGTTGAATTTTCATGTGAAAAAGACCATTTTTCTACAAAACAGTTCAATCTTCAACGAAAAAGTTAATTCTCAAGCAAATGGTTGAATTTTCTGAAAAATAGTTTTAATTTTAAATTAATCTTCTGATTGATTTTCTACAAAGAAGGCGAATTCGCAACAAAATATATGCATTTTGAAGGAAACAGTTATCGAGTTTTCAACTACGTAAAAAAGACAAGTTTTGAACAAAAAATGGAATAGTTAAAGTTTCAGTAAAAAAAAAAAAATAGTTACAAATAAGAAAAACAAAATTTTGAACGAAAAATGTAATAGTGAATATTTCAACCCGAGAAAGCTTTTATTTCATATCAAAAAAAGTTGAATTCAATCAAAAAGACGAATTTGAAACAAACGTTTTTCAGACTGAATTGTTATTCACACATTTTCTATTCTAGTAATGATATAAATGCGTTAAAAGTCTACTGCGCAGCGATGAATGGCACAAAAGTCTACTGCGCAGCCATACACACCCAGTCACATCAATAGCTGCGCAGTAGATTTCTACGACGCGTAAAGCTGCGCCGTAAAGGTGTATGACACCTGGAGCTGCGTGATAGAGACCTATCACACATATATCTGCGCAGTAGATTTCTACGGCGCATAGAGCTGCGCAGTAGATGCATAGTGCACTTATAGCTGCGCAGTAGATAAATATCACACTTATATATGCGCAGTACATTTCTACGGCACTTATGCCGACTCATTTGACTCACTGGACACGTCCCAACGATTTCTTTCAAGTGCTAATGCTACTAATCATCCTAATGTTAGCCGGGCTAATCCTGAAATGTGCATTTGTTTATATAATTTGTTTGTAAAATAAGCAAATATTGATAAATGACAACATTTTTTCAAAAAACATAATTTCAATATAATTACAGCAAGAATAGAAAAAAAAAACGATTTCTTTCTGCCTATAAATATCTGCGATATACATTCGTTCATGTAATTTGTTTATAACATAAACCTTTAGTAATGCATAGCCAAATTTTTTCAGAAATTATGATTGGCAATATAATACCAATGAAATTAGAAAAAAATTGATTCCTTTTCGCTTAAAAACACCTTAAGTGTGCATTTGTTTATATAATTTGTTTATTGAATAAACAAAGAATGATGAATATTAAAATTTTTCGAGGAAACATCATTGTTATTCAATTACAACAAGACTAGACGAAAAAAGATGTCTTCCTATTTATAAATGCATAAAATGTAAATTTGTTTATATAATTTGTTTATAAAATAAAATATTAGTGATGCATCACAATATTTTTACAGAAATCATCATTGGCAATACGATTTCAACAAGATTAGAAGACAAATTTATTTATTTTCGTTTTAAAACGCCTAAAATGTGAATTTGTTTATATAATTTGTTAATAAAATAAACAAATGATGATGAATAGACAATTTATCTCAGAAATATCTATGGTAATATAATTTCAATAACATTACATAGTAAAATGATTTTTTTGAATAAAAACGCTTGAAGTATGAATTTGTTTATATAATTTGTTTATAAAGTAAACATTAACAGTTGAACAGTGAATATTTTTCGGAAATCATCATTAGTAGTATAATTACAAAACGACTAGAAGATAAAACGATTTCTTTCTGCCTATAAATATATGCAATCTACATTTGTTTATATAATTTGTTTATAAAATGAAATATCAGTGATGCAATGCAAAATTTTCCAGAAATCGTCATTGGCAATATGATTTCAACAAAATTAGAAAAAAAATTGATTTATCGTCGTTTAAATGTGCCTAAAAAGTGCATTTGTTTATATAATTTGTTTATAGAATGAACAAGTATTGTTAAATGGATCATTTATTTCAGAAAACATTTCTGGTAATATATTTACACCATAGAAGGTTAATTTTCTACCAAAAGACGAATTTTCACTCCAACGGTAACTTTCAGAAATTTATTAAAATTGGTTTAAATCGATTATTAGATGATACACTGCTGTTTTTAGCCAGATAATGTTTTATTCGAGGAATCCATGTAGTTTGAAAAATGTATAAAATTTAAGGAATTCCAAGAATTCTAAGCATTCAGGGAATTCACGGCTTTCAGCAAATTAAGGGCATTTAGCAAATGCAAGGACTTAAGAGAATTGAAGGAACTTATATAAATCAGAGAATTCAGGAAATCCAGGGAATTCAGAGAATTCACGGAATTTAGAGAAATACCGGAATTCAAGAAATTTATTGAATTCGAAGAATTCATACATATCAGGGAATTCATACATTTCAAGGAATTTTAACAATTCACAGAATTAAGAGAATTTAAAGAATTCAAAAACATCAAGGAATTCAGAGAGCTGAAGGCATTTGGCGAATATGAGAAACTCAGATAATTCCAGAAACTGGAGGAATCCTGAGAATTGCTTGAATTCCGAAAATTAAAGGAATTTCAAAAATGCGAGGAATTCTGAAAATTCAAAGAATTCAGAGAGTTTTAGTAATTATAAGAAATCACAGAATTAAAGAAATTGTTTAAATTCCTTTGATTGACAGAATTGAAGGAAAACCCGGGATTCCTTAAATTCTTTGAATTCTCTTTATACCATAAATTCTCTAAATTACTCATATTTTCTGAATTCCTCAAATTCTCAAAATTCCTTGAATTCTCTTAATTCCATAAATTATCAAAATTTTCTGACTTTCCTGAAGTCTCTGAATTTCCCTAATTCACGGAATAATCTGAATTCCCTAAATTCCTCAAATTCTCTGAATTCCTGGAATAATTCGAATTCCCTGAATTTCCTAAATTTCCTGAATTTCCTAAATGCTCTAAATTTTCTGAATTCGCTGAATTCTTTCATTTACATAAATTCCTTCTTGGATTCCTGGAATTCGCTGAATGTCTTGAATTTCCGGAATGCCTTGCATTCTCTGAATTCCTTGGTTAAAAATTTATCTTTTTTGGTTGAAGATTCTACATTTTTTTTTCTCTTTCATGACTTTTGGATTGAAAATTAATCTGTTTTTGTTGAGGATTCCACTATTCTGTTGAATATTTGTATTTCCCGGTTAAAAATGCAACTCATTAAAAATTAATCTTTTTTGGTCGAGGATTCAACTACTTTGTTGAAAATTAATTTTTTTTTTTACTAAAAATTCATTATTTGAGTCCAAAATTCATCCCCTTGGACAAAGCGTCCAGCACTTTGATAGCCGAAACGTGATGTGTAGATTTTTGAATATTACTAAAAAAAAGAAGCTTTTTAAGAATTTCAAGATACTTCAAAAGAATAAAAAAAATTCTCAAAATTCATGTGAAAATTTAAACTGATTTTTATTTAAAAAAATACATTTTAAAAGAAATTGACACAGATTTCAAAACATTTTCAATTATTTCTTAAAAGTTCGAAAAAGAATATGGACGATTTTAAAGCCAAATATAGTAGCAAGATTACAAAGTTTTATAAAAAATGCAATCAAGTTTAAAAGACATTTAGAAGTTTTAAAAAGATTTAAAATTAATTTAATCTTGAAAACATTTCGAAGAAGTTACAAAAAAACATACATTTTTGAATATTCAGAAATAAAAATTTTGAAGCTTCTTAAGGATTTTAAAAGGCTTCATGATAATAAAAAAATGTTTTTAAAATTCATAGGAAAATTTTAATTGATATTTTATTTTAAAAAATTAATTTCAATAGAATGTTTAAAAATATTTTAAAATATTTTAAGAGATTTCTAAAATTTTCATCACAGAATCTGGAAGATTTGCAGGCAATTTTTGTAATTTTGAAGAAATAAAAAAAAATTTCGGATAATTTTAATAATTCTAAAAGACCTTTAGAAGGTTAACAAGTTTTCGAAATGATTAAAAAATAATTTGAAAATATTTTCAAAAAATAAAAGCACTGTAAATTTTTAAAGATTTCGAAATAATTTCCAAGATTTTTAAGAAGCTTAAAAGAAAAAGAAAGTTGAGTAAGTTTTGGAGGTATTTAAAAGTTTTTAAAATATTCAAAATCAATTTATAGCCCAAAAAGTTTTTTTTTTACTTGAAAAATGTAAATGAAAAAAAGTTGCTTCTTGAAAGACATTCCAGATTATCATAACAACTGTTTGAATTTTCTTAAAAAATTGAAAATTTTAATTTTGATCCGACAAAAAAAATAAAACATTCCACTATGCGGTCAAACTATGCGAGATACACAAAAAATGAATGAACAAAAACTATTGAACCGAAAAAATCTACAAATTTTTATTCAATGACTTTCGATTAGGATGCGTGGTTTTTGTTTCATTCTTAAAAAACACATTATAATTGAAAAATAAATAAAAAGACAAATGTTTTTCACTTGAAGAAGAGCTACAAATTTATGGCTAATCATTTTCAGATACAATGAGCAGTTTTTGTTTTAATGGTGAAAAGTAACTTCAAAAATAAAAAAATAAAATAATTTTTTGGAAGAATGGTATAAGATACGAAAAAAACGAACCGACAGAAGTTATGCATCTAAAAACGAATCACAAATTTGTTTCCAATTATTTTTTGACAAATTACGTAGGTTCAGTTTTAATCGTGAACAATAACATTAAAAAAAATTTCGGACAAACTACACAAGATTCCAAGAAAATTATTATAAAAAGTTGTGCAACCAAAGAAGGTCTACAAATTTGTTATTAATCATTTTTTTATAGAAAGCAAAGTTTTTGTTTTCATCGTAAAAATGACATTACAAATAATGAAATTAAATATTTGTAAAAACGGCACAAGGTACAAACAAAAGTTATCAGGAAAAAGTTTTTCAACCAAAAAAGATCCACAAATTTCTTATACATTTTTTTTAATATGAACATATACTAAAAATTAAAAACGAAAATTGAAAAAAAACAACACTAGATACAATGAAATTTTGTTTAAACAAATAAAAATTATTGCCAAATGAGAAAAAAATATTGAAGTAATGATGAAAAATAAAATTCGTATTTTTCATTTAATATAATAGAGTTAAACATAACGTAGAAAAGTGAACATTTTGGACAAATTTTAATCAAGTACGAAGCACGAGATATGTGATGAGAATGTTTTCGTTAAAGCTAAAGGAGCTTTAACGAAAGAGAATTCACAATCACCAATATCAAATGGATTAAATAAAGTGTCGGTATGGCCATCAAAAGCGGGATCCGAACAAAACACCGGGAATACTGGGCACAAATCCAGAATTGCCGTCAGACGAAATGTATCTTTGGTTATACATATAGGATGGGCAGAGCCAGGGAAATCCTTGATTCACTCAAGAAAGACATGATACACTTGAACTATCATATGCACAAAATGGGGTATGACTTCACGACGTACCAGGCTTCGTCAAGAGGTCTGGAGTCGAATGCTGAGAGTGAATAGGTAAGGGTGTGGCACAATAGGCTTCATAGCTTGAGCGACATGGGAGCTCTATATGGGCTCTCCGCTCATTTTAAAACTAAATAACTAATAATTATTATCTCGTACGTAACAACCTAACAATGGCAGTGGTGAGATAGAATCACACCCCTTTTTCACCCCATTCACGTTACCGTTTACTCGAAATTTTACAACAAAAAAATCAATTGTGGATCTGCTTGACCTATAACACGATGAAAAATGTTTTCTAACATAGCGAAATTGATGCTATTGTTACTTGAAGAATTGTCAACTTAGGTATAATGAGGCTTTGCGTGCTGCATAAATATAATCAAAATCTAATCCGTTTTTAAGCACCTGTTTTTCCTGGGCATCGTGGTTTACAAGACATCATAGCCCTTTAGTTATCCAAGTCAATATGCAGGGTTGATTATATCATGTGAATTCAAGTAAAGACAATTGATGTCAGTATTTAGTTTTCTTGCGGCACTCATTTCGAATATTGAAATCGCGTGCGATAAATGGTAAATTACTGATTTGATATTAGTGCCTTAGCTCACCTACAGATAAATTCCACTATTGTTTGGAGGCCTATACTCCTTTAATAGTTGAATTTAGTGACAAATGTTAAGGCCTCATTTGGCCTACTAAGTTGTACAGAAATCGGTCTCACGCGGAAAAAGAACAATTCTTTAATTGGAATTACGTAATTACCTCATATCAGTCTTAAGCGAAGTTGAATACCTAATGCCAAGCTATTGCACGTAATTTAGCATCATCTACTGAAGTATTACAGCTGAAAACCTAGTTGAATCTGAGTAAATCTAGTTTGGAAATAAAATGAATCGGAAGATACGAAATTTTGGTATTCAAATTGCTTTTGCATTACCAGAGAAAAGTTTTAACTGTTCAACGTTTTCTATGATATTTTAGATAAGTTAATGTTGCTCAGATCCTTCATTTCAGACATTTTTTGTCAGGTATGAAGCAGGATTTTTTTTTCTTCTAAATCCGAAAAGAAAATATTTTTAACTTCAACATTTTTATTCAAATGAAAGGGAGAAAATGTTTTTTTTTTTGCTTTGCCAGAGAGATTTTTGTTTTCAATTTATTTCTAAATTGAAATTGGGTATCTTCATATGCTCAACATTTTAATTGAGTTGAAGTGGAATACATTATTTGACTTTCACATGATTATTATACATCGTGCGTCGAATATGGGTTCATGCCCGGAAGATCATGTGCAGATCAGATATTTAGCTTGAGACAGATCACAGAAAAAAAATTTCAGAGTAGATAACAAAGTTTTCTGTGCATTTGTTAACCCAGGAAAAGTGCTTAACTGGCTCGATATTATGCAAGGCCTTGAGTAAGAATGCGTTATATTATATTGGGTATTTATTAGGTGCATGCGAAAGTGTCCATGCATATATTGAATAGCGAAGTAGAATTGCTTTCGCCTTATTTTCGTTGACAAAGGTTCAATGGAGAGAATGTATTTACTCTCAATCTTAAAGGTCTGAATAAATTTATACCCCCCTCCCCACTTTATAACGGAAGATGTTGAAACAGTTCAATGCCCCATGACACGCTATTGTTATTGAGCATCTCTAGAATTGAGAGATGCATATTTACTTCACCCAATATTTGGAAAGTATATAAAATTTTTCAGATATTTATTCAACGAAGTCCTTTATGAATTCACGTGTATGCCATTCGGACTTTGCATCGCTCCCTACACATTCACAAAAATATCGAAATTAGTTACTCAAATCCTTCAAAAAAAGGTGTGGCGCCACTCCTCTATCTTCACAATATTTCAATAGTAGCTGAATCAAAAAAAGAATGCCACGAAAAAGTCGCGAAAACAAGGGAACTATTGGTGTCACTAGGTTT
The DNA here is from genome assembly GCA_011634705.1 of Andricus grossulariae. Taxonomy (NCBI): domain Eukaryota; kingdom Metazoa; phylum Arthropoda; class Insecta; order Hymenoptera; family Cynipidae; genus Andricus; species Andricus grossulariae. The sequence goes on along the minus strand of JAABKJ010075445.1, from coordinate 214,993,351 downwards.
TGTAATCAATTCAGAAAAAAGCGATATCACATTAAAAATTGATTTTTTCGTTTGAAAATTCATCTCTTGGATTCAAAATGGAACTATTTTATTGAAAATTCCTTTTTTGGTCGAAAATTAATTTTTTAAATTAAAACTTTAACTATTCTAGTTGAACTACTTCGTTGAAATTGATTTTCTTTTTTGTTAAAAAATTAATTTTTTATCGAAAAATGTAACTTCCCCATTTTTGGCTGAAAATTTATTTTTTAAATCGAAAATTCAATTACTTGCCTAAAAGTTGAAAAAATTTGTTAAAAATTAATTATTTTGTTTGAAGATTCATCTCTTAGATAGCAAATTGAATTATTTTATTGGAAATTCGTTATTTTTTTATTTAGAATTAATTTGTGATATGAAAATGTAACTTCCATTTTCTGTTGAAAATTGATCTTTTTGGTTGAAATTCATATTTTCGGGTTGAAAATGCAACTTTTGTACAAAAAATTCGTCTTTGGCTTGAAAATTTAACAATTTGGATGAAATTCACCTTTTTGGTAAAAAAAATTGGAACTTTAGATTAAAAGTTGAACTACTTTGTTGAATTTTTTTTTTTTTTCAAGTTTCATCATTTTTATTGAAAATCCATCTCTCTGCTTGAAAATTTGTCTGGTTTGATTAAAAATTCAACTGTTTTGTTAAGCATTGATCTATTTGGACAAAAAATTCGTCCTTTAAGATTTAAAATTTACCTTTTTTGTTAAGATTTAAGCTGTCTTCTAAAAATTCAATTGTTTCGTTGAAAATGCAACTGTTTTTGTTAAGATTAATCTTTTTTGTTTAAAATTTGTTCATTTGGTTGAAAATTCAGCTTTGTAAGTTGAAAATTGAACAATTTGGTTAAAAATCTAATTATTTTATTGGAAATTAAATTTAAATTAGCTTAAAAATGGATAACATCAAAATAATAATTAATTCGTATGTAAAATGTATAAATGTATTTGGGTGAAGGTTGAACCAATTTATTAAAAAATAATATTTTTTTTTATTGAAAATTCATCATTTTAGTTAAAAATTCATCTTTTTGGCTGAAAATTAATTTTTAAATTGAAAATTGAACTATTCCAGTTAAAGATTAAATGTACAGAATTCAAAAGAAAATAAGAATTCAAAAGAGTACAAAGAATTCAAAATAATACAAAGAATTTAAAGAAATGCAAAAAATTCAAGAGGATGCAAAGAATTTAACAGAATACAATGAGTTCAAAAGAATTCAAAGGAATACAAAGAATACAATAAATTTAAAATAATACAAAGAATACAAAGGAATTCAAAGGAATACACAGAATTCAAAAGATTACTTTGAATTTAAAAGAATGCGAAACAATACAAAGAATACAATGAATGTAAAAGAATACAAAGAACACACAGGTATACAAAGGAAAACACAGAATTCACAAAAATCCAAAGAATTCGAAACAATACAAAGAATTTAAAAGAATTCAAAGAATTCAAAAGAATTGAAAGGAATACAAAGAATTCAAAAAAACACAATGAATTCTCAATAATACAAAGAAAAAAAAAGAACTGAAACGAATACAAAAAATTCAAAAGAATACAATAAATTTAAAAGAATACAAAGAATTTAAAAGAATACAAATAATTCAAAATAATAAAATGAATTTAAACGAATACAAAAAATTCAAAAGATCAGAATGAATTTTAAATAATACAAAGAATATAAAAGAACTCGAATCAATACAAAGAATTCAAAATAATACAAAGAATTTAAAAGAATACAAAGAATTCGAAATAATACAATAAATTAACGAATACAAAGAATATAAAAGAATTCAAAGGAATACAAAGAATTCAAAAGAATGCATTGAATTTGAAAATAATACGAAAAATTCAAGAGATTCAAAGAAATACAAAGAATTCATAAGAAAACAGTGGATTCAAAAGAATACAAAGAAATTAAAAGAATTCATAGAAATACGAAGAATTTAAAATAATACAGAGAAGTCAAAAGAATACAGAGAATTTAAAAGAATACAATAAATTGAAAATAATACAAAGAATACAAACAGTATTGAAAGAAATATGAAGAATTCAAAAGAATAGAAAGAATTTAGAGGAATACAAATAATTCAAAAGAATACAAAGATTTCAAGAGAATACAATGAATCAAAAATAATACAAAGAATGTAAAAGAATTGTAAGGAGAGTTTTCAAAAGAACTAAAAATCCTTTGAAGAGAATTGAAGGGATTCAAAAGAATTCAAGAGGATTTAAATGATTGACATGCATCCAAATTCAAAAGAATTCCAAAGACTTCAAATAATTCCAAATAATTCAAATGATTGAGATGCATCAAAATTCAAATGAATTTATAAGAACGCAAAAAACTTCAGAAGAATTCAAGAGAATTTAGGAGAATTCAAAAGAAATAGAATAAATCAGAAGAATTCAAATAAATTCAAATAATCCAAAAGACTTTGAAAGAATTCAGGAAACTTCAACAGAATTCGAGAAAATTTAAAAGGATTCAAAAGAATTCAAATATTCTAGATGCACAATAATTCAGAAAAATCAAAAGCACGTCAAAATAATTTAAATTCACATAATGTTAAGAATTTCCTGGGGTTTTCAAAAGAACTCAAAATACTTCAAGGAGAATTGAAGGGATTCAAAAGAATCCAAGAAAATGCAAATGATTGAGATGCATCCAAATTCAAAAGAATTCAGAAGACTTGGAAAATAATTAAAATAAAATAAAAGAATTGAAGTGATTCAGATGCATCAAAATTCAAAGGAATCAAAAAGACTTCAAAATAATTCAAAGAAATCGAAAGAATTCAAAATAACGCAAACGAATTTAATTCACTGGCAATTTCGTGAGATTCAAATACAAACATTAAAACTGGTTTCACTCAGTCACAAGAGAATAAAAAAAAAAAAGAATCAAAAGAAATTCAAAGCAATTCGAGAGATTTAAAAGAAATCGAAAGAATTCACGTGAATTCAAATGATTGAGATGCATCCAAATTCAAAAGAATTCAAAAGACTTCCACATGACCTCAAATCATTCAAATAATTAGAATGCATCAAACTTCAAAATAATTCAAAAGAATTCAAAAGCCTTCAAAAGCCTACAAAAGAATTCAAGAGAATATAAGAGAATTAAAGAAAATTGAGGAAAATTCAAAGGGAATAAAATAAATTAAAAGAATTCAAGTAAATGCAAATGACCCAAAAGACACCATAAGAATTCAGAAAACATGCACAGAATTCAAGAAAATTGAGAATTATTCATTTGGCTACTATTTCCCATTATCATCCGCAGGCTAATCCAGTTAAAAGAATAAACCGTGTTATTAAAACTATAATAGTTCCCTTTACTGATCAGACCTTCAAACTTGGAACCAATATTTGTCTGAATTTCTTTATTTGATTTTCTTTTGTTTTGTTTCTTCACCATTTTTTGTTTGTTTTTGAAATCTTCGTATCAAATACCAAGAACTTGAAATATTCTATCGAAAATTTCAAGCTAAATATAAAAGGCCGTCGACGCGGAAAATGAAGCTGAATGGACAGTGGAAGATGATGAAAAAGAAGATCCATCCAGGGTGAGGAAACATTAGGTCATTCGTCAACATTAGCAATCAGGTGAATAGAAAATATCTAGATGTAAAAGGTAGGGCTACCCAACCGAATCCTCCACCCGTTAAGCAATTGGCTTCAATTGGTTCTGGTTTTGTCGATCACCGATTGAATCCAAATTCTTATCAATTTTCAAAAGGGGCTGATATTCATCATTCCCATTCAAGAAGTCCTAGACCCTCCTCTCCAAATGCGTCTCAAGAAACTCACAAAAGGACACAAGTGAACAAAATTCCATCCTTATTCTATCTGAAAATCTCTCACCCTAATACTGAAAATATAGAAATTCAAATTCAAAAGACAGCAGAATGGATTAACGAAAGTTCTCGTTCATCCTCTTGAAATTCTTACGACCCCCATCATAGTTCTAATGATTGTGTCATATTCAGAACCAAAATTTTTGGTGTTAATTTTGGATTCCTCGAAGTTACCCTATTTGATTTCCCAGAGTGCAAAGGAGTGAAGATGTTAATTTCTTATTTATATAAAATAAGCGTTCAGACCCTGTTTCCCTCATATGCTCATAAACCCTATTTATTATGTAATTATAGACCCTACCCCCTGAAAAATAATTTCAAACCTCATCATCCTTCGTTTGGTTATGTAAATAGTCAGTTCTGATTCTTTTAGCACGGAAAAATGTGTAGTTCAAACAAAAAAATATTCAAAAATCAAATGATTAAAACTAAAACATACTGGAATAAAGTAATTTTTGTTTTTGAAACAGCCAACTAATGAAGAAACGCCGCAGCACTGACGAATGTATGTTGATGCACGAGACGCATAAGAGAATCTGCACTACTTAGAACTGAGCAGGCTGTAGCCACGAACGTTCTTCGATGAAGACACTCCAAGCTTAGCAAGCTTTTAACCCCTTATCTCGAGAGAGGTATATTCGAGGTACGGCATATCTAGGATGATGACATTTAAAATTTTAAATGGTGTTTCCGCCTATGAGTTTAATATCCTGATCGTCACGCGATTATGTAGTTTCAAGTCCTCCTTCGTTTAGGTGCAGGCAGGCACAAAGCTCATGCGAATCGCTTTCGAGTACCTATTTACCGCCTCTACAAGGATGCTAAGGTCCTCCTACGGAAAAGCGAACAGTTTGAGGACGTCCAAGTATAAAAGGTGGTTGAACTTATATTCTCATCTGTTTGGCGGGTCACATAGGTATCCAAAGCGATTGCCTCGCAGTACAATAGATAGAGGCAAGAGGGAGATGCAGAAAAGTATTGGACTCAGAGAGTCTCCTCGGAAGACCCTCCTCCTATATGCGATATAGCTAGTACTCACATGTCTTTTGTCACATGTTATGACGGAATGGGTTGTTCTCTGTTTGAGAAAGTAGTAAATATGCGAGATAGATGTTGGTGCGTAGAAGTCAACTTCTTTCATCAAAGTTGTTGATTTTATTCAGTCCTGGCGCTAAAAGGTTCTGAGTTCTAGCAATAAATTTCTTCACTTATTCAGCAGTAATGAGTGAGCACTCTTCTTGTGGACCTTGCAACATTTGCCTTTGATAAAAGTTACAAAAGAGTGATACATCTAGCGCGTCTTCATTTAGCTGGTAAGTATCTCCATATGTTTCCTCCCAAAAGACTTGAACTTTTTCTCGGCTAGGCGTATTTTTACCAGCGCGTGACGTTTTATTGAACTGACGAAAAGAACGAGTGGAAAAGATGGAATTTTCCTAAATCGACTTTACTTTCCGTTCAAAGCGCTGTCTTGCTGTTAAAACGGATCTTATTTTATGCGTCCAATGCTGTTTGATTTTCAACAGTTTACACTTGTTCAGCGTGTGATTTGCTTTTCTTAAATCGACGTTTTGAAAAACAAATGTTCTTCTTATCAGAAAACAATAACCCAAATTATTCAAAAATAATTCATCGATCATTCATAGTTTAGACCAGAAAATACCTCTATGATATAAAGAAGATCCGTTACTCTAAAAAACAATAGTAGATGTTTTGAGAAATAAATGCTCTTCTCATCAGAAAACAATCATCCAAATAAACCAAAACAAATTCATCATTCATACTTCAGACTATAAAAGACCTCTATGCTTCAAAGAAGATCACTTATTGTAAAAAATAACAGTATATATTAAAAAAATAAATGCTTTCCTCATCAGGAAATAATAATCCAAATTAATCAAAATGAATTAATCGTTTATACTTTACACCAGAAAATACTTCTATGATGTAAAGAAGATCCTTTATTGTTAAAAACAACAGTCAACGTTACGAAAAAATAAAAGCTCCCTCCATCAGCAAACAACAAATTAGTCCAAAGTAATCATCATTCATACTTAATTCATACTTTGGACCAGAAAAGACCTTTATGTTGCAAAGAAGTTCCTTTATTGTATACAACAGTCGACATTCCGAAAAAAATGCTCTCCTCATCAGAAAAGAATAATTCCAATCAGTCAAGAAGAATTCATCATTTATGCTTCATTTATATTTCAAACCAGGGAAGAAAACCAAAAAAAAGGGAACCTCTATGATATGAAGAAGATCCTTTATTGTGAGAAATAATAGTCAACGTTTCGGAAAAAAATGCTCACCTCTATGATGTGAACAAGATCCTTTATAATAAAAAAACAACAGTCGACGTTCCGAAAAACAAATGGTCTCCTCATGAGGAAAGAATAATTCTCATTAATCAAGAAGAATTCATCATTTATACTTCATTTATACTTCAGACAGAAAATACCTCTATGATATAAAGAAGATCCTTTAACGTAAAAAAACAACTATCGACGCTTCGAAAAGCAAATGTTCTTCTTATCAGAAAACAATAACCCAAGTTGTTAAAAAATAATTTATCGATCATTCATAGTTTAGACCAGAAGAGACCTCTATGATATAAAGAGCATCCTTCATTGTGAAAAACAATAGACATTTATATAATATTCATGTATTCAGATATTTTTTATCATAAAAATATGAATATTAATGTCATTAATATTATGTTCTTTCTCTGAGACTTTAAATGTTTACAGTCCACTAAATTGCATTATTGTTTTTAATATTATTATCATAATTATCTCAACCTGAGGAGCTAATTACATGACGTTATTTTTGGTAAAATAAATAAAAAAATCAGTTTAATAGAACAGTCTCATTAATTTGAGACAAATGCTTTTCTGATGTTCGAAACCACCTTAGCCACAGTAACACGTTCATTGTAAACTTAGTTTATTTTTAGAATTTAAAATAAAAATATTGTCTTTCAGACTATTATCAACAATGTGATTCTCAAGAAGATTTGATTATTTTCAAATTCTAATGTTCATGTATAATGAAATTGTCATGATTAGGATTTTGCGAAATTTCAATCTGAATGGAAATTTATAGTTCCAAAATGATCTGAGTTTCTCTACGTCAAATAATATTACTAATACACATATGACTTGTAATTAAATGTGTCAAATTACATAACAATTGAAAAGTTTAGGAATTGCAAATTATTTTATTATTATTAAAAATGTAGAAATTTTGAAGTGCGTTCTGCATAATTATAACAAATTTAAGGTAGCAGGTGTTATCGACATGTATTTCAATCATAAAAAATAAGTAGTTTATACCAAAATTTCAAGATACATGATGTTTTCTGACACTCAAAATTGATAAGTCTTCGTATGCCCTATGAGAACACACAAAAGACTACTATAAATACTATAAATATCTTGAGGTAACAAAAATAAAATAGTAATTATGAAGAATAAAATGTTTACTTTATTTTGCAATATATGAATGAGCAGATCCAGTTTGAGGTACAGAAATTATTAAAATATGTTAAATCGATCGTGAATGTATTCGTTAACGACAAAGGAGCTTCAACAAAAGCAAGGTGGCCATCTTAAACGAAGAAGAAAATTCCAAGAATTTCAAGTTTGACAAATTAAATAAATTGAAGCGAAATTATTTCAATTTATAGACGTTTGATATTAATAACTGTCAAATTGTTATTCATACATTTAAATCCTTACTTCCCCTACTTATCCTTATTCTACTTCCGTATTTCTCACTTACGCTCACTTCACCTCCTTCTCAACCCTTGACATCTCACACTTCCAATCCCATCACTTTCCTTATTTCTCCGCTTTCTACTTCCCCAAATGTTACACCCATATATCTCTTACTTCTCCACCTCATTGCTTCTACTTTCTACTTCCTTACTTTTCTTACTTATTCTTTCTCAACTTCCCCATACCTCACTTACACTCACTACTCATACTCCTTAACCCTTTACATTTCATACTTCCGATCGCATCACTTCTCTTATTCCTCCATTCTCTACTGCCCCTAATTTCACTTCCATATATGTCTTACTTCTCCACCTCACTTTTTCTACTTTCTACTTCCTTACTCTTCTTACTTATCCTTTTCCAACTTCCCCATTAATCACTTACACTCATTTCTTCTACTTTCCAAACCCTTACATCTCACACTATCAATCCCATCACTTCCCTTATTTCTTCATTGTCTACTAAGCCTAATTTCACTCCCATATATTTCTTACTTCCCCCCTTTCTTTTCTCACTTATTCCTCATCCATATAAATTCCATTTATAAGAATAATACAGATCGAAATGAAGCGTAAAAATGAATAAAAAAAAATTTCTTCACCTGTAAAATTTGTTCTCTACCTTAATTTTTTTTTTCTACCCGAGGAGATAATTAAAATGCGAAAACTACTAGGAATAAAAAAGAATTATATACATGCATGCTGTATAAATTCATTTTTATGCACCTCTTAAAACGTGATATTTCCACATTTCCATACATTTATATGGAAATATGGAATTATTAAAATGGAAATATGGTCTGCTCTGGCCAGACCACATGTGCCAAACCGAAGGTTATCGGAATATGTGTTAATGGAGAGTTAAATAGAATTCCGTGAATTCCATTACAAGGGAGCTTTCCGAATCCCAAAATACGAATTTTCACCTTAAATTTGTATTCTGAAACTCAAAAAAACCCTGTTACATTATCGAATGTCTTTATGCGTCATCGTTTATTTTTGATTAAATATTACTTTCAGACGTTGAGTTGAGATCCTACATCTCTCCATGCCGTTGGAACATATCCCAGCGTCAGTCTAGCACCAGCAAGTCTCACGAGCAGCTCTCTGATGATCTTTTCAGCCTTCTGTAAGAAGACCGGATGTATGCCATTCGGACCAGGAGTCTTGTAAAGATTGAAAGAGTTTAGGGCCCACCTGACTCTGGAGATGTGAAAATCTCGTGAGCTAGCCGCCATTTCGGACCCAGTCAGGCCACAGGTCTCCTCGTCCAATGCTGATTATCCTCCATCGGGCAATTTTAAAGTGCCAAAAATAGCATCAGGGTTTTGAGAGAGCAGCTTGTCCAGTCTAGCCACCTCTGCTTCTTTCTCGATGTCTGTGCAGAAGTTGCTCCAGCTTTCTTGCTTCGCCTTATGTACTGCACGCCTGTATTCCTCCCTCATCGTCGTAAATAAGGTCCATAGTTTATCCGTTTTGCCAGTACTGGCACGTCTAAACCTCTCTCTGGTTTCTATGCGAAGCTCTTCGAGTTTCCGGTTCGACCAGTGTGTCTCCCCAGTCTTTCGGACTCTTGTCGGTCGACAATTACTTTCATAAGTAGATTAAATAGCCCCTGTGGAAAACTTGTCTGTCATCTCATGGATGTTCACATTTCTAATTGACCTGAGTACCTTTGAGAATGCACTTCTTTGTTCCACGGAAAACTAGTACCAGTCCGTTCTTCTTGGATTTATATCCAACTTAGGGCTCGCGGGTACAATAATTTTCAACTCTAACCATATCTGTGAGTAATCTGAGAAAGTGAGATCGTCTGAAACCGTCCACTTCTTGACATTGTCTCTAAAACTAGCGGTACAGTGAGTGATGTCGATGACTTCCTTCCTCACCTAACCAGCAGTTATTAGGTATGCCAAAAGATCATTTACTCTTGAGTTGATATCCGTGCTGCCCCATAAGGAATGGTGGGAGTTAACATGGCACTTCAGCAGAAGAGGAAGACCCCTTACCTTGCAGTATTCCACGTATGTACGTAACTCCACTGGTGTTTTGGTATCGCTGTCATATGGAAAGTAGGCCGATCCCATGACTGGCTTCGCTATTCCTTTAAGATATGTGGCTATCTCCACCAAATCCCACTCATTCTGATGTTCCTCAGTCAGCCAACTGCAAATTTCTTCAGTGACTGACCTACTGGAAATACCTACAACTGGCTCGGGTCCAGTATAATTTCTTCTTGCTGCAAGTTGGGATAGCCTATCCGATATCTCATTGCCCTTGAAACCAATGTGTCCAGAGATCCATAGCAGAGTGACTGGGTTTTCTGTCGGTAACATAATTAGTGCATCAAAGCATTCCCATAATAATAGCAACGTGGTCGTTTTTCCATTGAAACCCAATATGGCAGCCCTGCTGTTTGAGCGGATACGGATGTTTCTTTCGCTGTCATCCTCCTTTGCCTTGTACACGCACTGGAGTATGGCCATAATCTCAGATTGTAGAACTGTGGTATAGTACCCATCTCGATTGTGAAGCCTATTCCATTTCTTCTACAATATACACCAGCTCTCATATTCTTCTCCATCCTGGAGCCATATGTAAACCAGGTGTCTCCATCACTGGGCAGGTGTGCGTCGCCTTTAACTCATTGCTCCTTCGTGGATAGGCTGAATCGATACTTCTTGTCGGAGAGGTAGCGAGTGGCTATTTTGTCCCTGGACATGTTAAGTGTCGGCCTTCTCGCCTGTCGACTGTGATCTTTACTGCTGTCAAAATCCTTCTGTCCCAGTGCCATCGTGGCTGTCGACTTTGAAGCATCAGTGATGCCTTTCAAAATCAGTCCCCTAATCCTTTCAAGTCGAGATTCAACAGTAGACAGCTCGACACTTCTCCGCCACACCACCGTTGCATAGTTTAGCTTAGGTCGCTAGATCGCTGTGTAAATCCACGTAAGTGTTTGTAGTTTCAAGTCCCGGCTTCTCCTTATGGCTCTTCTACAGAGCCATAGAGTCGCTACTAGCTTCTTGCACTTTTTTCTTAGGTGCTCGTTGCATAACAGCTTCTTATTCAGAATTAATCCTAGATATTTAGCTCGTTCTTTGATTTTCAGTTGTTGTCCTGCAAATTTCCGTGTACTCGTAGTTCCTCACTTGTACTTTCTGATGAAAACCACCGCGTCTATCTTACTCAGATTGACCGATAGTCCAGTTGTCATTGGTTCTGTAACAGCGTTATAGAACTGCTACATCCATTTGGGGACGACATTACTCGGACCATGGTCTAAGTATGTTCCTAACCTGTTACAGAACCTGTTCTTTTCCATTCTAGAACTTGTAACCTTAAAACTTTAAATTATTTAATTTTCAATATTTTAAACTTTTGCATGGTTTACTATTTAAAAATACTAGAACACTGTGCGTGCTATGCGCGCACTAATTACCCTTTCTTTAGAAAAGGAACTCGGTTCATTTTTAAACATTTTGTTATAGATTTTACAGATAATCTCATATTATTTGAGAACATTGTACATGATTTACAGAAGTTTCCTTATTATAGCGAGAAAATTCCAGTGAATTCAATATGAATGAAAATTTTCTGCACTTACTTACAATTCTTTCTTTTGGTGGAAATTATTTTTTTGATTGAAAATAATTTTTTTAACTACAAAGTCAAGTCAATTTTGTTTCGAAATTTGTTTAGACATTTAATCTTTTCGGTAGAGAATTCATTTGTTTCGTTGAAAATTTTTATACTTCTACGGAGATTTAAGTTATTTGCTTAAAAACTTATTTCTCTATCTGAAAATTTAACCAATCTATTTTTTGTTGAAAATTTAGCTTTTTTAATTATAAATTTATCTATTTTGTTGAAAGTTTGTCTTTTTTTGGTAGAAAATGAACCTTTTTAGTTAAAATTCATGTATTTTATTTAATTTCTTTGGCTAAAAAATAGTTTTTTCTGATCAAAAGTTAATTTTTCAAACTAAAAAGTTAACTCAATTTCTTATCAAGGTTCTTTTTCATACAAATTTAATTTTTTTTGTAAAAAATTCATTTTTTTAGTTGAAAATTAATTTTATTTGCTCAAAAACTTATTTCTTTGACTAAAAATTAAACTATTCTATAATTTGTCAAAAATTTATGGTTTCTACTTGAAAATTCATCCATTTAGTTGAAAATTTATCTTTTTTTTTAATAGAAAATCAACCTTTTTGGTTGAAGATGCAACTATTGGGTTAAAAATTCCATTAAAAATAAACAATTTTGATGGAAAATTCATTTATTTTCTTGAAGATTATTTTGGATTGGCGGGAAATTTCAAATAGGTTGAGTTACTCCAATTGACAAAAGGCGTCCCATTTGCTTCTTGAAGTCTCTCGTTAGGTCTAGAGGGATTAGGATTCTTCAGGATGGTCTTATTTTCCAGAAATACATAGAATAAGAAAGAAAAACAGGCAGAATCTATTCTTAAGCTTAAACTATCTTAAGTAATTAATCCAAGTCTTGGCAAACTGCGAAGCTTCTGGATTGGCGGGTGTAAAAGAATAAAATTATTTGAAATAGAAAAACCGAAATAGTCTGAATGTTGAAATTTAAGGAACTTGTGACTTGCAAATGTTTTGCAACGTCACAAAACAATAAAAATTCTACAATTTTGTAATATTAAATTTGAAATTGTATGAATGTGAAGTTTTCAGTCTAAATTGCTGAAATTTCAAGAATTTTTTTCATTAGTAAATTTTTAATTATAAACGTATCTACACTCTTTGAACTTAAAATTAAGAGTTGGAAATAAAAATATATATGTTTAAATAGATTTTATTTCTAAAAATGTCAATTGTAAATTTATATAATTTCGCAGCACTGGGTAAAATTATCATAACATATATCAGTGTAACAAATTTCTTCATTTGAAAATACATTTTCTGCACTTTTATTATTTACGTAGTCTTTTGCAATTTTTTTTCAAATCGGTCTTTGCAAAATTCAATCGGCTTGAAGTAAAAAAAAAAGAACTTTTGAAGCAGATAACAATTGTGACCTATAAAATTATTTATTCAAAAAAGTATAGTTCTGTCCCCAGCCCTCCGACCACTAACACAGGGCCTACTCCTTTATTTTTTGATAATTTGAGGCCTGAATTCATATATGTAAAATTCACATCCGTACATGAATTATTAAAAAAGTAATGTCAATTTTGAGAATCGAAACTTTTTCACTTCTCACAAAAAACTCCGTTTCCGTAAATTGTAAAAAGGTCGTGGCTAGTCGTCAAAATTCTTCAATATCATTCTGAAACTTAGTTATTGAATATAATTAATAAATATCGAAATTCGCATGGCGTGAAATCAAAGCGAGATATGACACATTTTGATTGTGGAATAAACCAGCTGCGCCTGCGTAAATTTAAGCAAAATGAAAATTTTTCCGTTGCGAATTCGCACCAGTGTACCGTTTGAGGGTTGAAGATAATACAGCAACTTTTTTAAGATATCTGGGAAAATTTTGAATTGTTTTTTATCATGAAAAAATACTTTTAAGAGAATATATAACAAAAATTCTGAACAAATATAGGTTTTTATGTACAAATATCAATTGAACAATTATTATTTTTTTACGACTCGAAATAAAATGAATTTTACTTCTAATATAACAAATTTTTAGCTGAAAAATGTTATAATCGTTCCATTTCTATTGTTTCTGATATAAAATTTCTATCTGAGAGGCTCTCATTTTATGACCAGTCTGACTGTTATAAGAACACCAGACTCACTGTCAGCAATAAGCAAGGTATCCTTTCTGGATGGTCAATACGATCATCTTGTTTACACTTATTTCGACCATCCACGGAAGTAAATCACCTATCGTGAAGGGCCGACCTGATTAGTTACCGTTCGCGTGTTTATTTAAAATGATTGAATGTTTAAGTCGCATGTTCGCAACAAATAATAAACGTAAAGTGCACAAAAATATTAGGAAAAATTTTACATTCATATTTAGGATAAAGAATATATTCCTGTCTTTAAAATTAAAATCGATCATTTATTTTCAAGGAGAAAATCTAATAATAATTAAATTTTTCACTTTATAAGTCTTCCTTGTGAGCAAAGAATTATTTTTCATAACTTTACTCTTATTATTTGCTGTACACAATTGCTTTTCACATTTAATCCTTTCAAATAAGCGCACCAACCTTAACCAATCCGGTTGTCGACGCGATGCATGCGGTGAAAGTTGGGATTGGGAGCACTGTGGTTTAGTCTCTGAAGCATTTTCGGATTGATTGAATGACATTGAGTCGTTCAGCGTCACATTTGCTGTTTATTGAACTCAAACATGTTTTTCACCATTTTAAACTGCTTTTTGATAACTCGAAAATTTGTGGAGAGTAAATTACATAAGAATTTTCAAAGTTAAATTTGATGCTTCCAAGGGATTTAGGATGAAGTCGTAACTGAACCTTCAGCTATCAACTTCGCAATGTTGAAAATTCGTTTTTTTTTGTGTTAAAAAATAATCTTTTTTGTTACAAATTTTATATTTTTTGGTAGAAAGAGGCAACTGTTTGATTAAAAATTCTTGTATTTTTTTTCAAACCATTTCTTTAAACTAAAAAGAAACAAAATTGCTCAAATTAGCTTCAAAATGCAACAATTGTGTACAAAATTATCCACTCCATATTTGGTTGAAAATTAATCTGTTTTGGCTTAAAAATTCAACTATTTAGTTGAAAGTTTTAGAAATGAGAGAAATATAAACACAGTGAACTATTTGGTTGAATGTTAAAGTGTTATGTTGTGAATTATTGTATTTTTAAGAAAAATTTTCTTCTAGTTAAAAATCAGTTTTTTTGGGTGAAAATAAAGCTTTTGGTTGGAAATCATGCTGTTTTAGTTGACCTGGATGCTTGCCTTCAGCCAAACCGTAGGAAACCCATCATGAATCACTAATCACGCGACTTCTATCGCGTATTTTAAACATTTTAATAAGTGGAATAGATTAACACTCCTTTATAATAAGTTTCCTCGAAAATCTTCTTAAGTATGTATAATTTAAAAAAAAACTCGTGACCAAGAAATATCAATTTTGTGCGATCCTGATTTATTTCTTCTTCCACGTGGTAAATTTTAACCCTAAAAGAACAAGAATATCGAAACACCCATAATTCATATTGAAAAGCTTTATCTTGGAAGTTCAAATAACAAGATGACGCAATTGTCAACAAAATTGTTCAAGTCATGTTTCTACAAAGTTTTACAATAATTTAGGTTTGTTATCTTAACTCACGTAGATCAAATAGCGTCAAAGTTTCCTTTGTTTATAAAGCACAAATATCTTGAAAACATACGTTTCATAATCAAATTGATTCTAAAAATAACACTGTAAATATCTGTTGATCAATTTGATCTCGTAATGCGATATGAATGATATGCAACGATTTCATATAGATTTCAGTTTTTTTATTTGATCAGCAAATTGCGTATCAGAATGATCAGATTCTCAAGATCAATTGCTGTATCAATTCAGTATCAATTGCCATATAGTTTCTTATATCACAATATTCACTCCAACGACTTTGCCTATGCTGACCATCACAGAAAATGCCAAAAACCGGCCTTGCAGTGTCCGAAAAAGTATATAGAACACGCTTAAACAACTAAGTTACCTTTATTTTTTTCCATAGTCAGGAATTGAACTTTTTCGAAATCCATCATATGAACCCAACCGTAATTTAATGCAGAATAACATGAACCTAGAGTACCAATGAAGACCGCGAACTCTGTAATAGTGCACTCTGGAGCATAGAAAATTTCGCAATCTGAGTTTTAACTTCATCTTTTTCATCTGGTAGCAATTCAACAGTAATATTTTGAGAATTATAAGTAAACCTGAAATATTTACATGTAAAATAAGGAATCATGTGACTTTTCTTATGATGTATAACAAAAACAAGACTCTAAGTCAATTGGCAAGTCACCTGAACATTATTGTGACATTCAGCGAACGACTTTCCAAGAACTAAAATCTCATTTCAGGTAGATAACAAAAACGTAAACGTTCTTTCGGAAGCTGCTAATTGCTGGCTGCAGTAGCTTAGCAACCAATAAGGGGCTATATAAAGACAAAGAGCAGCACTTAAATTTTAGAACTATTCTGATTTAGAAACTGAAAGTAGATAGGATGCAACCTTCATATAATTTCACGCCATGAAGAAAACTTGATTCAATAGCTGTTTTACTGTTTAAGCCTTTAATATTTCTTCACTTTTCATTTGCACAAAGCTATTTATTTGGCACAAGTTTAAAATTTATTCATTCGAGCCATCTGATCTGGCCATAGTACCCAAAAAAGGGATTTTAGACAGGACCATGCAGCTTTTGGAAGCTTATTTCTTCTCAGACATTGGCTTTGCAGCTCGCTTCACGTCCTTTAATGACTGCTGTAACACCTCAGCATTTTTTTTATGAAAACGCCAATTGTCAATTGGTCAATTTTGCGCTGCATTTCAAGCAGGAGCTGCTATGTCTATCAAAATCCAATTTCGGCACATCAAAGTTTCATTATTTTGAAGGTTAGTAAAATCTCTGATTACACAATTAACTGATTCTAAGAGCATATTGTTCTCTGGCGGATTCGACTAAAAATGGGGTGCTGAAAATAATTTAGATGGAAACACGACGACGAACCGGTGAAACACCAACATTGAGCGGACGAATAAACTGAAGAATAACTTGCTAGACTGCTACGATGCCAGCATTATCCCTGTTCATCGAGGCTTTATGGCGTGTATGCATACTCTGCGATGCCAAAAACACCGGGAGCTTAGGCACGCTCCGATTCGATCCTTGCGAAATCAAAGTGCCTATTCCTCAAAAAATGGATATGTACGCAAAGCGCTTTTCCAACCGCTGCTTGATCAAGCTGCAGCCGGAGTTGAGGAAGCAGAATTTTGAAAATTCCATCAAGAGCTATTCGACAAGAAAATGCACGGAAATTTTCATAGGAATGTAGAAAAATAGTTCTTGTCGAAGAAGCAAACTTTTGCTTTTCTCGAATCATCAGGGCTTGATTCAGGTGCAGAGCGTTTCATTTTTGCATGCCAGGACATTGTCATTTTCTCCTTAGCATACCGTAGCCGCATTTTATGTCAAGAAGCTTCAAGCGACAGGCGCAGAGCGTGTCATACACACGCTGAGTACCTAGAGCACATACTATCAGGGTGTCTTACCCACGCAGGAACGATGTACATCTACAGACACAATGTGGCCCTAAGAGTGATTTATTACCATCTTTGTCGCTCTTAGGGTGTTGGCCGCGACCCTGCCCCGCCGAAAGCTCCAAGGGAGATGGAGTCAATTGTCCGAATCGAGAAGTGTCAAATTTTCTGTAACTACGATTTTCGGACAACAGTCACCGTTGCACACTCAAGGCCTGACATTGTTCTCCAAGACTTCGAATAAAGAACTATATTCGTGATCGAATTTTCGGCTCCTTCCGAATAGAATATTACTGCCAAGAAGAAAGAAAAGGAAGGAAGGTATCAAGATCTTGGAAGGGAGCTGGAACGACTGTACCCAAAATATTCGGTGCAATTAATTGTCCCTGTGATAGGTGCTCTCGGAGGTGCGTAAATATCATCGGTTTGTAACCTCGAAGCCATACTCGCGTGCCAAAAATATGCCACGGCACTTGCGAGATGGATGCAGAAAGCTGTCATCCTTGGGTCGCTTAAGCGATTGCCTTTGCCTGTGAGAAACAAGCTTTCGAATCTTTGCCCAAAGCATACTTCCTTTCAACAAAAACAACGATATAGTAGGGTGGTCCAATTTTCATGCATATCGCCCGGATTTGTTCGAATCAAGAGAAAAATGAATCTATCTTTTTGTTTTGTAATGAAATGATATTTAGAGGTAGCGCAAGCTCGATGAAGTTTAACACGTATTTCGCATAAGAAAAAATGACGTTATTGTACATTTTATTCAGACTCTTGAATATCAGCTGAATCGAGTTTCAACTCTTTGAATATCACCCCCATAAGTCTGTTTTATAGGGTCCCAAATAAACCCCAGAGTAACACCTGTTCCTCAACAAACTTTTTCTACACGAAATATGTTGTAGCCAACGTATACTGATCATATTTTTCCGGCACAAAATATTTTCTACACACAATTAATTATTCTTTAATACTGTTAAATTTTTCCTACGCAGGATATATTCTACACATGATATTTCCTACATAGAATCTAATAACGTTATATTTTTCCTAGACAAAATATTTTCTATGCAGAATATATGCTACACAGAAATGAGTAGTAATTATTTTATCCTGAAAATCTTTTAAAAATATTGTACAAAAAATTATTCTGTCTAATATTTTTCCTACACAAAATATTTTTTACAAAGTATATGCATATTGTACACAGAATTAAATAATAATATGTCATTGCGAAGATATTGTCAAAATATTGTACACATAAATATTATGTCCAATATTCTTCCTACACAAAACATATTCACCACAACATATATGAAACAGTAAATAAAATATTTCCTACACAAAGTAGATTCTATACAAAATAATATGATTATAATTTTACTTGAAATATTGTTGCTGGTATATGAAAATATTCTGAGTGAAGATATTCAACACAGGCATTATCTACACAAAGATATTAAGTGTGAAACTTTTCCTACACAAAAAATATTTTACATAAATTATTCCCCAATGGGAAATATACACGACAATATTGGTTATGCCTTGAAGGTAGGTATCTTTTAACTGATTTCAAATTGTTTAAACAATTATTATTTGTTCAAAAACACAAAACATGAATCACAAAACAAAACATAAAACAAAATGAGCCAAAACACAAAATGCAAAACAAAGCAAAACGTAAACCACAAAACAAAACACTAAAGAAAACTCTTTTCTATTTGAGATTCCTTATGGCAACCTATTCATAGATCACTGTAGATAGTGGATGTTTTCAATTATTCGAAAAATTATCGAAGCAATTTGTTTTGAGCTTTATGGATGAATAAAAAACATGCGAAGGCACAAATCCTAAAGCTTGATCCATCTAAATTAATTAGTAAATCCTTCTTTGTTTCTCCTCGTTGTGCCAAGCCAAAACACAAAACAAAATACAAAACAAAACACAAAACATAAACCACAAAGTAAAACAAACCAAAACATAAAACATAAAACAAAATATAAAACAAAACACAAAACATGAACCACAAAACACAAAACAAACCAAACCACAAAATACAAAACAAAACATAAATCACAATACAAAACACAAAACAAAATACAAAACAAAACACAAAATAAAACAAACCAAAACACCAAACAAAATATAAAACAAAACACAAAACATGAACCACAAAACAAAATACAAAACAAAACCAACCAAACCACAAAATACAAAACAAAACATAAACCACAATACAAAACACAAAACAAAATACAAGACAAAACACAAAACATAAACCTCAAAATAAAACAAATCAAAACCCAAAACAAAATATAAAACAAAACACAAAACAAAATATGAAACAAAACAAACCAAACCACAAAATACAAAACAAAATGTAAACCACAATACAAAACACAAAAGAAAACTTTTCCATTTGAGATTCCTTATGGCAACCTATCTATAGATCGCTGTAGACAGTGGGTGTTTTCGATCATTTGAAAAATTATTGAAGCAATTTGTCTTGAGCTTTAGGGATGAATGAAATACAAGCGAAGACACAATGTCCTAAAGCTTGAGCCATCTAAATTAATTAGGAAATGCAAGAAAAGCTGTTTTTGTCGCTATGTTGAAAAAATATATCTTGACTTTACTAAGCATTTGCACAGATACAGAATGCTTCAAACATACTTATGCTTATGATTATTAACAGTCATCATTTTCAATTTTCAAAGTTGAATAATGAACCATTGAATTTAAAAATTTCAAAATTATATTATTTTTAACAATTTCAAGCTAGAAATATTACAAATTATACGGTTGAATTTTGGTGTAAGCTTAACCCGACTTTAAACAAAAGTTAAATTATTTTTATTTCAAATGGCTTGTAAACAGCTTTTAAAGTGATTCGAATTTTTCGTAACATTTCTTAAAAATCCTGCCAAATACACCAAATTTCCACAACATCTCCCACATTTGATTTTTGAATTATTCAACAAATTCTATGAATATCTTCAAATTTCTCGAAATTTTTCTAAGAATAATAGGTTTCCAATTTTTATTTATACACCAAAATTCAACTCATAGACTTTCAAATTAAGTATTTTGAAAAGAGAACAATTAAAAATGTAACGTTGTCAGTTTAGTTATTCTGTCTTCACTTATGAATATTTGATTTACAATGACTGGTTTTTAACGAACAGTCAGACATTTCTGAATATTAAGTGATTGTTTCATTTCTTGATATAAAATTTCAAATTTAGTGCTTGAAAAATGAAACATTTTTAACTAAAACCATATTTGGAATTTAATAAATGTAATTGATTAGGTTTTTGAAACTGCATTTTAAAATTCTCTTAGTTTAAATGTACGCTTGAAAATTGAGATCTGAAATGGAAAACCTTCAATGCGAAAGATTTTCAAATTACCCATGCTGAACAGAATAATATTAAAATTAAAAAAAGATAACAATTTAACTAATTATATATAAAACAGTAGAATAATAATAATATAATAAACGAAATACAAGAAAATTTGTGTGCAAGCTTGATACTGTATCATAATATTAAAATTTTGTATCAGGAGAGAAGGGCGCAGCACACCTATAAGTTTTGAGACGGCCCTGCTGAGCGAGAAAAGGTCGTGAACACATCTGGAAAAAACTTCTGCGTGCCATTTTTTTTCTACCTTTTTTTCCCACACCTTTTTTTCTACATTTTTTCTACTACTGTGGCACGTGCCTTGCCTCATTAAACTCAAGATTATTCTAAACGACTTTTATCGCTGAAATATATACAGTGAAATAAATTTTTTCTTTTTTAGTTTGAGTGAGACTGTTTGAGGCACGCTGGCCAAAACGCAACACTAATAAATAATTAAAATGTAAAATAATGACTTATTGAAAAGGCATTATTGAGTAATAAAATATGTTTCCTGATGATACGAGCTTCACCTTAAAAAAATTAAAACACATCAAAATCATATTTCAACGATAATTTACAGACCATTTAAGTCAAAGCGCGGCACCATACCCCGCGCACAAATGTTCGACTGAAATATTTTAGAAAACTTTGAATTACAGCGTCAAAGAAAAATTCAAATTCGCTTAAATCGAGCTATGAATCTCCATCACTTGCAAAAATTATTATTTTTTACCTTCAAATGTGTTCCTTAAAATGTACGTATTACAAATATTTGATGAAACTATAGAAGTTTCAAGCAGTGTACCATTTGATGATTACTGTGATCTTGACTATGAATGAGTGTTTCACGTTAATTCGGTTCTATCCATCCGTGTTTCAATAGCCAAATTTATAATGAAAAAGAAAGAAAAATTCAACAAAATTAATCGTGACAGATTGCGGCTTGGACCAATTTTCGAAAATTTGCATTCTGTCTAGCCTCACGTACTTCAGAAAAATGCAACCTCCTGTATATTGTTGCAGAGTTGAGTTCACAATTCGAAAGTTTACCGAATGGTGCCCCAATTCCTGGTGTTCCTCGTACCGGAATTTTTTATTCTCCTGATCGACATCAATCTCATGAAAGGCTCAGGTCCAGGTCTCCTCCTGCCAGGCCATCTACGGCCGAGTCTGCTTCTGCCAGATTTCATCCCACCGAGTTCCAACCAGCCGGGGTTCATCCTGCCAGACCTTTTTCTCCAGATAGGTCATCTCCTATAAGGCCTTTTCGTTTGAGGCCTTCTCCTGCCAGATGCATAGTTCCACCTACCAGGCTTCCTTCTGATGACAGACGGGGATATGGGATTCAATATCTTCAATATATTCGACTCACTTCCCGTAAGGATCCGCGCCGGATATTCGAACTTCGAAGATACACGTTTCCTGATGATCAAGACCTCAAATTGAGAATAGGAGTTTCTCGAAATACAGTCATGATTTTTAATAATAGTAATCGTAAAATAGAAATTTACAGTAACATTACAGGTGATTTATAGTAACTTACCGTAAATATCCCAAAATTCAATTTCAAAATGTCTATAAATTTGTGGTCATTTCTGGTAATTTCACAAGTCAATATGGTAACTTAGCACTCGTTTACATACAGAAATATGATGTCAAAATTTCTGTTTTCGCTATATCAGTATCGTACACGATCATCTACTCTTATGAAAAATGAAGGTCAAAGCCGGAACTTTATTCGTGGCTTTTTTCAAATGGTTGAATTTTCCAACCAAATAGATCGATTTTTCACGAAGAAGGTAGATTGTCTAGCTCCAAATAGGAGTTTTCAACGAAACGGTTACATTTTCTACCAAAAATATTTTTCCTGAAAATGTAATAGTTGATATTTCAACTTGAAATGATTTTAATTTCAAATCAAAAGCATGAATTCATAACCAAGCAGTTACATTTTTAAGCAAAGATGGCTAAGTTTCTAGCGGAAGAGACGAATTTATTAAAACCTTTTAAGCTGACATTTTGAGCCAAGACATTCCCGGTGATAGCTGCTGAGCGTGTCATGAAAACCCAGAACATCTAGGACGCATACTATATAGATGTCCAACTCATGCGGGAAACACCTCTAGGGAAATAGAGTCAATTGCCAAAAATGAGAAGTGCCACTTCATATTCTCGACAATTGTTTCGGTTGACTGAAGAAACGAACCATGTTCATTGTCGAATTTTTGGCACCAGCTGACTAAAACATCATAATCAAGGATAATGAAAGTAATGACACCAGTTTCCTCCCAAAGACTTTACTAGATATTTCCCAGCCCAAAGTAATATTCATCGACCTCAAAGAACCGCCCTTTGCACATCAAGCGAAGCGCATTTTAGCTGAATTCAGTTCTATATTTGAGTTGTTGTTTTGCATGAAGGCACTTCAGCATTTTATTATTGAAATTGCTACGAATAAACTTTGTGGACTGTCGAATATTGTTTTGGGGCTGAAAACATCACCTGAAGATTTCTGAGTGTGACTTTTGTGACTATTATCAATAGAAGTTTTTCAAACAACTATGGGTTTTTGTTTATATTTTGGATTAAGGTGTTCAAAGACAAATTAAGTGGTTTCTTCAAAACAAGGCTATTATTCATTCATGACATGAATTAATTCCTGAATACAGATTTTTCCAAGCAAGGAAAATAATAGACAGGTAAAAGTGCGCTGGTGGTGAAGGACTGCCTGCCGTCATCACGGGGCGAGGGATGCTACAAGGTGACCAGACCGTACGTACGACACGATTCTGAAACAGGCATAAGGACGAGTCTTGGATCGCCCAGTTAAAAGTTATTTGAAGGTAAAAAAATTGTTCACAAAGCTCATAAACAAATTTTGCAAAATATAAAAATTAAATTTTCTTTAAATGGGCTAAAATGGCGCAAAACGATTTTAATGGCTCAAATATATGTCACAGGGGTATATTATGGCAGTTAAAAAAACATTGAGAATCTATTCCTCTAAATAGGAAAAGCTCAAAAAATTATTGTAATTTCTTAACCATTTTTTTTTAATGATTTTATTTACAAGACCGCCTTTCTTGTTTTTTTTTTAGTAGGGGGACGAGGTATTCCTCGGTTACTATACCTAGATGGAGGAAGTAAAAAATTTTCACGCATGCGGTTACTTCGGATATTTGAAATTCGTCTATTTCTATTATTAATACGGATTTGAGGATTTAAATCATCATTATTCTCATTTTCGGGATGATTTTCCGTTGGTGACCGTAAGTTCTGGTTCCAATTCGGGCTCCAATTCGGGTCCCAATTCGGATGACTTGATTCTGTAAATAGACGGCAAACAATATTACACGGAGAGACTTTTAATATTAATATTTATTTTATCGCATACCATAATTGAAATAAAATATACGAATTTAGGGATAATCGAGGTACAGTTAGAAAAAGTCGAATAGTGAATATGAAAATGCAGACTAATCTCTGTGATTGGAATAAATCGTAAGAATATTAAACTCTTACGTACAAAAAATTACAGTATTTCTAAGTCACTGTATTAAATTTTGTAATGGATTCGAATAACGAAAATTCGTATAGTGCTTTGAAAGAAGCGAAACAAACGCTTTGCTTTATAGAATCTTGTATTAAACGATACGCTTAATATTTCTGTATTTATTACTCAATTGTAACTACAATATTTTACTATAAAAAAATACGTACGGTAATGACGTCTGAAATGATAAAAATCGAGGGACAGATTTTAAGGTTTATACAATATTATTTATTTGACTTAAATTAAATTTATGTTCATCTGGAGCTTACAAGCTTGATACGTTGAGCGTTTTTCAGGTTACTGTCTAAAAAAAGGAGAAAAACAGTTTATCCTTGTGATAAGTGAGGTTGGGACGCCGTACGCTAATGACGTTTGGGGTGTTCTTTTATTAAATTAAAGTAAATAGGAAATTTTACAATTACCCATATATATATATTTTGAAATGTCCACTGAGGCAAGTCGGTATTCGAACTGAACTTTAAGATTGCAGGTTAAGAAGGCATTCAGCCGGAAGTATTCTTCAGCGAGCGGGAGCAATCCGGTTTTCATTGTTCGCCGAAGAAGATGATCACTTTGTGGTTACGTTACGCAAGTTTCAGCGCGAGCTAATGAGTTTCGCTCAATATCACGAGTGGCTTATGGTAGCTGCTAGGATAACGGATTAATCAAGCGGATAACAATTTCTTCTTTCTATTTTCTCTCTCGAGAGAGAAGCGCGTTGTCATTTCAGTGAAAGGAAAATTCGACAGCTGCACACAATTGAGTCCAAATAATAATAACAGTTTTCTCTAAATGAAAAAGTTTTAACTTCTGAAAAAAAAATCTTTCTCCTTCGCTCCGGCGGGAATCGAACCTCACGTCTTCCGATTGCCGGTCGGATGCTTTAACCACTAATCTACTAGAGAGATCGAAGGCAGATACTTTTTTCAGATATACGCTTTTCAGAGCAAGGAGTTATGTTTTGAATAGAAGTTATATTAGAAGGAAACTGTATTATCATCGGAGTTGGTAATGATCGATCATATGTAGATAACTTTCACGAACTGTGAAACTAGAAATCAAAACATAACTCCTTGCTTTGAAAAGTGTATATCTGAAAAAAGTATCTGCCTTCGATCTCTCTAGTAGCTTAGTGGTTAATGTACCCGACCAGCAATCGGAAAGGCGCTGTTGCCCAGCCTATTAAGGCAAGACGGGTTGCCCAGTCGGTTAAGACAAGGCGCTGTTGCCCAGCCTATGAAGGCAGGACGGGTTGCCCAGTTGGTGAAGACAAGACGCTGTTGCGCAGCCAATTAAGCCAAGACATATATTGTATATGCAGGCACGTATGCGCGCGTGTGTGTACCAACATGCGCACACACATTCCCTTCTTATTCATTTACTATTTCGACCTCTCTATTTGAAGCATCCAATGTGTTATTCAGTAATGTGTTATCGGGATATCTGATATTGTCTTGATGTCGTGCATACCCCAGATACTTTAACACACTAACAACATGTGCACATGTACCGCTTTGACAGGTACAATAGGATCCAAGCTAAAAATGCTCAACATTATCTATTACTAACTTGTCTTGAATATACGAGGAGAAAAGACGTATTTGGTAAGTTCCTACAGACAGGTCTTTTAGGTAGTCCAAATTAATTTCAGGAAAATGTAAAAGGTTTTGTTGATCTATTCCTAACCACTGACCGTTCCTTCGTATTAAGTTATCTTTTGTTTATAACGTTGTATCCTTTATCACTTAACGGCAATTGTCTTTTCGTCTTTATTCAGACATGAACAAAAAGGATCCGTATTATTCACAACACGATTAGTACAAATTCAGACAACATGAATTCTCAGTAGATTTTACAAGAATGTCATTTAAATCTACTGAATATCTGTGTATTTTGTCTAGCCTCTAGTAAAATATACTGAACTCGGCGTTTTCCATACACTTGTACATTTTACTGGAAGTAAGGTAAGATCAACAGAAAATCAATACATTTAACTGAACTTCTTTGAAAATCTTTTAAAGTGGCATATTGTTCATATTTGTACCGATCATGTTGTAAACTTTACAAATCCTTTTTTCTGCGTTTCTTGTGAGGCAAGTTTTGGGGTTGTTGATTTCAAATTTTTCGTGTTTCGTTGTTTAAAAATATTATAAATTATAAAATATTAATGTATAAATATATTATAAATAATATCGAATAATAATAAATAATATTATAAATCTCATATCTTACAGATGAAGGTCATCAGCTTCATTCACTCTGCTCACATTCTTTTTATAAACTATTTGTCGCCAAACTTTTCTGTCCTGGCATACTACTCTAGCGTCCTGCACGTTCATGCATTTTTTCATGCAAGCTCTGAATCAAGTCTTTAGATTCATTTAAATCAAAGAAATAATGATTTATTTCAAAATAATAATAATTAAATTGAAAATTTATTTATTTGTTGCAAAAAGTTCATGCATCTATACAAATGAAGCATTTACTGACATGAGCAAGATATTGTGTTTGAATAAATATTTATTTCTTCAGTTGAAGGAAATATTTAATTTTCTTACTAGAATTAAATTATTCATAACAAAAAAAATTTTATTCCAACGAAGTAATTATTTTTTAAATTAAAAAATTAATAATTTGGTGTAACGTATTTCAATAGAATACTTCTTTAGATTAAAGAAATATGTTGTTAAATTCAATATCCATGTTTTTGATGGCAGCGTCGTGGTCATTGCTGTGGACTTTACACTCGACGGACCCAAGTTTGATTCCTGCTTGGATGTGGATTTTTCATCGAATTTTTCTGTTTCAGGTTCATCAAGATTTCAAATTATGTGAATTGTTTAAATTAAATATGTACAATAATTACAATGTTAATTATAATTTTAGCTGAAAGTATCCAATTATTCATTTAGGAAAATATGTACAACAGTTAAAGTACGAACTACTTTATTGCACTCGCGCATGGTTTAGACCAAAGAAATATTTTTTGAATCAGTAGGATATTTTGTTGCTTCAAATATTAAAAAATTTAATGTGAAGAAATAGTTTTTTAAGCCTATAAAATATTTTCTTGACTTTAAGATATATTTCTTTCCATCAATCTGTGGAATACTGTGCAATTCCTGATTTATTTGTATCAAATTCTTTGAAAAGGTGTTGAAATATTATTATAAAATTCAGACAAAATTATTATAATTAATCCCATTATTCAAGCATTTTTCAGATATACTCTCGATAATGTAAAAATCTGTGCCATGTAGAGGAAAGTCGCGTCTCCCAGAATTTGGGAAACGAACAAAATTTAAAATACTAAAGTTTGATTTTTTGTGACGGAACTACTACTCGCCCTTTCTAAAAATTATAAATAACGAATTTGTACATCCTCTTTGAGAGAACAAGTTTGCCTATTATTATTTTTTTATTTCCTTGTGTCGTTTTCCAAAACATTAAATTTTTTATTTTCAATGTTTTTTTTTACGATTAAAACAAAAACTAAGCATCCTGTCAAAAAATTGTTGATGAAAAATTTGTAGCTGTTTTTTGGATGAGCAACTTCTGTCTATTCATTTTTTCTCGTAGCTTGTGTCGTTTGTCCAAAAATGTAATTTTTTTATTTCCAATGTTGTTTTCACGAATAAAATAAAAACTAGGCGTCCTATAGTGATTAATGACAAATTTGTAGATCTTTTTTAGGTGCACACTTTTTGCCTCTTCAGGTTTTTTTTTATCTTGCATAGTTTGGCCGCAAAATGAAAATTTTCATTATTTTTTGTTCGATAAAGATTTGAATTTTCGATTTTTCGAAAAAATTCAAAAAGTTGTTATGATAATCTTGTAGGGCGCTCAAGAAGAAACGTTTTCCTCCTCTTAACATTTTTTCATGTCGTGCGTTATTCGTCTTAAAATTTTTATTTTTTTAATTTGAAAATGCTATAACTCTGATAATTTTCTTTTCATCGAAAAATGTCATTAGATAAATTGTTCGAGTTTCCAAGTACTATGAATAATCGTAAATAGAATTTTCAAATCTTGAAAAAAAATGGTTTACAAAATTTTCAAAATGCTCGAACTTTTTGAATTTTTATGCAAAATAGCTGGTTAACGGACTCGTTCTTTCTTTTTAGGCCTTCAAAAAGTATATCAAAGAACAATCCAATCTGATCAATCTTTCGATAATTATCGTGCCTACACGATACGACAGATTACAGACTACAGACAGACACCTTCGTAAAAATCGTTTTTTCTGACTCAGGGGGTCTCAAAACATGGAGATTTGATGAAAACCGACTAATTCATATTTTACATAAAACCAATACCTTCTCATGAGGATGAGAATGTAACAAGGGGGAATTCTGGCTGTACATAAAAGCGTACAACAATATTGGAATAGAAAGCAGTTTTAGCGTTCTTGGGGATGAAATATCAGGGATGAGCAAAATGCATCGAATCTTATCCATCTCGAGTACTCACTCCTGAAGGCCCGGATTAAGAAAGCAGAGGAGAAAAACTTCCACTAACAGCTCCTCGACAAGAAGGTGCACGGCATCTTCCACAGAAATGTGGAGGATCTGTCGATGTCGTATGAACTAACATTTACTTTCCTTAAATCACCAGGATTGAAGTCGGGCACGGAGGGTTTCATTTCGGCATGTCAAGGCGGTGTCATTTCCACACAAGCATACCGTCGCCAAATTTTGAGCCAAGACATTCCGATGATAGCTGCAGAGCGTGTCATGCACACCCCGAGCATCTAGGACACATACTATCTAGTTGTCCATCTCTTGCGGGAATGACCTACATCCAAGGGCACAATGCGGGACTAAGAGTGCTTTATTACCAAATCTGTCACTCTTACGGCATCAGCCCAAATACGGCTCCTCTAAACGCTCCTAGGAAAATAGTGTCAATTGTCGAGAACGAGAAGTGTCGGATATACTGGAAATTCATATTGTCTGCAATTGTTCCTGTTGCCCACACGAGGCCTGACATAGTTCTTCTTGACTTCGAGAAATGAACCATTTTCTTTATCGAATTTTCAGCACCAGCTGACAAAAACATCATACCTTAGGAGAACGAAAAGAAAGAGAGGTATAAAGACCTTATAAGGGAGTTGTAACTGTTATACCCGGAATGTTCTGTTGAGCTTATCGTCCTCATCATCGGCGCTCTTGGAGGTGCCAAGGTTTCACTGGTTAATAGCCTGAAAAGCATCCCTCCGTATCAAGAAAATGCTGAGACACTTGCGGGAAAAATGCAGAAGGCGGTTGTCCTTGGGTCGCTTTGTGTCCTCAGGGTACACGAGACTTTTGCCGGATCATCGTATTGAATTCGTCGCAGAATGCTCACCCATCTCACGGTTGTGAGACGTATTTACAGCTGAAATTTTACCGCGATTTGGCTGGGAGCGGGTGCAATTTTTAAGTTTAGCACCTGCTCCCATCGAAATCCCGCGGTTGTCCTTATGACAAACTTATATATATAAAATATATATATATATATATATATTTGAAAACGACTGCGTTCCGGAGCAGCTAGAGGGATGAAACTTTTTTTACAAATATCTATCATCAAAATGTACAATACGCGTGTTTTATATTTTAGGTAAGAAACATTGAAAAGATTTTAGAATTTTTTCTTCGTTTTTTGGGACTTAGGGGTTGAAAACAACTGCGTTCCGGAGCAGCTAGAGGGATGAAACTTTTTTTACAGCTATTTACTAGCAAAATCTACATTATCCATGTCTCAGATTTTGGCTAAGGAAACTTTTTATTTTTTATTTTTCGTTTCACATAAACGTTGGAAACTTCAGTTCCATAGGTAATAATGGATTAAATTTGACAAATATAATGTTTTTTAACGAATTGTTATTGTTTATAACTATCTTCTCCTACAGTAATGTTAGATAGTTGCGGTTTCTTTTCTGAAATTTCCAACTCAACTAACAAGCAGTAATAAAAAAGATAGTTATAAACAATAATTATTTATTCAAACGATTATGTTTGCTAAATCGCATCCATTATTACCTAACAGTAATTGAAAAATGGATCAAAAGTGAAAAATTTAGAAAAAACTGCAACTTTCTAGCATTATTCTAAGAGAATATTGTTACAAATAATAATAAATTGTTTAAACAATTATTTATATCAAATTTAATTTATTATGGATTCGCTTTAACTGAATAGTTGATAATAAGTTGAAAAAAACGGCGACTTTATAACTCAGGACTAAAAGAAAATTGCTAAAAATAATAATAAATCGTTTAAATAATTTATAAAAACATCTAATTATCAATGAAAAGTAGCATTATTAATTATTCGTATTTTTAAAAACCGCAACAAAGTCATAATTAGAGCCAAAAGCTCGCAAAACTAAATTTTTTACTTACAAGGTTTTTTTGGATCCCTTCAAAACAGACTCACAGGGGTAATATTTAAAAAATAAGTTTTTATTCGTATTTAATGGCTAATTTGAAAGAAAAATGTTAAATTTCAACTTGATTTACCTAGTATTACCGATTCTGAATCAAATTTACAAAAATGTATATTTTTCTTATGGGACATTCGTGTTAAACTTCATGATTTGACATGGAATAAAAATATGCCACGGCACTTGCGAGATGGATGCAGAAAGCTGTCATCCTTGGGTCGCTTCGTGTCCTCAAAACACATCAAAGTTTCGCCGACTTGTCGTTGTGATTTCGTCGTGTCCTGTGTCCACCCATCTCACGGTTGTGACACGTGGCCATGAATGGGATTTAGCGCGGTCCTACTGGGAGCCGATGTCATTTTTTTTTTTTTTTTTAGATGACAGTTGCTCCCAGTGGGACCCTGCGGTGGTTGTTAACCTTTAGTTTCATATATATATATATTAGCGGGGCCCAAAAAAATCACATTAGACAAATGTAAACAAGCATGTTCACCAAATCGTTCTCGCCGGCAAATAAATATATACGTGTTTTTTTTATGTTAAAAAAAAATAATATATTTTTAGCACTCGCTCTAGCCATTTTTATGTCTGATGAAATTTAACATGTAAAATATTTCCTATATTTTTACTTCTTCGGGTTCTTTTCAGGAAATTATGAGTCAATTTATTTGATCTTTTATATGCTTGTTTACTTATCAGTGCACATTGCATTTTTCGCAATTTTATGTCTCAGAAATATTATGCAAAAGTTTCAGGCATATCAAGAATGGTATGAACCTATTAAGAACAAATTTGAGAAAAAAATTAATGTTTAATTTGCATTGAGAAAAGAGTAAGAAAAGCTTATGAAAAATTACAAATTTAAGTTGAACACCGGCTGAAGGGATTGCAGGTGGATGCTGCCAAAAAAGTTGATTTTTTGGCCCTCGGTTGGGCCGCTGATTGTGCACCGTATTTGCTACGGTCGCAAGCTTCCATGACTGAGAATGAGTTGCATGACAGAGTAATAATAAGTTAATAAATCTATAGCTGCTGTCCGGGTCAAACCTGTGGCTGATACTAGGACTTCTCTACTTTATCAGGAAAGTGTACAGCCTCAGAGCGAGTGCTAAAAATAATTTTTGTTGAAAATAAAAAAAACGCGCATACATTTATTTGCCTGCAACTGTCATCTAAAAATGACATCGGCTCCCAGTAGGACCACAGTAAATCCCATTCATGGCCACGTCTCACAACCGTGAGATGGGTGGCTGTCATTTTTTAGATGACAGTTGCTCTCAGTGGGACCCTGCGGTGGTTGTTAACCTTTAGTTTTTAATTATATATGTAGTTAAGAGTTTGTTCGAATACGATGATCCGGCAAAAGTTTGGTGTACCCTGAGGACACAGCGTGACCCAAGGATGACCGCCTTCTCAATTTTCCTGGCAAGTTTCTCAGCATTTTCATGAGACGCAGGGATGCTTTTCACGCTATTAGCCAGTGAAACCTTGGCACCTTCAAGAGCGCCAATGATCGTGGCGATTAGCTTAACAGAATATTCCGGGTATAACCGTCGCAACTCGCTTCTAAGGTCTTTATGCCTCTTTCTTTTCATTCACCGAAGCTGTGATGTTTTTGTCAGCTGGTGCCGAAAATTTGATAACGAACAGGGTTCGTTTCTCGAAGTCAAGAAGAACTATGTCAGGTCTCTAATGCGCAACAGAAACAATTGTCGAGAATATGAAGTTCCATTATATCCGGCACTTCTCTTTTTCGACGATTGACTCTATTTCCCTAGGAGCGTTTAGCGGAGCGGTATTTTGGCTGATGCCGTAAGAGTGACAGAGATGGTAATAAAGCACTCTTAGTGCCGCACTGAGCCTTCGGATGTAGGTCGTTCCCGCATGAGTTGGACAACTAGATAGTATGTGTCCTAGCTTCTCGAGGTATGCATGAAACGCTCTGCAGCTATCATCAGGAATGTATTGGCTCAAAATGGGGCGACGGTATGCTAGAGAGGAAATGACACTGTATTGATATGTCAAAATGAAACCCTCCGTGCCCGACCTCAATCCGGGTGATTTAAGGAAAGCAAATGTTAGCTCATACGACATCGACAGATCCTCCATATTTCTGTGAAAGATGCCGTGCATCTTCTTGTCGAGGAGCTGTTCGCGGAAGTTTTTCTCCTGTGCTTTCTTAATTCGGGCCTGCAGGAGTGAGTACTCGAGATGGATAAGATTCGATGCATTTTGCTCATGCCTGATATTGAAGTCAAGACCGAGTGTTTCAGCAGCCTCCTCCGCTGCTTTATACAGAAACGCTCCTTTGCCCACTTCTTCGTGTTTCCTGACCATCTTGTTAATTGATGATCTTTTAATTTAAGTTCTGGCCCCTATCCGTGGCCCGAATAACAGTTTAAAATATATTTCTTTTGTTTTTGAAAAATCAAATCAAAATTTATCGATTATATTGAGTTTTAACTCCTATCCGTGGTTGAAATGTACTATATTATTAATTGAACAATTATCAAATTTACAAACTTGTGAACAAACATTTTTTAATTATATATAATTATGAATTTAGATCAATTCAAATGTATAAGGTAGGACTGATTCACATAGCCTTACTGATGAGTCCAGTGAGTCAATAAAAAATCTTCTTCACACTTATAATACTTGGGTCAATTAAAAACGATATCTTAAAAAAAAAACAGCAAAGATGTCATGTAACAATCATATAATATTCTAATATCTTTAACTAATGTTACTATATGAAACTTTGGCGATTTCAACAATTTCCCTGTTATTGACGAGTACCGGGTACGCCAAATAAAAAATTACAATTTTTTAGGTCGTATTTGTTTATTTATAAAAAAATTGAAGGCCTAATTTAAAAATCAGGCTCGACAACTATTTTAGAAATCTTATCAGCTTTTTTTCAAATTTGTTGGGCCCAAATCGGCCAATACTTGTGGGCTGTACGTTATTTTGAAACAAAAAAGTAATTTTTTCCCGTCCGTGCGTTGTGGGGAAGAAAAACTTTCCGTAAATATAAAATGCCTTATGGGGAACTGAAGCCCGAGAAATTCTTTTAAAGGTTATGTCTTTTTCGTAAGCAAATTGTATGTGAAAACCACGAAGGAATAGTAAGGAGTGGTATCACCCTATGTATTTGGTGAGCAGAGGTGGGAGGAGCGACGTCGAAGAATTCGTTAATGTTTGCCACGAATGAAAACTTGGTCTCGGTTTCGTGCACATGCGCAGAGCTTTTTTCGCAGTCACGTGTTATTCCCACTCCCCTATGTTATATTTTGACAAGCCCTATGCATCGCCCCCACTCTTTCTGTTCTCTTAGCATCCGGAGGGGTATCGTAGTTCAAGTAAATCCATCAGATAGCGCTTCGATCAGGTTTGCCCGTTTTTGCATTGTTATGTATAGCATCTGCAATTAATACATGCAGCGTTGAACCTGCCTTAAACTTCCCGCTTGACGTCCTTTAAAAATGGAGGTCGTTGTATGAATTCCTACGTGCCATTTCATTGGTTCACTTTTTTTTAGATGCGCGTGGTGAGACCATAGTTTGTTGGATCATGTGATTTGGGTAAAAGCACGAAGTAGTACTTCGTGGGTAAAGGCCATAATTTTTGGACTGGCTGAAAATCATTAAACCACAGAATAAAATTTATTTAATAACTGATTTTTTTAAGTTTAATAATTATTAATCAGTTAGGAAGTTCAGTTGGAGAGGCCTAAACCTGCACGAAATGGCAACCCTAGAAGATAAATCCATTTGGGAAGGTGGTGAGGTACGTAAACTTTTATAAGAATTTGTAGGTTATGTGTACTGTGAATGACAAGCATTTTTGTGCATATTATTGTCGTGAGCGCTGCGAAGAAAACTCGTTCAAATTCAATGTGTAGCTCACATTTGCCTACTAGTGTCTACTCTTATCACAAAAATCTGGTTATTCATACAGAAATTTCGGTTTGCGTAGGCTCGCACGGTCAATTATTAACTTTCATTTAAGAATGTTGGGAAATAACGACGTGGCCATTTCGCCAGAATTGACTGGCAAATTAAGCAAAGTAGCATAAACAAGTTATTCATTTGTAATTATTATAACTGCACCAGCGAAAAATGTCACGCGAGTTAACCTTATAATCTCGGAGACTACTGTCAGAGGTAAAACTGTGGTGTTCCTTAATGTTTGGTGTTCAAAATGGAAATTGCTATTGAATATGCAACAAAAAAAAAAACAAAATTCTGCACTCCACATTTTAACGTTTTTTAAATTTTCTAATTATGGGAATGATCTTCCATGACAGTCCAAAAGGCAACTAGCCGCTTTCTTTAGTCATGATGAACGGATTCCATTGCTTGTTCATTATAGAATCCCAAATAAATATTATTTCCAGGCAAATTTCGGATGAAAATAATTTACGAACGTAAACAGAGAAGCACATCATTAGTTTTTTTATCATTTATGTGTATCCTTTTTTTTTTTTTTTTTTTTGGTTCAGGAGAACTGATGGTGAACGGAGGAGAGAAGGGTCGTTGTCTTTGTCGAAGATGCAGGTCTGGTTGCCTATCACTATTTGATAGCGGTCAACTCTTCCCGTATATAAGTCGTGAAGCTGCCACCATCCAGGGACAGAAGCAAACCGCAATCTGATAGCCGATAGACATCCACTTCTCTGTAGGAGTTGTTCATCACGAGGAAATGTGTTTTTGGGCCAGATTTTGTTGTCTGGACTTTGTACGTTAAGCCATCGTTGATCAACCTTACCTGGAAAGATAGAGAATGGTTTTAAATGAGTTGCTAGATTCTAAAGTTATAGGATGATGATTAGTGACTTACATCTACTACATTGTTCAAATCATTGCTCGCTTGAATCTATCCTTTTTTCGGCGCAGTTTGGAATCCAGAGAAAGCAACAGTGATAGTTCGATCAGCAATGTGATAAGCACCGCACGTAACAGCGAGTAAAACGTTGGGGTTTTCGCTTCTCACTCGCTCAGAAATCAGTACATCGAGCTACGCAGTGTCTATACAATTCTGTTAAAACGGGTTCGTCTGCAGAAGAGTAATCTGATATTCTACATTCGTTCTAAAGTCGCCTATGATGCTCAATTCCTTCAAAGCCACAACTAAGTTTTCTTTAGATTGCTGCTGATCTTCTCCCCATGAGAAACAGTGACCGAATTGTGGATTTGCAAACTCGTGGAGACCACCCGATGCTCGCACAAAAAAAAAAATTTCAGACGATCTTCGAAGGCCGGAAATTCAATTCTTGAATTGTTCCAGAACTCGATTTGAATCATGGAATACAAAAAATTAGTTTTGAGGTTTCCAGAATAAAATGCTAAGTTTTGAATATTTTTATATGTATACCTTCATCTGGGCTATCGCTCGTATTAATTGCAGCGATGACGTGTCCCCAAGGTTGCGGTTTGTATCTTGGTTGATCAAATGCTATCGCCCCAAGGACTAACTCCATACAGAAGTTGAATGTCTTTTATGTGATGTAACGGATGACCCATCGCGATGTGGAGTTGAGCCGCAGGCAAATTGACATCGGAAACCATTTATGTACAAGGATGTTCCACTTGTTATATATATATATATATATATATATATATAGCACTTCCACTTCGGACTCTGCCTGGTCAAATCGCGAAGTGCCCGACAGGTCTACAGGTCGCAAAGGTGAACGGATTTGAAAGTTTTGTTTTTATAAATGATCAGCATTAAATTTTTAAGAAAACTTATTGAGTATATTCTACTATTTTTGTTGTAATATAATTATTTATCCACCGCAAGATTTTTTATCTAAAAAAAATTAAAGAGTAAACTCTATACGTATCATATTTAACGCAGATGTACTTAGAAAACATAAATAATTCATTTTTAATATTTTTATGGTTTTTAGTGTACATAATTTCCTAATTCAAGCCCTTTCCGGAAAATCCGGTTATTCAGAGCGAATTTACAGACTATATATTCCATACAATTAACCGATATATTATTTGTAATACTTATATTATTAATAAGAATAATTGTTTATTGTTGATTTATTTGATGAAAAATGATACCATATACGTTCAAAATGCTTTCTATCATAAAAGATGAACTGTACAAATAAAAAAAAAACTTTTTAGTAAAAAAGAGCCAGCAATAGGTGTTTCGTTTATAAAATTTGTTTTTGACATTTAAGATATTAGTTTTTTGAGATCGAAAATCCCTGTTTAGATGATGCTACTAAGATTTAGATATACTTAGAGAACATACATAATTTACTTAATGTTGAAGTTAATTTATTCAAACAAACAGTTAACTATGTCGTTTACTGTGGGAATTTTCTTAAAAACGGAAATTGCTATGATTTATTTAAAAAAATGATAGTCTGTGTCTAGAAACTCTTAATAATCGGCAAACATTATTATCAATAATTTGAAGAACAAGTGTTCAATTTGGCTATTTCACTCAAAGACAGGTTTTTTATTTTTCACTAAACCTTGGTATCATTGTTCAAAAAGTTATTTAAGATTTGAATTGTTGAATATTTTAATTGCTGATAAAAATTTTTTTCAACAACTATTTCATGCTTTTTATTACTAAATTTTTTTCTTACAATACTTAGCAAAAGTATGTACGAGTTAAATAAACAATTCATTTTATGTATTGCAACAAGTAGTGAAATTGGAATTGGAGACAATTTGACCATGATATTCTAACGCTCTGAATTACAGATAATTTTATATTGAATTCGAATTATGTGCAGACGAGAGAACTGTGAAGACGAAGTAGATAAATACTTAACCGCACTACCCAATATGCACCCTTTCGTATTTAGTCTTCCCGAATTATTTCCCGTATGTTTTTTTCTCTACTTTGAAGAATTTCTCATATAAAAATGAGAATATTTTGACTTCGATACTATATAATATTTATAATTATGACTAACATTTTTTTACTTGCTTTCTGGTCTTGTATAACATAATCTACCCTAGTAAGCATATAAAGCAGCTATGATAAAAAGGTATGATATTTTCGAAGGATTTTTTACATTCTCATCTCAAAGAGAAGGTATTGGTTTTATGTGAAAAATGACTTTCGCGGAATCAATCAAATGTCGACGTTTTGAGGCCCCCTGAGTCAGAAAAAACGGTTTTTACAAAGGTGTCTGTCTGCCTGTCTGCCTGTCCGCCTGTCCGTCTGTCTGTCTGTCTGTCTGTAGTCTGTAGTATCTTGTGGGCACGACAACTTTCGAAAGATTGATCAGATTCGATTGTGCTTTGGCACACTTCTTGAGGTCCCAAAAAGAAAGAACGAGTTCGTCAACTAGCTATTTTGGATGAAAATTCAAAAACTGAGCACATTTTGAAAATTTTTGAGACCACTTTTTTTCAAAATTCAAAAATTCTATGTAGAGTTATCAGTAGCACTCCAAGAGGCAAACAATTTATCTTCGTGAAATTTTTCTAAGAAATGAAAATCATCAGAGTTATAGCATTTTCAAAAGCCCAAAAAACAAACGAAAATTGATATTTTAGACCGAACAACGCATTATATGAAAAAAAGTCAGGAAAAGAAAAACGTTTCTTTTTGAGAGCCCTACAAGATTATCATAACAACTTTTTGAATTTTTTCGAAAAATCAGAAATTCAAATTTTGATCGCACAAAAAAAATAATGAAAACTTAAATATTCCATTTTGCGGTCAAACTATGCAAGACACAAAAAAAGATGAAGATACAAAAATCGTGCAACCAAAAAAGGTCTACCGACGCGCAACGTGCACCTTCAAAGTAACTCTTAGGTGCATCCGCCAAGAGGGCGCAGTTATCAGCGCATGTTTTTTACATTCACTGAAATTCTCTTATTCCATTAGATCGGCAATCTCCCACCTCATCTCTGGTAATTTACATGTAAAAAACTACGTAAATTATATAAGGTATATTACGTACGCAACCCTGCCTACAGGTGTATAATAATGTTTCTCATATCTAAAAATAGTGCAATCTAGCCGACGCACTACGACTAAGAAAGAAGTCTGGGGCTGGTGACATTTCTTGGTAAAGACTAAAGACGGTCTTCAAGTGATAGGATATGAAAAACCTGTTTTTAAAGATTAAAAAAAGGAAGTGTCTGCGTGTACCGAAACTTCGGTAAAAACATGAGTGTCTACATAAAAATCCAGCTATTCGTACCGAAACTGGTACAAATAGCTCATTTTCCAGCTCCCCCTATTCATGCCGAAAAAATCCGGCTATTTGTACCGAAATATCGGTACACGTAGCCACGGCCTAAAAAAAGGAAATTGAGTTAATAGAACTCAACAGAAACAAAACAAACCTTACCTGTAATTGAGGTTGACAACTTTGTTGAAAAGAAATGCTCGACCAGTTGCCCCTGTGAAACGTGTACTTATCAGCTGGCCTCTATTTGTCAGATTTGTATCGCACGATGCGCAAGAAAAGAGTCGAGAGCCGCCAATGTGTTCCAGAAATATAACGCCCATTTTAATCGACATTCATTCAGGTGCCGTGCATCAAGTCATATCCTGTCTCATATTGTGACTCTTGTCGCGTTCATGATAATCGCGTTAAATACCATGATTAAAGAATACACCATGATCCAACCCACACCAGGTCTAGCCACGCGCAAGTAAAAAAAATGCAGCGAATCAGCAACGATACCAGCAACGCCGCCATATTGATGAAAGTAAGCGGCAATTTCAAATAGGTGTAATGAACGAAAGAAGGTTTTTTCAATTTTCTGAAGAATAAAAATATATGTAAATACTATAATTTCAATTTAAAAGTTTATTTCATATGCAATTATAGGAAGTATATTCTTTATTAAGTTAATATCTTTCAATTCGGGAGACCTTAAGCTTTCACGTTTACCTGGCCACAATTTTCTGCGATTTTTTTTGAACGAGTTCCAAGCGCTCAAAGTGAGGGTCGCGTACTTCTGACGCCGACTTTAGTAAGTGCCATTTGCCGTAAAGACTTTTTCCAGCGCATGGTGTACCTGAACGAACTTTAAATGGGGGTGATAAGAGAGGTCGTATATTATTTTTGGATTTTGTTCTGGAATTCTTAATAAACAATTTCCAAGAAAAATTAAAATTATTTTTAAAGCTGCTTTTTATTTTTGCTTTTTTTAATGTCAATTTTTTAAGTAATTTGAAGAAAAGGATTTATTTTAGAAAAAAGTTATGCTCAAAGTGCAAAAATGATATTTATTATTCTTACTAATATAAATATTGTATGATAAGTGTATTTTTACATAATTTTTAATTTACCTAACTTTAAACCAACGTAAGAAGCTACGTCTTTACAACAACAAAAACAGCTCAAACTTTTAGAACTCGAAAAATAATAGCAGTCCACATTTACTTTGAATTACATCTTGCATTATACTTTATTTGAAAAAAGTAGTTTATCATAACAACAATTAGAACCGATTGATGTATGTGCAAAATTAAAGATGATATTATAGTATGTTCATACTGATGATAATATAAGGATTTAATGACCATAATATTTTGTCTTTTGTAAATAAACTCACCCCAGCTCTAAGCACTCGCGCCGCATTTACCTACTTTGTTTTATAGCGTGTTAATTTCGAGTTCGAGTATAATAAGAGGATACAGTTATGTCGGAAATTTGTCTCTGTAAACAAACGAAAATTCATCCTCTTTGCAGATATTGAGTATTTCTGGTTTGCTACACCGAAAAAATTAGTTGTTGAAATTTTAAATGACTGAGTCAAACACTCTAGGATAGGGCCAAACGTATGTCATAAATTGTAAGTATCGTCTTTGGAAACTTTGATTGATAGATATTTAAAAAATAGCAAGAATCGTAGAAAGTAACAAAAGACTTTCAATGAAAATGTGAAGACCAGAGGAATAGAGTTCTTGAAACACACATACACTAATGCTTCGATATATATATATATATATATATATATATATTTGTTATTATTTGTTGTTGCGGTGAAAGCATATGTATGTTTGATACTTAACTTTCACTCAAAACTTATATATGTATAACAAAATATTTCATTCTATAACTTTGGCATTATTTTATTAATTTTACCTATCCCCTTCATAAGAATTTCATTAAAACACATAATTTGTCTATTAAAATATTTGAAAATCCGAAATGAATTTAAATTAATAAATAAAGTAAATATTATATTATGTCTCATAATAAAAAATATTATAAAGTTTAGACTATTTACTTTTCGGATATTTAAAAACTACACAAATAATTATGTGTCATTTAATTGCGCATGAATAATAATTTGTTGTAGTTAGTAGGAATGCATGAGGATTTACGTCTAAAACTAGTGAATTTTACGATTTTCGCAAATTATTTTTAACTCCAAATATTTAAAAAATCTTAAAGATCATTTTTAAAGATCACCTTTTACGCAGAACTATCAGAACCCGCTAACGAGTCACAAAATATACTATAATTTCTATTAGATATTTAATTTCAAACCAGATTCGGAACGTAAATTGGCTTAAAAAAGTATGGCCGCGTTCACTTATGATTTCACGTTTTAGGGGGTAGGTAAGCGTGACTTACGTGTATAAGCATGGAAAAAGCGAGCGACAAGGGGAAGGGGGGTGTTTGGAATCTCTGAAATAATCGTCTCATCATATGTGAACATTCCCTAATTTTTGCTAAGAACAATGTTTAAATTGACAAAAATGGCTTCAAAAAAATCCTTTTGCCAGAATGTGCAGGTAATGATTTAGATTACATTTTTTTGTCTAATAATATTATTATCGAAAAAATTACCCTCGTGCACTTTTGCTCTACTTGTGTTACGAGGTGCATAATTCGTATAAAAAATGAGTACACGGAGAAAAATGGCTTATCAGCCTGAACATTTAGAGCAGACATGCCCAACCCGGGGAAATTCCCTTCAGGACCACATGTTCTGCTTCCACCACTTATTCTCCTGGAGAGCGGGAGTGGTGGTAGGTGCGTGCGAGAATCTCTACTCTGTGACGTACGCTAATCGAGAATTCCCTCGAATTAAAAAAGAATAACATTTTTAAATTCAAATCACTCTGAATTGATTAGAACAATATTCAAGCATTATTGTAAAATTCATTGAAAATCATTAACTTAATCCCTGGAACATTTCAAAAAGTCCTAAAAATGCCATGATTTTTATAAGAGGAATGAAGAGCTTTGAAACATCCTTCAAACCATTGAGATCAATAGAGAATTCACTCGAATTCAAAAAGAATAAAAATTTAAATTTCAAATCACTCTGAATTGACTAGAACAATATTCGAGCATTATTATGAAATTCATTGAAAACCATTAAATTAATTCTTGGAACCTGTCAAAAAGTCCTAAAAACGCCATGATTTTTATAAGACGAAAAAAAGCTTTGAAACGTCCATCAGACCATTAAAATCAATCGAAAATTCCCTCGAATTCAAAAAGAATAAAAAATTTCAAATTCAAATAACTCTCAATTGATTGGAACAATATCCGAGCATCATTATAAACTTCAGTTAAAACAATTAAATTAATCCCTGGGACCTCTCAAAAAGTCCTAAAAATGCCATGATTTTTATAAGAGAAAAAAAAAGCTTTGAAACATCCTTCAAATCATTAAGATCAATCGAGAATTCCCTCGAATCAAAAAAGAATAACAATTTTAAATTCAAATCACTCTGAATTGATTAGAACAATATTCGAGCATTATTATAACATTCAGTAAAAACCATTAAATTAATCCCCGGGACCTGTCAAAAAT
Organism: Andricus grossulariae; assembly: GCA_011634705.1. NCBI lineage: Eukaryota > Metazoa > Arthropoda > Insecta > Hymenoptera > Cynipidae > Andricus > Andricus grossulariae. Next base: position 214,951,297 of record JAABKJ010075445.1, on the reverse strand, counting down.
TCCCCAAAATGCCACGATTTTTATAAGAGGAAAAAAAAGCTTTGAAACTACCTTCAAACCGTTAAGATCAATCAGGGATTACCTCGAATTCAAAAAGAATAACAATTTCAAATTCAAATAACTCAGAATTGATTAGAACAATATTCGAGCATTATTATGATATTCAGAGAAAAGCATTAAATTAATCTCCGGAACTCGTCAAATAGTCCTTAAAATGCCATGATTTTTATAAGAGGAAAAAAAGCTTTGAAACTTCCTTCAAACCATAAAAATCAATCGAAAATTCCCTCGAATTCAAAAACAATAACATTTTCAAGTTGAATTCGCTCTGCGGAAGTTATTCTCATCCCTGTTTCGAAGTCCTAGATTTCGTTCAAAAACGAGAAACCTTTTTAATTAATTATTTTTTACCAGGTAAGTTTTTTCCCTTCAGGACGTAACATACCTCGTTATAAAATTGGTGCGTCGGGCGTAGAAACTAAAAACAACCAATAACAGAGATAACTACTAAATTTTTTCTATTTTCAAAAATTTTAGCAAAATTTTTTTTCAGTGTTTTGAAATGAAATATCAAAATTCATTAAACATTTTTATTTGAATTAAAAAAAATTAAATTCAGTTTTTTAAAAATATTTTCTTGGAAATATAACAAAAAAGCACATCGAATTCAACGGAATGCAAAAACCCTGTTAATTTTAGGAATTGTACTTATACCATTTAAGTATGTGAATTTATATTATCTGTGTTTATGCCCTGTACCATTTATATTTATGCTTTGTCCCATTTATGCTTATGCCCTGTACCATTTATATTTATACTTTGTACCATTTATGTTTATGCCCTATACCCACAACATATAATTTCTAAAAATTTGTATATATTCTGAAAAAATTCTTGAATTCTTGAAAAAATTAATTTCAACTTATTATCATAATGAGAATCATACATGTCGAGCAAGAGTTCTGAATCAGACAAGGCAATAACACGCCTTCAAGTTTCACAAAATCCTCAACTAGCAAAATTAATAGCGAATAACCAATAGTTTCCAATAAATATTCGAAAAACTTCAAAACCTGATTTAGGCTCAGACTTTAAAAACAATTCAATAATTGACGCAGCTGGTACTAGTGATACGTCGGAAATCATTTTAGAAACTGAATCTCCAAATAAAAATTCCCCAATTAACACTAGTTTGGAAGATAAAATTTTAATTGTTTCCTCAAATTCAAGAAACTTTCAAAATGAATTTTTAGATAACAATACATTGAACGACGTGACTATCACAAATTTTAACATAAATATCGACGATCAAAATAGAGCAAATTCAATAATTCAATACACAGAAAGAGGCATTAAATAAAGTAAATTATCTTAATAACTCTAATCCATTTCGAGAACAACTATTTAAAGAAACTCATGCAATGAGAAATAGCGCCCAAAAGATAATTAATTGGGTGCTAAAATTTGTTGCGTACGCTTGAGAAATGTAAATTCATAAATGAGAATTATACTAAATTATACTTACTTCATGAAACAACCTAAACATCCATAGCTAGTTTATTCATAGATTAAATCCATCGAGAATCAATGTTGAAGCAGGAACACAATGTTCTAATTGTTTTTTTAATAACACTGAACAGCAAAAATCATTCAATTATGGACAAAAATAGAAAATATTGAGCATCAAGCATTATGAACTATCGAAGCGCATTTTTTTTTGCAATGATGGCCATGAATCCAGATCATTGTTGATCATTATCCTGATCAAGTCAATAATGTGCCGGAAAGATCCGTTGGGTGGCTCTGACGCAGCAGACTAAGAGTGTATACATTGTTAAATTTTTAATTGTATTTACTTAAAATTTACTGCAGGACTTATGTGCAAATGAAATATTTCCGTTATATAATAAGTTTCATTTTGCATTTACTTAAGTCTTAGTATTTACTCAAGTCTACTTATTAAATTTATAGCAAATGCAAGTTAAAATTTTACGATTCAAACAATAGACTCTTACGTCTGTGGACTTCAGAGCCGCTAAACGGATCTTTCAGACCCTACATTTGTACACTCAAAAGGTATGATGAAATCGGTCTATTTACTTTACCTTCAGCAGAAGTAAAATAATCTACCAACGACATCAAAGTGTGAAGCAATCACCCAGGAATTCTAAGAACTTATGAATTGTCTTTCACATCAATTAACTTGTAGTTAATTCATTTATTCATTGATCTGCATACTCCTACTCCCTAGCGGGCCGAATGAGCGAAACGGACAGGCTATCGCGTATCCTTATAGTATCCACATCGTATCCTCTCCGTATCATGCAAGAAAAGTTCATTAGGAAAGAAAGAAGAACATTTAACTTGTTAAATTTCGGATTCTACGTGCAATTTCCCGTTGAAAGGTCACGGTGTAATTGTAATAATGTTTCTTGAAATGTTAAAAACTTTAAAAAAATGTTATACCTGTCATTATTGTGGGCTGAAGGTCACTTCAAACGCAATTCAGTCAAGTTGAGGTTATGTGTAATATTTTTAATTCAAAATAAAAATGGGGTAAGTAAGCTGAGAACGAATGATTTGTAATATGCATTTAAAATTCGATAAATTTTAAATTACTTCAACTCATATTTTATTATAAATTTGCAAACATTTTTTCGAATGGTCAAATGTGTTCGTTTCAATATAACCTCAAACTTAAGATCATTATTCCGTCGTGTAGACAGAAAAAAGTCGTTATCCAATAAGGATAGCTAATTTTGATTCTTTAAAAATGTTCCGAAATTGTAATATTCCATAACTGTAATATCGAAAATATATAGCCGTCAAATACAGTCGTCAAATTCCAATGCGCGATGCGCATGTGCTCGGACTATTTTAACATCTGAATGTGTTTCAGTTTAACATAAAAATCTCTTTAAGCCTAACATCTCGAAAATATAGTAGATGATTGAAATGAATATCTGCATGTCAGGCGGTACAATCTTAACCTTTGAACATCTGCATTTGAACATCCATTTTTCTCCGTGTACTCTTTAAAAATAAATGATTGATTTTTAATTTAAAGGAAGAAATATCTTTCTGCACCAATGTAAATTTTAAATCATTCATAATATTTTTTTGTACTTTATGATTATTATACATTGCGAAAAATTGAGTTGCATTCTTAATCATTTTAAGTTAGCGCGCGATCAACATCCAATGAGGCTGCTGGTGCGACGCATGCGCAGTGCAGTTGGGGAGACTTCTCTTATTCTTCTTCTTCTTGAAGAACAGCCAATGGCTGTTCTACGTTGACACCATCTTGCTTCAGCAGCCTTGTATATACGGTCACGAACTAGTGTTGGGATTTTATATTACCCAGTGGTATGATCTGAAACGAACGGAAAGGTTCTCCCCCACCGAAGAGAGAAAAGCAATGGCCCATGCACAGTGGCGTCCATCTCGAGCACGCTCCATGCGCAACTGGTGACACCCGTGCCCCGACACCAATGCTCATGCGCTTATTATTATTATTCTGTCAAATTTTTAGGTTTGCATTTTTTAGGAATTTAAACACGTGTGAGACAACTCGCAGGGAGGGATTAGCTACGTGACGTCACGAAGGTACCATAAAGCAGTAAAGATTATGGTTATGGGCCTGAATCGTGATGACCCTAATAATGACGGGATATTGGGGGTTTAAACTGCTGGCTGGGACGAAAGGACTGTGGTCTTCTGGGGACCAAAAAATATCAGTTTAAGATCACTTGAAGACAGCCCTATACCTACCTATACTGTAGTCTTATATTGGTCTTTCTTTTCACGAGAGGAGCTGTGTCTAGAAAGTATCTAAAAATATTCTAGATTTCGGGTAGGGCTCACCAACCTTACACTTCACTGATGGCGGTCTACATCGCGCGTGTTTTCCACTTATCTGGCATCCGTTTTTTGTGCTGTGGTAATGTTATATGTGCAATAAGTATTTAATTTCATGTTTTAATGGTACATGACCAAAGGATTATACCACCTATTCATTTTACATCTGTGGTGTACATAAACAAATAATATAACCTCAGTTATTTGCATGTGGAGAATATTGTTCACATTTGAGTTTGGCTCGTAAAATCATATTATTGTTATTGATTATTATTCAGTGCCAAGTGCAAATGGTATTTATCGCTTTGTGAATTTTTATCTCAAAAAAAAACAAAAAAAAACAGAGAAACTCACTATCAGTTGGAATTATTGTACACTGTGAAAACTAGAGACCTCTTTTTTTACGGTATCATTTTTTTCGTGTCATGTTTTTGAAATACATTACTTTATGCTGTTATTTTCAATGTAAAACAAATGAGTCTAGGTTCCCAACAGCCCCTCCCCCCCCCTCAAGCCTCCGTGCATTTCACGTGTCAATGTTTTTGAATAGAAAGTACCTTCTCAATCCCTACCGCGACGCCACATTCGCCTCAACACCGCACCGAGAGAACATCCTTACTTTTTTCGTATAACTCGTCTCACCCTACGTTAGCATGAACTATATCATACTGTGACAGCATACATTCTTACTATTTTAGTGTAGATCCTTACTAAAATAGTAAGAATGTATACTGTCATAGTATTCCGGGTGCATATTGACCCAACGTTCATGTAACCTCTGCATGAATCCTCTTCGTGCCGGTGAACTTCTTTGCCAAAAATATAACATAGGGGAGTGGGTATAACACGTGACTGCGAAAACAGCTCTGCGCATGTGCACGATACTGAGACCAAATTTTCATCTGTGGCAAACATTAACGAATTCTTGGACGTCGCTCGTCCCATCGCTGCTCGCCAAACACATAGGGTGATACCACTCCTTACTATTCCTTCGTGCTATTTGTGTAAAAAATATATTTAAGTGGTTCAAAACAAAACAGGCAAGAGGACGATGCCCCGGGCAGAAACCCTTATAATTTCGGTAGGGTGTCTGTCCGACCTACTTTTTTCCAAAGAGGGAAGTGAAAGGAAATGAGTGGAGGGAAAGTAGGGGAAGTGAGGGAAAATGATGGGAGGGGAAGAAGGTGGAAATGAGGCGAGGGAAAGTAGAGGAAGTGAAGAGAAATTATGGGAGAGGAAGTAGGGGAAATGATGGGAGGGGAAGCAGGAAAAATGAGTATAGGTAAGGGTAAGTAGGGTAATGATTACACAGGCACACGAGAAAAAAAGAAAAGTCTTGTCCACCTATATACGTTTTTGGGGTCGCTGAATCCGAATCCGGGGTTCGTTTGACTGGTTTGACTTAGTCAGATCGCATTTCGTTCCTAACCATAAAAAAGTAAAAGAAAAGCAGCCCCCTGGAACTCTGAGTTGAAAATGTACTATGTGTTGACGGTGGCCGAGAGGTGGCGCCAGCTATGCAGTTGACCTATGATCGTTGCAAATGCATGGCAAAATAATAACATTGAATTTAATAGCAAATTAAAAGTAATTTACTGAAAGTGTTAAATAATCTTTGAATGTTTTGAGTTATTTATGCGATATTTTCCATCTTCTAAGCGAAAGAAAACTAAGAAAAACTGCTTTTAGATGTAAAATTCTGCATCTATTTACAGATGCTCCAAAATATCGACAGTGTTGAAATTTTGAACAAAAAAAAATCTTTTCAGTTTATCAACTGTGAATATAAATCATAATGATTATTAAAATTGAACTGTTCATTAAGGATTAACAAGTGATTAATAATTGATTTTACAAGACGATTCGAAATCAGTTCAAAATTTAAGAATTTCCAGAGTTTAACATTTAAATTTGTACGACATAAGAACAAGCCTGGTCGCTGATCTAGATAAAAGGGGAAAACAGATGGTAGAAAGCTTTAAAAAAATGGGGTTTTTCTCCTGAATAGGAAAAATATAAGCGACTGCCCAGCTCAATGTACATTCATAAGAGAAAAAAGTTCTTCAATTATAGATCTTGTCTGGTCTAATAGTGTGGGAATTTAGTCAATCGAGGATTTGAAAGTGCTGAGAGTTCCATCTCGATCGGATCACATTCCTATAGCTTTGAAATTATTAGATCACTCGACTTCAAATTATGCGAAGAATTCGAGCAGCCCTTTTTCAAAGTGGAATAATGACTTTGCTGATAAATTTAGAGAAATTATCCAGTACCCACCAAATATTAACTCTGCAATGTTTTTGATAGATGACCTTTCCAAAAATTTAATTAATGCTATTAAAGAGACAGCGACAGAACTTAACATGACCGTGAAACCGTCTAAAAAATTGATTCGTTCGAGGCCATGGTTTGATACACAATACAGAAAAAGTAAAAGAGAGCTCAAACAAGTACTTAAGAAATGCGAGGAACAAAAATTCAATCCTGATATTGTGTCCATTTATACGAACTGCAAAAAAGTACATACAAAATTATTACATTCCAAGAAGGAAGATGATAAAAAATCCTTATTAGATTCTCTTGCGAATGCAATCGACTCTAAGCAATTCCGAAAAATAGTAAATAGCTATAATTTAAAACCTTCGTATAAAGATGATATAGACTTAAACATATGGGAACAGTACTTGAAATGGCTCTAACCAATCCGGGATCCAAATTCTTACTTAATACCGATTAATGATTTTCGAAATTTTTATTTTGGCTCACATATAACTCTCGATGAAACTATTTCAAGCTTGAAACAGTAAAAAAATGGTAAGGCCCCTGATCCGGATGGTACACGGAGAAAAATGTCTTGTTGGGCTAACTAGATGAATCTAGTTACGTGCGTCTAGTAAATTTAAGACGGAAATTTTCGTTACACCTACTCGATGTCTGGTAAGTTGTCTAGTAGATTTAACTATGCGTCGAGTTATGGCAAATGGTGTCCCATTTCCACCTTAGCATACCGTGACCGCATTTTAGGTCAAGAAGTTCCAAGCGATAGGTGCAGAGCGTGTCATACACGCGTACCAAAAATATGCCACGGCACTTGCGAGATGGATGGAGAAAGGTGTCATCCTTGGGTCGTTTCGTGTCCTCGAAATACACAAGAGTTTCGCCGGCGGTGGTTGTTAACCTTTAGTTTAAATTTGGTGTATACATATATTTTAATGAATGCGCAGTGGTTTTACATGAAAAAAATGGTATTTTTGACTTCGATTTTTTTAGGGTAAGCCCCCTTCCTTCGGCGCACGTCACATATGAAGATGTTACCAAATATAATCTTTATATGTTAAATTCTAATAATCTTCAGGCATTAAATTGTAACATCTCAGACTTTAAAATATCCAGGCGTCTGTGTTGTCTCAGATGGTACGTCGCATTGCGGCGCGTGTCATATGCATCCGTTTGCATTGAAACAAGTGATAATTAAGTTATAAAATGATTGTTAGTGCTAAATCACACGTGATTTAGATTTAGAAAATGGGTAAGTTTATATTTCTTTTCATTACACGTCACTGCCATTTGTACAAGTACAGAAACTTAGCCTCCTTTACTTTCGTTTTTGTAGTCTTATGATGGTCGCTTTCCTGCTTATTGTGTGTTTAAAAACTTAAAATTCGTTTCCAGTTCTACTTGCGAGCTCGTCTATCAAAATTTTGTACAGGTTTATAAATACGTTTGCACAAATTATTATACATATTTGAGGTTATCTAATGTACCAGAATTCTTATATGGATAGTAGATTTTAAAATCTTGGATTATAGATATTATTTTCGCAGATTATAAAGTTTCATAGAAAAAAATGAGGGTTCAGTAAAGTTGCGGCTCAACTAAATGTTGGTATCATTTAGAACTAAGACTCCAATGGAACTCTTTTTGAGGGTTCCTTTTTAGTTCGTTGATATCCGATGGATGGCTATTAATATTTTCGACTGCGCATATGCCGAAAAGCACGAGCCTATTTGAAATCAATAAATACTATGAATAATCATACAGATAAATATTAACAAACATTTTTTATTCTTTTTTAAGTGTTTCCCTCTTTTATCCGGCGATACCAGACCTTCAGCGTTTACCTTCTTAAGAGCAGTTCGGATCCAACCGTCATTGATGTTTAAAGTGTCAATAAACATACTTCAGCAAACGACTATGTTCTCTCCGCCTACCTTCAGAAAGTATTTTCGAGTTTTCTCCCTTCTACTGTTTCAGTGGGTTGTGTGAGATTTGACGTCACTGACAACAGTTTGTTGAATTATAAAGTTTAATGGTCTCCTAAGTTCCAAAAATAAGAAAAAACTTCCTGCCTCTGGTCTAAGGTGATCCGGCTGTGACACTTCAATGTACATGAAAATGAACAACCCTGGTAGAACCTCAAGAATGATTGAAATTACTTTTAAATGGGCACATCTTATGTAAGTGAATATTCAGAATATTGTTACACACCGATCGTCTATGTCTACTTAGTCCGGGCGGCAGAGGGGTCACAGTGGCCTCCTTAATTTAGATGGGGCCACCTAGGTTTTTTTTTATGTATTTTGGGTCGCTGAACACAAATTTCGGGGGTGGTTTTCGATCCGACAGTCGGGTAATTTGTTATTAACAATTTAATTGTTTAAAACGCTGTTTCTTTTGAACTAAAAGAGATATAAACATTTGAATGAGTAAGTTTTGTTCCTTATTTCATAACAAAGAAATCCCATTTTTCTCATTTCGATAAAGTTATTAGAACCGGAGATATTGTTAATTAAGTGCAAAAAAGCGCTGTACCTCCGTGGCGCTCTGACAAATTCGACTATAATTTAGTTCCTAATCAATAATTTTGGTCGTGCATGGTCTTATTGTAAAGATAAAAGTGTATTTCAACTATTTAAGACATAAAAACTCATTAGCACTCACTAATAAACAAATGGGAGCTGCAAAATGTGACGAATTTATCTGGTTTTTCGTTAGTTTATTTGTTTGTAGGCGTATAAATGATCGCCCCGACAAGAAAACCCATTATAGATTACATAGAAACACGAGATTTTACTCGAAGAATGATAGTCATTTTGATTTTTCGAAAAACACCGAATAGAACTTGAGTTATTGATGTTTTATCGATTAGCGCGCCAAAGCGACCACTGCTCAGGCACGATTAAAACTGTACGAATATTTAGAACAGTTAGATCGTCGTGTCTTATATTATGACACAGATTCATGCATATATGTCACTCGCAGAACCGCTGATGAGTACACCCCACCTGTATGTTCACTTTTGGGCTACTTGACCGATGATTTGGAAAAAGATTATGGATAGGGTGCCTACATACACTCCTTTGTTTCAGGTGAGCCGAAATTTTAAGCATATATAGCTCGTGCGGCAGATGGCACCGAGTCTGCTCTATGTAAAGCTAAAGGCATTACACTAAATTTCGGTAACTCACAACTAATCAATTTCAACTCTGTTCCAGATCTTGTAGTCTTTGAAAGTGAAGCTATTCGAATAAACTCTCGCAGTATTCGAACCACTCAATTCCATCAGATGATAACTCGCAATGAGACAAAAATCTATCGGGTATCGAACATGAAAAGAAGTAGGATAGAGAATTATGATTCAAAACCCAACGGATACAAATCTGACTAAATATAACTGTTTTTGTTTAGATATTCATTTAATTATTTTTCAATATAATCGATATTCACCACCCTAAACTTGCTATGATTCATATGTCTAGAGTTCAAAAGGTAAGCATGAATTAATTATATTGATAAATGACGCCGTTTTCAATATTATTTTTTATTTTACAGATCGCAGCGACAAGACTCCCATCACAGATTACTCTCCCTGTCTGGGCGACGATGAGGACATAAATGATTGTTCTACCATCATCTTTGACAGTGATGATGATGATGATGATGATGATGATGGCATAGAAGCATGGTCTCATTTAACTAGCTTGACACCAGCTCAGAGAGTTAGGACTGAGAGACGAAGTCAGTTTAGGACTCACCCTTACATTCAACAATCAACGGGACCTCTGTCTTCAACTGATAACGAAATCTCTGCACTCATAAGGTCTTTCTCTCCTCTAGTACCACCACCACCTTTTTACATTCCAAGGCCTTCCCAACCAAACATAGACAAAGCACTTCCTTCCACATTCCGCTGTATATTTGTTCCTGAACCTAGTCCCGTCCCAACTTTACCCATTTATGACGATTTTTTCCGGCCAGGTGCTCTAACCAATTGAGCTACAGAGAGATCAAAGAAAGATACTGTTTTTCTGATATACGCTAATTACAGCAAGGTGTTACACAATCAATATTTCAAATAGGAGTCTGTATTATCATCGGAGTTTGTACTTATCGATCCGTTGAGAAATCCAATCACACATACTGTGAATAATGGAAATCTACAATATCCACCAAAGTTAAGTCCTCTAATACAGAAAAATAATTTTCGTCATACAGACTAAATGGGTATATTAATTCAAATTTATTCAATTCAAATTTTCTTCAGAAAAAAAGGATCTCTATCCTCTCACTCCACTGGGATTCGAACACCAGATCAACTGATTTCCGGCCAGGTGCTCTAACCAATTGCGCTACAGAAAGATCAAAGAATGATACTGTTTTTCTCATATACGCTAATTTTAGCAAGGTGTTACACAATCAATATTTTAAATAGGATTCTGTATTATCATCGGAGATTGTAATTATCGATCCGTTGAGAATTCCAATTACACATACTGTGAATAATGGAAATCTACATTATCCACCAATGTTAAATCCTCTAATACAGAAAAATAATTTTCGTCATACAGACTAGATGAGGATATAAATTCAAACTTGTTAAATTCAAATTTTATTTAGAAAAAAAGGATCTCTCTTCTCTCACTCCACTGGGATTCGAACATCAGATCAACTGGCTTCCGGCCAGGTGCTCTAACCAATTGAGCTACAGAGAGATCAAAGAATTATACTGTTTTTCTCATATACGCTAACTTTAGCAAGGTGTTACACAATCAATATTTTGAATAGGATTCTGTATTATCATCGGATATTGTAATTATCGATCCGTTGAGAATTTAAATTGCACATACTGTGAATAATGGAAATCTACATTATCGACCAAAGTTAAATCGTCTCATACAGAAAAATAATTTTCCTTATACAGATTAGATGGGGATGTAAATTCAAATTTTATTCAGAAAAAAAGAATCTCTCTCCTGTCACTCCACTGGGATTCGAACACCAGATCAACTGATTTCCGGCCAGGTGCTCTAACCAATTGAGCTACAGAGAGATCCTTTTACGACATACCAACTTTATATACATAAAAATCTGAGATACTCGAGGAATCTCAGAAAACTGAAGCGGAGCGAACCGACACGTCCGTAACCGACGGCTGCGCAAGCTGACTTTGTATCATTATAACCTGGTCGAAAATATAGCAAGACTTTCAAAAAAGGTTAGGAATCTTATGAAATTCTACTCCGCGTGACCTATAGTAAATATATCTTTTTACTTTTTGAAGGAGATACAATCCGTCCGAAATTTAAACAAAAGATAAAGAACTTGTCAAATTTTGTACCACGAATTCAAACGTTCGTTATAACCTATAAAAATTGTATCAGAAATCTCAAATTACACGACGGTATCATTAAAATATTGTATTCACCTTAGGCCAATAAGAATTAAAAAAATATTTAGGGCTTCCCAAGAAATGCCTAAAAATGTCCAACCGTATCTGCTTCAAGTTTCAGTCGGCGATCGCCGCTGTCAACCGCGGGAGCGGCGATCACCGAGAGTTTTTCGGATTATGTCCCTCAACTTCAAATCGAGCTACGACTTAGGAAAGTTGTGTCAAACATCTAAAATATACACGACGCAATGTTTGAAATCTTATCTGTAATTCAAGCTAATAAAACTTATAAAATCGGTAGGGGTTCTCGAGAAGTGACTAAAACTTTTCAAACTAACTGAATCTCGATCCAGACCCACTTCGAAATTTTTAGTCATTTCTTGGAAACCATTAAGGAGGTAATACCGAGGAGGGAAATGGGATTTGAACGCCAAGAAGGGGTTGAACACCACAAGAGAAGTCGCAATGGAAAAGGCAATAAAGGTTTATTGACCACGGTGGCCTTTAAAAAGGGTAAATGCTATTTTTAGGTACCCCAAGGTTATAAATGAGAGATTGGTAGATTTAATACTTTCACGATGATTCATGATGATAAATTTCAATTTGAAGCTTTTTTCGGGTTTCAATCGTGTGCAAAACTACGAAACTTGCCGACGTTTCGTGAACATTGCGATTCACTTCTTCAGGGCTGACCTGAAACTGAAGTTTCAGGTTACGTTGTTCTTGTATAGATTCTCTACGATGCCTATGAATTTATCATATTTCCCATACTAATATATACAAATATAATCCTAAAAAAGGTTCTCCTTTTCATCTGTATTTAAAATGTTCTTATATGTTTGTTTTAATAATATATTTCACATTCATACTAAATTTAATTTACTGCAGAGCACATCCCACTCGTCTATATTGTGTTTCAAAAGATAATTTTTCTAAATGTTACGGAACGATTGTGGTGAAACATTTATAAGTGTTCGATAACAACCGTGACACACATGAAGTAACAATTATATTATTCTGCTAGATATCTGCTATATTTTGAAATTAATAATTTGCGGCAGCACTACATTGTTACGCGATTTCATAAAAGGTTATGTTACGTAGTTACAGAACGAGCATGAAACAATTACAGAACACGTGTACTGTAACACGTGTTACATTCTAGTGAAAGTTTCAGTGAATGTTCTATCACTCTGTTCCATATCACTTACACTACAGAATTCCAGAACTGTTACATATCCTTAAAATAACAACGTTACAGAACAGTGTGACATTGATGTTCCGTTCTTGGAACACTTGTGACATTCCAGCGACATAAGAGTTCCATCTCTCGTTTCTATATCAGTTATATTACAGAATTCCAGAACTGTTACATATCCTTACAGTTACAGCGTTACAGAACAAGTTTGTTGTGTACATTTTACTTGGTGATTCTAATTAAATAATATTGCACTAAAAAAAATGTAATGAAGAAACTAAAGTTATAGATATTAGTCATTCTTGAAAAGAAGATAGTGCACATGAAATATGACAGTTTTTATGGTCATGTCGACAATCCGACTTTTTCAACTGCGCATGTACCAAAAAAGCGCCGTACTATATAAAATTATATAATATACACTTGCGATATTACATTTTTTTAGGAAGGTGGGTACTTTTGTCATTCCATTTAATTTGTTTATAAAAATGATAAAAAAGGTTTCTTAATATTTATCTGTATGATTATTCATATTCTTTATTGATTTCAAATAGGCCGGCACTTTTCGGCACATGCGCAGTTGAAAATATGAATAGCCATCTATCGGATATCAACAAACTAAAAAGGAACCCTTAAAACCCACGCTGCTATGATTCAGTAAACGGCCATGTTCGAGTCAGCGCGTGAGGACCAATGGGCAGCACGCAGCAGAAGATCGAAGGCACCCATTGGCCGAGATCGACAAACCAGCCATCTTCACTCCAACCGACCAATCGACAGGCACGACGCGAAGAATCGAGAAGGAAGCAAGCGGAGAAGAACGCGGGACCTGTCACTTATGTTTCTTGACTTGGCGGCGGTACACCCGGCGTAACCGGCCCGGGGTGATAAAAGACCATAAAGCTGGAAATCGAATCGGATAATGAAAAAAGAGCAAAATGGAAAATATTAAGGAGGAATACGCCAAGTGGTGACAAGGTGAGTGGCCTCTTCATTAGCTCCTCAGTGTAGTCAGTTGTGTTTCTCGGTCTCCACGCTGTGTGACTTCCGCGACCGCGTGTGCAGCGGTAAAGTGTATATAGTGTCGACCGAGACTTCCACGACACCCGAGAGTGAGGCACGCCCGACTCAAAGCTCGACAATAGATAGTTGAGGCGGGTGTCCCTCAAGGAAACCGCGATGTAGGCACGCGTCGTACGCGCCAGGAAACGTGGTGCAAGCGCGGGCGGCCATTTTTTCAGTAGCGGGTCTCTCTGGCGTTCCGTCGGCCATTTCTGGCGCTCGCGACATCAAGATAATTGTCTTTTCGTATGATTATCGCCTTTTTAATTGAAAAAATACTGGTTTTAATGTTTGTAAACTTCTGTAGTCGTGAGTATTTTTACCAGTATCACTTCGACAATAATACTCTCTCCCATTTGATCGATCCCATAGCTCTTCTCGCGCACGACAGAGAGCTAGTCGATTAGCCTAGTGGTTTCGACGAGACCGGAACCGACGGGGTTCGGATAGGTTAACCTATCTGGCGCCTGAGAAATAAAAAACAACGAGCTTCGTGGGTTGTTCGTGAGTCGAAAGAGTGCGACTCACGCACTCGGTATAATCCGGTGTTTGTGTCTCAGTCGCAGGTAAGTGGTAGCCAAAAACAATTTAATATAACTAAGTTTTCCAATCCTGGGCCATCCCCGGCCAGGACGTGATTAGCCGTGGTGCACACGTGGTTTACTTTCGCTTGAATCTTTATTATGAGATATGGAGAGTATAAGGAAATTGAAACGAAACTTTTAACTTTGACTTCGGAATTAAACTCTCGCCTCAATTTCTCTACGCTATCGAATACTAGTAATATAGAGTATAAGGAAATTAAAAAGATATTTAAAACTTTGACTCGGGCTCGTTGAACGGAACATAAGATCCAAGTTCAAACGGTATACTTTAAAGGTTTCCTTCTAACCTTTTAACACATCTGCAATTATCAAATATAAATAATGAAAAATTGTGAAATAAAAAAATTATGAATTGAGAAAATATTGTGAATTATTGCCGTGTACCAAAATATTGAAATAATTTGAAAGTGGAGTCAGCTTATTCGTTTTTCCTCCGAAGTCGGCATCCAATTATGTAGGCATATTTAAAATTACTAGTTTAAGTACATTACGTACATTATAATTAAGTACATATTTAAAATAAGTTATGGCATGATCCTTCTATATTAGAACCTGCATTAGGAATCTACATTTGCTGTCCTGATGATTCAATTTTTATTATTTCTATTTTTTTTACATTCTCTTTCATGAGAGTGTAATGTAGAGTCATTTTAGTCAAGTGTGCGCACTTTGCAATTCAAAGGGTCGTCAGGCTTAAAAGATAAGGGTTAGAAAAATGAAACAGTACTAGTCAGATAGGGCATTTATTTAACTAATGATTAAATTAAGAAATTTTACAGAAAACCTTCACATCTAAAAAAAATCTGCCCGCTGTGCGGGCACATTCTCATCGCGCGCTTAGCGCGCGGCTCGCTTCGCTCGTAAGTTTGAGCGCGCCTAGGGCGCGCGACTGGTGGTTCTCGCAGTTCGCGCTCGATAATATGTTTATCTCGCGCTTCGCGCTCGATGACGTGTTTACCTCGGGCTACGCGCTCGGTCTTTGCATTTCACCTACATTTGCGCCCAAGGCCTTTTAAAATTAAAGGTTAAATCATCGACAACTGTAATTTAGTGATTGTGACTTCCCTTTGTTAAAGCTCCTCTGGCTTTAACGAACACATTCTCATCACGTATCTCGTGCTTCGCACTCGATTTTGTCCAAAAAACTGTAAATAGTAAGGATAAGATTGTATAAAATATGTAGACGGAAGGATTGGAAGAAATGGAAGGCATGTAAACCCCCAGGGGGCATATTATGAATAAAGAACTATGCACTTATATAATTGTATGATATGAATATATTCAGGTATCGATGAGTCTCAGGAGTTGGAATATGTAAAGATTACAGTTCTTAATTTTTCACACCAAGATCCCCCAATTTTAAAAATCAGAAAAAATTCACAATAATAGCTCTTTGGGTTACTATTATGTGGTAAAAACTGAGACAGTACTTGAGTTTTATCACACAAATAAATTCATAAAAAATTTTGAAAATTTGTTTGAGTTTAAATTTCCCGCTAAAAGATTTCCGGATAATCATGAACATTGAGAATGAGTGAAAGAATTCCTGTGCATTTTTTCATATTGTTTCTAACGATAGAAACAGAGAAAAAAAATCAAAAATAAAATAGACGTCCCCTCCCTATCTCATCAAATATGGCGGCTAACCATTTCAAATTAGGGCAAATTTTTTTTTTCATTGTATGTTTTCAAATGCCTGACTCAACATTTGATTCCCTTAAGGGGCATTTTTTGCATGCTTACCCGTCTATACCTTTCAAAAAAAAGTTATTAAATAAAATATTTTATTCTCTTTTGGCCCGATCTTCGGCTCAACTCTGATCTAAGATCGTTACAGAACAGTGTGCCCCTTATGTGCCATTCCTGTAAAACGTGTGATATTCTAGTGACGTAACAGTTATATCACTCTGTGATATACCAGTTACATTACGGATTCCATAAATGTTACGCATCCTTACAGTAACCGCGTTACAGAACAGTGTGACTTATATGTCCTATTCTTGGAACACGAGTGACCTTCGAGTGACATAACAGTTCTATCACTCTTTTCAATATTAGTTACATCACAGAATTACAGAACTGTTACGTATCCTTACAGTATCAGCGTTACAGAACAGCGTGACCTTTATGTTGCGGTCATCGAACATGTGTTACATTCTAGTGACATAACAGTTCTATCACTCTGTTCTATATTGGTTACATTACATAATTCCAGAACTGTTACGTATCGATTTTTGACAGAAACAGGGTGATCACTGAAGAGGCGAGATGGGTCAGCGAGAAACTGTTGATTCTCCCTGATCCATTTCTCCCTCTTCTATATTCTTATCCTTGCGTAAGATAACATCCGTATTTTGTCAACATTGTGAACAGCCGACTAGATGTTATGTAGTCAATTACACACTGAATACGGGACGCATTCAGTCTTGCTCATCCAATCTTCTTGTTCAGTTGATACAAGCGTCTTTTGGTCTTTTGATCCAGCGTCGGTTTTAACCTTCGATTTGAATCAGCCAGTGCTCTCGCAGCACCATAAACTGAACAATTGATGGTCCAGAGGTCGGACCCCTCCGAGATATCCTCATGAAGGGAGGCATCCATTTCAGCCAGATCTTGGGCCTTAGGAGGAACCTGTATGTCAATGTTCCTCCTTGTCCTGAAATCGCTTTCATCTCTCAGAAAGTGTCTGCTTTCCGCGGTTGGTCTTAATGTCGCTTCCTAATCTTCGTCTGTAGCTTGTTCAAGCAGCGTTTGGGGAAGCGCTCCGCGTACATATCCATTTTTCATGAGGTAGGCGTGTTGATTTCGCAAAGAGTGATGCGAAACGTACTGAAGCTCTGGGTGTTTCTGGCACCATAAAGTGTGTATATGCGCCATAAAGCCTCCGCGAACAGGGATATTACTGGCATCGTAGCAGTCTAGCACGTCATTCTTGAGTTGATTCGTCCACTCAATGTGGACGTTTCGCCGGTTTGTCGTCGTGTTTCCATATAAATTATTATTTGCAGCACACAGAATTCTAGGGTGAACCGCACTCTTTGCTGACTGATTATCGGGTGCTCTGCGCGTTCGATCGTTTTGAACCGCATCTACAACTTTTTCGTCGTTTGATGGTCTTATTGTTGTTCCCACGAGCAGCTAGAGAAAGGGCTTGTCCGTCCTTGTGGTTGTGAGATGTGGTCATGCATGGGATTTACCGAGATCCTACTGGGAGCCGATGTCATTTTTTAGATGCCAGTTGCTCCCAGTGGGAGTTTCTAATCACACACACACACACACACACACACACACACACACACACACACACACACACACCTCCTCAGATTTTATGAGGTTGTCGGAAAACTCCTTGAAGCTTAATAATATTGTCAGTATCTTCTTTCAACTTTAGTGTTTTCGGGATCTTGTATACCTCTCTCCAAAAAGTCCCTACCTTGTTGGGCTTGGGTCGATTTTTGACAGAAACAGGATGATCACTGAAGAGGCGAGATGGTTCAGAGAGAAACTGTTGATACTCCCTGAGCCATCTCTTCCTCTTCTGTATTCTGTTCCTTGCTTCAGAGAACACCCGTATTTTGTCAAGAATGTGCTACTTGATTGTTAGCAGCTTTGACTTGTTCAATATATGATTGAAAATCCTTAGTTCTTGAGCGAACTTTTGAACTCTTTTCGTAAACGGCCTACCAGATGTTATGTAGTCAATGACACACTGAATGCGGAACGCATTCTGTCTTGCCCATCCAATCTTCTTGTTCAATTGATACAAGCGTCTTTTGGTCTTTTGATCCATCGTCGGTCTTAGCTTTCGATTTGAAGCAGCCAATGCTCTCGCAGCACCATAAACTGAACAATTGATGGTCCAGAGGTTGGACTCCTTCGAGATATCCTCACAAAGGGGGGCATCCATTTCAGCCAGATCTTGGGGCTTAGGAGGAACCTGTATGTCAATTTTCCTCTTTGTCCTGAAATCGCTATCATCTCTCCAAAGTGTCTTTTTTCCGCGGTTTGTCTTAATGTCGCTTCCTCATCTTCGCCTGCAGCTTGTTCAAACAGCGTTCGAGGAAGCTCTCCACGTACATATCCATTTTCAAAAGGTAGGCGTGTTGATTTCGCAAAGACTGTTTGCCAACCGATTGTCGGGTGCTCTGCACGTTCGATCGTTTTGAACCGCATCTACGACTTTTTGGTAGTTTAATGGTGTTATTGTTGTACCAACGAGCAGCTAGAGAAAGGGTTTGTCCGTCCTGGTAGAGCCCCGCATGCAAGGAGAAGGCTGCATACTCTGAGAGGTCACCCGGTATCACAAAGACGCCGTTTAAGACACCTCGCCCAGGTGCCATTCAGCTTTCGACACGGTTGTTACGCCTTCGCTTAGGGGTTATTCCTTCGGGACCACCCCTGGAGAATTACAGGCCAATAACTTGTTTGAACACGCTGTATAAGATCTTTACAGCTGTCCTAAACGACAGGATTGTTCGGCGAATTGAGCCTGTATGGCGTGAGATGTACGAACAACGTGGCTGGAACCGTGCATTTGGCTAGCACAATTGCGCAATATTACGCTGTGACGTCATCAAGGACAAAGGCTTACGTCACACAGACACGCACCAACACTAATTGGTCCAGAAACCCCATATACATATACTTATTTGCTGGAAGCTTATCTGAACCTTGCGATACGTCTCATGGGTGGGGGGAGTCACCCATAAGATTGACCACAGAAATAACTTAGGTCACATACGACTGCCTTTTCAATGTCTCATGGAGGGCGGGAAGGCACCCCTATGACTGGCCACAGAAATAACTTAGGTCACACATGATCCCCTTTCCAACGTCTGATGGGGGGGAGGCACCCCTAAGACAGGCCCCAGAAATAACTCAGGTCACATACGACCTCATTTTCAACGTCTCATGGGGGGGCGGGAAGGCACCCCTATGACTGGCCACAGAAATAAATCAGGTCACGCACAAATTCCTTTTCAACGTCTCATGGGGGCGGAAAGGCACCCCTATGACTGGCCACAGGAATAACTTAGGCCACATACGATATCCTTTCCAATCTCTCATTGGAATTAACACAGAATTAACTAAGGTCACACACGAGCCACTTCCCAACGTCTGATGGGGGTGGGAAGGCATCCCTATGACTGGCCACAGAAATAACTTAGGTCAAACACGACCCTCTTTCCTACGTCTTGGTGGGGGGTTTACCTCTAATCCAGGCCACAGAAATAACTTAGGTCACACACGACCCCCTTTTTAACGTCTGTTGGGGGGGGGTCACCCATAAGATTGGCCACAGAAATAACTTAGGTTACACACGACCCCCTGTTCAATTTTGATGGGGGGGGGGTTGACCGCTGAGGTTGGCCACAGAAATAACTTAGTTGACATACGATCCCCTTTCCGGCGTCTGATGGGGGTGTGGAGGCACCTCTATTACTGGCCACAGAATTAACTTAGGTCACACACGAGCCACTTCCCAACTTAATTCTCTGAATTCTTCCGCTATTCTCTGAATTCTTCCGAATTCTCTGAATTCTTCTCAATTGTCTGAATTCTTTTAAATGATCTGAACTGTATTAAATTCTCTGAAATATTTTGAATTCTTTTGTATTCTCTAAATCCTTTTGAAATCCTCTAAATTTTTTTTATTTCTGTACATCCTTTTGAAGTTTGTGAATTCTTCCGAATTCTCTGAATTCTTCTCAATTGTCTGAATTCTTTTAAATGATCTGAACTGTTTTAAATTCTCTGAAATATTTTGAATTCTTTTGTATTCTCTAAATTCTTTTGAAATCCTCTAAATTTTTTTTTTTTTATTTCTGAAATTATTTTGAAGTTTGTGAATTCTTTGCACTCTGTGAATTCTTCCGAATTCTCTAAATTCTTCTCAATTCTTCTTAATTCTCTTAATTCTTCCGCTATTCTCTGAATTCTTCGGAATTCTCTTAATTCTTCTCAATTGTCTGAATTCTTTTGAATGATCTGAACTGTTTTAAATTCTCTGAAATATTTTGAATTCTTTCGTATTCTCTAAATTCTTTTGAAATCCTCTAATTTTTTTTTTATTTCTGTACATTCTTTTGAAGTTTGTGAATTCTTTGCACTCTGTGAATTCTTCCCAATTCTCTAAATTCTTCTTAATTCTTTGAATTCTTCTTAATTCTCTGAATTCTTCGGAATTCTCTTAATTCTTCTCAGTTGTCTGAATTCTTTTGAATTATCTGAACTGTTTTAAATTCTCTGAAATATTTTGAATTCTTTTGTATTCTCTAAATTCTTTTGAAATCCTCTAATTTTTTTTGTTTTGATTTCTGTACATTCTTTTGAAGTTTGTGAATTCTTTGGACTCTGTGAATTCTTCCCAAATCTCTAAATTCTTCTTAATTCTTTGAATTCTTCTTAATTCTCTGAATTCTTCTGCTATTCTCTGAATTCTTCCGAATTCTCTGAATTCTTCTCAATTGTCTGAATTCTTTTAAATGATCTGAACTGTTTTATTATTATTATTATTATATCATTAAGCCGTTTCCCTTTCGGGGTAGGCGTGAATTGCTCGGTTGGATAGTACGCTATAATTATCTTGAAACATTATAAGATAGTTTGTACCAAAGAAAATAAACGTGACTTGACATGTGATTGTGTGTATGTGTGTGAATTCATTTTGATCATCAAGACCAGTTTCAACTATTTGTGGTTTTAACATTTTTGGTCCTTCGAGTGCCGGATAAAGTGATTATTTTCAAAACGAAAGTGAGCCACATTGAAAATCACATAGATGAGCAATCATCTCACATGCAGTTCATCGCAAGTGCGGTGAGTAACCTAATGAGTGTTGGTGCCCCGAATGTTTCCTCTCACCGAATCGAGACCCGTCGGATCGCGCTCAATGAGGTATGGAATAAATTCTCGCTAAATAACGATGCGATAAAAATCGCAATGAGACAGATAAGCTCATCTGATTTGGAGCATCTACTAGAGAAGTCCTATTTTAGAGAGAATTTATTCGAAGCTTCTCGAGAAGTATACGTGGAAGCTCTTGAGAAAATGAGTTCTCTGCTGGAAAGAGTTCGGAAAGACACGCGATCTCCGTCAATCCAAGCCGGATCTCAAGCCGCTAATTTTCCATCAATCATAAGTTATGGGCCGCGCCTTCCTAACTTGAATCTCCCAACCTTTGACGGTTCTGCCTCAGAGTGGCTTCCATTTAAAGATCTTTTTGACTTGTTGGTACTTCCGAACACCAATCTAACCCCTGTATGGAAATTACACTATCTTAAACAAAGCTTAAAGGGGAACGCTTCTTATCTCTTGAAAAATACAGCTTTAACCACAGATAGTTTCCAAAAGGCTTGGGATTCCCTCGTTTCTTTCTATGAGAATAAACGCTTCGTGGTAAATTCAGCTCTACATTCTTAAATGACGGTTAAAAGAATGACAAAAGCATCCACAGTAGATATGGAAAATCTCTATACTACTATTGCCCAAATCTACAGATCCTTGGAAACGCTTAGTCGCCCTGTTGATACTTGGGATGATATCCTTGTTTCCATCACGGTTCAACGTCTAGATCCTGATACCATAAAAGCATGGGAACATCATCTGGGATCCTCAAAGGATCCTCCGACATGGAAACAGTTGAATGAATTTTTAATGAGGTTAGGTTTTCTGGATGCAATATCGCCCATATTACGTATATGTTACGAGTCGCCTAAAGCAATTATCATTCCAAATTAATAAATTATATAAATAAAAATAAATGTTTCAAAGGGCCAATGTCATTCATCCCATTTAATTATTTTTTCGCGTTTACTCCTCGAGTCTCAGCAACGTTGAAATTGGAACACTTCGAAAAAAAATCACTCACCATAAGTGTAAACACTTGGAAAATGATCCCAACTAGCTTTAATGTATCCAGGTATACTGATACTCCATGAAAATAAACCTTTTCAGCTAAAAAACGTTGATGATTAATTATATCGATTGTTTTTATTAAACTGGCCATGTATTTTCTTCAGCTTTGACGGCACGTGACGTCACACCATGTGTTTCATGCCATGAGGGCGCCACTTGTTTCGTTAAAAAAATCTACCTTTCCGGTTGATATTTGCTCACTTTTTAATAAATTATTATAAATCATTAAGTGAACAAAATTAGGTTTTAATTTCACATTTAAATTCTTTGGGAGTAAAAGTTTATAAAAAGCTTAACTGTAAGGCAAACCAAATTTGTGTGGTCGACCCTATTGACCGTGTTTTACGTGATAAAATTACAAATGGAATTTCTAATCACAATTGCATATGTAATTTAACTACCTTTATCAGTGCGATAAAACATCGGATTGATAATATTACAGTCGTCGGTGAAATTACTATGTTGAACGTTGGAAAATATTCGGGTCACCTTAAACGTGGTAAAATAATAATGATCTATAAATTTATCTGTCGATTGTAAAATCATAAAATGGAAAACAATTTAACAAGTGCACTGTCATTTGACAACATGATAGTAAGGTTATGTGTGGATATTGGTACAATTACATGCGAAATGTCATGTGAAGCAACTTTGTGATTTCCGACATTCAATTACGTCTACGCTCAGTCGCAGATGTTGAGGTATTGCGGAGTTTAAATTTTAGCGTATAATTAAAACGTTTATATACTGTTTATTATTATTATTATTATTATATCATTAAGCCGTTTCCCTTTCGGGGTAGGCGTGAATTGCTCGGTTTGAAAGTAGGCAAAGGAGCGTTTCTGTATAAAGCAGCGGAGGAGGCTGCTGAAACACTCGGCCTTGACTTCAATATCAGGGATGAGAAAAACACATCGAATCTTATCCATCTCAAGTACTCACTCCTGAAGGCCCGGTTTAAGGAAGCACAGGAGAAAAACTTCCGCGAACAGCTCATCGACAAGAAGATGCACGGCATCTTCCACAGAAACGTGGAGGATCTATCGATGTCGTATGAGCTAACATTTGCTTTCCTTAAATCACCCGGATTGAAGTCGGGCAAAGAGGGCTTCATTTTGGCATGTCAAGACGGTGTCATTTCCGCTATAGCATACCGTCGCCACATTTTGAGCCAATACATTCCCGATGATAGCTGCAGGGCGAGTCATGCACACCCCAAGCATCTAGGACACATACAATCTAGTTGTCCAACTCCAACATCCAAAGGCACAATGTGGCAATAAGAGTACTTTATTACGATCACTGTCACTCTTACGGCATCATCGCAAATATCGCTCCGCTAAACGCTCTTAGGGAAATAGAGGATATACTGGAACTTCATATCCTCGACAATTGTTTCTGTTGCGCACTCGAGGACTGACGTAGAGAGAATTACAGGTCAATAACTTGTTTGAACACACTGTATAAGATCTTTACAGCAGTCTTAAACAACAGGATTGTTCGACGAATTGAGCCTGTGTGGCGTGAGATGTACGAATCCACGTGGCTCAAAAAAAGTTGTAGCAGGCTTTCGAGAGAAGCTGCTAATTGACAGGTATGTCTGTAAAGACGCTGCAGCCCATCGTCGCGCCCCGTCAATGGCATGGATTGACTGCCGCAAAGCTTTCGATTTAACCTCTCATAGACTTATCTTCTGTCTGTTGGAAAGCTTGAAGGCTCATCCACACCTAGTGAGATGCGTAGAGAGATTGATGCCTCTTTGGAAAACTTGATATACTATCTCATCTGGAAATTATCGTGTGACAACGAACAACGTCACCTTCCAGAGAGGCGTCTCTCAGGGCGATACCATGAGCCCTTTGCTTTTTTGCATCACACTTCTGCCTCTATCTCTCGCACTACGAAATTCTTCTGAGCTCACCGCGAAGGCATAAAATGATTTAGTGTACGGTAATTTTAACCATTCATTTGTGTTAAAAATATTTTCTTAATGCTCTTATTTTTCAGAAAGTTACAATATTAAATCTTTTTTCTCGCATGCATACAATAATTACTCAAAATTGTTTGACATCTGTCTTCAGAATATTTGTAATTTTATATTTTGAAAAATAAAATTAATAATATTATATCGACCTAACCGATTTCTACATTCGTATAATTGGCATGGAAAGAACGCAATTAAGCTTTACCCCTCCAATTCGTCGTACAAATATGCCATATAATTCCGAATAACGAAACAGATAGCGAGTATATAATGAGACATTTTCTAGAATACTAATTAATTATACACTGGAGTTCAACATACGCAGTTTCATTTATTAAGAGAAAATGAAGAATATTTTTGGTGCCGCGCTCCTCAGCTTAGCGGTTTTGCCCAATTTTGTTGGTAAATATAATATCTATAACTGTACGTGCATTGTACAGCCTGTTCGAAATTATTCAAATTTTGTTGTTAAGTTTACAATATTAAAGGAAATAACCTCATTGTTAAATATAACAATATTAGAAATAGGAAGCAATATACAATTTAGAAGAAAATAGTTGAATCTGTAATTTTTTATTCAATTTCGAATCATTTTCAAATATTCCTTCAGTCTATTGTAAAATATTCAATGTTCAATCCATTCAATTTGAAATTTTGTAATAATAAAAGAACAATTTTCTAATATTTAGCAATATTTTACTGTTTTCATGTAATGAGCAATTGTAAACAAATATTAAAAACTAAACAAGTTAAAACTCAATTATTTGAAATAGAAAGCCTTGAATCGATAAAACTTCAGGTTCGCAAAATTGAAGTTCAGTTTTAAATACTTCAAATGAAACATTTTCACTTTTATGAGTAGTTTTAATGACTGTGTATAATTTTTTCGAACCCGGAAAAATAACGGGAATTTTTTCCTCGATTAAAAAGGCGATCCTTCGTTAGTTATTTGAGATTTTGTATTTTTTCTTTGGCTTTTGGCACGGAATTATGATTAAATCTTCATTGCTGATATCGAAGGAGGGTCATGCCTTGGTATGGGCCATTAAACATTTTCGCCCTTTTCTGGAGGAACGCGACTTCCACGTGAAAACTCATTGCAAAGTCTTAAATTAGCTAGAGAAAGCTAAGGATTCCAAAACTAAACTTGGAACGTGGTATAGTTTTTTGCAAAAGTTCCATTTCGACCCTCATCCACGTTAGGGGGAGTGAATTTTCACGTGCACTCTCACACCATCCTACCGTGAAACCCCAAATGGACATTGAAGAAAATGAACAGATTCTACCTCCAGAGATCCCGATTCTTGAGCCGAAGAAAAGTCCTGTCCTCTTGACTCAGTTAGGAAGTGACAATTTCTACGAGGAGATTGTTCGTTCGCAACAAGAGGATCCTCACATCACTAAACTGGTCACCAGGTGGCAGTTTATAGCAGATAAATTCAAACCGACTGGGATAGACAAATTCTTCTACCAGCGTTACAAACTGTCCAATTCAGAGTTTTATCGTTTGTGCGGGAACCAGTGGTTACTTTATGTTCTAGACGAATCACAGCAACGAGTGTTATATGAGTACCACGACGCTGGCCTTGCTTGTCCTCCTGGAACAGAGGAAACGTTATGGGCCATACAAGAGCATTTCTACTGAGACGGAATGCGCAAACAGGTGCAGGAGTACGTAAAGACCTGCCATCTCTGCAGTTCCTGTAAGCCGTTTAGGACCACTTAACTACCCCCACAAAGACCTCGCCAACCACGGGCCCCGTGGGACACAGTGGCAGTGGATTTGATGGGGCCATATCCACGATCCTCTCGGGAAGAGCGATTCCTCTTCGTTGTCACTGATCTACATACCCGTTGGGTGGAGGCTTTCCCAATAGGGAGCTCAGAAGCGCCACAACTGATCAGGATCCTCGAAGCCGAAGTCTTTCAGCGCTTTGGCTACCCTCGAGCTGTACTCTCTGACAACGGCCCTCAGTTTGTCAGCCAAAAATGGAAGAAAGCCTGCGAGAACTGGGGTTGTGAAGTCTGGACCACGCCAGTTTATCACCCCCAGGCCAACCCAACGGAGAGGCGAAACCAAGCCTTGAAGACGGGGATAAGACCCATAATAAATTCAAGTTGTGAAGTAACTTTGCAACAATGTCGTGGGTTAATGTTGCATCGGATTTTGATTGATTCGATAAGTAAATATTATGAATAGGGAATTTACCCCAAAGTTAATTTGGTCAATGACTTCCTGGGCTTGAAATCTTGCGTTTGGTGCAATTAGTAGTGCTAATCCCATTGATACTTCGTCACTGTCGTCACATTATTTAATCTCTGAATTATTTCCAATTCAGCAGAAATCGTCGCACTATCATATCAATTTTTCTCTGGAGCCATAGCAAGTTTTGGTGGAAATGGAATTTTTTAATCTAGTATTTTTTTCTTCGGAATATTTTATTATCGGTTCTGTAAATCTTCAATTAATCTGAAAAAGAAATTAATAATTTTAT
The DNA here is from genome assembly GCA_011634705.1 of Andricus grossulariae. Taxonomy (NCBI): domain Eukaryota; kingdom Metazoa; phylum Arthropoda; class Insecta; order Hymenoptera; family Cynipidae; genus Andricus; species Andricus grossulariae. Next base: position 214,924,509 of record JAABKJ010075445.1, on the reverse strand, counting down.
ACAAAGTTACAAGCTCTTGGAAAATTGAGATTGCGATCAAATTTATTAAATGGTACTTATCTGACAAGCAGGGTAGTGACAGGCAGAGGTTAGGTTGTCACTTGCGACTGAAAAATTCTGCTTTTATGATGAACCAATTAGCTTAGGAAGGGACGAAAATAGAAAAATAACTAGATAAGTTAATTACAATTCTTAATTGCGATATTGTGAATCAACAAGCAAATTAAATTAATCTTGAAGCACCGTAAATAAGAGACGAGGTTAGGAAGACATAAAAACTGAACAAAATTGACTCGAAGTGCGATACTCTCGATACGTCATCAAGTGTTTCGGAAAATTCTTAAACCTTCCGGAATTTTTTAAATTCTCAAACCTTCCGAACATTTCTTGAATTCTCAAAATTTTTGGAATTTTTATCACCTAATTAATCAAATAATAATTTAATTAGATAAAATACAGATTACTTTAAGTAATAATAGTGAGAAGTTGTTAAGAGGAACAACTTTTTAAGAATAAGGGGGAAGGTGTAACGTCGTGTGACTTTTCGGAAGTCAGGCGACGCCTTCTTAAAGCGGGAAAAATTTGAATTTGAATTCGTCAATAGAAAAGAATTGATGGATAGAATAAATTTATATATGTACACTAAGAATAGTATCACGAATGGTGCAATAACGAAAAACGTTCTCTTTCTCTCAACCAATCCCAACGCAACTGGAACGTGTACGTCATCCACTTCTGCTACTTCTGTCCTAGAAGGTAAGCAAGAGCGGGAAATTTACGTGAGACAAAATCGTGCTGTCTGTTCCTTGGAGTCAAGTATCTAGCTGCGGATGACCTTACACGGCAGCCGGGACAGTTGGAGATGAAGGTTTCAACTCTAGAGAAACATACACTATTATTATTTAGAGAAGTTTTAGGCTCCGGAAACTACGATCATGGTTCCTTAAAGCAACCAATCCCGACGCAACTGGAACGTGTATGTCATCCACTTCTGCTCTTTCTGTCCTAGAAGGTAAGGAAGAGCGGGATATTTACGCGAAAAACATCGTTCAACACTGTTCCATGCAGTCAGGTCTCTAGCCACGGATGACATTACGTGGCAGACGGGACAGTTTGAGATGAAGGTTTCACCTCTGGATACTTGTTTAGAGCTACCAATCTTTGTAGAATGTTATGAGGAACAGTGTTGACGGAATGATGGAATGAGCCTGACGCTGGCAAGCCGGAATCCTGTTGAGTTGGATAAGAAATGAAGCCTTCATACCTCCAAGACAGCCGATTATGAGAACTACAAGATGGACTTTGTAGCCTTGGTACAGCCTGCCCAGCTCGAAAAGAAAGTGCTTGATATTTCGCCTATTTTTCTTCCTCCTTTGCCGTGATATTACCATCGGCTGATGCCGAGAATGCAATCACGTAAATGATCTTGGTTTTCAGATCCTGGAGGACAATATCAGACTTCGTAGCACTGATACGTTAAGTGGTAGAGAATGAGAAATTCCAGTAGATCTTACACTGATCATGCTCCACAAGGGACTCAAGTCCCCCCTGGGCGTATGGCAAGATGGGCAATAGATCAACACCATAGAAGTGCCTAAGATGGTAATATAATACTTTTAGAGCCGCATTGTGTCTCTCTATGTACCCGTCACGTGCATACTTTGAGCATCCACTGAGAATATGTCTAAGTGTTTCTGGCTCTTGCTTGCACGCTCGGCAGTTAGTATCGCCTACAGGTATATTCATTACGCGCTCGCGGTAAACTAAGGTGTCTATAACGAGTACCTAGAACACATACTATAAGGGTGTCCCACCCACGCAGGAACCACTTATATCTACAGACACAATGCGGCCCTGAGAGTACTTTATTACCATATTTGTCGCTCTTACGGAGTTCGCCGCGACCCTGCCCTGCCGAAAGCTCCAAGGGAGATAAGGTCAATTGTCCAAAACGAGAAGTGCCAAATTTTCTGAAACTACAATTTTCGGACAGAAGTCTCCGTTGAACACTCGAGGCCTGACATTGTTCTCCAAGACTTCGAGAAAAGAACTATATTCGTGATCAAATTGTCGGCTCCTTTCGAATACCACATCACTGCCAAGAAAAAAGAAGAGGAGTAAGGGTATCAAGACCTTAAAAGAAAGCTGCAACGACTGTACCCAAAAAAATTCGGTACAAGTAATTGTCCTTGTGATAGGTGCCCTCGAAGATGCGTAACTATCACTGATTCGTAACCTCAAAGCCATACCCGCGTACCAAAAATATGCCACAGCACTTGCGAGATGGATACAGAAAGCTGTCATCCTTGGGTCGCTTCGTGTCCTCAAAACACACGAGGTTTCGCCAGCCTGTCGTTGTGATTTCGTCGTCTCCTGTGACCACTTGTCTCACGTTTGTGAGACGTCGCCAGGAGTGGGATCTACCGCGGTCCTACTGGGAGCCGGTGTCATTCTTAGATGGCATTCTAAGAATGACACCGGCTCCCAGTAGGACTCACAAACGTGAGATGGGTGGTCACAGGACACGACGAAATCACAACGACAGGCTGGCGAAACCTTGTGTGTTTTGAGGACATGAAGCGACCCAAGGATGACAGATTTCTGCATCCATCTCGCAAGTGCTGTGGCATATTTTTGGCACGCGGGTATGACTTCAAGGTTACAAACCAGTGATATTTTCGCACTTCCGAGAGCACCTATCACAAGGACAATTACTTGTACCGAATATTCTGTGTACGGTATTTGTAGCTCCCTTTTAAGTTCTTGATACCTTTCCTCCTTTTCTTTGTCCTTGGCAGTGATGTTGTATTCGGAAGGAGCCGAGAATTCGATCACGAATATAGTTCGTTTCTCGAAGTCTTGGAGATTACTACTATCCAACCGAGCAATTCACGCCTACCCCGAAAGGGAAACGGCTTAATGATATAATAATAATAATAGTAGCTAATTTTTCAACCAAAAAGATGAATTTTTAGAAAAATAGATCAATTTTCAAATGAAACAGATAAATTTTTAACGAAAAAAGATAAATTTTCAACTAAAAAAACACGAATTTTCCACAAAATAGTTAAAGTTTCAACCAAAAAAATGAATTTGTAATAAAAAAAAAATATTTCAACTTATGGGATTAGTTTTCTACCAAAAATACGAATTTTTATTGAATCAGTTACATTATCAATCAAAAAAATAAATTTTGAACTAAAATGATGGATTTTCAAACAAAAAAATTAATTTTTAATTAATTACTCAAATTTTCAACCAAAAAGATGAATTTTTAGCAAAATAGATCAATTTTAAACGAAAAAAGGTCAATTTTCAACAAAAATGAACACTAATTTTCCACAAAACAGTTAAATTTTCGATCAAAAAAAGTAATTTTTAACCAAAAAAATAATATTTCAACTAATCGGATTATTTTTCTATGGAAAAAAAGAATGTTTATTACATCATTTAAATCATCAACCAAAAAAATAAGTTTTTTGCTGAAATGATGAATTTTCAACAAAAAAATAAATTTTTAATCAATTAGTTAGAACTTAAACAAACAAAAAATGAATTTTTAATCAATTTATGGATTTCACAGTATTTCAGATAGTTTTTCAATTTGTTTGGAATATTTCAAAATTTGAGAGAATTTTTGGGTCTTTAAGATGTTTGAAATAATTGTAACGAATTCTCCAAATGATGCAATGTCCGAAAGGACTTCGAAGAACATAAAGGGATTTCGATTCCTTGTTTTTTTTTGTATTCCCCAACGGACAATATGGCCACTTAAAAAAATACACAGACAATTTCCTGTCCCGCCCAGTCAGTTAACCGGTCCTTTTTGTTTGCGCGATTATTTTTGGAATATTTTTCCGTAAACGCACTGTTGAAATTCCTTTCTTTCTTTTATAAATTCCCAATCAAAAATTGAGAATCAACTTTAAAGACAAAGGCAGAATCCCAGTGTTTGAAATTTATTGCTGGGCGACTTCATAAATTTTATAATTTATAAAGAAAAGTGGACACTTGCCAGTTTTGTAATGTTGGAGTTAAGATGTGGAAAATTTTGTAATATAAAAAAAAACAGATGGGCGACTTGGAAAACTCGGAATTTATAAACAACTTTGCCAAGGGCCTACTTTGGAAATTTTAGAATTCGAAATTGATGTTTTTGAAATTTATTGCTGGGCGACTTGATAAATTTCTATAATTTGTAAAGAAGATTAGACACTTGCCAGTTTTGTAATGTGGGAATTATGAATGTGAAAAATTTTCTAATATCGTAATTTATAGTTGGGCGATTTGATAAACCTGAAATTTATGAATAACTTTGCCGAGGGCCTAATCTGGAAATTTCAGGATTCGAAATTGATGTTTTTGAAATTTATTGCTGGGCGACTTGATAAATTTTGTAATTTATAAAGAAAAGTGGACACTTGACAATTTTGTAATGTTGCAACTATGAATGTGGAAAGTTTCGTAATATCGTATTTTATTGTTGGGCGATTTGATAAACTTGAAATTTCTAAATAAATTTTCAGAGGGCCTGATTTGAAAATTTCAGAATTCGAAATTGATGGTTTTAAAATTTATTGCTGGGCGACTGGATAAATTTATAATTTATAAAGGAAAGTGGACACTAGTCAGTTTTGCAATGTTGGAATTATGATGTGTAACATTTTGTAATATCGCAATTTATAGCTGGGCGATTTGATAAGCTTGGAATTTATAAATAAATTTGAAGTGGGCCTAATTTGAACATTTCAGAATTCGAAATTTACTGCTGGGTGACTTGATAAATTTTTATAATTTATGAAGAAAAGTGGACACTTGCCAGTTTTTTAATGTTGGAATTATGAATTTGAGAAATTTTGTAATATCGTAATTAGGAGTTGGGCGATTTGATAAACTTTGAATTTATAAATAAATTTGCAGAGGGCCATATTTGGAAATTTGAGAATTCGAAACTGATGGGTTTGAAATTTATTGCTGGGCGACTTCATAAATTTTATAATTTATAAAGAAAAGTGGACACTTGCCAGTTTTGTAATGTATATATATATATATATAAATATATATTCGGTTTCAGTTTCGATTCCTTTGGAATAGAACTGAAGGCCCTAGGACAAAGCCACCAAACGCTTCCTCGGGTTGCGGATAGAGGGGCCATGTATCAGGGGCTTCTGCTGAATATGGTTACAATAATTAATAAGCAGTAGCGGACAATTGTCCAGGGATGGTCCCGAAGGATTGACCCCTAAGCGGAGGCGTACCAACCGTCCCGAAAGCTGAATGGCACCTATGTGAGGTGTCTTAAACGGTGACTATGGAGATACCGGGCGACCTCTCAGAGTATGAAGCCTTATCCTTGCATGCAGGACTCTACAAGAATGGGCGAACCCTTTCTCTGACTGCTCGTGGGAACAACAATTACACCACCAAAACACCAAAAAGTTGTAGATGCGATTCAAAATGATCGAACGCGCAGAGCACCCGACAATCGGTCTGCAAATAATGCCGACCATCCTAGAGTTTAGGGTGCTGAAAATAATTTAGATGGTAAGACGACGACAAACCGGCGAAACGCCCACATTGAGTGGACGAATCAACTCAAGAATGACTTGCTAGACCGCTACGATGCCAGCATTATCCCTGTTCATCGAGGCTTTATGGCGCGTATGCATGCTCTGTAGTGCCAAACACACCCATAGCTTCAGCACGTTTCAATTCAATCCTTGCGAAATCAACGTGCCTACCTCTTAAAAAATTGATATGTACGCTGAGCGCTTCCCCAACAGCTGCTTGATCAATTTGCAGCCGAAGATGAGGAAGCGACAATAATATCAACTGCCTAGAGCAAGCACCTTCTGAGAGATGATCCCGATTTCAGGACAAGAAGGAACATTAACATGCAAGTTCCTCCTAAGAACCAAGATCTGGCCGAAATGGATGCCTCCCTTCGTGGAGAAATCTCGCAAGAGTCCAAACTCTGGACCATCTATTGCTCAGTTTATGGTGCTGCGAGGGCTTTGGCTGATTCAAATCGAAGGCTCAAACCGAGGATGGATCAAAAGACCAAAAGACGCTTGCATCAACTGAACAAGAAGATTGGATGGGCAAGACAGAATGCGTCCCGTGATTACGTGAGATCAACAGTTCTCATATTAAAACTCAAAACGCAAAACTCAAAAAACATCAAAGATCCAAAAATAGTCAAATTTCGAAAAAATAAAACATGTGCTAGCTTGTTCTCGACAAATGCAGTCTTTATTCCTCCCGATAAAATTACGTGAGTTCAACAGTTCTCATATTAAAACTCAAAACTCAAAAAACATCAAAGATCCCAAAATTGTCAAATTTCGAAGAAATAAAAATTGTCCTGGGTTGTTCTGGACAAATGATGCCCTCATTCCCCAAGATAAAATTACGTGAGATCAACAGTTCTCATATTAAAACGCAAAACACAAAAAACATAAAAGATCCCAAAAAAGTCAAATTTCGAAAAAATAAAACTTGTGCTGGGTTGTTCTCGACAAATGCAGCCTTTATTCTTTCTGATAAAATTACGTGAGATCAACAGTTCTCATATTAAAACTCAAAACGCAAAACTCAAAAAACATAAGATCCGAAAATAGTCAAATTTCAAAAAAATAAAACTTGTGCTGGGTTCTTCCTTACAAATGCAGCCTTTATTTCCTTTGATAAAATTACGTAAGATCAACAGTTCTCATATTAAAACACAAAACGCAAAACTAAAAAAACATAAAAGATCCAAAAATAGTTTAATTTCGAAAAAATCAAACTTGTTCTGGGTTGTTCTCGACAAATGCAGCCTTTATTCTTCCGATAAAATTACGTGAGATCAACAGTTCTCATATTAAAACTCAAAACGCAAAACTCAAAAAACATAAATGTTCCCAAACTAGTCAAATTTTGAAGAAATAAAAATTGTGCTGGGTTGCCCTTGACAAATGAAGCCTTTATTCTCCTTGATAAAATTACGTGAGATCAACATTTCTCATATTCAAACTCAAAACGCAAAACTCAAAAAACATAAAAGATTCAAAAATAGTCAAATTTCGAAGAAATAAAACTTGTTCTGGGTTGTTATCGACAAATGCAGCCTTTATTCCTTTCGATAAAATTTCGTGAGATCAACAGTTCTCATATTAAAACTCAAAACGCAAAACTCAAAAAACATAAAAGATCCAAAAATAGTCAAATGGCTGAGGGGGAGTCATATAAATACCTGGGTATTCTCGAATCTAAGGGTATTCAGCATACGATAGTTAAGAAAAACCAAACGACTGCCTTCACCACAAAACTCAAAGTGGTTCTGAAGAGTTCTCTTAACTCGGCAAACAAGATCAGGGCAATCAACACCTATGCCATCCCTGTCCTCACTTACTCCTTTGAGCTCATCAAATGGTCGAACACCGACCTCGAACGATTAATAGAGGGGGTAGGGGCATTGTAGATGTCAGAAAACTGTGTGAGTCACAAGTTATGCAGTTGCGAGACTATTTTCACAGCAAGCGAGATGTTACGCTTTACAACGCCATCTGTAAAGCTGATCTGGACTACACGCCCTTGAATTTGTCCTCAGAGGAGGCCTTGAATATCAGGGTAGAAACCATAGATGAATTAGAAACGCAATCGAGACGGAAAGCCATCCACGGTGAGCATCCCAAAACGTTAAATCAACATGAAGTGGATAGTGAGGCATTCAATATTTGGCTGAGAAAGGGCGTCCTGTACTCGAAAATGGAAGGATTCGTTATTGCGTATTAAACACATGTCGCATTGTAAGAAACTTCCTGAACCATCAGGAAGCAAGCGACTAAAAACCTATAGAGTGATACATGGTAGCTCGAAGAAAGCATCCAGAGGCGATTGTTGTCACCTGCAACACTCGCGACCGCTGTGTAAGCATAACAGCGATAAAAGACGAACTGTAAACTACATTACCCGTGTGGAAATTTCGTCATGGCGCTAGCTGGGCCCAAAGTAGGAAAAACTTGGCCCCAAATTAGGGATTTAGACAGGACCAAACCACAAATGAAACGCTTCACCCGGTCAGAGCCTAACTTACCGACCGACTTGGCCCCAACTTGGCTTTATTTATTTTACTAGTCTCAGCCACAGTAATAATTACAGTACCAGTAATAATTACCAATTTTTTATTTGAAATAAACATTTCAAGTAACTGAACATTTTAACAAAAATCTTATTCGAACCGGCTTATTCGTCATCAGCCTCATCTTTCGGTTGCCATCCCAATCTTTGGAATTAGTGGAGACCTATACTAACTGATATTCTACTATTTCCATTTCTGAAAAATTTATCAGAATGGTTTTTTGGCTTCAATAGCCGTAAGATAGTAAAAATGAAGTCTTATATCTTGTCATTGTGTGATTTATAGGTTGCAGGTGTTAAAAATCTTTTGTGAAATTCCGAGAAAATAAGAATATATGTGATTTATAGTACACACGTGTTCTTTTGTGTGATTTTCTTGGAAAATACGAATTTTTTTGTCTGATTTACATACATCACAAATTCTTTTGTCCTATTTTCATGACATATGGATTCTTTTGTATGATTACAATGGAACACCTGGTATATTGTATAATTTTTAAGAAATACGGTGTTATATACTTTTGTTACATGTGTGACCTAACGGTTATTCCAACGCTCGCCACATATGGTCCTCCCCACTCAACAGAGAATGCTATCCCCTACTCCTCAAATATTTCACATATATAATACGATGTGTGGAACCTCTTTGAATCAGTTAAGTTTTTATATGTCAACGAGCCACTATGTCGCAAGTTAACATCGAATCAGTAAAGGTAGAATCGTCGCAGGTCTTTGATTTCTCAAAATCCACGGCCACACAAACTATCGAAGTTTCGTCTGACACGCAGATTAATAAAACTGTTCCTGAGACACCAAAAGTAAAAAGAATCGAACCCAAATAAACACCTCTTAAACAAATACTCACTAAGGCTGCTCTTAAACGATTGGTCACGATGTCTACAAATTTCACGAAGAGAAACACACAACAGATGATTCTGCCAACTGTTTACGGGCTTAATCATTTATTTTCCAAGACGATTCTAATTGGACTAGAGGTTCTATCACATGAAAAATTTCAACTGGTCATTAAAATTATGAACAGTTCAGGTAGTGGTGTTACGTTCAACTGGGAAACTTGGACAAAACTCCAACAACACTTGGATATAACAGAATCATACTTCTGTTTCGGGAATTCACCCTTGTGTCTACAGGCTATTGAATTGGGCAAATACACGCTCGTGTTTACGACCGCTCACGGCAACAAAGCGATACTTCTGAGAGACGGCAAGGAACGCAACGACGAGGCTAACAATGACACGCGCTGCAAACAAATCCCTTAGATCTCTTGGTTTCGTTACTAGAAATGCATCTCAACTCAGAAACCCATTTGCGCTAAAGGTTCTCCACTTCTCGCTAGTAAGACCACTCGTAGAATATGCATCAGTCATCTGGTCTCCAAAATATGCCGTTCATAAGATCAGAGTCGAACTCATTCAGAACCGATCTCTTCGTTTTGCGGCTAGACAGCTGGGCATTGCTATGCACAGACGCGATCACGATTACGACGGGATGAGAGCGCTACTTAATATCCCGAAAATTTGTTTTAGATTCCTCTTTGCTGACTTACGATTCCTACACAATATCTTAAATAATTTTATCAACTTTCCTACTTAACTTTCTGAAATTAAATTAAGTGTACCCGTAAAATCTCTTCGATCTAAAACACTTTTCCATGTACCTCATCATCGCACAAGCTATGGAGCCGATTCGGCATTGTCTACGATATGTCAAGATGCGAATGGCATAAATAGAAAGTTCAACAATAATATTGATTTTGTCGACACAACTGCGACTGATTTCAAACATTTGTTGCGCAATTCAATCAGTAATCGCCGCCATTATGCTTGTTCAGCTGATCTAGATTGAAGTTTGCTTTTCAATTAGTTTATAAGTTGATTTTTAATAAAGGGCTCTGCTTGTGCACGGTTCTTGAATAAAAAAATAAATAAATGATTTAGAGCTACCCTAGCTAAAAAACCTTTGCTATATTGATTCAGGCTTGTCCCATTATTCTACTTAGAATTGTATCAGCGAGGTTAAAGACGGATATAGGCTTGCAATTTGAATTTCAGCTTTTTTCCTTTTGGTTGTTTGACATGAATCAGCCTTACTGAAGCTAGAAAAAGATTTTAAAAATTTACCCAGGCTTGTCCCATTCTTCTTCTTAGAATGACACCAGCAGGGTAAATATAAATACATGTTTTTAATTTACACTCCAGCCTTTCTTCTTCTGAATATTTGACATGAATCAGCGTTGTTGAAGCTAGAAAAAGCTTTGAAGTTTTTATCCAGGCTTATCCCATTCTTCAGCTTAGAATGGCAGCAGCGAGGTTAAAGATATATAAAATTCCCCACGCCTCTCACAAATCGAGTTACTTCATTATTGTGAGTCTCCTCGCCTCTCAAAAACAGGGGTGCTTTATTATTGTGAGTCCCCTCGCCTGTCATAAATCGGGTTACTTTATTATTGCGAGTCTTCTCGCCTCTCAAAAATCGGGGTGCTTTATTATTGTGAGTCCCCTCGCCTCTCACAAATCGGGGTGCTTTATTATTGTGATTCACCTCGCCTCTCACAAATCGGGTTGCTTTATCTTTGTGAGTCGCCTCGTCTCTCACAAATCGGGTTGCTTTATTATTGTGAGTCCCCTTACCTCTCACAAATCTGGTTGCTTTATCATTGTGAGTATCCTCGCCTCTCCAAAAATCGGGGTGCTTTATTATTGTCAGTCCCCTTGCTTCTCATAAATCGGGTTACTTTATTATTGTGAGTCTCCTCGCCTCTCAAAAGTCGGGGTTCTTTATTATTGTGAGTCCCCTCGCCTCTCACAAATCGGGGTGCTTTATTATTGTGAGTCCCCTTGCTTCTCACAAATCGGGTTACTTTATTATTGTGAGTCTCCTCGCCTCTCAAAAACAGGGGTGCTTTATTATTGTGAGTCTCCTCGCCTCTCACAAATCGAGTTACTGCATTATTGTGAGTCTCCTCGCCTCTGAAAAATCGGGGTGCTTTATTATTATGAGTCCTCTCGCCTCTCACAAATCGGGTTACTTTATTATTGTGAGTCTCCTCGCCTCTCAAAAACAGGGGTGCTTTATTACTGTGAGTCCCCTCGCCTCTCACAAATCGAGTTGCTTTATTATTGTGAGTCCCCTTGCTTCTCACAAATCGGGTTGCTTTATCATTGTGAGTCTCCTCGCCTCTCCAAAATCGGGGTGCTTTATTATTATGAGTCCCCTCGCCTCTCACAAATCGGGTTACTTTATTATTGTGAGTCTCCTCGCATCTCAAAAATCGGGGTGCTTTATTATTGTGAATCCCCTCGCCTCTCACAAATCGGGTTGGTTTATTATTGTGATTCCCCACGCCTCTCACAAATCGAGTTACTTCATTATTGTGAGTCTCCTCGCCTCTCAAAAACAGGGGTGCTTTATAGATTTTGAATTGGAACAGCGATTGCACTTTCAACGACTTCACATTGTTGTAAAAATGGCAAACTATTATGTTCAAAATAGTCTCCTTGAGCTTGAAAAACGTTGCGACAAATAAGTTCGCTCTGTAAAATTGCTAAATATAAATTTTCACATTGGCAATTCTGAATCTCGCAATTACAATTGTGAATTTTGACAAAACAGTGAATGATACCCAATTTATATTCATTATTATTATCAATATATTGCACGGTAGATGAATACGTTTGCAAATTATTTTTATATGTATTTGATACATATAATTTACCATTTTTCAATAACCTTGAAAACGTCGAAATTCGGAAATTTCTTAAAATTTGAACATTTTCCATTGCCCTTTGAATTAATTCTGGTATTTGTATAATCAACTTATAAACTCCAACGCTGTAGCAATGCTCTAAAATTTGCTCATTGATTTTGACTTGCTTCTTTTTTTTGTTTTTTGACAACAAGTTTTTATTTCACCGTTAGGTAACTTTTCCATTAACTTAATCATTTTAATAAATTGAATCTGTGAATTTGTAATTTGGGTATCGATATGATTAGTACCGTGTATCAGTCTCAACAATTGTCCATTTAAATCCTCATATTCAAAACATGTGTACAACCACAGTGGTCCAAGTCTTTGCACGATGTCAGGATAATGTAAAATTTGGTGTATATTGATTGAACAGAAACGCAAACCATATAAAGTCTGAAATTGCCGAACATACGCATTTAAAAAGTCTCGACTGACTTGTATCATTTGTGGTGTAATTACTTCAGAACTAAGCAGTGATATTCCTATTACTAAAAGAAGATAATGTCTAAAAAAATCTTCTCTAAGAATTCCTTGCAAAACTGGAATGGAATAATAGAAAAACCACATTTTTAATTCTGATGCCTTCCAATGAACTAATTCTGCAATAGAACGTGGCATCCGATGGACAAATTTTGGAGGTTCAATTGACATTATTCTGCCATTAATAAACTCTACAGAAATGTCACACCAATTAAACTTCTTACTTAACAAATGTGATTTGTGATTTTATGGATTATAAGAAATTTATTACCTGCTGGCGAACCAGCCACCGGATGAGGTCACCCCGCAACTGCGCCGCACCTTGCTGGAAGTGGCGATCACCCGCAGCGACCTGTTGGAGCGTCTGAGCCGCGAGCTGAGTGCACTGCTCAACGAATCCATCACCCTGCAACTGAACCAGAAACAACTGCTCAGCACCGCCAGCACCCTGCGCGCCACGCTCGACGAGCAAATGTTCTGGATCCCCAGCAACAAGCCGCTGGACACCGAATGGCTGGAAACCGTACCGGCGCACCTGAGCAAACAGGTCACCACCCTGCCTTGGGCGTCCAGCGTCAGTGAGCTGTATGACGGCCTGACCCAACGCCCACTGCTGTTCCTGCCGTTGCTGTTGCTGATCGGCGCGCTGTTGTGGCGACGCAATGCGCTGTATGTGCGCCTGAAAAAGGTTCACCAGGACATCGGCCACTTCAAGCGCGACAGCCAGTGGCATACGCCGCAGGCCATCCTGATCAACATCCTGCTGGCGATGCCCGTGGCCCTGGGCCTGGCGCTGTGCGGCTACGCGTTGCAGATCGACGCCCGCGGGCAAAACGCCAACCTGGGCGCGGCCTTGCTGCAGATCGCCCAAGCCTGGCTGGTGTTCTACACCGCCTACCGCATCCTCGCGCCGGGCGGCGTGGCGGAGCTGCACTTTCGCTGGGAGAGGCCGCAGGTCGAATTCCTGCAAGGCTGGATACGCAAGCTCGGGCTGGTGGTACTGGCGTTGGTGGCCGTGGTCGCAATTGCCGAACATCAACCGGCCGCGCTGGCTGACGACGTGTTGGGTATCGCCGTGGTACTGACCTGCTACGGGCTGATGGCCTGGTTGCTGGGCCGCCTGCTGCTGAACAGCCCAACCCACGAAAAGGCCTCGCTGTTTCGCAAAGCTATCGGGGTGGTGTTCACCGCGCTGCCCATCGCGCTGTTTATTGCCGTGTGCTTTGGCTATTACTACACCGCGCTGAAACTCAGCGACCGGCTGATCAACACCCTGTACCTGCTGATGTTCTGGCTGGTGATCGAAGCCACCTTCGTGCGCGGCCTGGGTGTTGCCGCAAGGCGCCTGGCCTACGCTTTTTGATGAAAAATTAATCTTTTTTGGTTGAAAATACAAATATTGTTTCAAAGTTCATTTCTTTGTTGAAAATTCGTGTTTTTTGGTGAAAAATTAATTTTTTTGGTAAAAAAATAATTGTTTAAATTGAAAATTCAACTATTTTGTAGAAAATTCATCTCTTTGGTTGAAAATTTGATTATTTTTTGAAAATCGTTTTCTTGTTCTTGAAAATGAATCTTTTTTAGTTGAAAATACAACTATTTGTTTTAAAGTTTATGCAATTTGTTGAAAATTCTTGTTTTTTGTAAAAAATTATTCATCTTGATTGAAAATACGTCTTTTAATTAGAAAATTAAATAAAATGAAACTCTTTGATGGAAAATTTCATTATTTTTTGGAAATCAATTTTTTAAAATTAATTTCTGAACTTGAGTTGTCACTTGTCAATTTTTGGTGAACATTATATATTTTTTAGTTGAAAATACAACTATTATTTCAAAGTTCATTTTTTTTTTAATTCGTGTTTTTTGGTATAAACTTAATTTTCTTGCTTGAAAATTCAACTGTTTTATAGAAAATTCGCCCCTTTTGTTGAAAATTTGATTATTTTTTGAAAATATGTTTTTTGTTGTTGAACATTCATCTTTTTTAGTTGAAAATTCAACTATTTGTTTGAAAGTTCATGTAATTTGTTGAAAATTCTTGTTTTTTGTAAAAAATAAATCATCTAGATCGAAAATTCGTTTTTTAATTAGAAAACTAAATAAATCTCTTTGGTTGAAAATTTAATTATTTTTTGAATATCAATTTTTTTTTTTAAATTAATTTTTTAAACTCGAATTATAACTTTTCGATTTTTGGTGAAAATTTTATATTTTTTAGTTGAAAATTCAACTATTTATTGTAAATTCATTTTTTTGGTTCAAAATTCGTGTTTTTTTTTGAAAAAAAAAATTAATTTTCTTGGTTGAACATTCAACTGTTTTGTAGAAAATTCATCTCTTTCGTGGAAAATTTCATTATTTTCTAAAAATTAATTTTTTAAATTAATTTTTTTAACTTGAATTTTAAATTTTCGATTTTTGATGAAAAATTAATCTTTTTGTATTGCAAGTTGACAAAAATGGTTTTTTAAACAATTTATTATTGTTTATAATTATCTTCTTTTAGATGAGTGCTAGAAAGTTGTGGTTTTTTCTGAAATGTTCAACTTTGCTTAGCCTTTTCCATGAAAAAATGAGTTTTACGTGTTTTTGGCGCTAGTTATTATTTTTTTACGGTTTCTTAAATTCAAATTGTTTCTGATGTATAAAATACTACTTTAAACTAATAATTAGATGCTTACATACGTATTTTAAACAATTTATTATTGTTTTTAGCAATTTTCTCTTAGATTAGAATTAAAAAATTAGTGGGATTTTCCAAAATTTTCCTCTTCCAATTTTCAATAACAATGAGATCCGAGTTTTTTTTAACAGTTCCAAAAGTTAAGTTTGCGTGGACGGATAATTCTTATTGCCCCAAAATCATTTATTTTCTACAAAAAAAACACACATTTTCTACCAA
>JAABKJ010075445.1:214673087-214904586 GCA_011634705.1 Andricus grossulariae | reverse complement strand
ACCAAAAAAATTGATTTTAAACAAAAAAGTTGAAAAAAACGAATTTTCAAAAAATACATGACTTTTTACCAAATAGCTGAATTTTTTAATTTTCAACCGAAATTTTGAACCTTCAAACAAAAAAAAATAATTTTTAACAAAACATTACAGTCACAACCCAGTAATTTAATTTTCAACCAAAAAGATAAATCCGCAAAGTAATATGTAAAATTGGATATTTCCACAAAAAAGGATTTTGATTTAAAATAAAAAACAGTTGAATTCAAACAAATGTGATGAATTGAAAAAAAATCGTCGAATCCTTAACCAAAGTAGAAAATTTTTTAAATCGATGTGTTTTATTTTTGGTGGAAATTTCTGTTTTTTCATTGAAATGTTTTCGAAAATTTTCTGTTTTTTATTTAATTTTCTTAACTGAAAAATTAACTGATCAATTTTTTGTTAAAAATTGATTTTTTTCTGGTTAAAAATTTGAATTATTCGATGAAAAAATAGTGTGCTTTGTAGCAAATTCAAGAATTTTGTTTAAAACTATTTTTTTTCGAAAATTCAACTATTTTGGTAGAAGATTAATTTCTTTTGTTGAAAATTCATTTTTTGTTTTTGTTTAAAAGTTTATTTTTCCAAGCAAAAATTATAAAATCCCATTTTTAATTGAAAATGTATCTTTTACAGTTAAAAATTCAACTGGTTGGTTAAAAATTATTTTTGGTTAAAAATTTATTTTTCAGGGTTGAAAATTGAATTGTTTCTTGAATTTATTTTTTGATCTTCAAAAAATTTTTTCAATCAATATCAATGTTAAATTATAAGTTTTTTATGTCATAATGATTTAAAATTTAGAATTTTATGAGCTTTAACTTTAAATCATTCAATTTAGTTTTCAATTTTAAATTCTAAATTTTGGATCGCTTCGAAGTTTAAATTATTTATGTTCAAAAGTTTTTAATTTTTATCCGTTTGTATTAGAAATAATACAATTTTAATTTATTTGGATTTCAAATAATACAATTGTCAAAATTCCAATCTGAAAATAATAAATTTTCAACGTTTCAAAATTGTCCAATTTTCGAAATTTTGTTCTGAGATTTTTCAATTTAAACAAATTGTTTTATACAGGATTAAAAAAAATTTTATATTTCTCATATTAGGAAATAATAATCCAGGGAGGAAAACTGCGTTTAATACAGGGGGTAGTTCTTTAAAATTCTCTATATTGTTTCAAATTTTTTGAATTTTTTTTTCTTCAAATTTTAAACTATTTGTGAATCTTTTCCATAACTTCGAAGCGTTCTAAAAATCTTTTGAAATGATTTGACTTTTCCCAACTTTTTTAAATTCTGCAAATTCAAAAAATTGCCTTTAAAGCTTCCACAAATTTTTTGACAATTTTAGTATGCAATCTTTTGAAATTCTGCAGAACTAATATATTTCAAGGGATTTTAAGATATTTAAAGGTATTTCACAAGTTTTGAGGAATTTGATCGACCCTTAAGGATTTCAAAGGACTTCAATTTTTATTTATTTTTACCTATTTCAGTGAATTTTTACAATTTTCAAAGATTTAAAGGGATTTTAACAAATTTCTAGAGAACTTTAGGGAATCAATTAAATTTTATTTCAAAGGATTTCTACAGATTACAACAATTTCCAGGGTCATGAAAGAATGTAAATAATTTCGAAGGATTTCAAAGATATTTTAACTTATTTGAAAGGATTGCAAAAAATGTCGAGATATTTCAAAGATTCCTAGGGGCTTCAACGAATTGCGTATGATTCTCAATTTTTTTGGAAAATTCAAAGTATTTCACATGTTTTAAGGGACTTTATAGGACCTCCAATTATATAAAATATTTCAAGGGATTTGAACGGATTCTAAAGATTTTAATGGATTTAAACATATTTTTAAAGGTATTGTTGGTTTTTAAGAGATTCCAAAGGATTTTCATTGATATTAATAAAATTTTAGATATCAAGGAAATTCACAAACTTTTGCTGATTATCTTATAATTATTTTCTGTATAATGATTTTCTGTATTGAATTTCATATAATAACAAAAAAATTATACGAAATTTATTATAGGCCTATACTAATAATCGTAGAATATTTTTTCGTAAGGCCCATAAAATCTCATGCAATCTCTATAAAATCTCTAAAAATCTATCTAAAATCCATGCAATCTTTTACAATCCCATGTAATCTTGTAATTTAGTATACGAGAAAATTATTAGAAAATCTCTGAAATTTCGGAATATATTTTTACTCTTTTTTTTTGAGTTTTTATGCATATCGTCCAGAAATTAGTTTGAATCCACGAAAAAATAAATCCATTTTAATTGTTTTGAAAAAAATAGGTGGCGTAAGCCCCATGAAGTTTAACACGTATTTTCCATAAGAAAAAGAGACGCCTTTGTAAAATGTATTCAGAATCGTCAATATTAGGTGAATCGCGTTGAAACAATTACAATTAGCCATAAAATAAGAATCTGTCTCTTATAATCTTCTTGGTTGAAAATTCACTTATTCTAGTTGAAGATTCATCATTTTATTTAAAAATTCATCTCTTTGTTTGGACGTTAATTTTTTTCAACTAAAAATTTAATTATTCAATTTTTGGTTGAAAAATTATCTTTTTTAGTTACAAATTCGTCTTTTTTGATAGAAATTAATCTTCTTGGTTAAAAAACCACCTTTTTGTTTGAAAATTGAACTATTCTAGCTAAAGATTCATCATTTTAGTTAAAAATAATCAATTTTTTAGTTTAAAATTCAATTATTCCAGTTGATGATTCATCATTTTAGTTGAAAATTCCTCACTTTATTTGAAAATGTAACCATTTTTTTTAAATTAATATTTTTGTTTGAATTTTTTTCAACTGAAAATTTAACCATCAAATTTTTGGTTTCAAAATTATCTTTTTTAGATGAAAATTAGTATTTTTTGGTAGAAATTAATCTTCTTGGTTGAAAAATCGCGTTTTTGGATAATGATTTTAATTGAAAATTCATCACTTTGTGTAAAAATGTAACAATTTTTTAAAAATTAATATTTCTGGTTGAATTTTTATCTACTGAAAATGTGACTATTCCACTTGAATATTCCATATTTTTAGTTACAAATTCATCCATTTGGTTGATTATTAATTTTTTAACTGAAAATTTAACAATTAAATTTTTGGTTGCAAAATTATCTTTTTTAGTTGAAAATTTGTTTTTGTTAGAAATGAATCTTCTTGGTTGAAAATTCAGTTATTCCAGTTAAGTATTCCATTATTGTAGTTTAGAGTTCATCTATTTGGTTGAATATTAATTTTTTTTAACTGAAAATTTAGCCATAAAATTTTTGGTTGCAAAATTAGATTTTTTAGTTGAAAATTCGTCTTTAGTAGAAATTAATCTTCTTGGTTGAAAATTCAGTTATTCTAGTTGAAGATTCGTCATTTTATTTAAAAATTCATCTCTTTGTTTGAACATTAATTTTTTCAACTAAAAATTTAATTATTAAATTGCAAATTCGTCTTTTTTTGGTAGCAATTAATCTTCTTGGTTGAAAAATCATCTTTTTGTTTGAAAATTGTACTATTCAATGGAATAGTAACATTTTTAGTTCAAAAAAAACTATATTTAAACCAGAATAAATGAATTTACAATGGAAAATTTACATTTCAATAAAATATATGAATCTTGAACTAAAAAAATGAATTTTCAACAAAGCAGTTCAGCATTCAACGAAATAGTTGAATTTTTAAACAAAAATTTGACTTTTAATGAACAGAGCTAATTTTCAACCAAATAGTTAAATTTTCTACCAAATTTTTAAATTTTGTAACAAAAAAGAAGAATTGTCTACAAAATAGTTAAATTTTCAACAAGAAGATACGAATTGTTAACAAAACTGGCAATTTAAAACCAATTGGTTAAATTTTAAAATAAAAATCTGAATTTTTCGACAAAAAAAAACTTTTTAAAAAAATAGTTACGTTTTTTTTTTCGTAGAAATTTATTCGTATAACTTGGAATTCCACCTTTTGGTTTAAAATTCACTTTTTTATGAACAATTGTTGTCTTTAACTAGAAATTTAACTCTTCCATTTTTGATTGTAAATTAATCTGTTTTAATTGAAATTTCACCTATTTTATTGAAAGTTAATGTATTTTATTAAAAATTTGCCTTTTTCAGTAGAAAATTAATCTTCTTAGTTAAAAATTCATTTTTTTTGTTAAAAATTGAACTTTTTGATTGAAACTTAATCTACTTTGTGAAAGATTAAACAATTTTGTTAAAAATTATCCTTTTTGGTTTAAAAGCCAACTATTTTATTGAAAAATCATCTTCTCTGGTTGAATTATAATGTTTATTATAGAAAATAAAAATTTGTTTGTTTGTTGAAATATCAACTCTTATTTTTTTTTCTGAAATTTCATCTCTTGTGGTATAAGATTAATTTTTTATGTTGTTGAAAAATTCAACAATTTTGTTGAAAGATTTTTTTACTAGGGGTTCATCATTTGAGTTTAAAATTTATCTCTTCAGTTGAACTATTAATTAATTAGATGATAAATCAATTCAACTATTTTGTTAAAAAAATGTTGTTTTTTTTTGTAAAGAATTACTTTTTTAAACTCAAACTTAAACTATTCACGAAAAATGCCTCAAAAACCTGATTTTAAGATACTTATTTATTTGAAAATTCGACTATTTGGTCAAAAATTCATCTTTGTAGGTTGAAAATTTAAATGTTTGTTTAAAAATTCAATTATTTTGTTGGAAATTCGTCGTTTTTGGTAGAATTTTACTGTTTTCGATTTAAATTAATTTTAATAGTAGAAGATTTATCTATTTTGTTTAAAATAAAATTATTTTGTTGATAATTCTTGTTTTTTTTTAAAATTCATCTTTTCTTGTAGAAATTTCCACTTTTTAGCTGACTAAAAATTAATCTGTTTTGGTTTAGGATTGAACTATTTTTTTGAAAAATTGGCCTTTTTGGTTGAATTCAAATGTTTTTGATTTAAAATTTAAATCTTTTTTGATTGAAATACCTATCAACTATTATATTCAACTATTTTATTGACAATTCGTTTTTTTTAAATAATTTTTTTAACTGAAAATTTAACTTCCATTTTTGGTTGAAAATTGATCGCTTTTAGTTGAAAAGTCAACTATGGAATTTTTCATTGAGAATTCATTTTTTTTGTTTGAAAATTTAACCTTTGTAAACATTCATTTTATTGGTTAAAGATTGAGTTATTTTTTTTTAATTCTTTTTTGTTGTTGTTTAGAAAGTACTTTTTTTTTACTGAAAATTTAGCTATTTTTGGTTTGAAAATTCTATTTTTTTGGTAGAAAATTCAACTATTTGATTAAAAATGGATATTTCCGGGTTAAAAATTCAACTGTTTTTGAGTTAAAATTTTTGTTTGGTTCAAATATCAGCTACTACATTTTTCATTCAGAATTAATCTTTTTTTATTGAAGATTCCACTGCTTTTTTAAGATTCACCATTTTATTTTATGAAAATCTCAACTATTTTGCTAAAACGTAATTTTATTAATCGAAAATGGATCTGTTTTGTTGAAATTTCGTCTTTTTGGATATAAAACTCAAATATTTGGTAAAACATTCAACTATTTGGTTGAAAATGAACATTTTTGATGAAAATTCAACTATTTTGTAGAGAATTCGCCTTTTTGGATAGAAAATTCATCCCTCTGAATTGAAAATTCATCTTTCTTGTTTGAAAATTTAACTGTCTTATGTTTACACAATTTGTTTTTCTTTTGAAGCGTGAAGAATGATTACTTTCTCAAATTAGTGACACAATTAAGCGAATTTGAGAGTAATATTTTTTGTTTACGGGATATTTAGCAAATTTAAAAAAGGAAAATTTAATTTTTTCACAGATTCTAATTATTTACGGGGTTGATTTAAAGGGGGAAAAACTATATACACTTTAGGAAATATCTACATGTAAATTATTTTCAGTCCACTGGTTCCAATTATCTACGGGGTGATTTTAAGCAAAAACAAACATTATACTTTACTTAGAGCAGTTGTTTTTCATTTTTCAAAACAATTATTATTGTTTCAATCATATAGGGTATACTTTCTGAAATAAGGATATACTGAATATTATGCGACATAATGTGAGAGATTCGAAAAATCTAGAATTTTCTCTAGCTTTCCTATGAACAGACGCAAGTGAATGATCAAAAGTTGTTCAAATAATTGCAAAATATCCTAATCAAAAAAATATCACTTTTAACATTCGTTAATTGTGTCATTAATTTAAGAAAAAAATAACATTTTATGATTTACAGAGGAAACGTTGCTTAAACAGATGACATTTTTTTAAACAAATGAAAATTGTTACAAAATTACTGAATATTCTATAGAAAAAGTATTACTTTCAACATAATTTTGCAATTAATTCCAGAAAATAAAAACTTTTTACGATTTTCAGAAAAAAATTGTTTAAACAAATTAAATTCCCATTTTCTCATTTTTTGTCTTAAATTTGAACTGCAGTAGTAGAACTCAATAACAAAATCCAAATATTATTGATTAAAAATTAACTTTTTCTTTTTTTAAAGTTTACCATTATATTTTCGGTTCGGAAATCATCTGTTTGAATAAAAAATTCTGCTATTTAGTTGAAAATTTAATTATTTGATTGAAAATGCAACTTTTTTCTTAAAAAATGCATCATTTTTTTAGAAAACTAATCTTCTTGGTTAAAAAATGAACTTCTTTTTTGAAAATTCAACTCTTTGGTTGTTTATTGAATTCTTTTCATGAAAAAGGATTTTTTTACGATTCATCGTTTTAGTTGAAATTTCACCTCAAGAATAACAAAAAAAAAAAAAAAAACGTCAATAGCGGTGATGAGCAAGAAACAAATCAAACAACAGCCTTTCGAAAACAAAATCAGCATTTCAACCAAATTTCATCAATATTGCAAGAACAACTTTTAAAAGAACAGAAACATTTTAACAAGAGCAAAAACATTTCAATATAACATCATAATTTTAATGAAAAATCAAAGTAACAACAGCAACAAAAAAAATGACGAGCAACAACATGTTTACAGCAAAAACAATAACAATTAAAGCAAAATCTCAACAAACAAATGTTCATTCTTAGGGATTCAATACAAAAATCAATTACGGCAACGCGCAACAACAAACATGAAACAACAACTTTTCAACAACAAAATAACCATTCCAACAACAACATTTCAACTGCGATATTTCAACAATACTATTTAACAACAAAAACAACAACATTTCAACAAAAACAAGGACCCAGTTCCAATAACAAAATCAACATATGACCAACAAACAAAATAATAACTAAAAAACTCATTTGTACAACAAAAACAACAGCAAAAGTGCAGAATTTGAACAACAAAATACAAGTAAAACAAGATTTGAACGAACAGAAGAATAACAATAAACAACCACAAAAATTAATAAAATCAACGAGCAACAACAGGAATAAATAAAAGCAACGAACAGCAACAAAAATTAATAACAGTAAAGAGCAACAACAAAATCAAACAAGAACTTTTCAACAACAAAATCAGCTTTTCAACAACAAAATTTCAATAAAATTACAACTACAATATTCCAGAACGCCAACTTTAACAACAAAAACAACAAAATTCCAACAAAAATAACAACACACTTTCAAAAACAAAATCAAGATATGAACAACAACCAAAATAACAACTGGAAACCCTGTTTTCACCACAAAAACGACAGCGAACAAGTGTAGCATTTAAACAACAAAATACATCTAAAAAAAGATTTAAACAAACAGAAAAGTGACAAAAAACATATACAAAAATCAATAAAATCAACGAACAACAACAAAAAATCAAGCAGCAACCTTTCAACAACAAAATCAACGTTGCAACAATTTTAACTACACAACCAAACCAGATTAATTTAGAACCAAGCTGTTGCATTTCTAACCAAAAAGAAAGAATTTTCAACCAAGAAGATTAATTTTCAATAAAAAAAGACTAATTTTTAACAAAATACATCAATTTACAGCTAGAAATGATCAATTTTCAATAAAAAATATAATTTTCAACCAAAGTGGAATATTTATATTATTATTTTAAAACAATAATTCTCAACAACAACAAAAAATGAATATTCAACAAAATAGTTACATTTTCAACTAAAATTATGAACCTTAAAAAATGAATATTCACCAAAAGAGGTCAATCCAAAAGATGATTTTTTAATCCAGAATATTAGATTTCTAAAAATGGAATAGTTCAATTCCCGACCAAGGAAATGAATCTACAACGAAAAAATTAATTTTTAACAAAGTAGTTCAGTTTTCAATCAATTAGCTGAATTTTCGACCAAAGAAAACGACTTTTTGACAAAATAGTTGCATTTTCAACAAATTAATAAAATTTTAACTTTACGAATTGAATAATTTTGAAAATCGCTTTCATATTTCAGAAATTATATTTTTGCAGACCATTTTTAGAGATTGATTTTTTTTAAACAATAATAATTTCGTACCGAAAAGTTAAATTTCCATAAAAATAGTTTTATTTTTTATCAAATAATTCAACTTGAACAAAAAATATTAATTTTGAGCAAAAAAGTTAATTTTCAACCGAATAGTTTAATTCTCTACTAAATTGTTGAATCCTCAACCAAACCATATAAATTTAGAACCAAACAGTTATATTTTTAAATAAAAAAGATGAATTTTGAAACAAAAAGATTAAGTTTCGACCAAAAAATATGAATTTTTAACAAAATACATGAATCTTCAACTAGAAAAGATTAATTTTCAATAAAAATATCAATCTTCAACAAAAAGTGGAACAGTTACATTGTTAGTAGAAAAAATAAATTCCCAACAAAAAAAAAAAACGAATTTTTAACAAAATAGTTACATTTTCAACCAAAAAGATGAATTTTTAACTAAAATGATGAATGTTAAGAAAAATAATTTTCAACAAAAGAGTTTAACCCAAAAAATGAATTTGTACAAAATAAAATAAAAGAGTTTACAGATTTTTGTGAAATTAATAATTGCTTATTAAAACCTTTAATTCCGCTTAACAGTTTAAATTGGTTTGAATTTTATTTTTTAGTTTATAAATTCGAATCCTAGACGAAAAATTCTATTTAAAAAAAATATATATTTTACGATAAGGCGCGCGGGCAAGGTTTTTAAATTTTTAATTATTCAAATATTACTTGTTATTGTTTACTACTTTGTCAAAATAATATTTTAATTGAATGAAATTTAAATATAAGACCTAACGTTTACATTTTCATTGTTTGATTGAAAAAATCTTGACTGAATGAATAGCATTGCAAAATAATAATTACAAAATTAACTTGTGTTTTTTCAAAAATATATATAATTTTTTCTCTTATCCTTATTTATAAAAAAAAAAATCATTCCAATGAATATTTCAAAACCTTGTCAAATTTTCTCAGAATTTAAAAATCAAAAGCTTTTTAATTATCATGGAACATAGAAAATTTTCTAATATCTTAAAATAGTTTTTATGGTTTTTGAACGGATAATAATGCATTATTTATATTGGTATTTAACCAGTTAAATTCAACTAAAAAAGAAGAATTTGTAACAAAATAGAGGAATCGTCAACAAAAATGATGAATTTTCAAAAAAACCAGTTTAATTTTCTACCGAAAAAGACAAATTTTCAATAAAATACATAAATAGTTTAATTTTTAACCAAAGAGATGAATTTTCAACTAAAATGGTGAATCTTCAATAAAAACATGAATTTTGAACAAAAAAGTTAAATTTTCAACTGAAAAAAAGAGAATTTTTTAAGCGAAAATGGAATCGTTAAATTTTTAGTTTCAAAAACTAATTTTCAAAAAAAAAAGAATTTTCAACCAGTTGAATTTAACTAAAAAAGAATTTCAAAAAAATAGAGGTATTTTAAAAAAAGATGAATTTTCAACCAACAAGAGTTATTTACCACCAAAATAGACAAATTTTCAATAAAATGAATGAATTTCCCACTAGGAAAGATTAATTTTCCATTCAAAATATAATTTTTTTACCACAAATGGAATAGTTACATTTTCAGTCTTTCTTTTATATCTAAAAATTCTAGCCATTTTTTTACATGATTAATTATTATTGGGGTTATACTTTTTCTATCGCGGATTTTGATAATAATTCAAAATTTTCTCTTTCGATAAAATCAAAATCATTTTACGTAGTGACATAAGAAACACCTGCAGCATTTTTTAGATCTGGATCAATCTTTATTTATGTATTTAATTTTATTGAATTGAAATTAATGGAAAGAATTTCAAAGAATTAAAAAGAATTCAAAAATTTTCTGTGAACCGGGAAACGACCAAGAATTTTTTCCCTTGATATAAATGGCCACCTGAATTTCTCAGCTTTCTTAAAGTTATTATATTCATTGATATTTTTCTGTAAAAATAGTTCTACTTTTTTGTACTTGTAAAAAATGTTCCCAACAAGCATTGAAGAAACTTTTAATTTGATTTTTATCTTTAAATTAATTTTTATGACATTTGTAATAACAGAGAAACACTACCCAATGACGGTTTTTAAGGGTCTGAGAAGGGTGTTTCAGTTTTTTCATAGAATCCTCTAATAAGTAGAGTTGAAAAAAAATTAATATAACAAAAAATATGTTGCACTTTTAATCGAAAATGATGAATTTTTAACCAAGTAGTTTAATTTTCGAAGAAAAAGACGAATTTTCAACAAAATGCATGACTTTTTTACTAAATAGTTGAATTTTCACCTTGTAAATGATAAATTTCGAAACAAAAATAAATGAGTGCAATTTTCAGATAAAAAAATTAATTTTGTACCAAGAAAAACCGAATTGTCGACAAATAGTTACATTTTCAGCAAAAGAGTTCAACCCAAAAGACAATTTTTTAACGCGGAAGAATAATTTTCTATCAATTGAATAGTTAAATTTTCAACCAAGAGGGTGAATCCTAAAAAATATGAATCGTCAACAAACTAGTTCAACTTTCAACCAAGTGTTGAATTTTCATCTAAAAAAGATGAATTTTGAACCAAATAGTTAAATTTTCAACCACGAAGATGAATTTTCTAGCAAAGAAATTTATGCTCTATCAAAAAAGACGAGATTCTAACCAAATATATTAATTTTCAGCAAAATTACACTGCTACTGGAGCTTAATGGTATGTAGTTGCAGAGCTGGCTCGTCCTGACTCGCTGATCAATTCAGTACCGCTAGTAGCCGCCGGTCGTGGAGCTGGGATATGATGTCGACGGCAAAACATAGTTGCTAGTTGTGGCACCTTCTCACTCCGTTGGTGAAACATGACCGGCTGGTAATGATGTTGCGTCATGGTGTCGACGATGGAAAATGGCAGCTACTTGTGGCACCTCTCCCCTCCGTTGGTGAAACATGGTCGTCGGGTAGTGACGCCATGTCATAGTGTTGAAGATGGAAAATGGCTGCTGGTTGTGGTTCCTTCTCACTTCGTCGATGAGACGTAACCGTCCGGTATTGACGCCATGTCATGCGCGGGACTGGTGCGCTGTGTTGGTTTCGTTCCATCCTCCCGTTCTGCTTCTTTGGTGTTGGCTGTCTGCGCTGTCTGCTCGGTGTTTACGAGCTGCCAGTTTGATACGCAGTTTCGAGCTCGACCCCGTTTACGCAAAACTACAGACGATTACAATATTATTCCAATTGATAGCACTCTAGCGCTTCGGCGTGGATCCTACAATATAATATCTAATCTGTTGGCTCATTCTATACTTTTTTCCCCTGAGTGGGCGGTAAGAATTTTCTTTTTAATTTTGTGTGGTCAGCCGTTTTTCGGGTTCCAAAGTTACGTACATCTTTAAGAAAACCCCGGAAAGCTGTTTTCACAACTTTCTTAGTTTCGTCGAAAAATTTCGCTACAACATATTATCCTGTTTTTGATTTTCAAGCATTTTTCCGGTGGTTGAAGGTATTAGTTTTATGTAAAAACTGTCTATCGCGGATTTCTTCTTTATTGCAAAAGATACTTCAAGTCTGTCTAAACTGAAATTTGTAAAAACCTAATTACGAGCGAAATTTTACAGATTCGATTAGAGAAAATTGAGCCAGCAAAGATTATTAGAAAATCAGTAATTCGATTAGTTTAGATATTTCGCAGTTTCAATAGTGGGAAGCAACTGATTGCTTCATACGAATAAATAAATTTACTTAGGACTGTTTATAATAGTTAGAAAAATTCTGAACGTTATCTAAGTTTGATTAGAAGCTACCTGGCGAATATATTCTGATAAATTTCGCGGTGCTTATCAGACTTGTTGGAATCAAATTGGTCCAAAATGAGTTAATATAAATTATTACACTAGTCGCTACCTCATCGCTCCTTCTAAATTATTTGATTTATATAATCTGTTCCTTCGCATGCTCAATATAGAGCGCATTACACAAAATATTACGCAATATGAAGATCAGTATTTTTTTCGAACGTGAGATTTCTATTATTGCCTGTGGAAGAATCTTCGGTTTCAGTTTCGATTCCTTGGGAACAGAACCAAAGGGCCTATGACAAAGCCACAGAGTGCTTTATAATGACTGATGAACCCTTTCGCTAGCTGTTTGTGGGAATAACAATAACACCACCAAACCAACAAGAAGTTGTAGGTGTGCAGAGCACTTGACAATCAGTCAGCAAACAGTGCTGATCACCCTAGATTTCGGGGTGGTGCAAATAATAATTTAATTGGAAACACGACGACGAACCGGAGAAACTTCCACACTGAGTGGACGAATCAAATGAAGGGTGACCTGCTAGACAGCTACGATGCCATCATTATCCCTGTTCACGGAGGCTTCATGGCGCGTATGCACACAATCTGGTGCCAGAGACACCCAGACCTTCTGTACGTTTCGCATCAGTCTTTCCAAAATCAAGCCGACTACAATTTGGGAAAACATATGTACGCTAAGCGCTTCCCAAACCGCTATATGAACAAGCTGCAGACGAAGAGGAGGAAGCGACATTGAGACTAATCGCGGAAAGCAGGCACCCCATGGGAAATAATCGCTATTTCAGGACAAGCAGGAACATTGAAATCCACGTTTCTTCTAAGCCCCAAGGCCCATCGCGACCCATCGCGCCTCTTCAGCGATCTCCCTGTTTCTGTCAGAAAATCCACCCAAGCCAAACTAAGTAGAGACTTTTTGGAGAAAGGTAAACGCTAGTTCCCGAAAACACTGGACTTGCAACAAGATATCAATAATGCGTTTCGCTTGATGGAGTTTTGCAACAAGCTCATAACATCTGAGAAGGAATGTCCATCAACCACTGCCTAAGAGGTGAAAAAAGATATCTTATTAAAGTTAACAAATAAAGATTCCACAAGGTTTGATGACATCCGTTTGCAACAACAAAAAAACATTTCTGAATTGAAATGAAATCTGCAGATTCAGTTAACCTGGACACGATACAATAATTAATTTAAGCACGGTATGCTCAACGATTCTAATTGCACTATTTGATGAAATTGAGTTTTCTTCAAACATCATAGCTTTTCGATCTTTGGCACCTGTTTCACTGAAAAAGGAGAATTTTGCCCATTTTTAACCCCAAATGTAGTATTTATATATGTTTTTATTATTACAAATATAGTATTTGGATTTGCAGATATTATTATTAGGATTGAAAGATACTGTACACTAGAGTTATTTGCTTATGAAATAAGAAGCATTAGTTATTTCATGTGCCTACGTCGGAATTATTTTCATGGACAAGTTACAAAATATTTAGTTTCAAATTAAAAGTTTTTTTTTAGGTAAACAAACATGTTTAAATCTTAAGTTCAACTATTTGCCAAATGTACAAAAGTGAAGCTAAAAATTGGGAAAAATCATAAAATGAAGAGTAAATCCTACTCTTCAAATGAAAATCAAGAGCACAAGTAAGCAGTTTGTAATTGCAAAAAAAATTTAACACAACTGGAAGAATTTTTATCAAGATACCTATTTTTTAAATTGTCTAATCATCGAACGATTCTTGCACTGAATATCCCACTATTGCATTTTTATTCAAATATCTATAATATCCTTTAAATTCTATTTAAAATTTTTTGGTCTATTATTTGCAAACGTTTATCTATTATCAAATTGAAATATGAAATTTTCATTATGGTGATAATGTCCGAATACAATTATAATGAAATGTAAATATCACAGAAGCACAAACTTGTCGCCTACAATCTAAGAGATACCGATTGTAGGAATGGTGTATTATAAAAAAATGAACCTTTCGAAATGTCATTAGTTACATTGATAATCAAATTCTTCATTACTACATTAGTCGGTTTTTCTTTTTATTAGAAAATATGAGGATTGTTCATACTCTCGCGTTATCCTTGGCGGCTGCCTCAATTCTATTGGTAAATATAATAATATTGGAATCATTTAAATAAAATTGTAGCCCACATACGACTTTTTGTCAGGCGTTTTTTTGTATTTGTTGAAAATTCGATCATACCGCATGTTCCGAATGTAATATTTAAGATCGTGAAAATATTAATTTGCAATTAAAGAAGGTAAATCTTTAACGGAACGCATGAATTTTCAATTAAATGGTTCAACATTAATAAAAAAAAACAAGTTTTCAACAAAATAGTTAAATTTATGACAAACAAAAAATAAATGTTCAACAGAAAAAAGAAAATTGCATTCAAATAGATTAATTTTCTACCAAAATGGATGAATTATCAACAAAGCGCATGATCTTGCCACGAAATTTTTAAGTTTCCGTAAGAAATATGGATTTTCGAAAAAAAAATTGAATAGGTAAATTATTGGTTAAAAATTAATTTTCGATATAAAAACGAACTTTTAACAAGGTAGTTGTAATTTCGAACAAAAATATGAAGATGATTATTTAACCAAAAGTATTCATTTTGCACCAAGAAAGATAAATCTTTAATACAATACATGAATTTACGATAAAATAGTTAACATTTTGACAAAAGAAATTCATTTTCAACTAAAATGATGAATTCTTAACGAAAAAAAAACTAATTTTTTACCAAAATGACGAATTTTCCACAGAACACACGAATTTTGGAACAAAATAAAATTAGTGTTGAAGAAACTAGTTAAACTTTCAACAGAAAAAAAAGGAGTGAAACTGAAATTTTCAACAAAAGAAATAAATTTTCAAATAGGAAGAGAAATTTTGAAAGAAAAAGATTAATACTCTACCACAGACTACAATTTTTTAACAAGCAACAAATAAAAAAAAATAACAGATACTAACAAAATAAGATTAGTAAATTTTCAACATATAAAACCAATTTATATGGGTGATATTCAAAAAGTAATTATGTATTTGTATTCGATAGCAAAACCAATGAATACAACACAAAAAACATTGTTTTTTTTTGTGGATTTGAAAACATTTGAGAGTGATATGCATGAAAATTCAAAGAGGCAAAATGTGCAATGCATTTTTCGATCACCTTATTGCACCATATATTGGAATCTACTCTACAAGCCCTCCTAAGCTCTATTAGGTCCTACAATTTAGAGGTCTAAAAGAGGGCTAAAATTTCGACTCGAGAAAGCTGTTTGATCTAGACTATCGATTTTTTTCAACTAATTTGTGTCTACATTATTCGTTTACTTAAAGTACATTATTACGAAGGTTTAAAACAAGGTTTGGCAGGCTTGGCGGGTCAAAATGATTTGAAATTTCTTTCAATGTGCAAAAGTTGTCTGCACATTCTACAATTTTTTCAAAATTTTTTTTTAAATTTAAAAAAAAAAAATTTTTTGTTCTTGAAAATTTGTCTGCAACATTTTGTTGTATTTTTTTTCTGAAAATTTAGTTTGAAAATTTTATTGAATTTTTTTTTTAAATTTGTTAAAGAATTTTTTTGTATTTTTTTCAATTTATTGAAAATGTGCTTAAATAATTATTTAAAAATTTTATTTTTACAATTTAAACTTATCTCCTTGACTTGAATTTGTACGAGAAGAGTTCTTCATAAAACAAATATCTATGAACAATATTTTATGAAGAAGTTTAAGAAGAACTTTAAAAAAAAAGTACTTTTGAAACATTTTTTTCTTGCTCGTAAATGCGACTTTGAACCTTTTTCCAGCGAGTGCAAAAAAAGGCTTCGGAGAGATTAAAAGGCTTCAGAGTCGTTAGCTTCGGAGTTGTTATTTGCAATTTTGAAGTGATATAAAACACACAATTGAAAAAAAAATCCAACTTTAGGAAAGTGATTTACTCCATCAGCCCTTCGAATTTTGTGGGGAATTTTTTTGGAAAAAAAATTATTTTGCGTTTGTACCTGTTTTTTTTTGGGAGGATTCGGAGTTGTTATTCAGGTTAACGGATAGTTTTTCCCGTGTTCTCAGACGACTTACGAGGATTTAATCAATTTTGAGACTCTGTGAACGTCATGTGTTTTTAAAATTTGATAAAAAAATACTTATTTTTCATAATTAAAATCGATTATAATACGAATTATCACCTCAAAATCGTTAAAATTATAGAGGCTTCGGAGTGGTTAACCAAGCAAGGGACAGACATATAAGCATGATTCTTTCAGTCAGTATTTATAGTTGAAAATTCATATTTTCTGTAAAATATTCATATTTTTGAGTTAAAAATTCAACAATTTAGTCAAAAATTCAACAATTTGGTTGAAAAATTAACTATTTAGTTTAACATTTAATAATATTATGAAAAATTAAACAATTATTTTAAAAAGTTATCTTCGGTTGAGAATTCGTCTTTTTTGTAGAATATTAATATTTTTTAGTTAAAAATAACAATAATTTAGTTAACAATTCAACAATTTGGTTAAAAAATCAACTACTTTGTTGTAACTTTAATAATTATGTTTGAAATTCGTCTTTTTGGCAGATTGTTCATATTTTCGAGTTGAAAATTCAACAATTTCATTAAAAAATAAACTATTTTGTTGTAAATTTAATAATTTTTTTGTAAATTAACTCCTTTCGTTTAAAATTGGACTATTTGGTTGAAAATTCGTCTTTTTAGAAGAATATTAATATTTTCGCGCTGAAAATTCAAGTTTTTAGGTTTAAAATTTAACGATTTAGTTTAAAATAGAACTATTTGTTGCAGATTTCATGATGTTGAAAAATAAACTCCTTTGGTTTGGAATTGAACTATTTTGTTGAAAATTCGTCTTTTTGCTAGAATATTAATATCTTCCAGTTAAAAATTCAACAATTTAGTTGAACATTCAATAATTTGATGAAAAAATCAACTATTTTGCTGTAAATTTAATCATTTTGTCGAAAATTCGTCTTTTTGGTAGAAGATTAGTATTTTTGAGGTAAAAATTTAAAAATTTGGTTGAAAAATCAAGTATTTTGTTGTAAATTTAATAATTTTCTTTGCAATTCGTCTTTTTGGCAGATTGTTCATATTTTCGAGTTGAAAATTCAATAATTTCGTTAAAAAATAAACGATTTTGTAATAAATTAAATAATTTTTTTGAAAATTAACTCCTTTGGTTTAAAATTGGACTATTTGGTTGAAAATTCGTCTTTTTAGAAGAATATTAATATTTTCGCGCTGAAAATTGAAGTTTTTAGGTTTAAAATTTAACGATTTAGTTTAAAATAGAACTATTTGTGGCAGATTTCATGATTTCGTTGAAAATTAAACTCCTTTGGTACCAGGGAGATTTTCCTAAATCATAAAAACTATGTGTGAGTGATTTAAAAACAATAATTTAAGAGCGCAAGGTAAAAACATCCATTTAAGAAAATAAAATTTATAAAATTAATTAAATGTAAAATCAAAAGAATTCAAATAAATTGGAAAATTTTTCAAAAAGTCCATAGATTCTAGTAAAATTTGAGTGAAGTTATATGAATTCAAGGAAAATAAGAAGACTGATAAAATTCAAAAAAATTCTATTGACATCAGGACGAATCAAACAAATAGTAAAAAAATTTAATTAATTGAATTGAGAAGAATCAAGTGAAATAAGAAGAATTTTAAAAATTTAGGAGAATTCCAAATAATTTTAGAGAATTGATTTTCAAATATCTTAAAACCTTACATGTTTTTTACCACAACAAAATTTGGTAAAATCCTTTAAAATCATTAACATCCTTGAAAATCCCTTGAAGCTTTTTGAAGCTCTTGAAAATGCTTTGGAATATTTTAAGCATCCTAAAATATTTCAAAACCTTTGAAATCCCATTAAATTACTAAAATAAATTAAAAATAACTTGGAATCTTTTAAAATACCCTAAAATATTTCGAAAACTATCAAATCTTTTGAAATTTCTTGTAATTCAATAAAGCTCTTGAAAATTCATTGAAATTTTTAAAAATGCTCTAAAATATTTCAAATAATTTAAAATCTTTTAAAATTCCTTGAAACTTTTTAAAGCTCTTGAAAACGCCTTGTAATTTCTAAAAATACCATAAAATATTCAAATTCTTGGGTATCCCTTCAAATTATTGAAATCTATTAAAGATTACTTATAATACTTTTAAATACCCTGAAATATTTCAAATATATTTTCTAAACTTCTACGGAATTTTGAAGAGCTTTAAAAAGTTTAAAGGAATTTTAAAATATTGCAAAGGATTTGAAATATTTTGCGGTATTTTAAAAGATTTTTAGGCATTTTCAAGAAATTAAAAAAAATTAAGCAATTCGAAGGATTTGAATGATTCTATAGAATTTATAAAAAATTTCATGAGATTTTAAAGAATTTCATAAAATTTTAGAAGATTTGACTACATAGGATTTCATAGAAAATCAGTTATTTCAAGGAATTTATAAAATTCCAGGAAATCAGGGAATTTAAGGAAATCAGTCAATTTAAGGAAATTTAAGAATTCAGTGGATATAGACTTCTTAAGAAATTTAGGAAATTCACGAAATTTAGGGAATTTTAGGAATTTAGGGAATATCAAGAATTTAAGTGAATTAAGGAATTCAAAAAATCTAGGCAATTATGAATTTAGGAAATCCAAGGAATTTAGGGAATGCGAGGAGTTCCAAGAATTCAGAAAATTCTAGAAATTCAGGTATTTCTAAGAATTCTCGGAATAAAGGGAATTAGGGGAATTCAAGAAAAAAAGAGAACTCAAGAATTGGAGGGAATTCCAGAAAATCAAAGAATTCAAAGAATAATAGGAATTTAGAGAATTCTGGGGACTCAAAATTCATAAAATCCAGAGAATTCAAGACTTTTATAGAATTCAAGTACTTCCAAAAATTCAGGGATCAAGGATTTCATGGAAAGTCAGTTATTTAAAGAAATTGACGAAATTCCAGAAATTCGGGGAATTTAGGAAATTCAGTATATTTAGGGAAATATAAGAATTCAGTGGATATAGGCTACTTAGGAAATTTAGTAAATTCAAGGAATTTTAGGAATTTAGGGAATACCAAGAATTTAAGTAAATTAAGGAATTCATGAAATTTAGAGAATTTAAGAAATCTAAAAAAATTCCACGAATTTAGGGAATTTAAGAAATTTAGGAAATGCGAGGACTTCCAAGAATTCAGAAAATTCTAGAAATGAAGGTATTCATAAGAATTCAAGGAATTAAGGGAATTCAAGAAAGAAAGAAAATTCCAGAATTGGTGGGAATTCCAGGAAGTCAAAGAATTGAAGGAATGAAAAGAATTCCAGAAATGCAAAGAATTATAGGAATTTCGAGAATTCTGGGAACTAAAAATTCAAAGAATCCAGATTGTTCAAGGATTTTATAGAATTAAAGTATTTCAAAAAAGGCAGGGATCAAGGATTTCATAGAAAATCAGTTATTTCAAGGAATTTATAAAATTCCAGGAAATCAGGGAATTTAAGGAAATCAGTCAATACGCCCGACGCTTATAAGTAAGGAAAAAAATTTTTTGTTGGGAAAATTACTTCGGGACATCATTTTTAACATAATTTGGAACTTTTTTAGCTAATAAAAAAAATCGATTTTTTGAAAATTCTACAGTGGTGTTACCCCTTAAATGAGAAACATTAAAAATGAAAAAAATTCTACTCCCCAAATTTGAAACGTACATGAATGGGAACTTCCTTTAAAACTGAAAAAATGTTAGTCACCAAAAATTGTGATATAAAACTTTTTTGTACTCAAACTCTTTACAATTTCAATTATTTAAGTAAATTTAAATCGCTTAAAAATTGATAATTTTCAAATTGAAACCTATGAAAGGCAAAAATTAAAAATTTTGCGTTCTACATGTAAATTCAGAACTCTAAAATTGTAACCATCTAAAATAACCAAAATTATTCATTTACTGAAGTACCAATTTCAGCTAGTTTAATATTGAACTTTTTTTTAAATTTATTTTAAATTCAATTATTAATTCTTTAACTTCAAATCTTCCTTTAGAATTATTATTCATTCTTGACATTTTCCAAATATTTTCAATTTGAAATGATTTATTTGTTGAAATCTTCAACTTAAAATCGGACAATTTTAAGATACAATTTTAA
The DNA here is from genome assembly GCA_011634705.1 of Andricus grossulariae. Taxonomy (NCBI): domain Eukaryota; kingdom Metazoa; phylum Arthropoda; class Insecta; order Hymenoptera; family Cynipidae; genus Andricus; species Andricus grossulariae. Next base: position 214,884,061 of record JAABKJ010075445.1, on the reverse strand, counting down.
GCTTTTCAATTCGAAATTGCTTTATATTTACATCTAAAATTATTAAATTCAAAACTGAATATCAAGGCTATTAATATGAAGTTTTGGAATATTTAATAGCGGAATGGTCCTGACATTTTGAATAATTATTTGAATTTGAAACTACTATATTGTGAAATTTAAAATTCGAAACTTCCAAGAATTATTCTAAACATTAATTTAAGGAAAAACTGTAGTTTCAAGGCCTCAAAGGTTAAACTTTTTTTGGATTGCGCACTCATAACTATAATTTTGAATTAAAATTGAAGAAATTTTAAAGACGGTGAATATATTATTATCAATTACCAAATCATTTAGTATCAGGTGCCATTCAAAACAAAATTTAATTAATTAAAATTGAGATATTTCAGAAGTGCAATGAAAATAATTCATTAAGGTGTTTTACAGGGATCAAAGCGCAAAAGGAGCTCAAAAATTAGCATGGAAGAATATTTGTTTTCGGAAAAATAAGATTCAGGTTTCTAGGTCCAACTCAGCTTATGGGAGATTATTAGAATTTGTTGGGGGAGTCTCTAACGAATAATTTTCTCTAAATTACTTTTAATTTTGATATAAATAATTGTTTTTTTTCTATTTCAACCAACTTATTAATTAATTACATTTTTCTTGAAACATCAATAACGGTCTACTATTGCTTTGCTATTACCAATTTTACCTTTGCTTCAAGAATACACCCAGTTTTTAAACAATTAAATAATATATAATTGTCACTTTTTCTTAAAGAGAGGTAGAAAAGTAAATTTTTCAAATTTGCTTCACTTTTTGGCTTATTACTAAATATCTACGTTACTCGGATATTACTATTCCATTCTTTGAAAAATTCGTTTTTTTTAACAATTTTTTTCCTTTGAACTATTTTGTTCTTGAATGAATAATTGAAATCGATCTTTTTCTGTAATAAATGTGATAATTGGTCATTTCTAAAAAAAACATTTCATGCTGAAATTCAAATTGTATGAACAATTTACCAAAGGTTAATTGTACATTCTGTAGGAAATGCAACAAAAAAATCTGATTGATTTTTCAAATTTGGTTAAGCGTGTCGCTTATCGTTAAATCTTAAAATATTGTAAAAATTCCTTTATTAATGGATAATTGTTTAAGCAACCTTTTGACATTGGTCGTAAAGAGTTTGTTTCTAGTAAGATAATAAATTACATTCAAGTTTGTCGTTCTTGAATTATTTAATTAATTTTTTCCTTTAAATCACCCCCGTAGAGTGATGAGTATTCGTCCTCTAGAAACTAAAAATAGGTTTTTATTTCCATATTTTTTTTTCAATTTTTCAAGATCAATACAAAAATAATTGTTTAAACCAATATACATCATTTTAAGAATTTGTATAACAATTAAATATTCAACGCTAAGCGGCAAACTTAACTAAATTTCGAAAAAAAATCCGATTTCATCTCATTTCCCTAAAAATGTACAATTTGTAATAAATTGTTGAAAAAAATCGATTATAGTTTTCACACAAATTTTACTTCCAGGAACAACAAATGAAAATAAAACACTCGAAATCCTACCCAATTCCAAGCAGTAGCTTTGAAATTTGAACCACTGAGAATTCAAAGCCTCAAAAAAAAAAAAGAAAAATCTCCAAACACCAGTCAGTTGAAATTATCATTTGTTTCTAATTACGATTCATTAGCAATTACAGAATTGAAATGTAGAAGGCTTTATTCAGAAAAAATTTGAGTCCTCAGCATACTAAGTTAAAAATTTTGTATTTAAAAATATGCCATGCTCCACAAATCGAGTACTTTTGAATATCAATGTCTTTAACTTTGTTGCAATATATTATAAAATCAGATAAACTCAATAATTTCAAATTGAATGCTCATGTGATGCATGAAAGTGAAAAAGCATTTTACTATATTATAATTATTGATAGCACTGGTCAACGGAATACGGTCAATGCATGCATGAAAAAGAAAGAAGATATATTTCTGTCTTTTCGAAGAAGGATATATCACGTGGAAATTTATTAACAAAACTAAAATTTTTCGAATTTTGTACAGTGACTTTAACTCGTGTTATAAGTCAGGAAAGTTACGGCAGAAATATGAGATTCACAAAATGTAGTTTTTGAAATCTTTCCTTTATTTGAAGCTAAGAGAACTTGAAAAATATAAACGGGTGCCTGAGAGATTATTGAAAATGTTTAAGCGTGGCTTTATCAAGTTTCATTATAAGCATCGAGGCTAGCTGATAGCGGTGATTGTTATCACTGATGATTTTGAAACACGATAGATGAGTTGGTCGTGGGTGAAGGTAGACAGTGAAATGAAAACCTTCAGAAAGCTCAAGAAAATCCAAGTTAAAAGCCCGGAAATTTGTTCGAATTCACACAAAAATAAATACATATTTTTTTTTAATTGATATCTAGATGTATTCTATTGATTAAAACTCAACATTTCTCTTCACAATTAGCCATAGAATACGAATAAAATATTACTTTCAAATTGAAACAAAAAAGCTATCATACACTAGAAACAGAAACAAGGAATCGAATAATTAGGAGTAGGTGGGAGAACTAGGTGCGTAAATGACTTGTAAAAGTTTTGTTTTTAAATACAACAAGAAGTCTTATTTTCTGATAATAATAAATAAGTCATATGTTAAATGTACCCAATTTTTCATAAATCCTGAAAACTTTCGTTAACAGATAGATTTCTGGTCCAACTTAATAGAATTCAATTTTCTTTAAAGCAGAATGTACTTTCAAGCTATTTCCTCAAATCATGAAAGGAACATCCTAGAGGAAGCAACGGCTTCAGAGAAAAACTATTATCAATGGTACGGCGAGTCCGAAAAAGGCCGATTTAGATTCAAAATGAGATGCATAACTTTTTAATTTTTCAATTTGAAAAACGGCATTTTCGAGCTCTTACTTAACTCCATCGAAACGTGAAAGAATCATTCTCAAATCAGCGAACACCTCCGAGTGAAAGCCTTATGAATGATGCGGTACGTCCCGAAAACCAAAAATATTGACACACAAAGACTTGCATAACTTTCTTATTTGTTAATTTAAAAAAAAAACAGGAAAGTACTTTAGAGCTGTTTGCTTAGCTTTATTGAATCGTGAAGGGGTTAGCCGTGACTGACGCAAAGCTGTGCAGAGAGAATGATTGCGAGGTGACTTGGAGACAGAACAACAGAAGGAAGTTAACAAAGAAGTCCTAACTGAAGAGCCAATAGACGCGAAAAAAAACTGATTCGGGAAGCGTCTGCGTGATATAAGTTGAAAAACGACAGGCAAAAGAAAAAATTTGCGCATTTGTCGGCTCTAGAGATCAGTGACGGAGAATCCGAGAATGAAGCAGAAGAAAATGAAGAATATGGATTAAAGCAAGGAAGCGATCAAAATTCTAACATCAATGTTTCGTCCAGAAGAAAAGACATCGCACCGCATGTTGCCCGAAGAGAGAATTCTGGTGCAGGAACCATATCACAACCAACCTTGACTTTTGGAGATGTTGAAGATGCTTTAGGAACATTCCGCGGAGATGGAAGTCAAAATTTCCAAAGGTGGGTGACACATTTTGAGGAGAATTCAGACCTTCGCAACTGGACGGAGGTGCAGAAAGTTATCCACGCAAAAAAGATTGTTTCGTGGTTCCGCCAAACTTTTTGTTAATGTTGAGTGCCATGCAAAATCGTGGAAAAAAATACCCACACTCCTCCCCCCCCCCCAAACAGCGCCCCAAATATGACCCAAAAATGAAAAAACTACATTTTTACGTATTATTGTTACTTTTTAGCAATTTCCATCATCTTTTTCATACAAATAATTATTAATGGACAATTTAAATATTTCCCATGACTCTTCACAGTTTCTAATCGTTTAAACAAATGTCTCTTATTTAAACAATGATTTATTCACAAAAAATGTAAAGAATAATCGTATTTTCTGATTTAAATGTAATATTTTGCCAATTGTTTGGAGAAGTAAATTTTTCAAAAAACATTATGTTATTATTTAAACAATTAATTATTGTTTATTCTCAACATTTCTAAAAATTGACCCAGAGATGTCCAGTTTTTTTTTAAATTGGTATCGTATGCTACTTTTTGTTGAATAATTATATAATTTCGATACATATCTTTCGATGTTTGATAAATTTCTATTTGTTTAAATAATTTTGATTGGCTTAAGCAGTTTTTTTCGAACACTTTAAAAAAAAAGGAAATGAAATAAAATACATATAATTATTTTTCTGACTGTATAGTGTGTAGAAAAAATATATTACTCATTTTTTAATTGTTTAAAAAAGTATAATTTGTTTAAACAATTGTTTACCGAAAAATATTTTGTAAATTGTATTTTCTGAATATAAATACACTTTTGTCATTTTAATTTTATTATGACTTTTATGATTTATTTAATAATGCGCCAAAAAGGATGTAAACCATGCATACTCAATTTGAAGGAAATTTGAAGAAAAAAACAATAATTAATTGTATGAACAATAACATCAAGTTTTTAGCAGAATTTATTACTCCTCGCAATCATCCAATATTATGTTTCATTCCAAAAATTCGATTTTAGAAGTATTTTAAAATAAATTTTTTGCTTTAGAATTAGGTTTTAAGGCTTTTAGACTGAAATTATATCAAGTTTTTCTTGCGATGAACGAGAATAATGGAGAGAATTTTGCCAAACATTTCGCCGAACATTTTGCCTTGAGAATTTTGAAGATTTCAAGAGAATAAAAAAGTTTTCTTAAAATTTCTGGTAAAATGTAAATAATGTTTTAATTTTTACTTCCGAAAATTTTTCCTTAGAAAATTTACAATCGAAATTTTGAATGTTATTGTTTTTATGGAAGCCGACAGTGCTTTTGACATTTTTGGGAAAAAATTTTGTCTTCAGAAAGTTTTTCCTCAGAAAATTTACTATCGAAATTTTGAATTTCATTGTTTTGACAGACAGTTTTGACATAAATAACAATTTAAATTTAATTGATTGTTAAAAATTGAAGGCGATAGCGCTTTTTAAATTTTTGAGAAAAAAAATTTTGTTCAGAAAATTTTTTCTTAGAAAATTTACGATCGAAATTTTGAATGTTATTGTTGTTATTGAAGCCTATAGTGCCTTTGACATTTTTGAAAAAAAAAATTTTCTTGAGAAAATTTTTCCTTAGAAAATTTACCATCGAAATTTTGAATGTTATTGTTGATATTGAAGCCAATAGCGCTTTTTACATTTTTTGGGAAAAAAATATTCTTCAGAAAATTTTTCCTCAGAAAATTTACTATTGAAATTTTGAATGTTATTGTTGTTATTGAAGCCAATAGCGCTTTTTACATTTTTAGGAAAACATTTTTTCTACAGAAAATTTTTCCTGAGAAAAATTACTGTTGAACTTATTAATGATATTGTTGTTATTGAAGCCAATAGCGCTTTTTACATTTTTGGGAAAAAAAATTTTGTTCAGAAAATTTTGTTCAGAAATTTTTTTCTCAGAAAATTTTCTATCGAAATTTTCAATGTTATTGTTGTTATGAAGCCGATATTGCTTTTTACATTTTGGGAAAAATTTTTTACTCCAGAACATTTTTCCTCAGAAAAATTACTGTCGAATTTTTTAATGTTATTGTTGTTATTGAAGCCGATAGTGCTTTTGACATTTTTAGGAAAAAATTTTTTCTTCAGAATATTTTTCCTCAGAAAATTTACTATCCAAATTTTGAATGTTATTCTTGTTAATGAAGGCGATAGCGCTTTATACATTTTTGAGAAAAAAAATTTTGTTCAGAAAATTTTTTCTTAGAAAATTTACTATCGAAATTTTGAATGTTATTGTTGTTATTGAAGCCGATAGTGCTTTTGACATTTTTGGGTACGTGAAGCGGACGACAAGGGCCTGAGGAGCTCATAAGTAAATTTTCTCGCATTTTCAAAAAATGTCTAATTCTCTATGCTGGTTTTGAGCCAAATTGTTGAAAATTTTGAGATTTTGTAAATCCAAAGGCCTGGTTTGTCAGGTTTTTGCACAACAACGCTATGATGAGCATTCAGCTCAGGGTTTCTAGTATTTTGTCTCTCATTAGACACTTGAAACATATCTCCATCCACGAAAGGAAGTCGTTAACTTTGATAGTTTTTGCGCTAGGATTTCTGAAAGTTTTGTTTTTTTGAGTAAAAAGAACTAAAGTTGTATGTTTTTGCATAGAACCGCTATGATGATTATTCAGCCTAGTGTTCTCCGTATTTTTCTTCGCATTAGACACGCAAAATACAACTTTAGAAGCACAGTACTAAAAAGTCAAATTGAATAAAAAACAATTATTTTTGTACAAAAAGGCTAAAATAAATTATACATTCAAAAAACTCTTAAAAACAAAAAAAAAACATATTCAAAAAGTTCAATTCTTATAAAATAATTGCAAAGGAAATTCTTTAACGAAAACATATGTCCTGATGAGGAACCATAAATTGGTTTGGAAACATGTTGGTCCCAAAGAAGTGTGAGGATGGAAAAAGAAAAAGGAAAAGACAGTGAGTTTGATTCGGTTTTCTCTTTCCTATTTTTTTTTGTTTTCAACAGATTTTTAAATTTATAATTTATTTGAGCTTTTTTGTAAAAAAAAATTTTTTTGTTTGCACAATTTGACTTGTTAATACTCTGTTTCTAAATAACCTGGCAATTTTTTTAAAAATCAAATCTAACGCCCACCTAGAGAACGATAGCTTTTGATAGACTGGAAAAAGTGTTTACCCGAAAAAATGAAAATTATGCGAAAATTTTAAATGACGTGGAACCAAATTTTTTTCAAAGAAATATTTTTGCATTTGCAAAGGAAATTTTTTGAGAATTTGTCAACAGACTTTCTTTATTATGAAGTTAACAGTGATGCGCACGAGACAAAAGTTTGTGAGATTAGGCTATGGCGGCTGATGTAATTTCGAAATAATCGCATATTTGGATTCATGACAGCTTTCATAAACAATTGAGTAAGAGATTTCATGTAGGGATGTCTAGATGATTTCCTCTTAAAAATAACAATTTTTTAAAAACAATTCACAGAGATAAGCTTTCGTTCGATCAAAAGATATCTTTCTGCTTTCGAAAGATCTTACCTCGATATCGATAATGTACAAGTTTTGAGTTTTTTTCAAGCAATAGATTCTGTGTTACAACTGTACGAAAAAAGTGCGAGAAGCAAAAAAGTTGTATTTTTGCATAAAGTGATCAGAATTTCGATAAAAGTAATCATGATGTTTGTAATCAGAGGACTTTTTTACATTCTGAATAAAGGATATCTCGGGGACATGTTACTGCATATCGAATGTTTAGTGGCGACTATAATAATAAGAAATAGTTGTAACAAGGAACTCAAGGTGTTTGGATTGAAATTGATATCATACCAAATTACTTTAAATCAATTATTATGATTCTTGAATATTTTTTTCAAATCTTATCTTTAAATTAACTGGTAATGGGGCGCTGGGAGGCTCTGATGATGAGCGATTGAATGATGATTCTGTAAAAAGAAATATAGTTATTTTTTGTGAAGAAATTTTTCAGTTGACGCCATAGTTAATGATCAATATAAAGATGCATTGGGTAATCGTTCCTTCTGCCGGTACCAATAAAAAAGTTTTCTGCCCGTACTGCCGGCTTTTGACACTTTAGGTGGAACGTTTTAGGTACATATCGTACTTTATCTTCGATTTGCGACTCGAAAACTACAATTAAGCATTCATCGAAGTACTTTCTTTACCCGACTTTTAATATTTGAAAAACTGGACAGGATTTCAGAAAAATAATTCAGGTATGCGCACAAAAGTGTTCGTGGACAAATAATAAATAATTATAACAGTGAACTCAAGATGTGAGAGTTGAAATTGGTTTCTTAACAAATTATTTTATAACAATGATACTCTAATATGTGATTGATTCTGTACTATGTTATGTTTTACTCACGAACATACGCAAGAAACACCACCAACGTGAAGAGCAACGTAAAGACAGAAATCTTCATTCTGATATACAGTCAGAAACGATTTTGTATATAATATATATATATAAAAAATATATATATAATATATATAAGGCCAAATTCATAGCAGTCATATGCAAAGATATTATAAACGTTGATGCGGTGAGGGTTTAGATACCCGCGATAAATAAAAACAGCGCGTCCGGCGAAAATTGTCATTTCCCCTCTAGCCTCCACCGCTCGTCGCAAGCACCAAAAATATGAGGCGCCTAGAGCAAGAGTAGAGTAATTATCATTGTCCAGGAAAAGTATGATCGAAAAGCAGTTGGAGCAAGAAAAGACAAGTTTCGTGCCGCTGTAAAGACGAAAAGATTGAATTTGGAGGAAAGAGCGACAACGGAGTCGCTCTTTTCTAGAAGTTCATTGCGTTCGTCTCTACCGTGGTGCAAAACTTGTCTCTTTCTGGCTCCAAGTTTCTCTATTCACGAAGGGTTCTCATTCAGTTCTTAAGCGTTTCTCAGGATATTTTGGGAATGTTGACATACCTATACAGAATCGATGAGTTGTAGTAAGTTTATGTATCGGTTTGATAAGTTCTAGTTCTTATAAGTTCTAGGTCTTATAAGTTCACGTTTCAAGTAAGGCAAATGTTTCTCTAACCTTGCTTTTGAATTGTTTATTAGTGATACAATTTCAGAAGCTTCACAGGGTTTTTCAAAAGTTGGGAAAACGTCTATGACACTTTTCCGTCAGTCTATAAATTTTTTTCACAAATGATTTAATAATTATTCAGAAAATTTCGAGTTTCATCGAGGTTTTAAGTTTTCTGATCATAATACTTAGGTTGGAGAATTTCTTGTTACTGTAAAAATTGCGATTAAAAAATTTTGAAAAGAAAATTTTCGAGAACATTTTTGTGCCAACAGCTTTATAGGCTTCACGAAAAAAAAATTTGTCATTGTAAAAATTTCTATAGCAAAATTTAAAAAAAAATTGTTTTTTCCTCACAGCGTTATAGGCTGCAATAAAAACAAGTAAATTTGTTATTGTAAAAATTTGGATAGCAAAATTTTGAAAAGAAAATTTCGATAATTTTTACATTCTCATCAAAGAAGGTATTAGATTTGTGTAAAATTTGACCCCCCCCCCCCCCCCCCATCCGCTGCGCTGCAATACACCATCTATTTTTTCAGTGCGGCCAAAATGTGAACTCGTGAAATCAGGTAGAATAACAACGTCCTCAGAAATTAAAATACCAAAATTATTATTATTGTTTGAAATCTTTGATATAAAATAAAATGAGATTTTTATTACAATTTTAATCATTTTTTGAATGTAAACGAAAATTGTGTTGTCATAAAATCATTGTATCGATTATTTTGAAGTCTTTTTTCATGTTTAAAACTAAACCAGTTTTCCTGAGCGACAAAAATTATTATTTAAACAAATTCTAAACAGAATTAAAAGCTCTTTTGTCTTCGAAAAAGCGTTTTGAACCACCGTATTGGTGAACTTCGGATATGTTAAAATAAAAGTATCTACTATAACCTGCATTTTGCCGATTATTTTATTTCCAATAATTTGACTCTTATTTATGCTTTATTAGGGACTCAGAATGATTCCACGAATTGCCTGAAGGGCGCCAGATAGTTTTCCTACATTAAAACTATCACAATGAAAAGAACATTCAATTTCTCCTGAACTTTAATTTTCATTTTATTCTTAAATTATTAAAGTAGCTTCCCGGATAGCTCCAGTAGAGTGGGCTGGTAAGGAATAACGCAGAGGGTTAGAATAAAGTTAATTCACACAATTTTATATTCACTGCAAGTATAATTAGATCACGTTCGGATTTGATTCAATATCATTAAACAACAAATAATTACAATGAGTGGGCCTGCACTCCACTCAACAAGAGTTATTTTCTAGAAACGACGACATCTCACACTGCGTGACGAGTATCGCCATTTTGGCACCGACACACTTTCTTTATATAATGGTCCGAGTGACCACTTGATAGTTTAGGTTACTAATTATATTTTACTGTATCGAGTTATCTCGCTCTAGCGGGGGTCCATGACGTCCCAGAAAATACATTGAAATTTGATTTCTATATCTCGAGCGCGAGTAAAGAAATATGACCTTGCCCGAGGTCAGCAATTAATCTATTTCAACGGCGTGTGCCTACCAGTTCGGCACACGACGTTGAAACGAAAGAATTTAAGCAAGTTCAACGAAAAAGAGATTTTTCTACAATACTGTTTAATTTTATACCAAATAGTAGAATTTTATACCGAATTCTGAAATTTTCAAGTCGAAAAGACGATTTTTCTATAAAAACCGTTGAACTTTTAACTCGAAAATATAAATATTCAACGAAAAAGTTATTTTATAACCAATCCGTTGAATTTTCAACAAAATAGTTCAATTTTCTGTTGAAAAAAAGTAATTTTTAACCAAAAAAAATTATTTTCTCCCTAAAAATACGAATTTTCAACAAAATACATAAATTTTTTATCAGATAGTTCATTTTTCAACCAAAAAATACAAATTTTTAACAAATTACATAAATTTTCAACGAAATATTTTGAACAATGGACGTGATGTTGGTCCAAATTTCATTTGATTAATTCTTAGTCTGTATTTTTTTCGTTTCCGAAAATTTTGAACCAAAATAGTTTAATTTTTAGGCTAAAAAAGATAAATTTTTGACTAAACAAAATAGAACGATTTTTCTACAATAGTGTTTAATTTTATACCAAATAGTTGATTTTTATACCAAATTCTGAAATTTTCAAGTCAAAAAGACGATTTTTCTATAAAAACCGTTGAACTTCAAACCTGAAAATATTAATATTTAACGAAAAAGTTATTTTACAACCAATCGGTTGAATTTTCAAAAAAATACTTAAATTTTCAGTTGAAAAAAAGTCATTTTTAACCAAAAAAAAAGATTTTTTACCTCAAAATACGAATTTTCAACAAAATACATAAATTTTTTATCAGATAGTTCATTTTCCAACCAAAAAATACAAATTTTTAACAAATTACATACATTTTCAACTAAATATTTTGAAAAATGGATGTGATGTTAGTACAAATTTTATTTGAATAATTTTCATTCTGTATTCTTTTTGATTCTAAAAATGTTGAACCAAAACAGTTTAATTTTCAAGATAAAAAAGATAAATTATCAACTAAACATGATGTAGTGTAATTTTAATTAAGGAAAATTAATGTTCAATAAAAAAACGATTTTTCTACAATACTGTTTAATTTTATACCAAATAGTAGAATTTTATACCGAATTCTGAAATTTTCAAGTCGAAAATTTCACATAGTTTAAAACAAATCGTTATAAACGTGCAATTTATTCATTGCAGAAAATATTATTTAAACAGATTTTATGAACAATTTCACAGAACTTCGCTGGCACCTGTAAATATGGAAAAGAACTCTTGTTTATAATGATTTGTTATAAACCTTTTGAAAAATTTTGTTGAAATCTTAAACGTACTTTTTCCTGAAGATGCACAATCTGCAAGATATTACAGCGGAACTGAACCCTACAGATTTTTTGTACAAAATATGAATGTTTAAAGAAAAGTACTCACTCACTCCTCTGTCATTTTTTGATTCTGAAAAAAAATGTTTTCCAATACTTTGAACTATTAAATTTGACAATCTACTAGCAAAAACCTGATTGCAATTTTGTTGGCAACAATGCATATTCACCATTACTTTGCTTTTCCTGATAAACGCACAATGTTAGTTAACAAATTCATATCTCAAAAACAATTCATCGTAGGAGACTTGCTAAGGTATTATTTGGAAGCTTATTTTATGCTATAAAAACTAAGTCCAAAGCACGTTTTCCATACCTCTCAATCGAAAGCAACAATCCCAGCAAAAGTGTCGAGAAAATGTTCCGATTTCACCTTTTTCGTTTGTAAAAGAAATTGATTAGGAATTCAGTCTCAAAAATCTTAGGGCTTCAAAAGAACGCCTATCTGAGCATTTGAAGACAATGTTTTCCATGCTGCTGATTCGTTTTAGGAAATGTCGTTTTTGCGGATAATTTGACTGTACCAACAAGATTCACTTGAAGTTAGATACAATGGAACCAAAATTTCACAAGAGAATGTTTTTTTTATTTCTTTAATATTTTTGTTTGCAAAAAAGTAAGCCCAATAGTTCTAGAGAACCAATAACAGCGCTATCATATGTACATAATGTAGCATCCTAATTATAATTTTTCTCACATGAGCATACTGGTAGCGTTATAATTTTCTGTCTTGCAAATTATCTACTTGTAAGATAAGTTTTTGTACTGTACTAGAGAATTCAGATAGTGACAAAGTAAGTAAATCTAGATCTTTGAAGAAAGAATGTACTGCTATAATATTCGTATCATTACACTAACTCCTAACTCCTAACTCCTAACTCCTAACTCCTAACTCCTAACTCCTAACTCCTAACTCCTAACTCCTAACTCATAACTCATAACTCCTAACTCCTAACTCCTAACTCCTAACTCCTAACTCCTAACTCCTAACTCCTAACTCCTATCTTCTAACTCCTAACTCCTATCTTCTAACTCCTAACTCCTCACTCCTAACTCCTATCTTCTAACTCCTAACTCCTATCTTCTAACTCCTAATTGATAACTCCTAAACCCCAAACCCTAACTAATGACGCCGAACTCATAACTGCTAAACCCTCATCCCTAACTCCTAACTCCGTGCTCATACCTCATAATTTCTTATTCATAACTCCTAACGCCTCACTCCCAACTCCTAACGCCTAACTCATAACTCCTAACTCCTAACGCATAACTCCGAACTCCTAACTCATAACTCATAACTCCTAACTCCTAACTCCTCACTCATAACTCCTAACTCCTAACTCCTAACTCCTAACTCTTAACTCCTAACTTTTATCTTTGACCGCTTAACTTTTATATCCTACCGCCTAAATCGTAACTCCCAACTTCTAACGCATAACTCCTAAACCCTAACTCTTACTCCTTATTCATAACTCCTAACTTCTAATTCGTGACTCATAACTCCTATTTCTTAACTTATAACGCAAAAATCCTCGTTCCTAACTCTTATTTCCTCACTCATAACTCTAATTTATAACGCTAAACTCCTAACTCCCAACTACCGACTTCTTACACCTAACTTTTTATTCATAAATCATGACTCCTATTTCCTAAGTTATAACGCAAAACTCCTAACTCCATACTCACAACCACTATTTGCTATTCCTAACTTACAACGCAAACTTGTAACTCATATCTCGTAACTAGTTTTTCGTAACTTGTAATTCTTTACTCGTAACTCCTTACTCAAAACTTCTATTTTCTAACTAATAACGCGAAACTCCTAACTCCTTACTCATAACTTATATTTCCTATTTCCTAACCTGTAACACAAAACTCGTGACTCGTTTTTTCGTAACTCATTTTTCGTAACTCATAACTCCTATCTCGTAATTCGTTCTTTTGATGTTAGATATTGCCGATTACTGGTCAAATAATTTTCTGGAGAAACGGGCAAAAATCTGCCTCGACCCGGATTCGAACCAGGAACGCCACTATTCACGAGTGAAGCGTTAATCAATTATGCCACCGGGGCTCCAGTATATAGTTTCTCATTTTTCCTACGTATATCCACAGGACGATGCTAGTCTGCATCTTTGTAACCTGCGAAATTTTAGTGATTAATTCTAGTCTAAACAAAACCACTGAATCTGAATATAATTTAATAATTGATGTTATTTTGTCGACCAGTGTAATTTATCAATTTCTGATGTTAGATAGTGCCGATTACTGGCCAAGTAATTTCCTGGAGAAACGGGCAAAAATCTGCCTCGGCCCGGATTTGAACCAGGAACGCTGCTATTCACGAGTGGAGCGTTAACCAATTATGCCACCGGGGCTCCAGCAGATAGTTTCTTCTTTTTCCTATATCCACAGGAAGATGCGAGTTTGCATGTTTGTAACCTCTGAAATTTTAGTGATTGATTCTAGTCCAAATAAATTCACCGAATCTGGATATAATTTTATAATTGATGTTATTTAGTTGAAAAGGGTAAGTAATTAATTAATTCCTGATGTTAGATATTGCCGATTACTGTTCAAATAATGTTTTGGAGAAACGAGAAAAAATCTGCCTTAGCCCGGATTTGAACCGGGAACGCCACTATTCACGAGTGGAGCGTTTACAAATTATGCCACCGGGGCTCCAGCAGATAGTTTCTCCTTTTTCATATATCCAAAGGACGATGCGAGTCTGCATCTTTGTAACGTGTGAAATAGTGATTAATTCTAGTCTGAATAAATTCACCTAATCTGAATATAATTTAATAATTGACGTTTTTTTGTCGATCAGACTGACTAATTTCTGATGTTAGATATTGCCGATTACTGGACAAATAATTTTAGTCAAATAAATTTAATTTTTTTCTAGAGAAACGAAAAAAAATCTGCCTCGGCCCGGATTTGAACCGGTAACGCCACTATTCATGAGTGGAGCGTTAACAAATTATGCCACCGGGGCTCCAGCAGATAGTTTCTCGTTTTTCTTAGTTAAGAAAAGCAAATCACACGCTGAACAAGTGTAAACTGTTGAAAATCAAACAGCATTGGACGCATAAAATAAGATCTGTTTCAACAGCAAGATAGCGTTTTGAACGGAAAGTAAAGTCGATTAAGGAAAATTCCATCTTTTCTACTCATCCTTTTCGTCAGTTCAATAAAACGTCACGTGCCGGTAAAAATACGCCTAGCCGAGAAAAAGTTCAAGTCTTTTGGGAGGAAACATATGGAGATACTCATCAGCTAAATGAAGACGCTCCAGATGTATCACTCTTTTGTAACTTTTATCAAAGGCAAAGGTTGCAAGGTCCACAAGAAGAGTGCTCACTCATTACTGCTTAATAAGTGGAGGAATTTATCGCTAGAACTCAGAACCTTTTAGCGCCAGAACTGAATAACATCAACAACTTTTGATGAAAGAAGTTCACTTCTACGCATCAACATCTATCTCGTATATTTACTACTTTCTTAAACGGAGAACAACCCATTCCGTCATAACATGTGACAAAAGACATGTGACTACCAGCTATATCGCATATAGGAGGGAGGTCTTCCGAGGAGACTCTCTAAGTCCAATACTTTTCTATATCTCCCTCTTGCCTCTATCTATTGTACTGCGAGGCAAAAGCTCGGGATACCTATGTGACCCGCTGAACAGATGAGAATATAAGTTCAACCACCTTTTATACTTGGACGTCCTTAAACTCTCCGCTTTCACGAAGGAGGACCTTAGCATCCTTGTAGAGGCGGTAAATAGGTACTCGGAAGCGATTCGCATGAGATTTGTGCTTGCCTGCACCTAAACCAAGGAGGACTTGAAACTACATAATCGCGTGACGATCAGGATATTAAACTCATAGGCGGAAACACCATTTAACATTTTAAATGTCATCATCCTAGATATGCCGTACCTCGAATATACCTCTCTCGAAATAAGGGGTTAAAAGCTTGCTAAGCTTGAAGTGTCTTCATCGAAGAACGTTCGTGGCTACAGCCTGCTGAGTTCTAAGTAGTGCAGATTCTCTTATGCGTCTCGTGCATCAACATACATTCGTCAGTGCTGCGGCGTTTCTTCATTGGGTGCTCTGCGCGTTCGATCGTTTTGAACCGCATCTACAACTTTTTGGTGTTTTGGTGGTGTCATTGTTGTTCCCATGAGCAGCTAGTTAAAGGGTTCGTCCATCCTTGTAGAGCCCCGCGTGCAAAGATAAAGCTGCCTACTCTGAGAGGTCACACGGTATCCCGGAGTCACCGTTTAAGACACTAATTTGACATTAATTTGTAATATTTGAAATCTTAGAAATCTTTTAATATCAATTAAAATTTTTTGAATTCTCTGAAATCCTATTAAATTAGTGAAATCAACAGAAAACTCCTTAAAACCTTTTATAATACCTCAAAATATTGCAAATTCTTTAAAATCTTTCAAAATTCCTTGCAATTGTTTAAAGCTCTCGAAAATTCCTTCGATTAAAAAAAAAATACCCTATAGTCTTTAAACTTCTTTGAAATCCCTTCAAATTATTAAAAATTAATTTCTTAAGGTATCGGTGACTTTTTTTGAATAAGAGTGTGCCCTAAAAGCGTAAAAATTCTTAATTTGAACATCGTTTTGAATTATAAAACATTTTTTCTCCAGACGTACACAGATCTCTGACGAATTTCTATTCAAACCGAAAATAAATAATCATTCGATATGTCACTATAAGGAAATGGAGAGTTGTCATCATACCTCTATCGAAATTCGAGTTTCGATGCCTGTGGAGTGGGTCGAAAGTCATGTTTTCTACCCTAGGGAAGAAAGTGACGGAAGAATGCAAATGGCGCTGGAGAAGTGCTGCCATTAGCTGTAAACTGGCGCGCGATTCAGTTTTGACCAATAGCAGCATTTCTCCGGTGGGAAGCCAATATGTGTTACTACGCGCGGGCTGTGAGCTTCGAGATTTGAGACTTATCTGAAAGCTAACTTCAGTCTCCACCTTCGATCGTGAACGTGCCAAATCTAGCGTGTCGTCTCATTTTCGGAAGAATGGAATTTATTGAAAATTCAATCGATTTCGGCAATGATGGAAACGACGAAATATTTCTCTGTCTACCTTCGGAAATCGTGGAAGTTGCCAAAACCGCTGAAAATGAGTTAATTCCCGAAAAATCAAGGGATCGATAACAGAAAGTGATAAGAAGAAATAAGCAGGGTTCTACGATGCTCGATTTCTCGTCATCCCGTTGTGTTTCGTTTTGCTCTCTTCCAAACAATGACGGAACCGGTCGGTTGGATTGAATCAAAGGTACCGAGAATCCGCATGCATAGCGACCCTAAACTATGAATCTTATCACATTTAGTTTTATTATACTTAAAAACATTAGTTTTTAATGCAATTATCTTAAACCTTGAAATATTCTAATATTTTTTTATTGATTCTAATATTTTATTTTGATGATTAACATTGGAGATTTCTTCAAATTGGAATATTAAGAATTAAAAACTCTTGACTCCTGACCAAATTTAAGGATTATTTGAAACAGTTTTACACTTCAGAACATCGTTATTTCATTTTATAATATATAATGTAAACAAAAAGCTCACATTTTGACAGACTAATTTTCTTCGCGTATCTTTGAAATTAGAATTCAAGTATTGAAACAGCCATTATCAATTTAGAAATTCTATTAGGATATTTGAAATCGTTGATCCCATAAACTTTAGAATTACCATTTTCATGGAAACAGGATAACTAATGCAGATTTCGAGAAATGGCTCATGAGTTTTTAAAAAGATTGTTTTAAAAAATCATGAAAGATATATTTTGGCACAAATTTCTTATCTCCAAGGACAACACTGCCCAAATGTATATAGTCATGCTTGTAGATAACGAGATAAGGGCTAGCATATATGCGAGTGAAAAAAATCAACCTCACCTTAGTTATAGCTAAAAAAATCATTTAAAGATCAGTTCTCTGTCCCTACCAGAATGAAAATTTTTACCTGTACTCTGCTCTTCATTTTTATGATATTTCTTCATTGGGTTCGTAAGTATAAAATATAATATATAAAACCAAATAAATCATGTATCGAAATATTTAACATGCAGATATCAGTTATATTCAGAATTTAGAATTTCAATTTGAAACATTCGTTATTATCGCTATACGTATTTTCTTACAATTTTTCTTTCGGGGCGTGCAGTAAATGTTTTAATTTTAAAGTTTGGAACCTCATTACGAATCTGATGTTAAAGTTTCAAAATTCAGAAATTAACATTTTTAATATTTATGTAATATTGTATTATTATTTTAGTTGGCCAAATTCGTTTCCAGTCAGGCAGTCTGTGCATGCCCAAGTCACAGAATCATTTTCACAAGAAATATGTTTGTTTTTTTCGATGGATTTTAGACCACACGTATTTCTCTAATTTAACGAAAATTTTGTTTTAAAGATGGGAGTATTTAAACTTTTAGAACCTATGATGCCCTTTATCAATAATTTATCGAGAGAAAAAGATTGAAATGCACAGTATCTAAAACAACATAGAAATTTTACATTTTCTTTTTTACTCTGATATATCTTTTCATTCTAGTTTTAAAACCACTGAAAATTGTTTACTACTTTTAAAGCTAACCAGATGGCTGCGTTTTCTCTAAAACAGTTTTTAATTCAATGTTATTTTGTATTGTATTTATATTCTACGTGTATTACTTCATTTTTTTCAAAACTTTTACAGAATAGTAATTCTTGAAATAGTGAGTTTTAGACATTTTTGTCAAATTTTTTGGTACACGACAAATATACTTGCAAATTATCTAATGAAATCTTTAATTTTGATAGAAATTAAAAAAGTTATATGCTTTCCAGGATTTTCAAAATTTCCAAAAAATGGTAGAGAACAAGATTTTTGTTGTAGGTTGAGGAATAGCAAATCAAATTTTTACTAGATATGAAATATCACAAAAATTCAAAAAGTTGGATCATTTTGCTCCATTGGTTTTTTCTTATATTGGATCTTGCTTTTGCAAAAATGGTAAATTTTCATTTGTCAAGAGATAAAATTTTTTTTCTCCATAACATGGGTACAAGATAAATTCTAATGGGATATATCCAACATATCAGTATCAAATGTTTCGAAAATAAAGATTCAAAAACGTTGCTGTTTTTAACAAAATTATGTTCGCAAATTTCCAGAAAACCCGCCGCAATTTTATCAGTTTTCGAATGATAAAATACAGATTTCTTGAATGAGTATAAATCTGATTCAATTAACTTGAAATGCATTCTGTGCTTTATCACCTTATCGTGTTTCCCTATAGCTTTTATAAATGAAAGTACAAGAGAATGTTGATCAAACATATTGCTCCATATCAACCAAAGAAGATGACTTCTTGAAAAAATACTTGAATTATCAACAATATAATTAATCTTTAACAAAATAGCAAAACTTTCAACCAAAGAGTTGAATTTTGAGAAAAATAGTCGAATTTTGAAACAAAAAAATTGAATTCCAAACAAAAATAGTTTTCAACCTAATAATTAAGCAATAAAGTAAAAAAGATAAATTTAAAAAAAAAGTTAAAATATTGGCCAAATAGTTTACTTTTCAACCAAATGGCCTAATTTCGATTAAAAGAAGATTGAACCATAGCTAAAAACTCGATAGCAGACTTTTTAATCAGAAATATAAATTTGAACCAAAATAATTGAAGTTTCTTATTGGGTTACGTTAATTCAGTTCGTATTTAAGCGGAAAACGGATATAAAAAGAAAAAGAGGATTCCTTCGAAAATCTGATTGCATTTTAAACTGAGTAATTGAATTCTTAAGCCAAAATGACTACCTTTTTAAGAGTAAGTGTAATTTTCAACCCTGAAAGTTAAGCTTTCAACAAAATGATGAATTCTCAAACAGCTTATGTCTTGAAGGGGAAAAAAACAAATTTTTAATAAAATAGGTGAATTTTTCACAAAATAGTTAAATTTTCAATAAACAAAGAAATTTTTGTAACCGGATTCGTTGATCTTCGAAACAAAAAGATGAATTTTCAAGTCGAAGTATGACTCTCTAGCCAGAATAGTTTAATTTTTAAACAAAAATTTCAATTTTCTACCATGAAAGGACAAATTTTAAACAAATTAGTTAAATTTTTCTCTAAGCAAAATAAATTTCTTACAAAGAACTAAATGGTTAGAAAGATTTTAATGAACTCACAGAGGCTTCACAGATTTCAAGAGATTTTCAAAACTTCAAAACAGTTTTGTAAGATTTAAATGATTTCACAAAGGTTTTCAAAGATTTGAATGGGATTTCAAAGATTTCGTCAAAGTTTGAAAGGGTTCAACAGATTTAGAAATATTTCAAATGAAAAACTTCACTCAAGAAACAATGGGCTGACAGGTTCAAGAGGGAAGATGACATCGAGGTTCCTGAATAGTGTTTTCTACTGGTCGTAACAATCGAAGAAAGAATTGATATTTTACCTTACAAACTTAACGTCAGAAACAAATTCCACTTTTTTCATTTAAGGATACTTTTATTCAATTGTTTAATGGGCTAGTAATAAATGTTAAGTTATACTTTTAAGAACTTTCAGAATAATAAGTAAAACTTAATTTAGTATTCGTTATATAAACATTTGTCTGACGTAATCCGCATTATATTCCAAACTCTATATGAGTTTTTGCGAAATAAATACGAACCTAATTCTAATTCATGCCCTGGGAATCAGGAATGTGTGCATTATAAGGAACAAATTCAAGAAACTTTCCCTATTGATAAGAAAAGAGTCTGGATTACTCAACCAGAAAGTACATTGAGTATAGTATTATAGTGTAGCGAAATAATATACTTTAGCCGTAAAATTGCCTCGAACATTACTATAGATGACTGTTCATTTATAATATTGTTGATAACAATTATAACTGCGAGTTGGTGCCAAACTTTCTTAATAACATATAATCACTGAGATAGCTGCAACATGATTCAGCAGAAAAAATAGTCTTTTCTCAACCGAAAACGTTAAATTTTTATATTTGTTCATAATATAGTTATCAAGAATACAAGTATTAAACATTTATATTTGTTTGCCGGATACTTAGGCATTTTTAATCACGATCAAGTTTTTTTTTGCGGTTAAGATACTTATGCAGATAATTGTTTATTCAAATTGTTTATAACAGTTGGCTGAATTCTTGAACTGAAATTTAGGTCGCTGAAATGGATCTCCAATTATTATAAAGGACAGCGGGTTCTCACAAGTCTTTTCTTCGTAGAAAACAAATAATATTTGTGAAATGTCTAATTTTGACATTCTATTTGTTGTGATGATAAATTCCACAGGATGAAATATAAAAATCGGCTCTGAAGTCGTTCTGGAGGATTTACTCGAAAACTGTTCAAATGTAATCAATCAAATTCGGTTAAAAATTGTGGACTGTAGTGGATTACGAACAGTAAATTCGCGATTCCTCCCACTGTGGGCCGCCGCGAAGATTGCCGAATGTGACATTCCATTCAAGTTTGTCTTGCATCAAAGTATATAATTTTAACAATTTATGAATTTTCTTTATTGATACTTCTATTCAACATTTTGGCTGAGATTCTTTTCTGTATTGACTGAAAAATCTTTCTTGGTTAAAAATTTAACTCTTTTTTATGAAAATTCCATTTTTTTGGTTTGAAAACTAGTCTGTTTTGGTTGAAGCTTGAGTTAACGAAAAGAAAACAGAAGTGCCAGTAGTAAAACGTCTGAAGCCGGTAATATGAAACATATAATTTTTGAAAGGAAGAATTATTATTTTCAAAATTTCTCGAATTCAGTTTTTAAATTTCTGTCGACACTTAAGCAAATGCAATTTTCTGTTTTGGCCCCTGTTCAAAATTTCTAAAGTTATGTTTGAAAAACGAAACTTTTGAGTTTGACTCCATGATAATCCTTTATATTCTGATTTTTATTTATTCGAATAGTATTTTTGAATAACTTTCATAAAAAATTTAGTTGAGCAATACAAAAATGTATGATGTTTCTTATTAAATTTCTAAATTAAGCTAGCAATGAGACTATTCATACTTTTGGACTGAGAGTGCAAAATTATTTAGGGATAATTTTAAGAAATGCGATTGTTTAAGGAATGAATCAAAATGATAATTTTATTTAATAAGTGATGAAATCTGGCCAAATTTTAGCTTCCAGAATTTCCCAAGCTGTGTAAAACATTGCACCAATACATTAAAAATAATGCAGTGGATTAGAATAAAATATACTGAACGATTTCTCATGAAATAAAATTTCACATAAACTTGAATATTTATTATTTGATTTTCAAACTCTCAAGTGAAATAACATATCGTTGGAATCGCTATAATTTGCAGATTACGAATATTATATTTATAAATCACCAAGTGCCAAATTTGAAAAATCTTATATTCCTCATTGTAGTCCCCATTGGGTACAAGGGACTCCCGCTGACTGGGATCGACGGCAGCAGTTCGGCTGAGTAAGAGGAAGCCTTGTAGTGGGGGAATCGATCTGGGACGGAATTGTCATCCGCCCGTAATAATATGCAATTCTTATTTTCGTTATTTTCAGTTCACTCCTACCTAGCCATTCATCACTCTATTTCTTCTATCACAAAGAAACAGTTTCTTGAGGTTTTAACGTTTTGCGATCCAGTACCTTGTCAAGGTAGATATATGTAGGTTCGTAACAAAAACCGGACCTTCTAATGTTCTCATGCAAGCTGCGACAAAGACTTACCAATGATTTCTTGCGTCGAGCCAACAGCTTCTATGTACCGTGAATGTTGGTCTAAAAGGTTTTCTTTGGCGCAGTGCAAACGGAAATCTGTCTACTTTTCGGGGTTTTGTTACAAGGATTTTTTGTTCGCGTGGCCATGGTCCAGAAAATGTCAAAGTTACGAAGTGCTTAGTGTTTCCAGTAAGCGTACCCCCAATAGCCTCTATGTGGGGTGGATGCTACTCCAAAGGGTTCCTTAAGCGCGGTACAGACGAAACTCTGTCCATTTTTTGGGGCTTTATCAGAGGGATTTTTTGTTTGCAGGGCCATGGTCCACACAATGTCAAAGTTACAAAGTGCTAAGTGTTTGTGGTTAGTGTACCGCCAATAGCCTGTATGTAGCGTGAATGTTGGTCTAGAAGGTTCCCTTTGGCGTGGAGCAGACAAAAACCTGTCCCTTTTTCGGGGTTTCGTCAGAAGAATTTTTTATGCGCGAGGTCATGATTTACAAAATGTCACAGTTACAAAGTGCTTAGTGTTTCCAGTAAGCGTAGTGCCAGTAGCCTCCATGTAGCGTGAATGCTGGTCTAAAAGGGTAGCTTTGGCGCGTGCAGATGAAAATCTGTCGGTATCTCGGGGTTTCGTCAAAAGAACTTTTTGTTCACGGGGCCATGACCTACAAAATGTCACAGTTGCAGAGTGCTTAGTGTTTTCAGTGAGCCTCGCGCCAATAGCTTCTATGTAGCGTGAATGCTGATCTAAAAGGGTACTTTTGGCGCGGTGCAGATGAAAATCTGTCCATTTTTCGGGGTTTTGTCGTTATGATTTTTTGTTCGGGGGTCATGTTCTACAAAATATAAAAAAATTATCAAAATCCACGCAGACCTTTTTCAATACATGTTGTGCGGGGTCCTTTTGTTTCAAAAATTTCTTTTGCTTGTCTCCAAAATTTTTTTTCATAGTAGCCTCGATTGGGGTAATGGAATTTTTTGTCTTGGAATAAATTATCAAATATAAATATCCAGATCTCAGAAGTCTAAGACCTATCCGAGAACGGTCAAGATAACATACGCTAATATAGAACAAGAATATTCGTTATATACAGTGTTTACCCAATTCTTCATTAACGCATTATTCAGTTTTTCCCCAAAATGGATAAAACGAGGATCGTTGATACTCTGGTCGTTATCTGGGCGGTCATCCTTAATTTTATTGGTGAATTCAATATCATATAGCATATATAATTCTTGAAACATTTTTAAAGCTTTCCGCCAATAACAATTTGTCTCAAGAAATCCATATCTATCACAATTGCTATACTTTTCAAAATTATATTTCATTTTTTTTTCTCGAAATAAACGCCTATTCGATCTGAACTTATTACTCGAGAATCCACAATGTATATGTAGTAGAAAATATAATTGGAAAAAAATTCCCTGTTGATAGAAAAATCCTCTGAATTTCAGAACCAGAGAGTACATTGACCTAAAGTGAAGGAGAAAATGTATCCACCTCAAGCCAAATCATGATCACATAAATAGTTAAATGAAATGTATTAGCATTTCATAAGTTCCTATCCCACATGCTTTCAAAAATTAGCATATTCACTATTTTTAAATTACAAATTAAAGTTTCATTCACTGTGAAAATTATCAATCAAGCTCAAGAACTTCTCACAAATCAAAAATAATTTTGCATCTGTACAAGATTTCTCGGACTGTTCCCCAAATAACCATTTGCCCGACGTAATCCGTGTCTATCCCAGTTTTCATTCTTCTTCAAACTATATTGAGGTTTACAGATATGATGTGAAGTTTAATTAGAGAGCATACAGCGGTAATCCAAAATGTATTTGCAATTAAAAATGGAATTAGAAAAACATTTCCTATTGTTAAAAACCAAACTAACTATCTCACAAAATCTCGGAAATTAGATTGTTTGCTTTTTTTTTAATTTTGGAATTATATTTTCTATTACCGTCAAATTAGTGAAAATAATGCCTAAACCCTTGTGGCATGCTACCCTTCAGGGTCTAGAGTGTTGTCTGCTCATTTTCAGGTTACACCGTTACAAAAAATCAAACTTTAGTATTTTAAATTTTGTTTGTTTCCCAAATTCTGGGAGATTAAAACCCCCCCTTTACCCCCCCCCCTCCATCCACAGCGCCCCAAGTATGATCCAAAAATAAAAAAAAAATACATTTTTACGTATTAACAATTAATTATTGTTTATTTTCAAAATATATAAAAGTTGAGCCAGAGATGTCCACTTTTTTCTCAAATTGGTATCCTATGCTACTTTTTGTTGAATAATTGCATAATTTTGACACATTTATTCCAATGTTTAACAAATTTCCATTTGTTTAAACAATTTTTATTTGCTAAAGCAGTTTTTTTTCGAAAACTTTTAAAAAGTAACATAAAATGGGACACATACAATATTTTCTGATTGTATAGTGTATAGAAAGAATATATTAACAATTGTTCAAATTTTTAAATAAACTGAATTTGTTTAAACAATTCCTTTTTCCCAAAAACATTTTTAAAATCATATTTTATTAATTAAACATAATATTGATCAATTTTGAGGAATAGTAAATTCTGCTTTAAACTTTATGTCATTTTTTAAACAATTAATTATTGTTTTTTTTTTCAAATTTGCTTTAAATTGAGTATGGATGGTTTACATATTTTTTGGCGTATTATCAAGTAAATTATTAAATTCACAATAAAAATTTAAAATATAAAAGTATATTTATTATTGCATTCTTTATATTTGTACTATCTTTATCATGATTATATTACAAAAAAGTACATTCACTAATAAAAATTATGATTCAAGTTGCAATATTTTCTTTGAACAACATTTTGAGGACGAAGTACTGTATTTTAGGTAATTTATATTAATTAAAATATTAGGAACATTACTTTAGCCAACTTCGTACAATTAGTACAATTTATTTATGAACATTTGAATAATAAAAAGCATAATATAAGTCAATTTTGAAATTTTCTTTGTTCCTTCACAAATCGGCAGTGTGAATAGAATAAAAGATTATCATTCCCTAAATATGTTTCAAAAAAGTACTACAAATTTTGTGACAGATTGCTTTTTTACATTTTCATACTCGTCATAAAACGAACTGTCAGTTTAATACCCAGTTTCGATCTCGACCCCGTTGACGCAAAACTATGAAGGGCTACACTATTATTAATATCGAGGGTACTCTGACGTGGATTCCATCGTATAATATCCAATGTGTTGGCCTATTCAATGCTTATTTTTCCTGACTGCACGGTAAGAGTGCTTTTATTAATTTTCCCTGGACGACCGTTCCTCGGGTTCCGAGGTTAGGTACGGCTTCGGCGAAATTGTGAAAAGTTGTCTTCACAACTTTCTGCGTTTTTTTCGGATACTTCGCTACAACTCCCTTGGGCCTAGCCGAAGCCTACCAGCTTCAGTTACTCGCGCAGTGACCTCGTCTCCCCTCTATCAGCCCTTCCCAGCCCCCACCCTTGTGTGACTGCTTTAAAAGGCAACCCCGGAAAACATGTTACAAGGAGAAATAAACAAATCACATGAAAAAACTAAATTGTATCTGGTCTACTGTGGGTCTTCTACCAGGTCTTTCCATATTCGCGTGGCTCTCGCTTCTGTGTCTCCTAGATCTACTTTTGTAACCTGGACCGCGTATTCTCTCCTTGCTTCCGTCTGACTGGAAAGTTAATACACCTCATTCTGGGTACT
Organism: Andricus grossulariae; assembly: GCA_011634705.1. Classification (NCBI taxonomy): domain Eukaryota; kingdom Metazoa; phylum Arthropoda; class Insecta; order Hymenoptera; family Cynipidae; genus Andricus; species Andricus grossulariae. Next base: position 214,857,997 of record JAABKJ010075445.1, on the reverse strand, counting down.
CGTAGATAGAAGAAGGCGATTGACAAGATATCCTTTTTATTAGGAATTGACAGGAGGGTAGGAAGTTACAAAAGGAAAATCTTATGTCAATCGTCTCTCTCAAAAAAAAAAAAGAAAACACTCTGCTTAGGGCGAAGAAATCTACAGGAAAACAATGGTTCCAAGAACAACAGGGGGGAAAAAACCTTATTTGTTACTAACTACCCCTTATGGGGCCCCAAGATACATGCTTGCGAAGTTGACGCAATTTTACTGTACCCTGGGCATGCAAGGGCTTAGGGGGACTATTCACGGAGGGATTGACTACCTATTGTCCCACTAGTCCCCCCTTTCTAGGCGGCCCCTTATCGTGGTAAGAAACTAGCAGTTTCACTGGAAACTTTCCGACTAATTGTCCGTCTTCCGTCCCTGATTCGTATACTGACGGCCCTAATAAGCGGACTACGACGTATGGTCCTTACTTTTTGCCCCCAAATCTACTTTACCACCGAGCAATTCACGCCTACCCCGAAAGGGAAACGGCTTAATGATATAATAATAATAATAATAATTTCACGATCGTACTTTAACATATTAACATATATAAAATGAAAACGTGAATATCAAGATTTGCAATTGATCTCAATAATATATTTCGATTGAAAACAAAAATAAGTTCAAACAATCTTCAAAAAATACCAAAACCCAGATTTGAACAGATCAGCAAATTTAAGAGCAGTTCTTAATAGTAGATTTTATATATTTTTTCTTTAAATATATATTCCATATAATATTTTATTAATGTTAAGATTAATCAAAATTTAAACAAACTTCTGTCTCTTACTTTTTCCTAAATGAAGAAACCTAAGCTTTTCTTTAAGACCAAAATAAAACAAAAAATCGTCTTTTTCACTTAAAAATTGAAACAATCTTTTATTACAAATTATTTATCCTTTAGGGTTTAATTTGAAAAGATTCATATTTAACTCTTTTAGTAAAAATATTGGCATCCATGAAAATATTAAAATTATGATAGTAAGAGTTCTTTCAAACATTATCTTAGTAACTATAAATAATCATTTCTTAAATTATTTTAATCGTTTCAAAAATGGTTAGAAGTTTTAATATTTGAAAATGTGATATTCTGGATTGTTAATAAGTTTATGTTTTCATAATATTAGAAAATAAAAATCCAGGGACGTGAACACGGCTTTGTGATTTTAAAGGATTTTTACGAATTTCTGGAGAACTTTAGGAAAGAAATTAAATTTTATTTCAAAGGATTTTTACGGCTTTCAACAATTTCAAAGGATATGAAAGAAACAGAAAGAGTTCAAAGGTTTTTAAATATTTTAAGTCATTTTCAAAGATTCCATAAATATTTCAACACGGAGAATATTTGTGTGTTAAATTTTGCATAATTTAGTTCGGTAAACGGAGGACATTACGGCATTATATTAAAATGTCACTTTCAGTCACGTAAAATGAAATAGGGTAATATTTTATGTAAAATATGAATTATTAATATAAATTCATTATAATTTAATTCGCGATTCAGTAAGAAATAATACAACTAGATAATAAATTGCGAACAGGGTATACGGTTAGTTAACCATAGGTTAAAAATTCATGGTGGAACGTTTGGCAAGTTAATCATGATTAGGTCGTTGATCAAAAAATCATCATGATTAGTTAACCATGGATTTAATCAGAGATGGTGGAATCGGCCCTTAGACTACTAGGGAGCCAACATGTTTCGAGGCCAGTTTAGACCCCCTCATCAGGGATTATTTATAGGAAAACTACAAGGTATGATTAATAGATTCTCATGCTACTTAAAATCAACATAATACCTGCAATTAAAAACAGATATACACATACACTGTAAACAAATTTTACTGTAATTTTACCACGTTGCATGTGGGATCGATTATTACCAACATGTAAGGTTGGGTATTAACGAAAGTCGGGAATATTACATTCCGTCTTGTGATTTTACTTTTAATTTATGTGAAATCAAAACTCGGTGTTGTAAATTTACAGGCGAGTGTGAACTTATAGTTTATGGTAATTTTTCCGAATTGAGTGTATTAAATTTCCAGCTTGCTGTATTTTTTTCGTACAGTCGATAATATTCAAAAAATTAATTTCACGTATTTTTAATTTTTTTCCTCGCGAGCACTTGTTATTTTTGTTCAAAGTAAAAGAAGGGGATGTAAAGGTGAGTGTAACGATTTTGACATATTGAAAAAAAATAAGCATGATTATAATTGTTCAAGTTATTTCAATGTTGTAAAGAAAAAACGCATGCGGTAATATAACCTCAAAACACAGACAACATTGAAATAACTTGGACAATTACAATCATGCATTAGATGCATTAGACCCTAGGTCTAGTCTCTCAGCGGGAGATTTAAAGTGCAATTTAAAAAAAGTATTGATGAAAAAACATTATTGACAACATAGGTCATTTTAATTCTTAAACATTGAAAATTTTTAAATTCAAAAAAACCAAATTAACAATTAACATAATTGCACAGGCCGACAAAATTTAACAAAAGTCAAAAGCCAGAAGGCAGACCAAACATTTCCGACGGATTTTGATGCGCTGAATCCGAATCCGAACTCAAAATTGCTTCTGTACGTCAGGTTTTCAAGATATCCTAACCTAAATAGTTTTCTCTAATGTTTATTTATTAATCGTTAGTAATTAATTAGGCGGAGCAAAGTGAATGATTTTAGAAAAAAAAACACTTTCTAGAACTTATGTAAGAAAAGATAGTTATAAAGAATATTATATATTTTTTAAACATCTTTTTGGTTAAATTGAATTAATTATTACCTCACTAAGTGAAAAAAGGCAGAAAGGTAAATATTTCCGAAAAACCGCAACTTTCAGGCGCAATCGATATAGATGAAGATAGTCCAAATAAAAATTGGACAAAAAGCCAGGAATTAAAATAAAACGCATCTTTCTAGCATTATTCAAATATAACATTATTAATAATTATAATGAATTGTTCAAACAATAATTTTATTAACTTGAATTCATTATTACTTTACTCCAAATGAAAATTGGACAAAAAGCCAGAAATGTCAACAAAAAAACCACAACTTTCTAGCATTATTCAAATATAATATTATTAATAATTATAATAAATTCTTTCAACAATTATTTTGTTAACTTGAATTTATTATCACGTAACTCCAAATGAAAATTGGTCAAAAAGCCAGAAATCTAACAAAAAAACACATCTTTCTAGCGTTATTCAAATATAATATTATTACTAATTATAATACATTGTTTAAATAATCACTATTGTGAACATTGATGAACTATCACTTTCCTATAATTGAAAATTGGACAACAAATGGAAAATTTGTGAAAAACCCGCGTCTTTCTAACTCCATTCTATGAGAAAAATTGCTAAAAACAATAATAAATTGTTTCAACAATACATAAAAATATTTAATTTTCAGTATAAAGTAATATTTTATGTATAAGAAACAATTCGCATCAAAGAAACGCCAAAAAAATCATAATTAGCACCAAAAACTCGCAAAACCCATTTTTTCACTCGTGGGGTTGCTTTGGGACCCTATGAAACAGACTTATCGGGGTGATATTTGAAAAGTGATATTTTATTCGTATTCTATGGCTGATTGTGAAGATAAATGTTGAGTTTCAACTCGATTGAGATAATATTGAGGATTCTGAATAAGATTTACAAAAACATCTTTTTTTCTTATGGGAAATACTTACTACTATCCAACCGAGCAATTCACGCCTACCCCGAAAGGGAAACGGCTTAATGATATAATAATAATAATTTAAAGACAAGTTTGCATAGTTAATCGTTTTCCCTTTCAGTTTCAATTACTTCGATTTTTTGTTGTTGTAAACTTTAAATTTTATAAACGTTGTGAAAATTAAGGATTTGAATTATAATTTAAGAACAGCACAGCTAACGAATCAACCCATATTTTGTCGAAAATAAGATAATAAGGTAGAAAATTCAAAATAATCCAATCAAATCTTCACCAAAGCAATTTTTTGTAACTCGTTTTTTCGATTATGCTAAAGAAACCAACCCGCCCCCAAAAAGTTATTAATTGTATCGGAACTAAATGACGCGTTTTACGTATATTTTGTGTGGCTGAATCCGAATCCGAAATATTTCTATTACGTCCGGCTTAAAAAAAATTGAGTGGAAACGCAATTTTCTCAAAAACTTTCCCCTCCATTTTCTCAGAAGTTGTTGCTTCTTGTTATTCAAACTTTTTCTCTTCCGTTCAGCAACTAATAATCTAGAAACTGAATTCTGAATTTTTAATTGAATTGAGAAATGGATTTTTAATTACCGTTCAAAGTAGTAGAAACGCGGGCCTCAGACTCAAAATAAAAGCTGTCTCGTTCATTCACTCGGAACTGGTTGAATTTTTTTTAATCAAACTCTTTTCGTCTTCATGTAGCAACTAATAATCTAGAAAATGAATTCTCAGTTTTTCTTTAAACCTAAAAATGGATTTTATTGAACTTTTTTTGTCCTTTCTGAAAATTGGCCAACTGTGGGTTGATTCGTTTTGCTGTGCTACCCTTTAATTGATGAATTAGCATTAGAATTTGAAGAAAATTTAAAGTTCTGCATTGACTTTTTGAAAGTATTATAACTAGTGGGAATATTATAAATTAAGAATATTTAAGATTTTACTATTTTATATATACAAAGTAAAAAATGAATGCAATTTCAAATATTAGAAATTATAGTACAAAGTCCGAAACGAGATAATCCTCAAAGAATGTGGTACAGGAGAGACACTAGTTGACATATGGGAAAGAAATCAGTATTTTTAAATAGGGGTGAAAAAATATTGATCTCAGGACTAACTTGATCAGCTGGTATACTCGTTACATGGCCTTAATGTTTAAAAAGTATATTTTTTTAATTTTTGCGGGAAAATCTGATTGGATGGACGTATTGCCCGAAGTGATTCAGTCTGAGTAGCGCGGTTGTTCAGTTTATAGGGGAATCAATATGGCCGCTAATTATTGCAAGGGTAAACAGTAAACAGAACATATTGTTGTGTTTATTATTCTAAACGTTTTTTAAAAGTATAAAGAGCCTAAAAGTTATTTAAAATGCCTAGAATTTTACTAAAACCAGGATTTGTAAAGTGTGACAGTGCGAATGTGCCAAAAGTCGACATGTGGATGGTGAGACATTTTTTCTCATCGGGTGACATAAATCACTTATAATCACTCATAATCACTCACTTCATCCTCTGCCGACATAGTTTCATGCCGGCAGAAGCTCTGGGCAGAGTTTTGACTAGAAAAAATCATCGCATGATTCCGACATGTGGTTGACAAAAATTTGAGGTTATCCTTGGAAACATTGCACTCTCACGCACTTGAATGACATTATTCATCAATATCTTTTTGAGGTTTTATATTTAAGGCAAAATTTTTTTTTTTTTAGTGAGATTTAGTTACGACTGGCTGCTGGTTTTCGACAATTTTAAGGAAAGAAATATCTCTCAGAAATCGAAATTTGAATTTTCACCAATTGTGTGCGAGATACTTCATTAGTCAATAAAGGAACTGCAGTGATTGTGTAAGCGGTTCGCAGGATGTGATGTTTCAAGGTCACAAATTTCTTGAATAGGGATTTCGATACTGTTTCCTTAATATTTCTTTCTCGAAAATGAAGTATTCAAAAAAATGTTTGATTTCACCAAGCTTTTCAGAATTTTATGTAGTATTTAAAAAATAAAGTATCCATGCAACGACCCCATTGTCAAAAAAGTTAAGAATGGATGAATTTTTATTAAAAATAAACAATTCATTTGTTGGAATCATTTTGATTATAGTTCCTTTTACTTCACTAAAATAGTAACCCTAACATTAAGTTGGCAACCGTGTTGAGAACGAATCCTCGATTGATTCTGCCATAAAAATCTTGTCATCTGCGAAAGCCAATCCACGCACCTTCACTGTTTCGAGATCTACGCCTTCTTTGTCGAAGAGGGCCATTCTTAGACACTTATGCATAAATATGATAAATATCCATGAGGAAATAACGCATCCTTGTTTCACGCCTTGCACAATATCAAACCAGTCACTCAGTTTCCCATTAACCCTTACAATCGCTTTACTGCCTGGATATATAGTTTGTATTGCTTGTAGGAGCTATCCGTGAACTCCGTACTCTTTAAGGACTTCCCAAAGTTTACTTCTATTTACCTTGTCAAATGCTTTATCCAGGTCAACAAATACACAGAATACTTTTTTTCCTACTCTTAGGCTTTTTTCTGTGATCTGTCTCAAGCTAAATATTTGATCTGTGCATGATCTTCCTGGCATAAATCCACTTTGGACTTCCTAAATCTTTTCTTCGGTAATTTCCATTACCCTACGAATAAGTATTTTTGAGTATATATTACTCACGGTACTTAGTGAGCTGATACCTCTGTAATTATTGCAGTGGTTTTTGTCTCCCTTTCTTTCGTATATTGGTACGATAATCGTTTTTCTCCAGTCGTCTGGGACTTGTCCCGTCTCGATACATAAATTTATCAATTCGCACAACCTGTGAGGTACATATGTACTCGCCACCGTATTTAGGCATTTCAGCGCTAATACTGTCTACACCCGCAGCCTTACCATTTTTTAAGTTCTCAATTATATCTCTAACTTCATTGATACAGACTTTCTCAATTGGGTTTTCTAATTCATTATTTTCTATGTCGCAGTTCTGTTGCCCTATATCTTTACCTCCTAATAATTCTTAAAAAGACTCTTTTAAAGCGTCTAATATCCCGTCTGTATCATATAGCATTTCACCTTTGCTGTTTCTCATGCTGAAAAACTCTGTACTTTTACTTTTGTTCCTCTCTTTAAATATTACTTTCATGGCTCCTTGAAAGTCGTTTTGTAATTTCATCTCTTCTTCTGTTCTGATTTTATCTTTACTTTCCTTGACTAGTCGTTTAACTTTCCTCTTTTTGTGTCTGTAATCAGAGCAATTCACGCCTACCCCGAAAGGGAAACGGCTTAATGATATAATAATAATAATAATAATAATATTATCTAAAATAATAGAAAAAAAGCAGGGACAATATTTTTGATAATTGCTGAAAATTTATTTTTTTTTGTATAGAAAGTCAAACCGTTGCATTTTTGTTGAAAAAATACAAATTCTTCGACGAAAAACACTTAACATAACCTACAGTTGTTTGAAATTTTAAGTTTAATTTTTGAAATCAAATTATTTTTCTTTAAAATAGCCGATTTCCGGTGAAAAAATCGAAGACAACCTATTCTTGTTAAAATATTGTTAATATTAACAATAGAAATTTTATACTAAAAATACTAACGTAACATCACAAAAAACTGTTGAAGATTGTAAATCTCCTTTTAAAAACGCTATTATTATTATTAATATTATTATTATAACTTTAAGCCATTTCCCTTTCGGTGTAGGCGTGAAATACTCGGTTGGAAAGTAGTATTGTGTGGATGGGTATGTAGGCATAGGGTAGATAGGTATATAGGTATAAGGTATATATATTTTATATTGATCTAGAATTCTCGTGTCATTTATTTAAATGACACGTTCGTTCCGCAACACTGCTCCGACCCAGATTGCTGATCAATCTCTCTAGCGAGCACCCCACGTGAAGAGCCTCACAAAAATTATTATGTGTGGTTCCTCACTTGGGCCCATTAGTATCCAAGTTGTTTGTTTCAGGCATCATTCACTCTACCAATTGCCAATTGCGTTAATTTTACTCTTGTCCTTTTCTTGGCATGTCCATGTCTCGCTACCCTATAGTACAATCGGTACGAATATAGAATTATGTAAGATCATTTTAGATTTTTTTTATGTTTTCATTTCTGAGAATGGGCCATGCTCTACCGATAACCCTTTTACCCTCATTTGTGCGCCTATCTAACTCCCCATATATTTTTCCGTCGCTAGTGAATAGGCTACCCAGATATACGCACTTGTCAACTTGCTCTAATCTCCCATCATTTAGGACAATGTTGCACACTGTTTTCTCACTTTTTCCTTCAAACACCATGACCTTTGTTTTATTTACGTTAAAAGAATAAAACTTTTCAACGACATTCATGTTTTGAATTATATTTTCAAAAATGAACGAATAATTTTATTAAATTAAGGTAAGAAATTTATCTCTTTTATTCTCTCTTACGTTGAAATATAAAGTATAATTAAAAAAAAATTTTTTTAACATTTTTACAATGATAAATTTTCACAATTACATGCCTAAAAATTAATGAATAATTTGGTTGAATTTAGTACAACAGTTTTTTTTTAATTTAATTTTTTGGATGAAAAATTAAGTACCATTTTTTAAATTTTATTCATGATAATTATTCGTTCACTTTTATCATTTTAAAATAGTATAAAGAATAAAACATTTTAACGTTACCCATGCTTAGCACTACATTTTCAGAAATGAATTAATAATTTGATTAAATTAACGTAAAAAAGTATCTCTTTTATTTTATTTTTCGTTGAAATTTAAAGTAGAACTTTTCAAAAATATTTAAGCATTTGTACGATAATCCCTGTTCAAAATTATTTGCCTAAAACTAAATGAATAATTTTGTTGAATTTCGTATACAATTTTTTTCTTATTTTCGTTTTTTTTGAAAAATTAACTACGATTTTTTACATTTTACTCATGAAAATTATTCGCTCACTCTTATCATTCAAAGAAAAGTATTAACAAGATTGAAAAATTTTAACGATATTCATGTTCAGAATTAAATTAAAAAAATTAATGAATTTGATTAAATTAAGGTTAAAAATTTATCTCTTTTATTCTCTTTATCGTTGAAATTTAAAGTAGAATTTTTCAAAAATATTTAAGCATTTGTACGATAATCCCTGTTCAAAATTATTTGCCTAATAATGAATGAATAATTTTGTTGAATTTGGCATACAATTTTTTGAAAATTTTCTTTTTTGTTGAAAAATTAACTACGATTTTTTACATTTTACTCATGAAAATTATTCATTCACTCTTATCATTTTAAAAAGTATAAACAAGATTGAAACATTTTAACGATATTCATGTTTAGAATTATATTTTCAAAAATGAATGAATAATTTGATTAAATTAAGGTTAAAAATTTATCTCTTTTATTCTCTTTTTCGTTGAAACGATTAACGATTTCAACAAATCGGATAAATTCGATCACTCAGGGTAATTACCTGAAAATGTCGGCAAAGTTATTTACGGAAACGATTTATTTGAATTGGAAGAAATACGAGAGGTGACATCAATTGATGACTCATTTGTATTACGAGATGAAAGTGCATCAAATGCATCTAGGTACAATCCCTTGGAAGTTTGGTACCAATCCTCAACTTGTGATTACACGTCATCCCTGAAGTATTCCCTGTCTGAGGAGGCACATTTCCGCCTTTTGTGTTGCCATTTTGACGTTAAAGCGAAACACAGAAAAAAAATACAAAAAAACACTTACAAACAACTAAAGTATTGAGACAACGTCTCGAAAATTGAATTATACCAAAGGTCGCATAGAACTAATGATACGAAAGCACTGTCACGATTCATTTAAATGATTTCGAAATTACACGAATGTCTCGGGTTGTAATTTAAATACTTAAATAAACTTGAGAAACGATTCAAAATTCGCGAGACAATTTTCTAACGAACACGTGGGCAATTGAGACTAGTAAATAAAGAAGCTACGATTATTTGTCAATTAGCACTGTTTTCACTAGTTCAATTCACAAACTCAATCGCGAAATATAATTTCAAAATTATATTCTCACAAAATTTTCAAATAATTATTATTTCTACGTTGAGATTGAAATTTCTCCGAAATATTAAACAAGCCTTGTTACCGAGAGCAATTATTAATTTCAAGATGAAGCGTGTCGAAACACATGAATTAGCAACTTACGAACCTTGATCCATCCCTTAAACGTTAATGATTCTCTCGATTTTCTCTAGCGTATGCAATTATCCGTTTGCGATGTACTCAATTTTAACACTGCAATTCTCAATGTACATAATTAACTCCAAATAAAACCGGGAGGAACAGTGTCAGTAAACACGGTGTGATTCTCACAATTACACTCACAAAGACTTGCAGTAACGTTAAATAAAGAGATAAGTATTCGTAAACTTGCCAGAATGCACCAATGAGGATCAGGCTGGAAGTACGAAGAATTTCAACGAATGATCAAACAATATAAGAATTTGTCAAACTGTAAAATAAAACTTTGAAACGTTTCCAAAGTTTCATGAAACTTTTCATTTGGTCAAAGTTTCATGAAACTTTACAACCCTAGCCAGGCTACCCTGACTTGGTCAAGAGTGTGCCGACCACTGCCCTACGCCCCTACGGCGGCTGCACGGCCGGGGGTGGTTACCCCGACCGCGATCGGGGACGTGATCGTCGGCAGTAGTTTGGGAATCGCTGCTCTAAGATCGTAAATCGAACATTTAGTGAAACGCATCAGTCTGCCGTAAAGCGAAACGTGCCAAAGAATGTTCAAAATAATATTCCAGCTAATATTTTCAACCGCAAAAATTACCATTCCTAAGTTTCCGATGCATTAACAATGCATAAATTGTTCAGTTTAAGCAACGTTACTGTGTAATCGACAAAATCAAATTCCAAAAGTACTACTAAGAGTTTATAATAAATGAGTAATTTGTTATTAACAATTGTATTGTTATAAATAACAACCTAAGATTTTGTAATGATTTTTAATATTGATGAGGTTACTTTTGTCTCTAATACAGTTTAAAGTAATTTACAAGCATTATCAAACTAAATGAAAGTAATTTGATCATTGTTATAAACAAATAATATAAACAAATGCAGAATTAAAGCAATTATTGAAAGTTTGAGGTACTTTTTTTTGGAAATTTGTTTCAGTTGGTTTGCTAGTTACATTCTAGAGCAGTACATTTACATTATTTTATTATTATTGAAAAATGTGATTGGTATAAACAAATGGCATAAAAAAATTCGCAGTTTGTACAATTTTTCAAAGTTTGAGCTACTTTTTTCTGAAAATTTGTTTCAATTGGTTTGCGAGTGATATTCCGGAACCACGAAGGAATAGCAAGGAGTGGTATCCCTGTAAGTGGGGAGTGGGACAAGCAACGTCCAAAAGTTCGTTAATGCTTGCCACGAATGAAAACTTGAGTGCAAGATCGTGCACATGCGCATTGGCGGTTGCCATGCCAACGATGTCAACACGCGTTGGATGTGTCGAACAGAAATAATACGTTTTCAATATGAATCAACAGGTGTATAACTAGACGTTCAAAAATGTATATTATTTTTTACATTTTTTCTGAAAATCTGACAAATTCTGAGAGTTTTTCTGTCTAAACTCAACGTTAGTATATGACGTGACTTTCTACACGACGCATCGTGTATATTCAATTTCTGCTGGTTTTTCAAGTTTTACAAAATAAAAGTGAAATTTAAGTTTTCAAAGTATTAATTTTTATAATAATTAAAATAAATTTGTTAATCATGTTTTTCAATTTCTACAATTTGATTTAAATAATCGTTAGAAGTTTTAAATAGTGGTTTCCTAAGTGTGCAAAGGAGAAAAACAAGAACGTGTATTTTGGATTTTTCAAAAGTTGACAAATACAGGGAGTTAACCTTTTTTATAAAAAATAAAACAGGATTATATATTTTTAAGTTTGTTAAATTGATTGTCTCTTGTGATGAAAATGAATTTTATTGAAATAGACAGAAATTGGTGTAATCGGATTGATGTGATGGGAGGACATGTGAAAAATATAAAAGAAATTTACTTAATTATTAAAAAATTAAGATCAACAATTTTACAACAAGACTTTCTGATCAAATGCAAAATTCATGGATTTTTTCTTAAGAAAATGTTCACATCAATAAAAAGGTTATTTTTGCTTTCAAAAACAAAATAATAAAGAAAAATTTGATAAAAATACTGGGAAATTAAAAAACTCTCTTTTGAATTTGACTATTAAGGAATGCCATTCACAGATACATTCTTTGACTGTTAACGTAAAACAAATTATGGAAAAATTAGATTAGGTTTGAGATTAGGTGATGGTTTTCGCAACAAATTTTGGGAAAAAACTGTATCCAATTTCTTGAAATCATTAAAGACATTAAATCAACTATTAAAAAAATACCTGAGAATAAAATTGATGAATTTAGATCAAATTTTATGTGTTTATCTCATGATTTTTTAAATAATGATAATCCAAAAACTTTTATAGAAAAGGAATTAAATTAGGGCTTAATTGAAACAAAAAGTTTCTTAAAAAATCATTCGGAACTAATGATCACAAAATCGGATGAAGGAAGTATTACAGTAGCGATTCATAAGGATGTTTATATTCAAAAAATGTTGCATATCTTTAATGATGAAGATAGTATTCTTGGACGTCGCTCGTCCCACCTCTGCTCACCAAACACATAGGGTGATACCACTCCTTACTATTCCTTCGTGATCGTCACATTGATAATTATGAGAACCTCCGAGTTACGTGACACCCACGTGACACCAACTTGAATAAGTGTATTCCCGCTTTCAATTTTCAATAATTTTTTTCTGTTGAACGACTTAACAGATTGCTTTATCTAAGATTGCGAAACAACCCTATTGCGGAGAATTAGAAAAAATATTTTTTTCTACAATTCGCCTATTTATAACTTACACAATTTATATTTATTCATATAATTTGTTTTTTAAACTTAACAAATGATATGGAATGGCACATTTGATATATTGCGCATGAAATCCAAAAAACACTGAACGTAGGACAGTTGTTTACAAAAAGATAGAAGAAAAAGGTAAGAATCGACATTTGTTTGCTATTTGCATTAACATAACATTTTAAACAACAATAATTCAAAAATCGATCGAACATCTCAGTTTTAAATTTAATTCTAAATTTTTTTTAAACAAAATCTAAAATAGGTTGATAATTGCGTTCTAAATGTTATTCTGAACTTCATTGTTTTTTTAATTTGGCGCGGCGAAAATAAATAAAAAACATGCTTTTGAGTGAAAAATGCAATACAATTTTTGTTCCCCCTTTTTGAAAATTTGTTTTTGAATTGCATTAAAACAAGCCGCGTCACAAAATTCAAAATCCTTTAACTCCTGGAATTTTGAAAATTTTGGAAGACAACTATAACCATAAACTTCACTCACCCAATACTAAAGTTTCACCAAGCTTCATAAAAATCGCTAGACCCTGCTAAAACTGGTTTTTAGCACCCACATGTAAAATTCAAAGTGCGTATTTTTATATATTTTCCGAGACTTTTCTATGAGTAATTTATACGAAATTTGTTAAATTAAGTAGCAGAATATATAATTTAAAGTTCTGGTATCCAAGTTATTTCTAGTAGTATAAACGTTTATTCTTCAGCCTGTTAGCCTTAAAAAATTGACTTGCTTACACTTTCCTTTTTTACACAATTTTCCTTAAACTAAGCCTTAAAACTAACATCCTCGATAATGTCGGTCTCTGTTGTACCTCAAAATACACACGTATTAATCAAATTCAGCAAAATGAAATTTTTTACAATTTTTTTACAACAGAAGAGTTCGGGGACGTCCGTTAGCATGTTCGCTATAATTTCCCAAATTTTCAAGGCAAAATCCTTATTACTGTAGAAAAAAAGCCGGGGGAACCTAACACTGCTAAAATCGATAATTTTCTCAATATCACATGCCCTTAAGCGCCACCTACTAGTGTGTCACTCGCACTCACGCTTCTCTATGCCTACTATGAAGTTGACCTTACGATATATATTGTTACCTGGGAGTTACAATGGCAGCCTGAGCATATGCAAAAGGAATATCTCCTGTGTGATGCTAACAGGAAGCAGCATCTTACAGGAGAAACACTAGAGCGCAAAATCCATAACATCCACTCAGCGATATTGCGTAAGCATGGGAGGGTGGAGTGGAGTAAGAGAAATAAAAAGCGTAACTCAGCCGGAAAACCGCACTCTGAATCTTGCGTCTGAAAAGCGCGGATCACGGGGTGAACCTTGTGAGAAGATTTGTGGATCCATCCTCTCTTCTTGTCACTCAAAATGCACCAAAAATGGAGAACAACATACTTGGTATGAAAACCAACTATTTTTAAGCCTCTTCCAAAAAGAGTTGAATCTTCTTAAAAAAGTTGAGGTGATCATATCGCCAAAGACTGTTTCGAAACAGGTTCAATTTTTAAAGTGGTCTTCACTCATGATATTCAAGCTCACCGTAAGATTCGAGGTCACCGTAATCAAATATAGTATACAGGCGAACTAGAAATCGCATCTCAATAGATTTACAAGCAGACGAGGAGTCACACTGCTCCACCTGGTTGTCTAAATTATTAAATACAAATTCTAGACTAAAAGAAAAGTATCTTGCTCTAAAAGGAATTCGGAAGTTCAAGAGTATACATTTTTTGCAAAAGTAAAGATTTTTAAAGTCGAGTTTGCTGTCAGACACTCGCCCTCTCTCTCGCTCTCTCTTGGAGAAAAAAGGGCATTACCCGAGTCTTGAGCATTCGTCAAAACAGACTATAAACCTCGAACGTGCTCCACAAAAGAAACGACCACGCAATCAGGCGTCAAAGTCTGAGCAAACATAATTGGATTCTACAGATCATTGACATTTTCCAGAAGTAAAATATAACTATAAAAGAGGATGACTTTTATCATTTAAAGAATCTGATTGCGATAAAACTGATCTACTGAAGACGTATAAAGATAGCATAGTGCGCGAAAGTATACAAGGATACAAGAGTGAAGCAGTTTATAAGTTTATTCTCAAGTTGGAGGGTCCAGTGGAAATATTTTGAATTATCTTAATGAAAAGGTTCTAGCAGCTATGGCTAATCTCTGAGCACAATGCCCTGACATTTTGCCAACGCAAAATCTGAGATCGACGTAAAAAAATTATAGGGATTCTTTTTAAAAGTTCTAGCAATCCGCACTTCAGTAGAAAATGAATAATATTTGTGAAAAATCTTCTATGTAGAGGTCACTAGAGTGTACCTAACATAAATAGATATTGATTAAGTAAACTTATTACAGCCAGTACAACTCTCATTTGTACAGGCCAGTGGTCTGTATTAATTATCATTTTGAGAAAGTAATAGATAGAAAACCGAAATGTTCTAGATATTGGTCTTCTGATTTGCCGCATTTTTGTAGCTAGATATGTGGGTCATTTCTAACATCATTATTTGTTTTGTAACAATCAGACTTTTCTAAGATTTTAACTTTATTGAAGTCAAATTTGTAGACTTCAGCTTAAGCGTGCTTTGTCATATTGAGAATCACAGTCGATGCGGTGAATCATTTCAGTTTACCAGGGAAAGGGTGGTAAGGGTAATTGCTCTAATTATAGAGCATCATCGTACTAAGTACCCTAGCCAAAATATTTAGAAAAATACATATTGGGAAGTTCGTAGAAATAACAAAAGAAAAAATCTGGGAAGTGCAATGTGGACATGATTTATGCCAAGAAGACCATGTGCGAATCTGTGCATTTGTCGATTAAAAAAAATTCTTCTAAAAGGTGGATAGAATTGGGATCTGAAATAATTACGTCACAGCGTCACGTGACAGGCAATATGGAGGCACAACGGGGTCACTTTACCTCTAATACATGCGATGCGAAGGGGGGATTAATTTAATGGTTTCCACTGAATTTTATAATAATGTTCGAATATTTTTCTAATCAATTTATAGTGATTTGAAATTGTTATTCATCTTGAATTCGAGGGAATTCTTCATTGATTTCAATGGGTTGAAGGAAGTTTCTAAGCTTTTCTTTTCCTTTCATAAAAATTATGGCATTTTTAGGAATTTTTGACAGGTTCCAGGGATCAATTCAATGGTTTTCACTGAATTTTATAATAATGTTCGAATATTTTTCTGATAAATTTATAGTGAATTCAATTTAAAATTGTTATTCCTTTTGAATTCGAGGGAATTCTGGATTGATTTTAATGGTTTGAAGGATGTTTCAAAGCTCCGCTTTTCCTTTCATAAAAATTATGGCATCTTTAGGACTTTGAACATGTTCCAGGGATTAATTTCATGGTTTTTACTGAATTTTATAATAATTTTCGAATATTTTTCTAATTAATTTATAGTGATTTTAATTTGAAATTGTTATTCTTTTTGAATTCGAGGGAATTCCAGATTGATTTTAATGGTTTCAAGAAAGTTTCAAAGCTTTTCTTTCCTCCTATAAAAATCATGGCATTCTTAGGACTTTTTAACAGGTTTTGGGAATTAATTTAATGGTTTTCACTAAATTTTATAATGATGTTCGAATATTTTCCTTATCAATTTATACTGATTTGAATTTTAAATTGTTTTTCTTTTTGAATTCGAGGGAATTCTAGATTGATTTTAATGGCTTGAAGGAAGCTTCAAAGCTTTTCTTTTCCATTCATAAAAATTATGGCATTTTTAGGACTTTTTGACAGGTTCCTGGGATTAATTTAATGGTTCTCATTGAATGTTATAATAATTTTCGAATATCATTCTAACCAATTTATAGTAATTTGAATTTGAAATTGTTATTCCTTTTGAATTCGACGGAATTCTGGATTGATTTTAATGGTTTGAAAGAAGTTTCAAAGCTTTTTTTCCGACTATAAAAATCATGGCATTTTTTGGACTTTTTAACAGGTTCCAGGGATTAATTTAATGGTTTCCACTGAATTTTATAATAATGTTCGAATATTTTTCTAATCAATGAAAATTTTCAGACTTACAGCATTTTCAAAATCCAAAAGAGGAAACGAAAATTAACATTTTCAGCCAAAAAACGCACGACACGAAAAAATTTCAAGGCAAGAAAAGTGTTTCTTTTTGCACGCCCCACAAGATTATCATAAAGACTCTTTGAATTTTCTTGAAAAATCGAAAATTCTCGTTTTTATTGCAAACAAAATAATGAAAAATCAAGTCAAACTATGCAAGATACGACAAATGATGATTGAACAAAAATTGTACACTCCAAAAAGATCTACAAATTTGTTATCGGTCACTTTTTGACAGGATGTAACGATTAAAACAATGAAATAACCATCATTAATGCTCACGGTACTTGAAAATTTGTATTTTTTCATTCTATTAGATTTGTGTAAAATTTGACCTCTCCCGTTTTTTGTCAAATGCCCACGTTTGGAGACCCCCTGAACCCAAAAAAAACAGGTTTTTACGAATGTGTCTGTCTGTATGTATGTATGTCTGTCTGTGAACACGATGACTTTCGAAAGAATTGACCTATTGGATTGGCCTAGGAGCATATGAGCTCCTATCAAATGCAACGCTGCTGAAGCCTGGTGACCTTCTCAGCATAAAACATGAACAATTTGTGACTCTATCGGTTTCCTTTCCTTGCCCCCCCCCCCCCCCCCCCCCCCCCCCTATCAGTAACAGAAGTTTTGGTGGGACGGACGTTACAGCAAGACTCTCCACCATACGACGAATCACTTCTTACTTGGACATGATTTTCGACTCGCAAAACAAATGTCGCGCATAAAGGTGGTAGTTGGGTGTACAATTAAGACCATGAATAATACAACCCGTGTGGAAATTGCCAAATGTTTGCCCAGTTACAAGTTTGGCCCAAAGTTGGAAAATTATTTTATGGCTACAACGGGGTAAATATCTTAAATCTAGTTTAATCCAACTCTGTTTCACAGCTCTTGATTGCAGCGCCATCAACTTGACTGTGCATATGTTTTCAGTCGGGCTCCACCTTGAACCTCTTGAACACAAGTAGGTTGGTTTGAGGTTATGTTGGCGAGTGTTTTTGTGATTTCGTCTTTATTAATTTTGTTTTCACTCATTTCGACCATCCACGGAAGAGCAAATGACCCATCGCGGAGGGCCGACCTGATTAGTTACCGTTGCCGTGTTTATTTAAAATGATTGAATCTGTAAGTCAAATGTCCACAACAAATATAAAATGTAAAGTGCATAAGGATATTAGGAATAATTGTACATTCATATTTAGGATAAAAAAGATATTCCTTTCTTTAAGATTAAAATCGATCATTTATTTTTACGGAGAAAATTTAATAAATCATTCAATTTAACTTTATAAGTCTTTCTTATGAGCAAAGAATAATTTTTAATAACTTTACTCTTATTATCTGCTGTACACAATTGCTTTTCACATTTAATAATTTCAACTAAGCGCGCCAATCTTAACCAATCCGGTTGTCGACGCGATGCATGCAGTGAGAGTTGGGATTGGAAGCACTGTGGATTAGTCTCTAGAGCATTTTTGGAGTGAGTGAATATCATTGAGCCGTTGAGCGTCACATTTGCTGTTTATTGAACTTAACATATTTTTCATAATTTTAAACTGCTTTTCGATATTTCGAACATTCGTGGAGAGTGAAGCGCATAAGAATTTTCAACATCAAATTTGATGCTTCCAAGGGATTTAGGATAAAGGCGTAACTGGACGTTCACCTATCAATTTTTCGTCATCGTGTCGTTTCGAACTGGTTTCTGAATGCACTTCAATGTTTGAAATCTTACAATTCAGTGTGGCACCGTGCTCCAAAAAGATATTGTCAATGTGCGTTCAGAATTCATATACTTCATATACATTTTCAGGTTTTATAGGTTCCACTTAATTTTATAATTTCCAGTCTCTCATAAGAGAGAGACTGGAATAACAAATATAGAAAATGTAGGATAATCAAATCGAGCCCCTAAGGTGGCCAGGTCGCCTGTCCGAGGAGATCAAGTCGACTATCTGATATGGCCAAATCGACCCTCTATGATGAGCGAGTCAACGCTTTATAAGGGTTTCAATTCCGTCCTCTGTAATGATCGGTTCGACTCTTTATGACGCTTGAGTCGACCGTTCGAGATGACCAAGTCGAAACTCTGAGATGATCGATTTGAATTTTAAATTTTGACCTCGAATTCGTATTCAGCGACCCAAATAACCTCTTATTACCAATTTTCAATGAAATCCATCCATTAGAACGTCCCATACATTTTGAGCCACTTTGCGATTTTCGGTCTGCACAGTGAAGGGGTTAATTAGTGATTTTGATTTGATAAAATGCTGTTGTTGAAGAACATAAACAACCGTATTATTCATATAGAGAATATATGAAAGGATTAAAATTAGAGCTGAAAATGGAGTCGATGTTTTCTTTTTTTGTATTATATTTATAAAATGAAGGCAATTATGGCCGTTCAAAGAGCACGTTACAATCAAAATTTTAGTTGGTGATTCTTGAAACTCAAAACGATAAATTTTCAGCCAAAAAAGAGTAGATAAATTTTCAGTTCAAAAAATTAATTTTAAACCAAAAAACAAATCGAATTTTCAACACATTGTTCAATTTTTAACGAGATAATAGGATTTTTAACCAAAAGAGATGAATTCTGAATCAAAAATATAATAGTAGGCTTTTGAATTAACTCTTTATTTGGAAGAAATAATTCAGCACGAAAGTTAATCAAGAATTAATCAAGTTTTCTCTCCCTAGGGATCGCGGGACCTTGTAGCTGGTGGGAGGGCTTACGGGTCTCATTAGACGGTAGATCTGACAAAGCCTCCTGGAATATCGTGGGCGCGATGGTAATTCCCGGCCGTATAAAGATGCTCCCAAGCTACGATGTGATCGCCTTGTCAAGAGCTGAACGGCACCAGGGTCAGAAAATCCTTGAACACCCCGGCCTGCCCCCCCCCCTCAGTAGAGGCGGACAGGCGAGGGTCCACAAGGAGGTGTCTAAACGGAGACTGGGACACCAGGTCGAATCCCATAGTATGAAGACCCACCCCCTGCAAGCGGGGCTCTGCCAGGGGTGTTTCTTATTTCCCTAGCTTCTCGTGGGACTCAAATGAATCCTCATAAATTAAAACAATCTAAAACCAATGAGGGGCCCGTTCCGGGACACTCCTCCAACCCACCGCCAAAAGTGGGAGGCTCCTTAGGGGGCAACCCACCAGAGGCGGTGCGAACCAAAGATAACGGTGGACGTTTATCACTGTAAGATCTATGGAGTGGTTTTCTTCTTCTCTTTCTCCCTTTTCTCTTAAAATCTCTTTAAAGCCGACACAAATCTGATTTTATAGGGAATTTTTCGCGTCTAGGGGAAAATACTGACGCGCTCGGGGAACACTGATGTCAGATTCGTATTCAGCGCCCCAAAATACATAAAAATATAATGCCTGCTCTTTTTCCAGCAGATTTTAATAACGAGGGTTATTTCATAGACGACAAAGCTGATTTTGTGAGGAAATTTTCGCATCTAGAGGAAAATCCTGACGCGCTCGGGGAAAAACTGATGTCAGATTCGTATTCAGCGCCTCAAAATACGTAAAAATATCATGCCTAATCTTTTTCCACCCAATTTCAATAACAGGGGTTATTTCATACTCGATAAAGCTGATTTTATAGGGTATTTTTCGCGTCTAGGGGGAAATCCCGACGCGGTCGTGGAAAACTGATGTCAGATTCTTTTTAAGCGCCTCAAAATACATAAAAATATCATGCCTGATCTTTTTCCAGCCGATTCCAATAACAAGGGTTGTTTGATACCCGATAAAACTGATTTTATAGGGTATTTTTCGTGTCTAGGGGAAAATCCTGACGCGCTCGGGGAAAACTGATGTCAGATTCGTGTTCAGCACCCCAAAATACGTAAAAATATGATGCCTGATCTGTTTCCAGATGATTTTATACCAAGGGTAATTTATACACAAGAAAGTTGATTTACTAGGGAATTTTCCGCATCCAGGGGAAAATTCTGACATGCTGGGGAAAAACTGATGTCAGATTCATGTTCAGCGGCCCGAAATACGTATAGGTACCATACTCTGATCTCTCGCACAACCCACTTTTTTTGTGGGCCTGTGTAATAATAAATGATTAGTTAATTGTACTTATACCAAAAGCAAGTTTCTATAATCCCTAGAAAATACTGTGAAGCTTACAAAACACAATAGGAAAGATATTCTTCCTATGTTTATTCTACGTATTTCTAATTGTATTTGTATTTGTATTTATTTAAGAAAAGTTCCTAGGGCTAAATAGCCCTATAAGGAACAGGTGATACATATTAAATTTTTGATTGTTTCTTTTCCTAATTGGAAAATGTAATAATCTAAACAGATTGGTTCATAATCAACCATAAACATTAATTTTTTTTCAAAGTTTAAAAAATTGTATTGCTTCATGCAAAACAGTTAACTACCAGATTAGCTTTTTCCTAATATTAAATCAATGGAGCAACTTGGTCTTTTTCACTTCCAGTTGCACTTTGTCGAAATTCACTTCTTTTTTCTTTTTTGAAATTTTAATTGTCTCAAAAATTTGAAAAACACAACCAGCATGAATTTTCGAAAAGTGCAAGTTGAAATAAAAGTGAAAAAGTCACATAATCGCCCCCCCCCCCCTCAATGGCGATATTTGTCCACATTGAAATTACTAAAGCTTTGTGTAAAAATGTTTAATTTATTATTACGGCTTATAATTATTTTATAATACTTACCATTATCTTAGAAAAATTATTATACTTAAGTAAGAAAAATTGTTTGAAAAATTCACAAAATTTCTATGCTGTTGGAAAATGTATGTTTCGTACTATAAATGACCGAAATTCAGAAGAATGTGAATAATTTCCATTTTGCTGGATCAATTTCCGAAGTTTTATAATAAAAATTGCTCAAGAGCTGGGAAAATTTTCCTAATTTGTAGAAAATATAAATTTTATACTTTAAATGGAAGGAATTCCGAAGAGAGTGAATAGGCTTCCAAATTTTCGAAATATTTCCCGAAATTGTATAGGAGAAATTGCGTATTTTGTAAGAAACTTGCATATCATAATCTAAATGGAAAAAATTCCAGAGAAAATAAAAAAAATCGATTTGGTTGTAACAATTTTCACTGTATACCGGAATAGTTTCCTATAGCAATTATATATAATTGAAAACTAAAGGTTAACAACCACCGCAGGGTCCCACTGGTAGCAACTGTCATCAAAAAAATGACATCGGCTCCCAGTAGGACCGCAGTAAATCCCATTCATGGCCACGTCTCAGAACCGTGAGATGGGTGGTCACAGGACACGAAGAAATCACAACGACAGGCCGGCGAAACTCTCGTGTGTTTAGAGGACACGAAGCGACCCAAGGATGACAGCTTTCTGCATATAAACCAATTGGTTTATAACTATCTTCTCTTAGATAAGTGCTAGAAAGTTTCGGTTTTTATAAAATGCTTAGCTCTCCTTTGCCTTTTCAGTCATGGAAAAATAATTAATAAACATTAAAAGACAATCATATTTCAAACAATCTCTTCCTTTTTTGTGAATATACTTTAATGAAATAAATCCTCGCTTCAGCCTACTTTCAATTATTTCATTCTTTGTTTGTGTCTCGTGTGTAAGATAGCTTTCTTGTTTAAATTAATTTTTTTTATGGGAAAAGAGCAAAAATAATTTACTTAGAGAATATGATACTGTTTAAACAATAATTCTTGTTCAGATTCAGTTAATATTTGTTCATAACTAAATAATCAAAGCAAAAATAAAGATTCGAAACAAAAAAAAAACAACTTTCCTGCATTACTCTGAGAGAAGATTTTTATAAACAATAATAATTTTCTCAAATCGTTATTTTTGATAAACTGAAATAATAATAACTTAATTCAAGTGAAAAGTAGAGAAATAGTTGAAAATTTCACAATTTTTGTTAACATCCAATTATCAGCATAAGGTAGGTATTTCGCGTATTAGAAACAATTTGCATTTAAAAACCGCAAAATATTCATAATTAGCGCTAAAAACTCGCAAAACATATTTTATTATTTAAGGGGTTTTTTTGGGACCCTATGAAACATACTAATGGGGGTTATATATGAAGAGTAACATCTTATTCATATTCTATGGCTAAGTGTGAAGAGAAATGTTGAGTTTCAACTTGATTCAGCCAATATTGAGGATTCTGAATAAAATTTACAAAAACGCCTTTTTTTCTAATGGGAAATACGTGTTAAACTTCATGAGAATTGCCCACCTCTGAATATATATTTTTTCAACATAAAAAAATGGATTCATTTTTGTGTGGATTGGAAAAAATTTACGGGCGATATGCATGAAAATTAAAAAATGACAAAAAAAATCGTTTAAAGCTTCTAAATTTTATTTTTTGAATCTTTAAAAATCTACTTTTTTTTAACTTTTCAGACCTTCAAAACCTTCTAATCTTCAAAAATTACTCAAATTTTTCCTAAATTGGCGAGATCACATTTGCAGGAAAAGGGGAAACAGTAATAGACTACATTCTGGCCGAGGAAAGGATAAGGAGGCTGTTCGAAAGAATGGAAGTAGGGAACGAAATAGGGTCAGAAAACTTTCCAGTCATTGCAATGCTGAAATGCGGGAATTGGAGAAGAGAGGAAAGAAAGAAGGAGGGAGCGACAGGGAAAAAAGCAAAGATGGGCAAATGGGGACTTGATAAGCTAAGAGAATATACGGAAAGGATGGATGAAGAGAATGTTCTGATTGAAGATGGGGGAGACGTGGATGAGATTTTGTGTAAGATGAGGGGGTAGAGTAAAGAAGGTAGTGGAAGAAATTAGGTCAAGTGAGGAAGAAAGAAGGGAGAAGAGAAGATGGTGGGATGTGGAATGTGTAGAGAGTAAAGAGCGTATAAAGTTATTGGTAAAGAGTTGGAGAAGATGAGAAACACGCAGAAAGGAGTATAATAAAAGAAAAAAGAAACACGAGAAATTACTGGATGAAAACGAAAACATGAAAGAGAGATTTCTGAGGTGGGGTCATGGGAGTGAGCTGGAACTGTCCAGGTTATATGTTGAGAGAAGAAACAGGGAGATAGAAATTGGTGATAACGCAGAGGAAAAGGGTTTTCAATTTTGAAGAGGAACTTAAGAGGGGTAAGGGTAGCAAAGTTGCAAAGTATGCCTGCAGGAAATACTAAATAGAGAGAGGAGAGGTAACACGGGACACTCAAGATGGGAGGAGGGGAGATGGTAAGTTAGAAGGGAATAAAGAATGTGCGACAAGTGGAGGGACTGACAGGTAGTAGAGGGTGGAATGAGTAAGAAGCAGGAAGAGAAGATGTGGGAAAAGATGATGGAGTCAAAATATAATAAATTATATAGATTCGTCAAGTTGGAAGGGGTCTAAGAATATATAGGCAAATTGAAAAGGGAGTGCAGGTGGTCCAGGATGATAAGTTTCAGAATGGGAGAAGGCATGAATGAGTGTAAATATTGGATGAGTAAAGAAATGAAAATGTGTAGGGTATGTGGGTATGAAAGGGAATCGTGGGAGCACGTGTTGGAGAGATGTACAGGGGAAGTCTAAACTGGAAATTTTGAAAATTGAGGTTAGAAATATATTTTCTTCCCTTATTTGGCGCGAAGTTTTAAATCCATGCATATATTCAAAAGGGTAAATTCACTTAAAATCTTTTAAATATCAATATTGACATCGATAAGTTCTCTCATTTTAATATCATTTCAACTTAAATTATATGATATAATTTCAATCAAATAATATACGTTTATCTGTATATTAAACTGTGCTAGGATTCCAAATATACCATATATTCCAATTTTTTAAAAATAAAGATAAAAATATATTTTTTTAAATATCTATGAGATATAGTCTATCTTATGTAAAGGTGATAAAGATTTATAATTCAACCAAGAAGCTAAATTTGTTTAAAATTCGCTTCTAAAGATTTTTAGAGTAATCCTGAAATTTTCTAGAGTTATTCAAAGCTTAGTATAAAAAAGATATTGCATATCTTTATGTAAATTTTACTTTAAAAATATTTTTAAATCATTTAGTACAATTTATTTTGAAGATTGTTTTTATTTATTTTATTCTACATATATTTTAGTTGTTTTCATTTTTCTTAATTTCCCTTCTACAAATAGGTGAATATTACCTTGAAAATTACTACATTCTTATTTTGAGGTACTTAATAGCTGTCTTTTCAACATTCTTTGATGTGAATACTGATCGTTAACTTAAATTGTCAGATAAGTAATTTTTATTAATAGTGAATTTATTCAATTAATTATACAAATTCCAAGAACTATTTCTCTGTTTGCAATATATATTTTTCTTTTGTTTCAGATTTTCAACTAAATTGAAACATCTCTACCGAGAAAAAAAAGGAGGTATCAAGGGAAAAGGTTCCTTTATCGGAAATTGATTTTAGTTTTTTACATTCTCATCTCAATCGAGAAGGGATTGGTTTTATGTGAAAAATGACTTTCGCGGATTCAATCAAATGTCGACATTTCAAGGCCCCCTGAGTCAGAAAAAACAGTTTTTACAAAGGTGTCTGTCCGTCCGTCTGTCTGTCTGTAGTATCGTGTAGGCACGATAACTTTCGAAAGATTGATCAGATTAGATTGTGCTTTGGCACACTTTTATTCTATTATTATATTATATTATTATATTCTTATATTATTATACTATTATATTATTATATTATATATTACTTTAAGCGACGAAAAATCAGTACTTTAAAATTTATGCATCTTGAAACTAACGGGGTGACTGCAGCCCGGCATGCACTGTTAACTGGCGCGTTGCATTTTACAGGTGCCCAATTTTCAATAAAAAAAAAGCAAGAACATTTTTCTAAAAAATCGTTTTGGTTCCGCGAGTAAAATTTCCTCTAGATTATGTGGTTTGAATATTACATTAAACAATGCATCCTCGTAGAGGTATTTTGGGACTGGCCAAAACGCGAGTCGTTTTAAAGGCCTTAAAAGACTAGCCAGATAAACTTATTTCACTTAGGCCATCTGCTGCATCAATTAATCACAGTCGATCGATGCCTTTTAACTTCACACATCCATCTAAATCAAGATGTTAAAGGAATATGGTGGTCCTATAATGAAGCAGATTTGGTAAATACCTCGTTCTTCAATAAAAGAGTTTCTGATATAAAATGTAATGAACCATAAACTATTATCAGCGGCGGACTGAGCGCCTAGGAGCACGGGTGAAAACATGGCCTCAATACACGAAATCTGATCAGAAAAAATTTTTAAAAAGTAGTTTATTTATTTTACCGTTATTTACACAGCCACACGAAAAAAAATAAGTGTCGTGATCTGGGGACGCGACATATGTTTTCCTATGGATTTTGACTCGCTGAATCTGAATCCGATATCAGAATATACGCTACACATCAGCGTTTCGCCCTAACCTTAAAAAATATGAAACAATTAGTATTTCCTGTTCTGGGGATAAGGCATATCAATTCTTATGTATTTTCACGCGCTGAATCTGAATATACCATCATAATTGGCCCAACGGCTCTTGGTTGGACCCTCACCTCAAAAGATACCTTAAAATCGCTAAAATAGCTAAAATCGAACCAGACACATATTGATGTGCTTTTAGGGTAGTTGAGTCGATTCAGACTATTTTACGAGCTAACCAGGTAAAAATTCATTCATAACCTCAAAACCGTCAAACATAACCTCAAAGAATACCTCAAATCCATGCGCAAAAATATCGATTTCAATGAGAGAAATGCCATGAGGGAGAGAAGCCGCTAGATTGACATGCCGCAGATGTGACTAGCCGCAGAGACTTACCGCATGTGAGATGGTATGTCCCCAAAATAATTGCTTAAAATACAATAAAATAGCTTCGTATTGCCATTTAAATTAAATAATTGTCATCAGATATAATTAGTACTAAGCATTCAGAACTGAAATTTTTTTTGCTCAAAATATTTTCAGCGTTAAGATATTCATTTTAAGTTTTTAGAATTTTGTACAATATGAAATCAGTTCTTTATTGTGGAATTTTAAACTAGAAACCTGTACAGCAAAAAATTTCAAATTTGTAGCGTTCCGGTATGAGCATTTTAAAATATTAGAGACTTAAAAAATAATAATTTTATATTTGAACAAAATGGGAATTTTTCAAGGGAGCGCAGAAGCATTCTGTAAAATCGAAATCACTGTTTAGAAATGAAACAAAAGTCCACTCCCAAGCTAAAGCGTTGCTGAATTGAGACCAAAAAAATTGATTAAAAATGTTACCCATGTTCCAGAAAATGGATGTGGAAGTTGACAATCTAAAAGTGGTACTAACTTAGAATTCGAAGAGGTTCGGCTGTGGATTGCGATAAAAAATTCTACTAAAATTCTACTCTAATTTAGGCAATTCCGAGAATATCGACCGAGAATTTTAAGATTACAATTTCATGGATTTTCAAATTCGGGTTTGGATAGCAACTGAAAATCGAGTTTTCAATTTTTTGCAAAAATAAAAAATTACTCCCGAGATATTGGGATGCTGAATGAAAATAAAAAATATTTCATTCCAAAAAATTATTCTATTCCGAGAAAATAAAAATTGAAGATCGCAATATCGCTGCTAACTTAAAATGTTAAATAAAATTGTATTAAAATGTTTATTTTTTAAATAATTGAATCAAAGAATGAGATTTCGAACAAATCATTTTACCATAATGTGTATTTAATTTTTAAAGAACTTTTTATGCTACGAGGGCTGTTTGATAAGTCAGTGACTTTTTGAATTTTTTGCGCAGTAACTTTAAATGCACCACTGATCCCGTCATACCCGCGTGCCAAAAATATGCCACGGCACTTGCGAGATGGATGCAGAAAGCTGTCATCCTTGGGTCGCTTCGTGTCGTCAAAACACGCGAGGGCTTCGCCGGTCTGTCGTTGTGATTTCGTCATGTCCTGTGACCACCCATCTCACGGTTGTGAGACGTGGCCATGATTGGGATTTACCGCGGTCTTACTGGTAGCCGGTGTCATGTTTTAGATGGTAGTTGTTCCCAGTGGGACCCTGCGATGGTTGTTAACCTTATTTTTTCATTATATATATACTCAAGGTAACGTTGCAATATATGATATTGTAGTTTTTGAAATTCTGGTAAGTTTAAAAAAATATCGAATTTTGCTGTTGCGGAGAATCGAACCCTAACCGCCAAGTCGAGTGAGTGTGTTACCATCAAACTAGCAAGGCACAATTCTTATCTCACTTAAATAGAGGATCACTCATCCGATAGACGGGCTAAAGTGATTGTGAAGTAAATTTCAATATCGGTTTTGATCGGTACTGTAAAGTTAAATCCAATACTTGTACGGTAAACGGCGCGTATTCTTTGGAACTTTAATGCACATATTGGAATTTGACGCTCGAATACCGGTGTGATAAAATCTCAAACATTTTTAACCGTGTGTACTTGAGCAATAGTCACAAGTGCCATAATACTCTAAAATATGTATAATACTGCATTCTTCACAAAAATTATTTCTCAATTTTTTTCCGTGTATTAAGAGGTTTATATTGCAATTTGAAACGTTTCGCAAATTAATTTTTTGAAAAATTAAAATGTTTAATTTGACTTTTTGCAGGGCCAGCTTTTCCGGATCGAATTTTTTGAGCATCGTAATGGTTTGCAATTTTTGAAGATTGAACAACTGTGTACAAACAGTTTTTTATGACAGAATACAAATATCATGAAAACGATCTACGAAAGTCACTAGAGAATCAATCAATATGACCAAAGCATAGAAGAAGGTAATCAAAAGATATTTAAAAGAGGTGTGCTATGCCGTAATTACAACTAAAACTAAATTTTAGTTCAGTACGGAATAAATAATATATATAAAAATAATATAATATATATAATTATATATATATATATATATGTATAATGTACGTCACTTCTTGTTTCGTAAACGTCTTCCAGTTGATTAAGAAATGGCGACAGTCGACGTGACACCTTTCGAGCTCGTGCGCAATCGTATCTCACGTACTAATATATTCGCGACTGGTCATTTCAATTTGATACAAAAGTCATCCGAGATAATTATGAAGTGATTTGTATATGTATTTTATTAAATATACTTATGTTATCCAAAATGTGAGAGTTTCATTGTGTCAAAAACCTTTGCGGCTATAAGAACCTTCTGATCCTCAACATTGATTTGAATATCTAACCGTTTGGTTGTGTGTGATGAATTTGACGCCTTTAACATTTGGTCCTTCGTGACAGATGCAGTGATTGCTTGAAAATCGTCTTGTGAATGTTTTTAAATGTAGTGAGTTCTGACCGATGGTAGCCATTTTTACCTCGTGGCTTCGCAATCTTGAAGATTGTACTGTTTGAAGCTTTTTCTTCTTCAAAGTCTTGAAAAAATTTGGTAAAAATGAACGAAGCGAAGTGTGATGCTATTCCTCGAAGGAGTTTTGTTTCCTCATATTCTCTCAAAGAGATTCATTATTGAGATCTAAGATCACGAGAGACAAGTGTATGCACCTCTCACTTGTTCGCGCCAATTCTCTGGATTCGATAGTGCCTATCCTTCTTTCTCCAATTGACTATAAAGGATTAATTGTTTATGAGTCTTAATCGCTCTATCCCATTAACTCTTTTCTCTCTCGGTCGCCAATACAAGAGATAGCTGTGTGTGTTCTTATCACACGCATACATTAGTGACTGGCTTCTGTTATGAACCTCCGCTGTTACCAGGAAAAATCAATACTCAGTGACTTAGTGCTCGCGAATTGGAATCATTAAGTGTCTTTAAAT
The DNA here is from genome assembly GCA_011634705.1 of Andricus grossulariae. Lineage (NCBI taxonomy): Eukaryota > Metazoa > Arthropoda > Insecta > Hymenoptera > Cynipidae > Andricus > Andricus grossulariae. The sequence continues at coordinate 214,828,355 of JAABKJ010075445.1, read as the reverse complement.
TTAATTAAAACTGAGTTTCTTTACTCACAATGGCAACCGGAAAAGCAATGTCATTTAAAACTGTACTAAACACCCAACGTGACACATTCGGACTCATTAATCGTTCGATATCAAACTTTAATAAGATTGGAAAGGAAAACGTGACAGCTGCTAAGATTCAAAGCAGAATTGATATACTCAAGGAAAATAAAAATTTTCTCTATGTGCACTATTTGGAGGTTAGGATTCGTTTTTGAGGTCTCTGCCATTCCGATAATGTCGCTCTCTGTTGTAACTCAAAATACACACATATTAATCAAATTCAGCAAAATGAATTTTTTTAAAATTATTCCACAACAGAAGAGTTCGGGGACGTCCGTTAGCATATTCGATATCATTCCCAACATTTTTAAGGCAAACTCTTTATTATTGTAGTAAAAAAGCCGGGGGAACCTAACACTGCTAAAATCGATAATTTTCTAATCATCACATGCCCTTAAGCAAAGAAAAACTTTCAAGTGTTTATATTACGAGTGGAATAGGAACGAGAGAGGAAAAAATACTTTGAACGCATTTCACTGGAAACCAAATGACTACTGAAATTATTTGGATAAAAAATATTGAAAAAATTTTTTTAATTCCACTGATGTAAAATAGTATAAATGCTTGAAAAGGTAAGAAAATTAATTATATATATTTTATAAAAATAATTAATAATAATTAAGATGGGTTCTTGGAATAAAATACCCTTTTTAAGTATATAAGATAAAATGATATATTTTTGCATAGGTTTGAATTTTTCATCATAATGTTATTCTGGAATTTTTTAATCCTTTCTTCTCAAAACTAAAGCATATAACCTATGAGTAGAATTTCACAGCAATGGAAATTCAGGGATTAATATTGTTTTTGATAAAACTAAAAAATGGTAACGCTGTATCTTAAATATAAGCTCTATCTTCAAAGGTAAATTTACATATTTTTTAAAAATTTCTCTTTAATGAAAGGAAAAGATTGTCTATCAATCTCCTTTCAGGTTAATTTATAACTCAACCTATCTGAGCCGGTTTCGTCTCCGTTTTCCATTTTAATTTCAATCTTCCGTAAAAAAAAAGATTGAAAACCCCTTCCTTTTTAAAGGAAAAGATCGTCTATCAATCTGCTTTTAGGTTAATTTATAACCTAACCAATCTGAGTCGGTTTCGTTTCCGTTTTCCACGAAGTACTACAAGGAGACCGCACGCCTGTGGCGGATATGGTGGGAAACAGCCCACAACCGCGATCGCCTGTCCAATAAGTTTACAAATAAAAAAAAGTGTCGGTAAGGTAGGAAGCTGGTCACGTGACCCACTCGTCACATGGCCTTAAGGGATGTAAAAAACCCTTAAGATAAATTTTTTCCACCAAGGATATGTTACACAGGTTTATTTGTACACATGAAGTCCAATATAAGGCCAGTTTCGGGGATTGCCTCGCACTGGCCGTGGCACTAATTTATTCGTTGTAAACTTAAACAGTCAGGGTCGTATGAATCATTTCTGTTGGACTTTTCTCCCGCTTTTGTCGCTCTTGCTTACTGCTCCTCTGTGCTGCCCGGTTTTATCGCTCGCTACTGGTGGCGACGCACTGTTGACATTGCCTATGCGCTAAGAAACTGCGTGGGCCAGCAGTTCTAGGAAGAACTAAATCAGTCGGCCTTATATTAGACTTCTTGTGTAAATGGATTTCCGACAGCAATAGTATAATCATAACATTTTTCGCGATTTTCGTTGTTAGGAAATGTATATGGGATTTAAAAACAACCCTTAAAATTAATTCAGTGGTTTTACTTCTAAGGAAATGTCGATTTCCTTGCTTAAATCTTTATGTGATGTTAAAAAAAAACCCACACATCTTATATTCACAAAATCGCGAATAAGTTTATGGGTGCAAAACTTCTGTTTCAATGGGTCTGCGATCTACAAAATATGAGGCATCTTGCCAAATCTAACAAGTTTTTGAAAAGGATTGAAATGTTATAAAATTTCAATAAATAGACGAATTTTTTAATTAAAATAAATCAAAAATTGCAAATTTGGGCATTGTTTGAGTAAAAACTGTCCACTTTTCTGATATTTTCCTATCAAATTATTGATCTGCAGGTTCAAAATTACAAAGAAATTTATAATTAGACATTTTGACAAATAGTCATTTTCTGTGGATTTGGTACGGGGTCCTTTTAGGATTGAGTATCTTAAAATTTGTTTTTAATTTTTTTCAGTTCAATGCCTTCTCATAGAGATGCATTCGGGCGGGACCAGACAAGAAAACATTGATTTCGGGAACCATCCCGACTGACGATAGCGAGAAGTTGTCCCGTATCTCGTGATTTTGGTCGAGATATATATATATATATATATATATATATATATTCAATTTTATGTAACTAGATTAAGAAATTTACCAAATAATAATATGATTTTCATTTTATTGGATTAAAAAACAAGGCTGAAAAACCACCGCATGGTCCCACTGAGAGCAACTGCCATATAAAAATGACACCGATTCCCAGTAGTCCCGCAGTAAATCACATTTATGGCAACGTCTCACAACCATGAGATGGGTGGTCAGAGGACACGATAAAATCACAACGACAGGCCGGCGAAACCCTCGTGTGTCTTGAGGACACGAAGCGACTCGAGGATGACAGCTTTCTGCATCCATTTCGCGAGCTCCTTGGCATATTTTTGGCACGCGGGTATGGCTTCAAGGTTACCAACCAGTGATAGTTTTGCACCTCCGAGAGCACCTATCACAAGGACAATTACTTGTACCGAATATGTTGGGTACAGTCGTTGTAGCTCCCTTTTAAGGTCTTGATACCATTCTTCCTTTCCTTTCTCCTTGGCAGTGATATTGTATTCGGACGGAGCCGAGAATTCTATCACGAATATAGTTCGTTTCTCGAAGTCTTGGTGGACAATGTCAGGCCTTGTATGCATTCGGCAGGGCAGGGTCGCGGCGAGCACCGTAAGAGCGACAAAGATGTTAATAAAGGACTCTTACGGCCGCATTATGTCTATAGATATACGTTGTTCCTGCGTGGGGGAGACACCTCGATAGTATGTGTTCTAGGTACTCAGGGTGTGCATGACACGCTCTGCACCTATCGCTTGGATATTCTTGATATAAAATGCGGTCACGGTATGCTAAGGTGGAAATGGCATCGTCCTGGCATGCGAAAATGAAACTCTCTGTGCCTGAATTAAGCCCTGATGATCTGAGAAATACAAAAGTTTGCTCCTTCGAAAAGGACTGTTTTGCTATATATCTACGTGGCTCGAAAAAAGGTGTAGCAGGCTGTCGAGAGAACCTGCTAATTGACAGGTGTGTCTGTAAAGATGCTGCAACCCATCAACGCAACCTGTCAATGGCCTGGATTGACTACCGGAAAGCTTTCGATTCAACCTCTCATAGACTTATCATCAGGCGAAAAATGTAGTTAAATAAAAAGTTATTGCAGCTTGTGTCGTTTTTCCAAAAAGTCAATTTTTAATTTTTGATATATTTTCATAGCAAGAGTTTAAATCAAATTTGTAGACCTTTTTTGGTTGAACAACTTTTGTCTTTTCATTTTTTTTCGTCTCTTGTGTCATTTTTTAGAAATTTAACTTAATTTGTACATCCTCTTTGAGTGAAAAAGTTTGCCTATATTTTTTTTTCTTTCCTTGTGTCGTCTTCCAAAACATTGAATTTTTTTAATGTCATTTTTCACGGATAAAACAAAAACTACGCATCCCATCAAAATGTGATTTGTAACAAATTTGTAGATCTTTCTTGAGTGCACGATTTTTGTATCTTCATCTTTTTTTGTAACATGCATAGTAGGGCTCTCAAAAAGAAACGTTTTTCTGCTCTCAATTTTTTTCATATCATGCGTTTTTCGGCTTAAAATATTAATTTTCGTTTGTTTTTTGAGATTTTGAAAATGATGTAACTCTGATAATTTTCATTTTATCGAAAAATTTCACTGTGATAAATTGTTTGTCTCTTGGAGTACTACTAACAATAAAATAGTTAAATTTTCACATGAAAAAAACTAGTTTTTAACAATACAAAAATGAATGATTAACCAGTTTTATTCAACGAAAAAAGACGAATATTGAACAAATTAGTTGTTATAGAATCCATGTCAAATCAAGCAGATTGTACTCAAGTCGCAGAATCTCAAGTTTCCTCCCCAGATAGCAAAATACTCGCCGACTGCAAGCAATCTGCCGGCCCGCGGTACGATCGATCGGACCGACGTGCCGGCAGATATGTACCTTAATGTGCACACCATTGATGGCTATATAGCCAGCCCGACAGGCGGGAGCGATGCGGTCCGGCGAACTGCATGACCGATGGTCCAGCAAAATGCCGGTTGATAGGTTGGGTGGGAGAAATCCAACATGTCTGTCGAGAGAAAGAAAACGGACAACATTTTCAGATCCTGATTTTTTTTTTAGTAGGGTATATCTTATCCACTTTATCTTCCACGCACAGCAGGCCAAACGAACAAAACCAACGAAAGCCTGAACTTGATTAATAAATATTTAGTTAGGGAAACTTATGAATGAACAAAATAAAATATTCACAATTTCTCGCTTCGCAGAGTAGTTGAGAACCTTCTCTATTGTATTAAGGCCATGGTGGTTAGGGTGCAATTCTGCTTGAAGAATAACGCCAGGTATATATTGGCAGAAGGTCGAGTGACAGTCTAACACTGACTTATTAAAATTTTGATTGTTTCTAACAGTACGCATCAAGGGTTTTTTAAATAAAATAACATTTACAAAAATATATTCTTTATTAGAATAATTTACTATTCATGCTCATTTTGAAATATTTACAGATTTCTATAAATTGAAGAGTAAGCGAATAAAACGTGATACATCCATCTTTTGACCAAATTCAGATAATGATTGCTTCTGTATGTTTGCAATATCATAAATTCGAATACCAAACATAATTTTACGAAAAAAAATTCTTCTCGATTCCCAAAAATTTGGAAATATCATAAAATCAAGAGAAAATCCTACTCTTTAAATCTAGATCAAGATCACGCACATTCGACTCGAAATTTTATAACCTTTCAAATGATTCTGATTACAAAGTCGTATAATTCAGTTTCTGGGCATATAATCGCTTTTGAAGTGAAGAAAAATTTTGAAAATAAAAAGAAATGTACCCAAGCTTTCTGTCGGTAGTGTATGTAAATAAGAAACGTTAAATTTACATGATTATAACATGAATAATCAGTAAAATGTGTCTGTACTGAATGTTTATAAATTCATTTTCATTTAGTAATTACCTTCAAGAGAGTATTTATTTAAAACGTTTTTTTTTTGCACTTCATTTTTAGGTTTGACTTATTATAATAGCCCAGTTCAAATGTCATTATTTTAAATAGATTTCAAGCTACAATATATCCTTAAATATTGAAAAATCAACTAAATATTTGATTTTCAACCAACATTTTTCAATAATTCATTTAGCTTATGGTTCTTTGTTTCTTATTTTTTCATTTTACCTGTCGCATTGCTGGCACTCATTTATCTTCTTCTCTTGTTCCTCAGCTGATTTTTGTTGTTTAAGTGTAGGTCTCATAGAACCTGCACGGCCAAAATTCACGGGTGAACGCCATTACACACGGCAAGAACAGCTGATCCAAAACGCGCATGCGCGTTTGCGATCTCTATCTACTCGCACTACCAGCCTGCAGCGGTCGGGCAAGTCGCAGGCCCGTCATTCCTCGCCGTTTGCACGACCGACGGGCGTCTAATCTGCCGGACCGTTGTCTGCCCTTCGGTCGCATTCCGACTCTGCCGGCCTAACGCGTGCATTTAGCAGGTAGGTTGTTCTCCAGCCCGTCGGGCCGATTACGTGCTGGCATGTATTGTTATCTGGGTATGTAACGCTGTTACAGAACCATGTAGTGTCAGAGATCTGTAACAATTCTGGAACAGCGTTATATGTAAAAAAATATTTTTAGAACCATTAAGTAACAGGGTTACAGAGTAACCATGTTCTGTAATAGTGCCGTAACACATATGTAACAGTGTTACGATGTAAATTAGTTCTGTGATCTTTTTTTAACAATTCTAGAACAGCGTTATATGTCAAAAAATATTTATAGAATAATTTAGGAACAGGGCTAGAGAGTAACCATGTTCTGCAATAGTGCCGTAACACGTATGTAACACTGTTACGAGGTAAATTTGTTCTGTGATCGTTCTGTAACAAATCTGGAACAGCGTTATATGTCAACAAATATTTTGAGAACAATTTAGGAACAGAGTTACAGAGTAACCATGTTCTGTAACAGTGCCGTAACACATATGTAACAGTGTTACGATGTAGATTTGTTCTGTAATAGATCCGTAACAATTTCATCACAGTGTTACAACGTTTCTGCATTTATTGTATCAATTCCGTAACAGTGTTACAAGGATGTATATATATAAATTGTAACAGAAAAGATAAACTGATAATTCGTGATACTATCATTTTTAAAATTTTTTGGAAGTTTCATTTATATATCTGATTTAGTTTCATATTGATTGAAAACTTAATCGTCGTCACTGTCCTCATTTACAGAGCCGGCGGAACGCAGGTTATCTATCTTTCTTGCTCCTTAAGGAGCGTGAATGTAAAGGAATTAGAGTAAGCGAGACACTCGCATGTGGAAAACCGTCATCTGTTTTCCCAGCATATTCCGTGGGTAATGAATGTCATACCTCCTTGATTTTTCGCGAGAGCTGTTTCAGGGTGACAACACGTTTTTCCGCAAGCTTTCTCTCACCATACTTCAGACATTTTTTATGGGATTCGCGTCGGGAGATTGTGGTGACCAGTTCAAATTTGTGATGCTATTTTCTGCTTTCCAGGCGGTGCATAGACGGTTGCGTTGTTTGGGGTCGTTATCTTCTTGCAAGATCCAATCTCCAGTATCAACTCCAAACATCTTCTGAGCAGATTACAGAAGACCACATTTATATATTTCAAGCATTTTCTGAGCATTCAGATTCTCGGTAAAGAGCTCTAAACACCCAAAACCGCGCTTAGAGAAGCATCCTCAAACATGGACCTTCCCTGCGTGTTCAACGGTTCGCTGAAGAAATCGAGTACCGGTGGTCGACCAAACATACTCTATGGGAACCCATGCAAAAGGAGCAATACAGTTAAAGCTCGCTATATGTCAGACTCGCTACATGTTGCCGCCTTCCACGATCCCACTTTTCGCTATATCACATCCATAATCAGTACTGTTGCCTGCTGCACGTAATTCTGTATTCTGTATTTATGTCTCCGTTTTATGCCCATACTAGGTATAAGTCTCTGAGAGAGATGTATCTTCGAATCCGACGAATAGCAGATTCACTGACGTCCTAAAAAACCGGCTAACCGACATATAGCGAGCGTTCACTGTATGTGGTGCTTCCCCACAAGTTATCCAGCTATTTCTAGAGGTTCTGAAATAATATAATTGATTAGCAGATTCGAAGCCACGAATGTCAGTTGGACAGCCTAGTGCGCATGATCTGTGTGTTTTCCGCCAAACAATTATCACTTCTCTTTCTTCATATTATGTAAAATGGAATTTGGTGCTGCCTCCAAGGATAGCCTTTAGCGCGGTGCAGACGAAAATCTGCCCATTTTTCGGGGTTTTGTCGCAAGGATTTTTCATTCGCGGGGCCATGGTCCACAAAATGTCCCAGTTACAAAGTGCTTAGTGTTTCCAGTGAGCTTAGCGCCAATATCCTCTATGTGGGATGTATGCCACTCCAAAGGTTCGTCAGTCCAGCTCCCGACGACTCTCTGTTCGTCGGCTGCTGGGCCACCTTGTGCCTCTTCAAAGGCTTAGCCACCCCCGGTGGGGCTTTCTCTGAGGTTTCCTCTACCTCTCTTCTGAGCCTCAGTGCTGGATGTCGGCTCTGTAGCTACCGACGTTCCAGCTCCAGCAGCTCCTCTGCTAGCCTACTGCGCTTGCCTCTTCAGTCTCCTTGTTAGGGAACCGTTGATGCATTTCTTCTTCTTGGAGGGCTAATTGGCTTCTCCCTTTACTATCCCTTACGAAAATTCAGTACAGAAAAATTGCTATACTACCTGAGTATTGGAATGAGTATTCAGTTGAGTATTGCAGTGAGTATAGGAACCGCAATACTCATTTCGCGTTTTGAGTATTAAGCTGAGTATAGAAGTAATGAGTATAGCGGGATCAGTATTGAGAGAATGAGTATTGAAATAATGAGTATAGCGGGATGAGTATTGAGAGAATGAGTATTGGGGAATGAGTATTGAGGGAATGAGCAGTTAGTGTAGACACTGAGTGCTGCAAATAAGAATCGAAAATTAGTATACGATGCCCTTTATAACTAAGTGCTTGTTTATCTTAAACTAAAGAGGCTATATTAACGAAATAGTCAGCTTCAAAATGATAAGAGTAATTTTCTTTTTTCTTTTGCTTATTAGGTGTGAAAGAAACACAATATAACCTATCATATAATCTAAAACTTATTTATACAAAATGCTATCTATCACAATCCCTATATCAACGAAACTGCACGGAACATAAGTTTCATTCTTCCTCAAATAGCGTCCGGCATTCTGATTGACTGATTTACACTGATTTGCACTGATTTCTAAAGGAATTTTTCCATAAGTGTATGAAATTTACAATGAACATGTGATTTTACCATAACAATCATAGCACATGAAAATACTTATGACCTTTGTAGGAAATTGACATCAAGAATCATGGCATTTTGCCCCATAGATCGATGGAAGTTTACAACATTTAGGATAAATTACAGAATATATTTTTCTTGTGTAATTTTACACCGTTCCTTGTGTGAACTTTATATAATATGACTGATTCAGTATCACAGCAGGTATCTGCATTACCAACCTCACTGTCTTACCGACTGTCGGTAACTTAGCATGGAACAGAACCCTCCTTTTGACGGTGGCGCCATCTGTTGGTGTCGGTAACTTGCGACGGTGGCGCCATCTCTCGGAATTTGAGCTCGTAGCCCCCTAGCCCTACTACTCAAATATATTGTCGGCTAGAAAACCGATTTACGAAGATAAATTTTCTCTATCATTTTTTTATTCAATCAATTGTTACCATAAAAAATTAACAATTATGTGGAAAAATTAAATTGGGCTTATTTTGTTTAAAATATTGATTGCACAGCAAAAAGCTTTCTACAAAAGTTGGACTACTCTCAGAGAAGAATTTTTTTCTAAGAGAACATTTTTTGATAAAAGTGATCAATTTCGAGAAAACATCGATTGATGAAATAAAAAAATTCAGAGCCGAAATAGAAAGCTGGTACGGCTATTTTGACGAGTCAAAATAGCCTTCTTTACGTCCTTGATACACAATGTACTATTTTGAATTTAATTTTTATTACTTCAATCTTATTAAGCTTCTTTGAGTCTCCCAGTGGGTATGGAGACGTTTGATAGCGTTGGGACGTCCTAGCGACGTCTAACTACCGTGTCTTCTTGGAAGGTACTTTTTTTTCAAGTTACTTATCTGTCTTTGATTTCACAAAACCTTTTATTAATTTTATGTATTTTCTTATGATGTACCAAAAAGTTAACTTAAAAAACATTTTTTCAATAACTTTTATCAAAGTTTTACTGTTGTTTGTGTGATGATGTATATTGACGGGTTACACATCTCTCTTAGTCAGTCAGGAATTCGAGAATTCACGCAATTCAGAGAATTTGAGGAATTCAGAGAATTCAAGAGATTCAACGAATGCAAGGGATTTAGAGAAGTCGAGGCATTCAGCAAATTCAAGGCATTCAGCAAATTCACTGAATTCAGAGAATTCAAGGAATTTAGAGAATACAAGGAATTTAGAGAATTCAAGAAATTAAGAGAATTCAAGGAATGCAGATAATTCAAGAAATTCAGAGAATTTAAAGAATTCAGAGAATTCAAGGGATTCAAAGATGTCCTGTGACCACCCATCTCACGGTTGTGAGACGTGGCCATGAATGGGATGTACCGCGGTCCTACTGGGAGCCGATAACATTTTTTGGATGACAGTTGCTCCCAGTGGGACCCTGCGGTGGTTGTTAACCTTTAGTTTTAAATTATATATATATATATATGTATAGTTAAAAGTTTGTCATAAGGAAAACCACAGAATTTCGCCGGGAGCGGGTGCTGATCTGAAAAATTGCTCCCGTTCCCAGCGAAATCGTGGTAAAATTTCAGCTATAAACACGCCTCACGACCGTGAGGTAGGTGATTACAGTCTGCGACGAATTCAATACGATGATCCGGCAAAAGTCTAGTGCACCCTGAGGACACAGAGCGACCCAAGGACGACCGCCTTCTGCATTTTCCCCGCAAGTGTCTTAGCATTTTGTTGACACACAGGGATGCTTTTCAGGCTCATAACTAGTTTAACATTAACACCTCTAAGAGCGCCGATGATCAAGACGATGAGCTTTACAGAATATTTCGGGTAAAACCGTCGCAACTTCCTTTTTGTCAGCTGGTGCAGAAAATTCAATAACGAACATGGTTCGTATCTCTAAGTCAAGAAGAACTATGTCAGGCCTCGAGTGCGCAACAGAAACAATTGTCGAGAATATCAAGTTCCATTATATGCGGCACTTCTCATTTTCGACAATTGACTCTATTTCCCTAGGAGCGTTTAGCGGAGCGGTATTTGGGCTAATGCAATAAGAGTGACAGAGATGATAATAAAGCACTCTTAGTGCCGCATTGTGCCTTTGGATGTAGGTCGTTCCCGCGTAAGTTGGACAACTAGATAGTATGTGTCCCGGAAACTCGGGGTGTGTATTACACGCTCTACAGCTATCATCTGGAATGTCTTGGCTCAAAATCTGGCGACGGTATGCTAGAGTGGAAATGACACCGTCTTGACATGCAAAAATGAAACCCTCCGTGCCCGACTTCAATCCGGGTGATTTAAGGAAAGCAAACGTTAACTCATACGACATCGACAGATCCTCCACATTTCTGTGGAAGATGCCGTGCATCTTCTTGTCGAGGAGCTGTTCGCGGAGCAATAATTTTCAAGTTGAAAATCAATGATTTAATAGTAGTTTACATGTTGAAAATAAATAATTTTACATTTATTCAGTGCAATTGGAACATAATACTATTGATGTCGAATATTCATCGCATACAGGTTTTTCTCACTTTGCGCAACTCTTTCTACGCCTTTTAATTGTTAATCTATAACAAAGATGACAAGAACCTGTTACTTTCGCCATACGAGATCTATCTCGATGCTGATCATCTCTTTCAGCAACAGAAACAGCACCGAGATGAGCTCCGAGAATATCCTCGATTGCATTTTTTGTTGAACGATGGCGCATAATTTGATTATTTGAAGGGCGCTCTTCAATCAAAGGTTTACATAACTCTTTACTCAATTGACGTAAGAAAATACGACATCTGCCGACATCCCCGAACACGAAAACTGACTGCGCGCCACCCGCTGTGCACTCGAAATCACTGCTCCAATTTCCATTTAAGACGTCTGAACTGTTCTACGTGTCTTGAAATTAGCCCAAATAGTTTCTACTTATGTTTATTTATAAAAATGAATCGGTTTGAGATAATTTTAATCATAATCGTACTCAAGAAGAAAAAAAAATGAGAGGTGGGTACCCGGGTACCCGGTTTCTTAACAACGTGAAGAAAGTTGGTTGCCTACATAAGGGTTAAACAGAATCATCCGCGTAGAAATGACGAAGCACCGAATGCACCACAGTAATTCGGCGATTGAAAGGGTATTTCTACCACGATATAGAGGGGGTAGGGGCATTGTAGATGTCAGGAAACTGTGTGAGTCACAAGTCATACGGTTGCGAGACTATTTTAACAGCAAGCGAGATGTCACGCTTTACAACACGATTTGTAAAGCTGATCTTGACTACACGCCTTTGAATTTGTCCTCAGAGTAGGCCGTGAGTTCCAGGGAAGAAACCTTAGAGAAATTAGAAACGCAATGAAGACAGAAAGCCATCCACGGCGAGCACCCCAAGACGTTAGATCAACATGAAGTGAATAGTGAGGCATCCAATATTTGGCTGAGAAAGGGCGTCCTGTATCCAGAAACGGAAGGATTCGTTATTGCGATACAGAATTAAAAAATGTCTCATTTTCGCTCCTTGTTTATTTATATAAAAAATAGAAAATAACAAAAATTGAAAAATCGAATGCATAGACGCTCTTGTGCAACTATCCCTGATCACTTCTAAGCAAAAAAAATTAAAAATCGGTTGAGAATTGTAGGCTGTAGGTGATTTTGAATAGTAAATTCCCGATCCAGCCCACTGTACGTCGCGCGCGTTGTGCAGACTGCAGCATGTAGTGAACCAGCCGGCGAATCCGTGCGCTATTATTCTTATTGTTACTGCTCAATAATTCAGTTAATCTAAATTTTTACAACAAGAATATCAAGACTGGTTATTGGCTGTCACAATGATGGGAGACAAAAATTTACAATCTAATGATGTTATGTCAGATGAAGAATCTGAATTTGATGATTAAACATTGAAATTGTTTAAATTTATAACTTTTGAATAATTTTTTTAATGTATAACAATGCAGTGTCATGTTAATAACAATTATATCAGTAGAACTCTTTAAATAATGTTCAAAACATGAAATTAATAATAAAAAAATACCTATAATACCCATTGGGTGGAAAAACAACCTAACTCGTTTTGTTTATTTTCAATTATTTAAATCATTTTTTTTCTCGACAGGATTTCACTTTCAGATTGTAATATTTTATGTGTATAAAAGGATCTATTTTTAAATTAATATTTTCTTAGTTCAATAACAGCTTAAAATCTTTGAATCGATTTATCTCAAAACACGATTTTCCGAGTTAGGTTGTTTTTTCACCCAACGCTTCATATACAAAGAGATAAACACTGTATTAACTTCAGATCAGACATTCAAGGCTTAAGTACCATATATAATAATTTAATTGTACAAATATACACTCCAAAAATTTGAATTTCCCGGGCTTAGGACGTATATACGTATATATTACACGAAATTAGCCCCATTTTAATTTCATACAAATTCGCAGTCATGTCGCTATAATTTAAGATACCACAAGGCTCTGCCACTTCCTTTTAAAAAAATGTAGAATATATAATAATTTGCTCTAGGATTTATCTCCTGTAAGTATAGATACGCTAAAATATATGTTTTCTTCCCAAACATATGCCTGGATTGAATTCGCGAAAAATTCAAATTTTGTGAAGGGGGTTGATTTTGGAGCTTAAGGGTTGCTTTGGGGAAATTTTTTTGTGGATTCTAAGAGCCCAAAAAAAGCCCAAAATTCTGGTGGAATTGAATTTTCATTATTTTGTGTTTTTAGGAAGTGGAGGTGCTAGCTCAATGTAAGCTAGCACCTCCACAAAAAAGTTGATTTTTTGGAAAAAGTAAAGGAGCCCAAAAATTTTAATTTTGGAAGTGCTAGCTGATCGGACCTTGTATATTTCCCACACATGAATACAGCAATGAGAACTTTATCATTCTTATGTATGTTTTTTCTTTCTAATCTACTTGTAAAAAATTGAAGCAATTAATTTTCCTATTAAAATGCAGTTTTTATATTTTATGAATTGTCTGCATGAGTTTCAGTGATAAACCACTGTATTTTTCTGGAAAGAGGTAGATTTTTGATTCATGTGAAATTTTGTGCTTTTTTGGCTTGGCTGGATTAATACTTTTCTATAGTATATTCATCATTTTTATTTTTACGTGTGATATAATAAGAGTAAAATATTTTAACAGTCCTAGTACCAGGTGGGGTCGGATCCGACCCCACGTTTCATTAATTCTAGTCTAGCGCATGCGTGGGAAGGAGGAACGTTTCTTCCGCTTGGGTAACCTTTCCTTCAGTCTCGCTCTAGCCATCAGAGAAACTACGTACTTCCGGTGCATGAAATGTCAACGAGAAGTGTGTGGATAAAAAAAAATATTATGTCCCCAATGTGCTTCTCAAAAAGGAGAAGATACTTTATGGATAAGCGAAAATATTTCAAATGGTTCTTTACTAGTTTTTGTTATTTTTTTACCAAATTATGCAAATTTGCTTTATTTTTTCGTTTTTTTGACATTAGTTATAGATGTTACCATGATCGTGAGTGATTAAAACATTGTAAGTAGAACACCTCCAAGAATGCAGGAATCGGATTTGAAAAATAGCGGCTTTTAAATGATATGGAAGAAGTCTGAATTCGAAGTATTAATGGAAAAATTAATGAAAAGAGTTTTATTTTGCTGTATTTTGATAATTCTATCTAAATTAATAGAAGTCACCCCTTCTATCAAAAGATCTTATCGGGTTGGTAAACGTTCACAGATACCAAACAGACCAAGGCATCTGAAAGTAGAACTGCATTCGGAGAAAGCTGCAACGGAATATTTGAGGAAATTCTCCCTTCTACAGAAAACGAACTTACTGCCAGTCAAATTGCAAGGAACTAAAAGATACATTGGAGATACTGAAAAAACGGAAGCAGAATGGGGAGTCAGATCTGCGTCTAGCTTGGTCTCAAGGTCAACCAATAATAACAAAGAATACGAAAGCCAAGGTGTCATCATCAACCAAGTAATGTCATCCCCCGAGGTTAAGGATTCCGCCAGTGTATTCGGTAAGATTTCCAATCAAAATAATAGATTCTGTATATATTACCAAAATACCTGCGGATAAAATACTAAGGTAAGGCAAATAAAAACGTTCTCTGATTTATATTCGTACGATGTGATTGCATTATCAGAAACGTGGCTGAAGCCTCACATTTGTTCATCAGAATATTTTATTGAGCAGAAATTCACTTGCTACAGGCATGACCGTGAGCACAGAATTGGGGGTGGAGTGTTAGTAGCAATAAACAACAAATTTAAATCACATTAAATTAATGTGAATACTATTGCAAATTATGTACCTCAAATAAATATTGTGGCAGTAAAGGTCTATACAAATTGTACCTACTTTATAGTAGTGAGTATTTACATACCACCTAACTTAAAGATTAGTTTATTTTCGTATTTTTTGCAAATATTAGAAGATTTCTTCTTACACTTTAACGCTCCACTCCTAATCTTAGGTGATTTTAACACCAGAAATTTTTGGTCGTTCCAAAATGGCTTATTATATGACATGAAATCATCTCTATTCAATTCTATAATTGTTAATCTGGAACTAACACAAGTTAATAATATTGTTAATAAGGATGGTTGCTGCCTTAATCTTGTTTTTTCGAGTCTCTATACAACTGTGGGGTTAATTGTACTGACCCTATGGTCAGTGAGGATCCATATCATCCAGCTCTCAGTATTAACCTTGCTATTTCTAAATTGAAATCTCAGAATAACTTCGCGAACTGCGGGTCTGTCATCACACACTCAACAAGTCAAAGCTACTGACCATCAGGCAGCATATTGTTGACAGAATGCGAGTACTATCTAACGCTAGGAGAAGTCTAGAGCGAAGAGAGAGGTGGGTCATAGAAAATCAACCGTTTTTGTCTGACCCATCTCCATTCTTCCAAGACCCTCCAGTTACAGTCGTCCACCCGCCCACACCAGAGGAGGTCGAGGCATTTTGGAGAGAAGTCTACGAAGTCCCGCATTCTCTGAAAGAAAATGCAAAGCATATAAATAGCTTCAAGGAGCTGTGCAGTGCCCTCGTAACACCTAAGGAGGAATGCCCACCTATCACTACCAAGGAGGTGAAAAAAGTATTAAGAGGCATAAAGAACTATTTCGCTCCAGGACCAGATGGTATCAAGACCTTCTGTGGGAAGAAGTTTCCTTCGACCCACCAGCATCTGGCCCGCATTTTCACCTCATATCTAAAGTTGGAAGAGCCTATTCCGGAGTGATGAGTGGAAGGGCGCACACAACTCCTGCCAAAGACGGTCAACTTAGATGACCCTCAGAATGACAGGCCAATAACTTGTCTCAACACACTGCATAGGATCTTCACAGCTATCCTAAATGATAGGCTTATTCGGACGATTGGATCTGTGTGGCGAGAGATTTACGAACAACTCGGCTCAAAGAAAGTCGTGGCAGGACTTCGGGAGGACCTGCTCATCGAGAGATGTGTCTGCAAAGACGCAGCATCCTATCAGCGTTACCTATCGATGGCCCGAATTGATTACCGGAAATCTTTCGATTCAACCTCCCATAGACTTATCATTTGTCTAATATATTTAATACTTTCACGATGATTCATGATAATAAATTTAAATTTAAAGCTTTTTCGGGGTTTAATCGTGTGCAAAACCACGAAACTTGCCGACGTTTCGTGAACATTGCAGTTCACGTCTTCAGGGCTGACCTGAAACTGAATCTTCAGGTTACGTTGTTCTTGCATAGATTATCTACGATGCCTATGATTGGCCAGAGCGCTCCATGGTGGGAATTGCTCGAACTTGATTGGCCAATCAAGTCTTTTTTAGTCATATGTACCGCGCATGCGTCAGAAGAGAGAGACAGTAGAGTATCGCCGCTTGGACCAAAAGCGCATGCGCGCACTCCATAAAAGAATACTTTTACGGCGGCCGGCCGGCAAAATACCCCCTCCAACAAACGAGAACTTCGCGTCCCCCAAACAGGCAGAGAAAGATACGAAAACCGTCCGGTTTTGCATAAAATTATTTTCAGCAAGGATAAGGCTGCATACTCGGAAAGGTCGCCCGGTATCCCAGAGTCACCGTTTAAGATACCTTACCTAGGTGCCATTCAGCTTTTGGCACGGTTGTTACGCCTTCGCTTAGGGGCTATTATTTCGGGACCATCCCTGGAAAATTGTCCGTTACTGCTATCAATTATTGTAACCATATTAAGCAGAAACCCTTGGTACAGGTACCCTCTATCCGCAACCCGAGTACGCGTTCGGTGGCTTTGTCATAAACCCTTCAGTTCTATTTCAATGTATATATATATATATATATATATAGTTAAAAGTATGTCATTAGGACAACCGCAGGATTTTCCCTGGAGCAGGTCCTAATCTTACAAATTGCACCTGCTCCCAGCGAAATCGCGGTAAAATTTCAGCTGTAATCACTTCTCACGACCGTGAGATGGGTGGCCAGTCTGCGATGAATTCAATACGATGATCCAGCAAATATCTCGTGTAGCGGTATTTGGTCTGATGCCGTAAGATTACCAGAGATGGCAATAAAACACTCTTAGTGCCGCATTGTGCCTGTGGATGTAGGCCGTACCCGCATGAGTTGGACAACTAGATAGTATGTGTCTTAGATGTTCGGGGTGTCCATGACACGTTCTGCAGCTATCATCGGGAATCTCTTCGCTCAAATGTGGCGACGGTATGCTAGAGTAGAAATGACACCACCTTGACATGCCAAAATGAAACCTTTTGTGCCCGACTTCAATCCGGGCGATTTAAGAAAAGCAAATGTTAACTTATACGACATCGACGGATCCACCACATTTCTGTTGAAGATGCCGTGCATCTTCTTGTCGAGGAGCTGTTCGCGGAAGTTTTTCTTCTGTGCTTTCTTAATCTGGGCCTTCAATGTTGGTCAAACCTCTATCCCTTTCCAACGTATTGTGGGAAGTGGTAAGGCACCCTCATGGCTGGTCACAGAAATAATGTTTGTCAAAACCCTGCGTCTTTCAAACGTCTTGTGGAGGCGGGCAGGCACCCCCGTGATTGGTCACGGAAAAAATTCTGGTCAAACCCCTACTTCTCACAAAAATATTTTCAGGGCAGAAAGGGACCCTCTGGACTGGTCACTGAAATAGTAATGGTCAAATTTATACGCCTTTCAAACTTATTTCAGAGGCGGGTTGGCACCCCGGTGACTGATCAAGGGAATAATATTGGCCAAACCCCTATTTTTTTCAAAAATATTGTCGAGTAGAAAGGAGCCCCTGGACTGGTCACTGAAATAGTGATGGTCAAACCTCTTTGCCTTTTAAACGTGTTGCGAGGGCGGGAAGGCATCCCCGTTACTAATTATAGAAATAATATTGGTCAAACCTCTACCCCTTTCCAACGTATATTGGGAAGTGGTAAGGCACCCTCATCACTAGTAACGGAAATAATGTTTTTCAAACCGCTACCCCTTCCAAACATACTGTTTGACCAGAAAAGTGCCCCCATGACTAGTCACTGAAATAGTGTTGCTGATACGCCTACGTCTTTTAAACGTATAGTAGATCCGTGAAGGCACCTCTATGACTGGTCACAGAAATATGAGTTGGTCAAACCCTTACCCCTTTCTAACGTATTGTGGAGGCGGGCAGGCACTCCGTGACTGGACACAGAAATAATTCTGGTCAAACCCTTACCCCTTTCCATAATCTTGTAAGAGCAGAAAGGCAACCCCGTGACTAGTCTCGGAAAAAATTCTGGTTAAACCCCTACTTCTTGCAAAAATATTTTCGGGGCAGAAAGACACACCCTGGACTGGTTACTGAAATAGTAATTGTCAAATCTCTACGTCTTTCAAACGTCTTTTGGAGCCGGGTTGGCACCCCGGTGACTGGTCAAGGGAATAATATTGGTCAAACCCATATTTTTTCAAAAATATTGTCGAGCAGAAAGGACCCCCTGGACTGGTCACTGAAATAGTGATGGTCAAACCTCTTCGCCTATCGCTGCTCGTGGGAACAACAATGATAACACCAAACATAGTTGTAGTAAGTGCGGTTCAAAACAATCGAACGCGCAGGGATCCCGACAATGGGTCGGACAACAATGCCGACTATCCTAGAGTTGGGGGAGCCAATGAAGACGGAGTCAATGTGATGGACCGACAAAATCTCATTGCTTTTAGGTGGACGGATCGACTCAGGGACGATCTGCTGGAGCGCTATGATACCAGGATGACCCCTGAACGAAAAGGTTACATGACGCACCTGCATACTCTGTGGTGCGAGAAGCACCCAGAGCTCTCGCATTTCTTTCATAAACGTCTGCGAAATCGTGCCGAAGAACTCTGTAAAAGGGGTTATATAAGCAGAGCGCCTACTCAATCGCAGCCAGAACAAGCCGGCAACAGAGAGAAAGAGGCGACACTGAGACCAACCGCGAGCAGGCATCCAACAGAGGAAGAGCGATGCTTCAAGACCCGGAGAAATATCAACATTCAGGTTTCTCTCAAGCCCAAAGATCTGGCTGAACTGGATGACGAGCTTAGTAGAGATTTTTCCGAAGAATCCGACCTCTGGACTATCAATTATAGTGTGTATAATGCAGCGCGAGCTTTGGAAGATACAACACATAAAAAACCAACGGTTGATCATAAGACCAAAAGAAGAATGCATCAACTCAGCACAAAGATAGGCTGGGCAAGGCATACCCGTCCCTCATTCAGTGTGTCATTGACTACATAACATCTGGCAAGACTTTCACTGCCAAGGTTCGACAGTTCGCGCGCGAGCTGCGGATCTGCCATGACACGCTCAACAAGTCAAACCTACTGACCATCAGACAGCATATTGTTGACAGAATACGAGTACTATCTAATGCTAGGAGAAGTCTAAAACTGAGAGAGGTTGGTCAGAGAAAATCAACAGTTTTTGTCTGACCCATCTCGACTCTTGCAGGACCCTCCAGTTACTGTGTCCCACCCGCTCAAACCAGAGGAGGTCGAGGCTTTTTGGTGAGAAGTCTACGAAGTCCAGCATCCACTGAAAGAAAACTCAAAGAATATAAATAGCTTCAAGGAGCTGTGCAGTGCCTTGCCCTTATAACTAATGCATTTGCCAGCAAGAAGCGCAGCAGCGCCGCCAGCGGATTAGTTCACGGCTGGCATCAAACTTTAGCCAGAGTTCCTATGCTAACCCAGTGGGCAAAAAAATCAAAATTGTCCTAGAGACGTCTGTGAGACATCCCTAAGACGTCTTTTGGAACATGTCTTTTGGACATCCTAGGGATGCTCTAAAGACGTCTAATGTCAGTACGAATGATGTCTCGAGAACGTCATATGTCTTTAAGACGTCTTTAGGACATCTTTAGGACATTGGACGTCTTAGAGACGTTGTTTGGACTGATATTGGACGTCCTAGGAACGTCCCAAGGACGTTCTTGGAATGTTCATGGTTTTGTGCCCACTGGGAAATTCGGGTCGGTCGGATATGGCTGCTTTATACTAATACAGTAGACTTCCGTATATTTTAAAAATCGCTTATTTTAAAGTTTACTTAATTTGAACCCCCTACACGCAATTATTTTAAATTGCGCAGTTTCGTCATCTCACCACGGTCTCTGTACACTCTACTTCGCGTCAGTGGATGTAACATCCCAAGATCTGCAGTCGAATTTGAATCCGTTGTGTCCATTTGTTGAGTCGTTGATAGAGAGTTCAGAATGCTGCCGTTGAGTGGTGGAAACCACTGCCGCAAAATCAGGTCAAGTTTGAAATAAGTACACCATTGTTTATGATCTCGAATTAACAATATTTATTTAATGTTTCTTGTTACACTTCCAAGTTGATAATTATAACTTTAATTAATTCACCCAAGTGCATTAATTTATAACAAATCACGTTGATTTTACAAGTGCATTATCGTTTTGACAGTTCAATTCAATTTGAGTTACAAACTTTCTAAGTTGAAAAAATACAAGAATTGAGTTTCGCAGGTTAAAAGTAGTTTTCGACAGAGTTGCAGAGCAGAAATCTAACAAATTGAGGTGTGCGCGCCTTTTTATAACCAAATATATGGGAGGAGACTTATTCCCTCTCCTAAGCCAAGAACCAATCACATTGCTGACGTCACGGAATTTTCCTACTGATTAACCAATAATAAAGTAGGTAAATTTACTCCGCTTAAAGCCATACCCGCGTGCCAAAAATATGCCACGGCACTTGCGAGATGGATGCAGAAAGCTGTCATCCTTGGGTTCCTTCGTGTCCTCAAAAATTTGAGATTTTCGCCGACCTGTCGTTGTGATTTCGTCGTGTCCTGTGACAACCAATCTCACGGTTCTACTTGGAGCCGATATCATTTTTTTTTAGATGACAGTTGCTCCCAGTGGGACCCTGCGGTGGTTGCTAACCTTTAGTTTTTAATTATATATATATGAAGCATTGAAAAAAAATTTTAATTGGTCGGTTTCTCTTTACAGAGTTAAGGATTTAACTTTTTCATGGATGCTTGTAAAATTGGAAGCCTTAAAATGAACCAATATCTAATTGAAGCAGTTTAAAGTAAACAATTTGAATTTGGAATTAGTCGTTATTGAAAATTGTGCAGATACCTAACGGATAAACAAAGTTTTATTAGAAGCCTGACAATAAAAATTTACATTCTCATCATTTATGATGGAATGTATTAGATTTATGTGAATTTGAACCTATCCAGTTTTCGTAAATTCTGGATGTTTTGAGCCATCCTGAGTCTGAAAAATGGGGTTTACGATCATGTATGACTGTGTCAGTCACTAATCAGACGGCAGGATAACATTTGAATACATTTTTAATTAAAATTTCTTTCTGTACACTCTTTTACGATCTAAAAAGACAGGTCCAGTTCGTTAACCTTAATGTTCTATCGCCAATATTTATGGTTTTAGGCATGAGAAATACAAATGAGAAAATTAAAAATTCAACTTTACCACGAAACCATACCAGATATACGATTAATAGTCCAGGAGCAAAATTATTATGTTTATACCTTATAATGTGTTGAATTTTCAACATTTAAAATTATTGAAATTGATTTAATCAAGTAAAAAATAACCCGAATTCTGGTCTTCTGATTGGAAATTTTTTAGATCAAAATTAATTATTTTAAGAGACACGAAATGAAAAATATCAAAGTCGCGTCTCCCAGAATTTGGGAAACAAACAAAATTTAAAATACTAAAGTTTGATTTTTTGTAACGGTGTAACATGAAAATCGGAAAGAAAATAAAGAATTTGATACCACTAATAGTTTTCGAGTTTCACATACCAGGGTGACCTGAAGCCAGCATTACTACATGTTTTTGCTAAAATTACCGAGCACAAAATTTTATTTTTCTGGCATATATTAGCACCAAATAGCACTAATTCCTGGGCAAAGAACTATTTGATCCCACTTATAGTTTCAGAGTTTCACATAACAGAGTCACCTGAAGCCACAATTAGCACACGTTTTTGGTAAAAAAAAAAGTGCCCGGATTTTGTGCAGGGCACAAATCCAGAACACTTAATTAGCACAAAATTCCTGGGGAAAGAAGAATTTGATACCACTAATAGTTTCTGAGTTTCAAGTACCAGGGTGACCTGAAGTCAGCATTACTGCACGTTTTTGAGTAAAATTACCGAGAACAATATTTTATTTTTTCGGCATATATTAGCACCAAATAGCACTAATTCCTGAGGAAAGAACAATTTAATACCACTAATAGTTTTGGAGTTTCACATACCAGGGAGACCTGAAGCCAGCATTACTACATGTTTTTAATTCAAATTACCGAGCACAATATTTTATTTTTTGCGGCATATATTAGCACTTAATAAGCACTAAGATCCTGTGCCAAGAAGAATTTGATACCAGTAATTGTTTTCGAGTTTCACATAACAGGGTGAGCTGAAGCCAGCAATACTATAGGTTTTTAACTCAAATTACAGAGCACAAAATTTTATTTTCGCGGCATATATTAGCGCTAAATGAACACTCAACTCCTGGGCAAAGAAAAATTTGATACCCCAAATAGTTTTCGAGTTTCACATACCAGGGTGAGCTGAAGCCAGCATTACTACAGGTTTCTAACTGAAATTAATCAGCACAAAATTTTATTTTTGCGGCATATCTTAGCACTAAATAAGCACCAAATTCCTGCGCAAAGAAGAATTTGATACCACTAATAGTTTCCGAGTTTCACATAACAGGGTGATCTGAACCCAGCATTACTAAATGTTTTTGACTAAAATTACCTGGCACGAAATTTTATTTTTGCGGCATATATTAGCACCAAATGTGCACTAAATTCCCGTGCAAAGAAGAATTTGATACCTAGCCAAATTCATGTAACAACAGGTTCAAGGTTATTCTTATCTCAAGAATTTTTCGCGTAAATACTTTCAAGGTTATATTTTGCTTTGTCCTGGCAATTTATACTGCGTCATATAGTTATTTCGAGGATGATTTATTGCTTCCTTACAGATGAAATATTTATTTAGTGCGCAAAAAGGTGCAGGTGTACAGATGAAATTTGATATGGAGGGCTATGCATGACATCCTGTTTTGGATAGCTAAATTTGATTTATTACTTCCTTATAGATAAGATATTTAACTTTAAATTCCTCTCCTTACATTCTTGATGATGGCATCAAATTAAACTGCACATTTTTTTTGGTGAACAAGTTCAACATTATTTTCAGGACGTATTACATTTTGCGTTGCAAAAATTATATCCCAAACGTGTTGATTACAATGCAGAATCTTCCAGAACTCAAGGATAAAGAGGAAAATGAAATTAAAATCAAAAAATATTTTAAGCCAATCGAATAATATAGGTAAGAGAGTATCTAAAGGAATAAAGAATTTCTAATGGTCGGTTATGGGCCCGGGATTCTTACCGTGTTATTCTGGTGTTGAGTAGCGAGCGAGCGAGGACTCGAGATAAAATCCAGACGTGTTTAAAAGTTTTTTTTTTTAGAAAACATTTGATGCACTGAACGTCTAGACTGCACATGTGACCGTCCGCGAAGAGAGGGACCTAATGCGTCCAAGCTGAATTCTACAGGACGGGCGATCGTAGCAGAGCCCGCAAGGCAGCATTTGAGTAGTGGGGATGCGCCTACGAAAAGCACTCCCTCCACTTGCCACACACTTTTAGCCACGAGCCAGTGGAAGTCACGGACACGTCACGTACAGTTGTGTGGTAAGTGGTGGGGCTGACTTTCGTAGGCCTCTCGTTCGGTCTCCTCGTACGCTTGTAATGCCTATGTTTGTAGCTTAATAACAAGAAAAGTAATCAACTTAAACAATTTCTGATTATTGGAGATGAAAGTGTAACTTAGAAACTATCGATTGGCGTAAGGAAATGAAAATCGATTTTTTCCGCATTAGGTCCCTTTCTTCGCGGACGGTCACATATCTGATTCAAAAAGTATAAATTCACGCTATCATAATCAATTCTTTAAATTGGAGCATAAATTACCAAACTAATAAATTTACAAAATTATATCATTTACAGACGTTTAATTGCAGAAACAATAAAAATTAAACGATTATAATTTTTTTTAACCATAAAATTTTTCTCGACATTTTTTATATTTGTAGATAAATATATTATCTTTAAACCTTTCAAAACCCTCAAAATGATTGGAAATTTTTAAAACTCCACATTCTTCTTCAACTTTTTTGCAATAAGTTCAAATTTCAAATTATTTTTGAAACTTTGACAAAACTTCTGATTATTAATTAAAGTTATTCAAAATTTTTCTAAAATTATCTAAAATTTCTTCAAAGTTAAACAAATTGCCTTGAAATCTTTCAGATTCGTCTTTGAAAATTCTGGAAATCCTTTTAAATCTTTCAAAATGTTCTCTTGAAATTAATTATTTACACCAAAAAACCATTTTCAATTTTCTTAGAAATCTTAATAATTATTTTATCCTCTTGAAGCATTTTAAAACGCTCAAAAATCTTCTAAATTCCTTGTTTAAAATATTCAAAAATCTATACATTTTTTAAATCCTCTTAAGTTTTAATTCATTTTCCAATCATCAAAAAACTGTCAAATATCTCTTAAACTTACTCGAATAATTCTATATCAATAAATGTTTTATTTTTATTTATTCATCAAAATTTATTTCTTTTTTGCAGTCGTTTTAAATATTCTCTCGAAATTTATTTTTTAAAATAAAACATCATTTGAAATTTCCCCAGGAAGTTCAAGCAAAAATTTGTTTGAAAGTATAAATTTCCAGAATTAGAAGTGAATTAGAAGTGTGTTTACAACAGGATAAAATCACCGATCTTTTGAAGAATCAGATTTTCCTTAATCGAAGATTTTTCAACAATGATAAAAAACATGACAACAAACTTTCTATTTTGATTGATCAACAAACTAATGTTCAAGATCAAAATTTAAATTTACAAACAATTTTTGAAGAAGAAGATAGGGATCCTTGGTTTGTAAATTTGACAGATATTCAAATTCCTGATTCAGTTACAGATATCGTAAAAATACCAATCATAGTTTACTGTTGCATCCAAACACTGCTTTCTAGCAATATCAGTATCATTTTGCAAACAAGCTTCTCCATCATTTATCCATCGCGAAATAAAGTAATCTCCACAACTTATTGCCACCTGCTTCAAAAGTCCTATAGAAACTGCTAAAAAAACGATCCAGTTGTTTTCCACAGCTTTGAAATAAGACAAATATACCTTGTTTGATACATTTCCGATAGCTCTTACTTCATCAGCTTGCTTATACTTTATTTCAGAGGTAACATTTCCTGAATTTACATTTTCAGAAGAGGAATTCTGACATGAATGCTCAATATCATTTTCATTGATAGCATCTCTTTGCAGCAACTTTACTATTTCTAGCCCAGAATTTGTGAAATCTTGAAAGGTTCCTTTGTGTTCTACAGAACCATCATTTAAAAAATAGATGTAATCAACATTTTGAAGATACTGAAGTTGATGTGTGATCAAAATTCTCGTTTTCCCTTTCAAGAAATTGCAAATGCACTCTTCAAAAATTAATCTACTAACTTCAGCATCCACTGCTGAGAGTGGATCATCAAGAAGGTAGATATCAACATCAGCATAAACTGTTCGAGCTAAAGCAACTCTTGCTCGTTGACCTCCACTTAGATTTATTCCCTTTTCTCCTATGATAGTCTGATCTTTATAAGGCAGAATAGAAAAATCTCTTTCCAGTTGACATACTTTGATAACTTGATTATAACGCTTCTTGTTCATTGGCCTTCCAAAAATAATATTCTCCCTTATGCTCGATCCAAAAGTCCAGGGCTCTTGACTAAAGTAGGAAATTTCTCCATGAATCTTAATTTTGCCAGAAACTAGAGGAATTTCGTGAAGAATCAGATGTAATAAGCTGCTTTTTCCGGAAGCAACTTGACCTACAACTGCTATGATATTTCCACATTTTGCAGACATATTCAAAGACTTTAGAGTATCTTTTTTCGATTCAGAAGACCATTTTGCCGTTGCACTCTGCATGAAAATTGCTTCTTCAGAATCAGAAATTTCGCTCTCAATATCTGTTGTATTTTCAATATTTGTACTTTTGTCTCCACGGTCAAACTATGCAAGATACGACAAATAATAATTCAACAAAAACTGTGCACTTCCAAAAGATCTACAAATTTTTTATTGGTCACTTTTTGATAGGATGTGTAGTTTCTGTTTTATTCGCAAGAAATAACATTAATAGTGAAAAGATTGGCCCGAGTAGTGGGCACATTCTCATCAAAACTTTGATTATTTAATTTTTTTTTTCATCCTGCGTGTGGGTTTTCGAAATATTAAATTTTTTCCATGTCCTCAATACTACTTGTAACGATTAAAACAATAAAATAGCCATCATTAATGCTCATGGTACTTGAAAATTCGTATTTTTACATTCTCGTCTAGAGAAGGTATTAGATTTGTGTAAAATTTGACCCCCCTGTTTTTTGTCAAATGTCAACGTTTTGAGATCCCCTGAACCCAAAAAACAGGTTGTTACGAATGTGTCTGTCTGTCTGTATGTATGTCTGTCTGTGAGCACGATGACTTTCGAAAGAATTGACCTATTGGATTAAGCTTTGGTATACTCTTTTAGTTACGTAAACGAAAGGTCAAGTCCGTTAGCCAGCCATTTTGGATGAAAATTCAAAAAGTGAGCGCATTTTGAAAATTTTGGAGGCCATTTTTTCACAATTTAAAAATTATATGTGCGCCTATGCATAGTACTAAAAAATTCAAACAATTTATTTTCATGAAATTTTTTGATAAATTAAAAATTTTCAGACACACAGCATTTTCAAATTCCAAAAGAGGAAACGAAAATTAACAGTTTCAGTCGAACAACGCAAGACACGGAAAAAAGTCAAAATAAAAAAAGTGTTTCTTTTTGGACGGCCCACAGGATTATCATAACGTCTTTTTGAATTTTCTTGAAAAATCGAAAATTCTCATTTTTATTGCACAAAAAATAATGAAAAATAAAAAATTTCATTTCACGGTTAAACTATACAAGATACGGCAAATAATTGTCGTGCAAAAACTGTGCACTCCAAACAGATCTACAAATTTGTTGGTGGTCACTTTTTGATAGGATGTGTAGTTTCTGTTTTATTCGTAAAAAATAACATTACTAGTGAAAAAATCGGCCCGAAACATGCACTATTGGAGTGTACAAAATCCACACTGGTTGCGTGAAGTTGAGCATCAGCGTCCATGGTCCGTGAATCCGTGAATGTTTGGTGTGGAATAATTGGAGATCAACTCATCGTTCCGTATTTTATTAATGAAAATTTGAACGATGAAAAATATCGCAGCTTTTTAGAAAATGAACATCCAATATTGCTTGAAGGCCTAAGCTTGGAAGTGCGACACAAAATGTGGTTCCAAAATGACGGTTGTCCAGCATTTGTGGGGTTATCTAAAGAGTCGCGTGTATCAAGAAGAGCGAATCAAGTCTGCTTGTGCGCAAATAACACCAGATACCCTTCGCAGTTGTGCGGAATCTTTCGAAGCTCGGATTAAGAAGTACATCGAAGTGCGAGGACAACATTTGGAGCACTTATTGTAAAATCTTAATCGAAAACCATCACCCCGATGGTGAGAGGCGAGGGGACTCACCGAAGTCCTTGAAATAATAAACTATTAGATTTTTCGCAATTGCAGCGCCATCTATCGCGAATCGAACAAAATTTTCGAATAAAACTTACGTATTTCATAAAGGAGAAGCTGAATCTGTGATAAAAAATTGGGGTTCTCATTTGAAATTACAAAGTTACCTCCACTCCTGCCTCCTGAGGGGGTAATGTAGGGTAAATTTGTTCAAAGTCGATTTTCCCTCTCGAAAATGAAAAGTTTTTATCAAGGATATTTTTTTATATGATGTGTATTTTTTGAGATATTTGAATGTCTCAAGTTAAAAAAAAACACCCAGTATATTTCACTTATTTATTTTTTATTTTTTTAACTACATATTTCACTCAGTTTTTTCTGTACACGTCCATACGAATTATTTTGATTCATCAAACTTGATACATTTCTCTTGTCCTTTTGCAGATAGATTCGGAACACTATCAAGAGCCTTGATGAGGCAATCCGCTTCTTTTAATCTTGGATCTAGTTCTCCGCAATCGAATCATCCAGATGGTCAGTATTTTATTTTTGGTTGTGGGTGATTCTGAAGCCAATCCATACAGATTATTAAATTTTCCAAATAGGAAAAGAAAACAATCCAAAATATTCGTTTTTGCATCAATTTTAAATTATGTTAGTGAACAAAGTTTTACTATAAAAAACCATGTTTTCAAATATTATGCATTACCATACATTGCTGACTCTAGAATAAAGCGTATTAATATTATAGATGAAACGATTCGTCTCGAATCAACACAACTTTTCTATGCTCGCATCAATTTTGAATTATGAGAATGAGAAATTTTTTTACTATAAACGTCGATTTTAAAAATATATAAATTACCATAACTTTCCTAATACTTCATGAAGTATATAAATATTATAGGTCAATCGATTCGCCTCGAACCAAGGAATCTTTTATAATGTTGTATCAACTTTGAATTATGTTCATGAAAAAAGTTTTACTATGAAAAACCGATTTTAGAAATATTATAAAGTGGTAAAAAATGGAATAAATATTTTCAGAAATGCTTCAGTCAGTTTCAAGATACTAGTGGTAAAAATAAGCCCTCCAAATTTTATTGATTTATCTGCCACCGTTTTCAAGTTTTCGTGTTCACAAAAAAGTATGACACACACACACACACATCCGGACAATTGCTTAGAACATTATATTAGACATTTTTAAATTAGGAAAAGTCTAATTGAATGAATTTAAATTTTTCGAAAATGATACCATTACAAGGCTTCCTCTATGAGAAAGCAAAAGCGTATCGAAATTACCGAATGGTCCTTCCGATGCAGAGAAAAAGGTACAAACTGTTGTTGAGTGTTATTTGGAATTGTCTCATTTATAAATCTTCAATAAGGAAAATGAAATTGAAAATGATAAATCATTGAGCCAAAAAAAAGGTATATATCGAAGTTTTAGATTAATTTTAATTTTTCAAATTTTTTACGTCTTCAAGTATATACACAGGAAACATGAAACTACATAAAAATATTCTGACTTAAATAGAATCCTTATACTTGTGAAGACAATTTTTTATATAACTTATATCTTACCAGATAACCCTTTTCTATCGCAATATAACTTCTGGATCAATTTGATACGTAATTTCTAATTCGGTGAAAATTTTCTTTGTAATCCATTCGGCGAGAAATTCCATGTTCCGAAAAATTTTATCTGAAAATGTAATTTAATACTATTTTTAACTGGAAAAAAAGTGTATAAAGGCGGTCATTTTGAGGATTTTGTGATTGTCATATACAGAAGGGTGGTTTTAAATATCGTTTCCAGCGGCACTTACCCCACTGAAAAAACTCGTTCTATGACATTGTAATTCAATACTATTTTACCGGGGAAATAAGTGTATAAAGGCCGTCATTTCGAGGATTTTGTGATTGTCATATACTGAAGGGTGGTTTTAAATATCGTTTACGGCGGCACTTACCCACTCAAAAAACTTTTGTTATAAAAAGGTAATTCAATACTATTTTTAACTGGAAAAAAAGTGTATAAAGGAGGTCATTTTGAGGATTTTGTGATTGTCATATACTGAAGTGTGGTTTCAAGTATCGTTTCCGGCGGCACTTACCTCACTGAAAAAACTTTTTTTATGAAAAGGTAATTGAATACTATTTTTAACTGGAAAAAAGTGTATGGAGGCGGTGATTTTGAGGATTTTGTGATTGTCATATACAGAAGGGTGGTTTTAAATATCGTTTCCAGCCGCACTTACCCGACTGAAAAAACTCGTTCTACGACATTGTAATTCAATACTATTTTTAACGGGGAAATAAGTGTATGAAGGCCGTCATTTTGAGGATTTTGTGATTGTCGTATACTGAAGGGTGGTCTTAAATATCGTTTACGGCGGCACCTACTCCACTGAAAAAACTTGTTTTATGAAAAGGTAATTTAATACTATTTTTAACTGGAAAAAAGTGTATAAAGGCGTTCATTTTGAGGATTTTGTAATTGTCATATGCTGAAGGGTGGTTTTATATATCGTTTCCGGCGGCACTTACCACACTGAAAAAACTTGTGCTATGACAGGGTGATTTAATACTGTTTTTAACTGTAAAAAAAGTGTATAAAGGCGGTCATTTTGAGGATTTTGAGATCGTCATATACTGAAGGGTGGTTTTAAATATCGTTTCCGGCGGCACTTACTCCACTGAAAAAACTTGTGCTATGACAAGGTGATTTAATACTGTTTTTAACTGTAAAAAAAGTGTATAAAGGCGGTCATTTTGAGGATTTTGAGATCGTCATATAAGCTCTAGAAATGAGCAAGGCGAACAACGAAATGATAGAAATAATGTAAGCAAAATTAGTGTGGCGAATGGAACACCACGTAATAATTATGTCACGATGACTCGAGAAATTCCCAAGCCTCGACTTGGTAGAAAACAATGCGATAGAGGCAGATCCGGGGCCAAATGATTTAAAAAAACCTATTTCACTAGAAACTCGCGGCGATTTATTAGAGAATACAGAAAGCAAGATGATTCGAAACCTCCATAAATGTCCGATCATACACATCGAAATCCAAGATATGAAATCTAAAGCATTAATCGATACCGGAAGCAAAGTTATATGTATCTCCGAAACATTTTACGATAATAATATTAAAGGATTTGGAAAGTGCGAATTGTTACCTATAGTAGGAACAAGTATAGCTGGTGCTACTGGGGTGAAAACAGTGAAATTGAAGCATCAGGTATATGCAAATTTTAAAATGGACAACTGGGATGGTTCCTACGTATTTTTGATTGTTCCTGAATTGAATAAAGAATATATGATTGGGGTCGATTTATTAGAAACGTTGAAAAGTTAGCTTGATTTCAAAGAGAATACAATTGAATTGCAAGATAAAGAAAATACGATATGACTATAAGGTAAGCGCCCGCTTACTAAAATTCTAAAATCGAAATTTTGAATTGAATTTTTAAGGTCTCGTTACCTCTCCTCTTTACCTTAAACTGAAAAATCGACTGTTCAGAGGTCGGACTGCTCCGAGATATCCTTACGAAGAAAGGCATTTATTCCTGCCAGATCTTGGGGCTCTGGAAGAACCTGCATGTCAATGTTCTTCCTTGTCCTAAAATCGCTATCATCCATCAGACAGTGTATGCTCTCTGCGGTTGGTCTTATTGTCGCTTCTCCACCTTTTTCTGCCGCTTGTTCAAGCAGCGGTTGGGGAAGCGCGCCGCGTACATATCAATTATTCGAGAGGTAGGCACGTTGATTTTTCAAAGACTGATGCGAAACGTGCTGAAGCTTTGGATGTTTATGGCAAATCAGATCGTACATACGCGCCATAAAGCCTCTAAGAGCAGGGATAATGCTGGCATCGTAGCAGTGTAAGGTAGGAAGCCGGTCAGGTGACCCACTCGTCACATGGCCTTAAGTCAATAATTTTTTCT
The DNA here is from genome assembly GCA_011634705.1 of Andricus grossulariae. Taxonomy (NCBI): domain Eukaryota; kingdom Metazoa; phylum Arthropoda; class Insecta; order Hymenoptera; family Cynipidae; genus Andricus; species Andricus grossulariae. The sequence continues at coordinate 214,796,584 of JAABKJ010075445.1, read as the reverse complement.
TTAAGATTCCTAGGATATTTAAAATAATTTTTATTTTGAAAAATTTATTTCAAGAGAATATTTAAAAAGATTTTGAAACAATTGAAAATATTTCAAAAATTGTTCAAAAAGAATCTCCAAGATTTCAGGGCAATTTTCAAATTTTGCAGATTTTTTTTTTATTTTCAAGAAAAATGCGAACCATTTTGAAAGATATCTAAAAATTTCGAAACAATTTTAAAAATAATTTAAGATTTGAAAAGAGTAAACAAATAAATCAAAGCAAAATGTAGATTTTTGAAGATTTCAAAACCAAATTTGGACGCTTTTTAAGGGTTTTGAAACGTTTCAAGATAATAAACAAATTTGAATAAGATTATTTTCAAAATTGCAGATGTTTTTTTATTTTGAAAAATTGATTTTGAAAGAAAATTTTTTTAAATTCAAAAGATTTCTAAAAATACGTCGGAAAATCGCGAAAAATAAAATTATCAAAATTATAAAATTCCAGAAAAAGAAAATATTTCAAATAATAAATGCCCAAAATTATAAAATTGCGGGCAGTCCAAAATTTGAGAATAATAAAATTTCTGACAGTTTACAAAATTAAGAAATTTAAAAATTCCCGATTCTAAACAATTAAAAATGTTAAAAATAATTCATCAATTAACTAATAGCAAAATAAGAAAATTTTTTATAAAATAAAACTATTTTATTGGATTTATTTTTTTTCCATTTAGCAATTCTTGAATTGTTTAGATTCGGAAATTTTAAAATTAGGAAATGTTTCTGTGCTGAAGATTTTGGAAGATATTTAGTAGTTTAAAAACAATTTCAAAAATAATTTGAAATTTTAGAAGATCAAAAAAAATTTTGAAACGAAATATATATTTATGAAGTTTTTAAAATAAAATTTTGAAATTTTTTAAGGATTTCGAAAGGTTTTAAAAAAAAGGTAAGATTCCTGAGAGAATTCAAAATGATTTTTTATTTAAAAAAAATTAATTTCAAGAGAATATTTAAAAAAGCAAAAAATTTTTAAACTTTCCAAAACGTTAAATAATCAAATCTAGACCGATTTTCTGCAATAAGGTTGAATTTCCAAGCTGAAAATATTTAATTTTGAATTAAAAAAAAATTGTTAACCATACATTTGAGTTTTCCACGAAAATAGTAGAATTTTCGACACAAAAGCGAAATTTCAACAAAACAGTTTAATTTTTAACCAAGAAGGATGACCTACTAATAAAATTGAAGAATTTTTAAAAAAATGATGAAAAATTTTGATACGAAAGATGCATTGTAAACCAAAAATATAATAATTAGTTAATTAGTTTATAGACTAAAGATTAATAGTTGAAATAAGTATTAAAGTTTATTTTTTATACTTTTAAAATATGAGGTTAAAAAACTCGAAATTTTGCTTAGAAAATAAAGTTAATTTTTGAAATTCAAAATGGCGGATCAAATATGGCGGATCAAATATGGCGGACATTAATGATCAAAAATGTTCAGATATTGATAACATTGGCGATACTTAAGTGTTTGGGGTCGCTGAATCGAAATCTGATGCTTGATTTTGAATATTCAAAATCGCGGAACCAATATGGCAGACCAAAATTATCAAAAAAGTTTAGAATTTGATCAGATTGTTCATATTTACGGGTTTCGGGTTCTTGAAATAAAATCTGATGTTTGATTTTCAAAATTAAATATGGCGGGCACGAATGATTAAAAATGATTTAAATAAAAAATGTAAAAAAATTAAAATATAAAAATAATTTTGGTTTGCTATATTGAATCCGCCATTTCGAATTTCAAAAATACAACATCAGGTTTGAAATAAACGACCAAAAAACCTAAGTGTCATCAATTTGATCAAGGTCCAAACATTTTTGATCATTTATGTCCGCCATATTGGATCCGTCATTTTGAATTTTGAAAATCCAACACCAGATTTGAAATCAGCGACCCCAGAAACCTATACTAATACTAGAGGAAAGTAGTAAAGGTTGGGACGGACAAAAAACATACAATTAAAACCTGTACAGTTTTCCAACCTATACATTTTTTCAACCTATACAGTGTTCCAACTTATACAGTGTCAAAACCTTTACAGTTCCCTAACCTAAACACCCACAACAAAATTTTTTGATAAAAAAAAATTTTGTTAATAGTTAAATTTTCAAGCAGAAAATAATAATTTCCGACCAAAAAGGTGAATTTGCAACAAAAAAGTTTCTTCTGAACCAAATTGGTAAATTAACAACCAAGAAGAATATTTTTTAACCCAAGAAGTCGAACAAATACATTAAATTTGAACCGAATAGTTGAATTTTCAACTAAAAAAGATAAATTTGTAATAAAAAATAAAATACCTAAATTTTTAGTTTGGAAAATAGCTTCTCAATAACAATAAAAAAAAGAATTTCCGCCGAATAGCATTCAGGGAAAAAAGAAAAATTATTAAAAAAAGTGTTTTATCCTCAACCAAATAGATGAATTTTTAATAAAAAAGATTAATTATATACCTTGAAAAAACAAAGTTTTAACAAAAGTGTTAAGTTCTCAAGCTCAAAAATCAAATTTTTAACAAAACAATTTATGTTTTAACCCAGACTAATTTTTTATTAAAAAAAAGATTAAGAAATATTTTGAATTTTTAATCAAAAATTATTTTTTCAATAAAAAATGTAGTTTTTAACCAAATAGTTGAATAATCAAGAAAATTAAGTTTTAATCATGAAAGATGAGTTCTTTACCGAACTTTAGACCAATTTTTTGATCTGAAAAAAATTAATTATCAAAAACCATGAAATAGTTATTATTTCAATACGAAAAAATGTTATTTTAATTAAAAAACAGTTGAACAGTCTTAACAAAAACTGATTAATTTTCAACTAAATAATTGTTGAAAGACAAGTATTTAACCAAAAAAATTTGTTATAAAAAAAATGAAAATAAATTGTTAAATTTTCAATTTACAAAAAAAGAATTTTTTTACAGAACAGTTGAATTTTTAATCCGAAAATATAAATTTTCATTAGAAATTTCAATTTTGAAATAAATTGGAAAATTAAAAAACAATTGTAATATTTAACCAAAAATAACGAATCCTCAACCAAATACATCAATTATTAAACAAATTGTTGAATTTTCAACTAAAAAAGATAAATTTATACCTCAAAATGAAATAGTTAATTTTTCGTCCAGAAAAATTAAAACAACGTAACCTGAAACTTCAGTTTCAGGTCAGCCCTGAAGAAGTGAACTGCAATGTTCACGAAACGTCGGCAAGTATATCATTTTTAGTTAAAAATGTATATTTTTCAGCTTAAAAATTCAACTATTTACTTCACAATTTTTAGAAACGAAAAAAAACAGACTAAAAATTAACAAAATAAAATTTGGACTAACATCACATCCATTGTTCAAAATATTTAGTTGAAAATTTGTACTTTTTGTTGAAAATTCACATTTTCGGGTTAAAAATTAAACTGCTTTGTAGAAATACGTATTTTCGGCTAGAAAATTAAATAATTTGGTAGAAAATTTAACTATTTGGCAGAAAATTTAACTATTTGGTTGAAAATTGATGTCTTTTGTTGAAAATTCATCTTTTTTGCAATAAAATCAATTTTTTTGGATGAAAATCAAATTGTTAAGTTGAAAATAATCTGTTTTAGATGAGGATAGTATTTTGTTAAAAATTTGTCTCTGTTGGTTAAAGCCATTTTTTTTTAATTTTTAATCAAAAACTGTTTTTTTTTACATATCAACTATCACATTTTTCGTTGAAAATTCATCTTTTCAGATTAAAAATTCAACTCCATGGTTGAACTACTTTCTTAAAAATTCTTTTTTTTTGGTTAAAGATTTATAATTTTATTAAAAAATCTTTGTTTTTTTTTGTGACAATTTTTTTTGTTTTTAACTGAAAATTGAACTATTGTGTTAAAAATTCAACCAGTTGGTTGTGAAATAGCCTTTTTGTTGAAAATTCATATTTTTGGGTTAAAAGTTCAACCATTTTTATAGAAAAATCGTCTTTTAGACTTTAAAATTTCACAATTTGGTATGAAACTCAACTATTCGGTATAAAATTGAACAGTTTTGTAGAAAAATCGTTTTTTTTTTATGGAAAATTAATTCTCCTCAATAAAAGTTTCACATTATTTTTAGTTAAAAATGTATCTTTTTTAGCTTAAAATTCAACTATTCAGATCACAATTTTTAGAAACGAAAAAAAAAAACAGACTAAAAATTAACCAAATAAAATTTGGACTAACATCACATCCATTGTTCAAAATGTTATTCGAGTACTAACACAATGAGTGTCTTACAACATGAACTTTCATTTAAAAATTTTTATTTTATATAAATAATTTTTTTTCAAGTTCAATAACGTTTATTTGAATTAAATCAATTTCATTTAAATCACATAGAATTTATTGAAATCAATAACAAATTATTTTCAAAATAGACGAAAATTTATTGGACCCTATATCAAAGTAATAATATGTTTGAGTTTAACAACAAATTTTCGATCAAAAAATGACTAAAACAAATAGTAGAATTTGAAACCTACAAAGATGAAATTTTTAACAAGAATCTAATTTTTAATCAAGAGAGATGAATTCTCAACCAGGTAGTTGAATTTTCCATTAAAAATAAAATTTTTCAAGCAAAAATGGATCAGTTACATTTTCAGTTTAAAAAATTGATTTAAAAAAAAATATTCTTCTTCCAGTCAAATTGTATCAAAAACAAAAAATTCTAAACAAAATATAGTTGAATCCAACACCAAACCGATAAATTTTCAACAAAGAAGATAATTTTCTACCAAAATAGTTCAATATTTAACCAAATAGTTGCATTTTGATATAAAAAGATAAGTTTTTAACCAATAAAGATGAATTGAAAAAAATAGTTAAATCCTCTGCAAAAAATTGTATTTTTTAAAAAGAAGATTAATCTACACAAAAACACGAATTTTCAACAAAATTCATGAATTTTCTACATAAGAGTTTAATGTTTCACCCGAAGCTATGCATTTTCCACAAAGAAGTTTATTTTCTATCGGACAGTTAAATTTTTGAATAAATGGTTTAATTTTTAAAAAATAGTTTAAATATCTACAAAAATATTTGTATTTTCAACCGAATAGTTGAATTTTCAACTAAAAAGGTAAGTTTTTAACTTAGATTTCAAAATGTCATTTTTAAACAGAATAATATTATTTTTTACCAGTTAAATTTTACCAAAAAAGTAAAGTTTTTAACAAAATAGCGGAACCCATAGCCAAAAATATAAATTTTCGAAAAAGGAAGATTGACTTTCTACCAAAAAGTCAAGTTTTCAACAAAATACATCAATTTTCTACAAAGCAGTTGAATTTAAATTTAACTATTCTATATTTGGTTAAAAATTGATCGTTTTTAGTTAAAATATCAACTATTTGGTTGAAAATTAACTTTTTCGTTGAAAATTCATACTTCAGGGTTGAAAATTCAATTGTTTTGTAGAAAATTCGACTTTTGGCTTAAAAATTTAACTATTTTGTACAAAATTCAGATTTTCGGTTTGTAAATTCAACACCTATGTTTGAATTTATTTTCCACTTTTGACTGAGATATCTTTCTTGGTGTAAAGTTTAACACTTTTTTTTAAGGCAGCTGTTCAGGTATAAATTTCACATTTTTTTATTAAAAACGTAATTTTTTGATTAAAAATGTATCTGTTTTTTCTGGATTCAACTTAATTGCTGAAAACTCTGTATTTTTTGGTTAAATTCAATTGTCTTTTATTTAAAATTAACATCTTTTTTAGTTAAAATATCAACTATGAATGTTAACAACTTAATTATTTTGTTAATAATTTAACTATTTTGTTGAAAATTTAATTATTCAGTTGAAAACTGATCTAGTTTGCAGAAAATTTAATTACTTTTTTGCAAAATTCATCTTTTCGTTGAAAAATGATTTCTTTCATCAAAAATGTAACTATATTGCTGAAAATTTATCTTTGAAAGTTGAAAGTCAAACCGCGTGGTTGAAAATTTGATCGTTCTGTTGTCAAGTTTCAACAGAACGATCAAATTTTCAACCACGCGATTTGATTTTCAACTTTCAAAGATGAATTTTTAGGAATATAGTTACATTTTTGACAAAAGAAATCACTATTTTGTTAAAAGGTTATCTTTGTTGTTCGAAAATTTAATTGGTTTGTATAAAATTCAACTATTTTGTTGAAACCTCAACTATTTTGTTGAAAAGTTTTTTTTTGTTCGAAAATTTAACTGCTTTGTAGAAAATTTAATTGTTTTATTAAAAATTAAACTGTTTATTTCAAAATTCAATTATTCAGTAGATAACTTCACCGTGTTGCAGTAAATTTAATTATTTTTGTCAAAATTCAAACGTTTTGTTGGAAAATTAATTATTTTGTTGAAAATTCAACTATTCTGTTAAAAACTTATATTTTTTCAAAAAAAAAATTAACATTTTAAGCCGAACAACGCACGATATGAAAAAAGGTCTGGACGAGAAATACGTTTCTTTATGCGAGCGCTACAAGATTATCAGAAAAACTTTTTGAATTTTTTCGAATAATCGAAAATTCAAATTGTGATCCCACCAAAAATAGAATGCATAGTTTTTGTTTTATTCGAGAAAAAAAAAATTGGAAATAAAAAAAATTGAATTTTTGGAAAAAGACACAAGCTATGAGAAAAAATGAATAGACATAGTTCATCCAAAAAACAGCTACAAATTTTCCGTCGGAAATTTTTTGATAGGACGCTTAGTTTGTGTTTTAATCGTGAAAAATACCAATGAACATACAAAAATTTAATGTTTTCGAAGACGACACAAGAAAAAAAAAAAAGAATAGGAAAACTTGTTCACTCAAAGAGGATATACAGATTTGTTATTCATAATTTTTAGGAAGGACTAGTAGTTTTCTTTCAATCGTAAAAAAATAATAATGAAAATGAAAAAATTAAATGTTTGGAAAGACGACACAGGAGACAAAACAATAAAAAGACAAAAGTTGTTCAACCAAAAAAGATCTACAAATTTGTTGTAAACTCTTGCTTTAAAGCTACATCAAAAATTCAAAATTTACTTTTTGCAAAAGCGACACAAGCTTCATTAACTTTTTATTTAACAAATTTTTCACCTAAATTATATCTACAAATTTGCGTAGGAATACTTTACACGTGTATGCGCATTTTCAATTTGAATCATAAAAAATAAAGTTGAAAATAAACAAATTAAATTTATGAAGAAACGACACAAGTTGCAATCAAATGTATAATAAAATTTTTTGTATAGAATGCACACTTTTTCAGAATTATAAAAACGAGACAACCAAATTACATATGTTTCAACACCAATGCATATTATGAATAGTGATAATATAAATTTATTGAAATGGTACATTTTTCAGGGTAGCTAAGAATAAAAATTGGTGCAAAATAAGGAGAAAATATTGAATTAATCATAAATAATAAAATGTGGATATTATTTTGCAAACTCTGAATAAGCTGTACCGGCTTGAGATACAGGAGTAATATTAATTTTCTTCCAAAAAAGACAAATTTTCACAGTTTCAACCAAAGATATAAATTCTCACTGAAAACTATAATATTTGATAATTAAACTATAAAGTATTTTGGTTTTAAATAAAAAATAGTTGAATTCATAAAAAAAGACGAATCAGACAAAAAAAAATTTTATCTTAAACCAAACATTTGCGAATTTTAATTAAAAAAAAGATGAAAATTCTACCAAAAGAGTTGAATTTTCAAACCAAAAAGACGAATTTTCAATAAAATTGTTGAATTTGCAACCAAAAAAATTGTCAGTCCAGAATAAAAAAAAGGCAAATTATAATTTAAAAGAAAAAACTAATTTTTTAAATTTGAAACAAATTTTTGAAGATTTTAGATATGTTGAAAAATTATGTAGAAAATTTGTATGATTTTTTTTATTTCGTAGGATTTTACAAAATTTGAATCATTAATTAAAAAAAAAAAACCTTTTTTAAACAAAAATAAATCAATATTAGGTTAAAAATATGTTTTAATAATTTGTGTAAGTGGAAGGAAACTTGCTGGAAACAATCGATTTTTGCCTATTGAACAATTTTATAGAAAATTAATCTTTTTGGTTTGAAAATTCATATATTTTGGTATTTTTGGTATTTGGTAGAAATTTAGTTCAAAATCCAATTCTTTGGTTGAAAATATAACAACTTCATTAAAAGAAAATTGGTATTTTTTGGCAGAAAATACCAAAAAAAATTACTTTTTAACAAAGTAGTTCAACTTTTAATGAAGTTGTTATGTTTTCAACCAAAGAAATGAATTTTGAACTATAATGATGAATCTTCATCGAAGGAAATTAATTTTGTAACCAAATAGTTGAATTTTCAACCCAAAAGATTAATTTTTTACCAAAAAAGACCAATTTTCTACCAAATTGTTCAATTTTCAACCAGAGAGATGACTTTTAAACTAAAATTGTGAATCTTTAACCAAAAAAATAATTTTTAATCAAATAGTTTAATTTTCAAACCAAAAGATTAATTTTCTTCCAAAAAAGACAAATTTTCACAGTTTCAACCAAAGATATAAATTCTCACTGAAAACTATAATATTATCCAATTCAATCCGAACTCGGATTCATTCGGATTGAAAATTCAGTGTATATCAATCCGAATTCGGATTGATTCGGATTCATTTGGATTGGAAATTTGGTTTGGATTGGTTCGTTCAAGAGTTCGAATTAAACCGGATTGAGTCGGATTAATTTTTAAACGATTTGGGTCAAACGAATTGTAGAACGCGGAAAAGTAGCGTATTGGGTTCCTAAAAAAGTATAATTAATTTGGAATCGATCGACATGCAGCTTGTTTACCCGTGTTCGAAAAAAAGGTTTCAAAAATTTCTTGTTTGTCGAGTTTTTTAATTTGATTGATTTTCGATTTTTTGTACATACCTGGAGGTCAAAAAAGTCTTCTCCATTTTTTTTGGATTTTAACCTATCATTTTTTGAGAGATAATTACTACTTAATTCATCATTGTTTTCGGAAATTTTTTTAACACGTTTGCAAATAGGAGATGAATTATTTGAGGAACATGAAAACTGTCCAGTGACAAAAATGTATCGGAAAAAAAATCCCCAAGAACCAGGAATCGAAATTGACAATAGAGCGAATTTTTAAAATTTGGATTTTGATATTTTATGAACTTATATTTTCAACTTGTAGTTTAAACATTTTTCTCAGCACGTTTGGGCTTTTTTGAACATAGAAATATACTAGAAAAAAATCTACAAGACTCAGGAATCGAAATTAGAATGACAGCAAGTTTCCCTATTTCGAAATTTTGTATCTAACAGATTCAATTTTTTTTTATTTATAAGTTCAACCTTTTTCGAGCTTGTGTACAATTTCTAAGTCTAGAAATAGACTAGAAAAAAAATCGACGTGACCGAAAAATGAAAATCGGAAACAGAAAATTTGTAAATCCTGAAGCGACGTTTCTTTTTTTTTTTATTTTAATTTTGGCCTGAAGTGTTTTGTTTCTAATACATTTTTTTCACTAAAAAGTTTTCATGTAACACAAATAATTCTCCTGCTATTTGCAAACGTGTTAAAACAATTCCGAAAACAATGGTAAATTAAATAGGAATTATCTTTCAGAAAATGATAGATTAAAATCCGAGAAAAATTGAGAAGACTTTTTGTGCGATGAACCAAGAAATAAAAATTTTAAATTCAGAGTTGCTCTTCACCTACAATTGATAACATTTTTTTACAAATGTTATCATGAATTTTTGAGAAATTTTCAGTTGATAATATTTATGATCCCAGACGGAAAAATTATACTTAGTGGAACTGTTTATGTTTATTTTTATATGTTTCATACAAATAATGTAGCATGTTTTAACGATAAATTACTAAGTTTTGACGAATACTTGAAACTAAAAAATTGAAATTCTTCTAAAACATTCCTTTGAGAAAGAAAAAATAATTATTCTCCCACAGTTGAATATATATATTTTTTTAATTAATTATTTTTAACTGAAAATTTAACTATTTCAGTTAAAAATTTATATTACTTTGAGTAAATTCAATCGCTTAGAAATTAACAATTTTCAAATTGTTAATTATACTTTTCGAAATTCAGTCAATTAAATTTTAGTCAGTTTCAAATATAATAATTTTAGATTTAAATATTCTAAATAGTTTGTTTTAAATTTTAAATGTCTCGAGACTAAATCCAAAACAATGAAAAATTAAGACAATAATTTTGAGCAGATTTTAGAACCAGGCATTGAATACTAAAGTTTTTTTTATTTTAAAAATGTTCCAGAAAGTTCGATATTTCAAACTCAGTTAAAAAAACAAATTTTTCTATTAAACAATTTAAATTTTGCGATTAAAATTGAAATGGTTGAATTTCGAAAAGTATAATTGAAAATTTCAAAATTGTTAAATTCTAAACAATTTAAATTCACTTAAAGTAATTCAAGTAATACAAATTCTTAAGGATTTGAATACAAACAAATTTTTAATATCGCAATACTTCGTGACTACATTTTTTTTAGTTTCAGGTGAAGTTCGGATTTCTTTTTCTGGAGTAATCATTTTTTCATTTTTTAATATTTCCCATTAAAAATGATTTCTTATTTCGAACATTTCTTTAGAATAATGTAATTTTAATGGTTCAGAATTAAAACTTTTGCCATTTTGAATAATAATAATAATAATAATAATAATAGATCTTTATTATGTTCCACGAAATATGTACATTAGCTCACACAAAGAGAGTCTAAAATATACAATTTTTAAGGAATTGAATTTGAAAATTTTCAATTAGGAAACAGAACAATTTTTTGATTTTTAGGAACATTTGACTTTTTATTCAAAATGAACAATTATAAATTGAATATTCAAAACTTAACAATTTGAAATTGAACTGTTTGAAACAGAAATCCTTGAATCGTTAAAATTTCGGAGAGCTAAACTTCAACTTTAAACGTTACAATGTAAGTGGAAATGTTGAATTTGGATGTCTAAATAACAGATAAAAATGTGTTCATTCAAAAAACAAAAATCGAATAAGTTGAGGAAATATTTAGAATTTTTTAAAATAAAATTTTGAAGCTTTTAAGGATTTTTGAAGGTTTTAACATGATACAAAATTGTCTGATGATTTCTGAGTCTATTTTGAATGACTTTTATTTTGAAAAATTAATTTTAACAAAATATCCAAGAATATTTGAAAACTAAAGTAAATTTTGATGATAAAATAATAATTTAACAGTTACAATTTGCGAAAGAAATTGGAATAAGTTTAAGAGATATTTAGAAGTTTTGAACAGATTCAAAAATAATTTTAAACTTGAAAAGATGTCAAGAAATGTGAAACTAAATGTAGATTTCTCAAGATTTCAAATGAAACATTTAGAAGCTTTTCAAGCATTTTGAAAGGTTTCAAAATAATGAAAAGATTTATTAAGATTCCTTGAAGAATTGAAAATGATTTTTTATTTTGAAAAAATAATTTCAAGCGAATTTTTGAAAAGATTTCAAAAGATTTTCAAAACTGTAAAAACAATAATTTGGAATTAATTAAACCGTTTAAAAATATATTTAGAAGTTTTGAAAATTTTTCAAAAATAATTCAAAATTTGTGAAGTTTCCAAAAAATTTAACATAAAATGTAGATTTTGATAGATATTAAAACAAAATAATGTATCTTTTTAAGAATTTGGAAACGCTTTGAGATAACAAAATTTTTTTTTTCGTTCCTGGGAAAATTTAAAGTGATTTTTTAGTAAGAAAATAGTTTAAAGATAATGTTTCAAAATATTTCAATGGAAATTGTTATGTATAAATAACAATTGAACAATTAAAAAATAAATATTTGAACAAATTTAATATGAAATCATATAGTTTCGAAGAAGACCATCAAGATTCAAAATTTTCAACAGTTTCTAATGAAAAATGTTAGATTTCACAGGTCTAACAATTTTAGGCTACTTTAGCGTTTTACAAGAAAAATGGGTAATTTAAGACAAAAGTCATGATAGTTATGTTAGTTTTTTTCGACGGTAATTGACATTTTTATTCAAAGCTCATTAGATTTTGCCAGCGCAGCCCTGTGAAATTGTTTATAAAATTTTCTTAGATAATATTTTGTTGCAATGAATATATTACACGTAGGATTTTGTGAAGGATAATTATCACAATCCACCTTCCTGATTGTTTATACACAATTTTTTCAGATTTTTCTGGCAGCTGTGAGTATGGAAAAAAAATATTGTTTATAACAATTTGTTATGAGGAATCTGAAAATTTTTGTTGACATAAACATACTTTTATCTGAAGATGCACAATCTGTTACATATTTCAGCAAAATTGAACTTGATAAATTTTTTTTACAAAATATGAATGTTTAAAAAAAAGTGCTTCGCAGCCCCTCTGTAATTTTTGGATTCTAAAATGAAAAAGTTTTTTAATACTTTCCAGTATCCGATTTGAGAATCCAGTAGCAAACACCCGATATTTTTTTTGCAACAATGAAAATTCATCATGGTTTTGTCTTTATTTAAAATTGCACAATGTTAATTAACAAATTAATACCTTATTTCAAAGCTTATTAAATGATTACAAAAAATTTAATACACTTTTTACTTTTATTTTGATCGAAAGTAACAATTCAAGCAAACGTGTTGAAAAAATGTTGCAATTTCACGTTTTTTGTTAAGAACAAACAATTGATTAAGAACCCATCCTCGAAATTTTCAGAGCCTCATAAGGATTTTTGAAATAGGTATTTTTGATATAAAAAAATTAGATTTCAATCATTTCAAAATAGATTTAAAACTCTTTAACAATTTTTAGTTATTTTAATGTTTTATAACATAAGTATTTGTGCCTTTCATCTGAAATTGGTGTCTTTAATTTAAAAAATCAATGACTGTGTACCAGCTGTAAATTATCTGAAATCATTCCAGTACTATCATCCGGAAAATTTGTAAGAAAGAATCTACTGAAAAGGATCTGAATACCATTCAGAGGTCATGCAGAAACCATTCGAACGGTATCCAAATCTGAAAACCATCAACATTATACAAGACACCAGAGCATGGTCCAAATATTATCCAGACAATTTTCAAAAACAATGAAAACACAACCTTTGCTTAAAATTATTCGAATACAATTGTCTAAAAAATATCTGAAGACATCTACAACACCTTCTCTCAATCATCTGAAATCATTCCAGCACTATCATTCCGAAAATTTGTAAAAAAACATCTGCTGAAAAAGATCCGAGTACCATTCAGAGGCCATGCAAAAAAAATTCAAATGGTTTCCAAACCTGAACACCATCAACATTATACAAGACACCAGAGCATGGTCCAAATATTATCTAAACAATTCTCAAAAACAATGAAAACACAACCTTTGGTAAAAAATATTCGAATACAATTGTCTAAAAAATATCTGAAGACAACTACAACACCTTCTTCCAATCATCTGAGATCATTCAAGCACTATCATCCGGAAAATTTGTGAAAAAACATCTACTGAAAAGGATCCGAATACCATTCAGAGGTCATGCACAAGCCATTGAAATGATATCCAAACATCATCTGAGGAGGTACTACATATAATCCAATCTACATATCGTCCAAAATTACAAAAAGCAATAGGATTCGAAAACGATGAAATAGCTGCCGAACGAGATGAATTATCAACAACGAAATAAATTTTTTATTTAATTCTAATGTAATTGTGTGATAAATATGATCTGTAAAGAACCAAGACAATTTTTGCGATGATCTAAAATCATTCCAACATCGTCAAAGGACCGTCATCAGGAAAATTTGTAAACAAAATGCTAACATCATATCATCTGAATAAAATCTGACCTATATCCAACCAAATGAAGAATATTATCTGAACATCATCTAAACATCATACAAAAAGAAAGAAGCAAGAAATGCAGGCACCGTTCTCAGTTTTCTGAAGATAATCTTGATAGCATTCAAAAAGTATTTGAAAAGTTTTTAAACGGAATCCAGCCCCAGAAGCCAAGTTTCATGAAAATCGATTTTTTTTTAATCGGCCGCCATATTGGATCCGCCTTGTTGGATTCACACTTTTGGATCCGCCATTTTTAATTTTTAAAAACTGACTGCAGATTCGTGATCACAGACCCCAAAACACCCCGTGAGGCAAATTTCATGAAAATCAATTATTTTTTGAAAAATCGTCCACCATATTGGATCCGCCATTTAAAAATTTTTAATATGACTTCAGATTCATTATCAGAGGCACAAGAACTTCCAGAAGCCAAATTTCATGAAAATCCATTAATTTCTTGAAAACTCGTCCGCCATATTGGATCCAACATTTTGAATTTCTGAAACATGACTTCAGGTTCGTTATCCGATTCCACAAAAACCCTCAGATACCAACTTCCATGAATATCCATTAATTTTTTGAAAACTCGTCCGCCATATTGGATCCAACATTTTGAATTTTTGAAATATGACTTCAGATTCATTATCCGAGGCCACGAAAACCCTCAGAAGCCAACTTCCATGAAAATCAATTAATTTTTTGAAAACTCGTCCGCCATATTGGATCCAACATTTTCAATTTTTGAAATATGACTTCAGATTCGTTATCCGTGGCCACAAAAACCCTCAGATACCCACTTTTATGGAAATTCAATCATTTTTCGAAAACTCGTCCACCATATTGGATCCGTCTTGTTGTATCCGCCATTTTGAATCTAAACTTTTAAATAATTTTACAATTGACTTCGAATTCGTGAACAGAGACCCCAAAACCCCCCAGAAGCCAAGTTTCATGAAAATCTCTCAATTTTTTGGAAACTCGTCCGCCATATTGGATCCACCATTTTGAATTTTCAAAATATAACTTCAGATTCGTTATCCGAGGCCACACAAACCCCCAGAAGTCAAGTTTCATGGAATTGAATTAATTTTTTGAAAACTCGTCCGCCATATTGAATTTGCCTTGTTGGATCCACCATTTTGAATTTTTTTCAACTGGCTTTAGATTCGTAATCAGAGACCTTAAAAATCCTCAGTAGCGGAGTTTCATGAAAATCAATTAATTTTTTGAATACTCATCCTCCATAAATTTTGCTGAAAATTAATATATTTGGTTAGAATCTCGTCTTTTTTGATAGAGCATAAATTTCTTTGCTAGAAAATTAATGTTCGTCGTTGAAAATTTAACTATTTGGTTCAAAATTAATCTTTTTTAGTTGAAAATTCAACAACTTGTTTGAAAGTTGAACTAGTTTGTTAACGATTAATATTTTTTAGGATTCACCCTCTTTGTTGAAAATGTAACTATTCAATTGATAGAAAATTAATCTTCCGCGTTAAAAAATTGTCTATTGGGTTGAACTCTTTCGCTGAAAATGTAACTATTTGTTGACAATTCGGTTTTTCTTGGTACAAAATTAATTTTTTTATCTGAAAATTGCACTCATTCATTTTTGTATTGAAATTTATCATTTACAAGGTAAAGATTCAACTATTTGGTAGAAAAGTCATGCATTTTGTTAAAAATTCGTCTTTTTGTTCGAAAATTAAACTCCTTGCTTAAAAATAATTCCTTTTCGATTAAAACTGCAATATATTTTTTGTTTTATCAATTTTTTTTAACTCTACTTATTAGATGAATCTATGAAAAAAATGAAACACCCTTCTCAGACCCTCAAAAACTCTAATTGGGTAGTTTTTCTCTGTTATTACAAATGTCAGAAAAATTAATTTGAAGAAATAAATCAAATTAAGAGTTTCTTAATTGCTTGATGGGGAAATTTTTTACAAGTACGAAAAAGTAGAACTATTTTTACAGAAAAATACCAATGAATATAATAACTTTAAGAAAGCTAAGAAATTCAGGTGGCCATTTTTATCGAGGGAAAAAATTCTTGGTCGTTTTCCGGTTCGCAGAAAATTTTTGAATTCTTTTTAATTCTTTGAAATTCTTTCCATTAATTTCAGTTCAATAAAATTAAATAAATAAATAAAGATTGATCCAGATCTAAAAAAATGCTGCAGGTTTTTCTTATTTCACTACGTAAAATGATTTTGATTTTATCGAAAGAGAAAATTTTAAATTATTATTAAAATCTGCGATAGAAAAAGTATAACCCCAATAATAATTAATCATGTAAAAAAATGGCTAGAATTTTTAGATATAAAAGAAAGATTCTCGCCTAAAAGCACCGAAAACGCGCATTTGTTTATATAATTTGTTTATAAAATAAACAAATAACATTTAATCTTAAATTTTAATAGCTAAGTATCATCCTAATGATGAAATCAAGCTATGTTAGAGCAGAAATATACTTTGAACACGAATAACCCCTAATTTCGATAATTTGTTAATAAAATTTGTTTATAACGATTCACTTTGCAAGTTATCAATTTTTTATCCTTTCTCAAGCCCTATGCATTAAACTCAAGGACTCAAGTATAAGAAAAATTTTGTCTAGAAGATAAAACATGAAATTAAAAAAATCAACATGTTTTTCGCTATTTGCAGGTTTATAAAAGTTTAAGCAAACAATAATTTCAAAATATGCTACGACAGATTTCTCAAGAATTTATTGATCAATTTTTTCAGAGAAAAAATTAAAAATCGATTAAGAATTGTGAATTTATGTTTTTTTTGTTTAAAATATAACTACTTGGTTAACTCTTTTGTTAGAAATTAATTTTTTTTTTATGGAAATTTAACTACTAGGTTGATAACTGATCTCTTCAATGCAAGAATTGAACTATTTGATGGTAAATTTATGTACTTTGTGAAAAATTCGTCTCTTTTGTAGAAAAGTAATCTTTTTGGTTGAAAATTCATCTATTTGTTTGATAAATAAATGTCTTATTACGATTAATTAAAAATACAAAAAAAAATTGAAAATTATTCAAACAAGTTTCATACAAAAATTCACATATATCTTATATTTTCGGGGGCGCTGAATTTGAATCCGTTATCCGGTTGGTCCCATCAGATCAGAGTCAAGGTCAGTTCAAGTTCAAACTTACAAAATTCATCGCTAACCAATTAAGTCAGGGAATCGATAGGTTTCGGGGTCGCTGAATTCAAATCCGTTGTCCGTTTGATTTGACCTTGAATTGACCTCTGACCCTGACCTGATGAGACCAAACGGACAACGGATACGAGTTCAGTGACCGTGAAAACCTATAGATACCCTGAACTATTTGGTTAGCAATTAGGTTGGTAGGTTTGACCTTCAATTGACCTTAACCCTGACCTGATGGGAACAAATAGACATTTTAGAAATTTATTTAGAAATGCATTTAATATTTTGGATTGTTTTCTTTTCCTATTTGGAAAATTTAATAATCTGGATGGATTCGCTTCAGAATCTCAGGGAATTTTTATATACCTGGAAAAACCTGGAAGTGTCATTGATTTTGTTTAAAGTCAGGGAATTTTTTTGTGAACGTGCTTAATTTTTTTTCTTTTAATTGCAATATAAAATCCAATAACAATGATTCTTCATTTGTAAAAGTAGATTTATATTACTGTATTTATCTATTTTGTTGAAAATTAGTTTTTTTTCTGTTTGAAATTATTTTTTTTAACTGAAAATTTCACTATTCTATTTTTGGTTCAAAATTGATCGTTTTTGGTTAAAAATTCAACTCATGTTGAAAAGTCGCCTTTTTTTGGTTGAATTAAACTGTTTTTGATTAAAAATTTAAATCTTTTTTGATTGAAATATCAACTACTACATTTTTCGTTCAGAACTCAACTATTTTGGAATGAACATTTTATTACTTGGTTAAAACTTTAGGAGTTAAAACCTTTTGTTAAAAATTATTATTATTTTTTTTAAAGGTTCATCATTTTAATTTAAAATTCATCTCTTTGGTTAAAAACTGAGCTGTTTTGTTGGAAATTTGTTTTTTCCTTGGATGAAAATGAATTTTTTCTACTAAGAATTTAATTATTATAGTTGAAACTTCAACTGTTTTGTTGAAAATTGATTTTTTTTTGAAAATTATTTTCTTTTTAAACTGAAAATGTAATTATTCCAGTTGAATATTCCATCAATTTAGTTAAAAATTCATCTCTTAAGCTTAAAATTACTTTTTTTAACTGAAAATTTTACTATTCAATTTTTGTTTGAAATATGATCTTTTTTAGTTGAAAAATCGTCTTTTTTGGGTAGAAATTAATTGCCTTTGTTGAAAACTCATCTTTTTGGTTTAAAATTCAACTATTCCAGTTGAAGATTCATCATTTTAATTAAAAATTCGTCACTTTGTTTGAAAATGTAACTATTTTTTTAAAATTAGTTTTCTTTTGGTTGAATTTTTTTGTTCAACTGAAAATGTAACTATCTATTCGGATTTTTCTAGCATTACTCTAAACGAATGCAGTTAAAAACAATAATAACTTGTTTAAATAATCATGTTGGATAAATTACCTAAATTATTACCTCGCTCTTAGTAAAAAGTTGACAAAAAGTGTAAAATTGTAAAAAAACGCAACTATGTAGCAATCATGTGAATAGAGATAGTTATAAACAATGCAATTTGATTGAAAAATTATTTTTGTTAAATTTTATTTATTATTTCAACTATCTTAGTGAAAAGTGGACAAAAGCTAAAAATTAAGAAAAAACGTGCAGCTTTCTAGCACTCATCTAAGAGAAGATAATTATAAACAATAATACATTGTTTAAACAAATATGTTTGTTAACAGTAATTAAGTTTCACCTCATAATTTTCATTCCAAAAACCGCAAAAAATGTCCCAATTAGCGCCAAAAACTCGCAGAACTTATTTTTTCACTCATGGTTTTTTTTGGGACCCCATAAAACAGACTTATGGGGATGATACTTGGAAAGTAAAATTTTATTTATATTCTATGGGTAATTTTGAAAACAAATGTTGAGCTTGAACTCGATTTACCTAATATTGAGGATTCGAAATAAAATTTACAAAAACGTATTTTTTTCTAATGGGACATATGCTTTAAACTTCATGAGGCTTGCGCCACCTCTAAATATCATTTTGTCCCAAATAAAAAAAATGGAAAATATTTTTTTGTGGATCGAAACAAATTTACGGACGATATAATATTCTGGTTAAAAATTAAACTGCTTGATTGTGAGATAAACTACACTGACAAAAATTTATTTTTATGGTTGAAGATTCATCTCTGCTTGGAAATCTAACTATTTTGTAGGAAATACGTTTAATTTTTTATTTAAAATAAATTAACACAAGGGTTGCCTTTTTTCAAAAAAATTTTGGTTCATTCAATACATTTTTTGATTGATCTAACCAAATTCTGTTGTTTAATCAACTAAATACTTCTACCAAACGATTTGATTAGAAAAACCCAAAAAGTTAGTTTGGCCACCGAAATATTTTGCTGCCATACAATAACCATAATCTATGCTTGAACCAAGAAACTTTTTTCAATAAAAAAAAAATTATTCCGACGTGATACTCAAAATCCCCCCCTCCTCCCCCCAGAAATTTCTTCCTAATCCAGATCCCTTCACGAAAAATTTGTCTGGCTACGGCCTTGTGCAGAACAAATATTTTCTGTAAGTCTACCCAAATTGGAAGGAGCAACCCGCTCCACAAGGGAACTTCGATGTTGTCTTCATGCCCTAATTTTGGGCTGTTTTGGGTCTCTGCAAAACTGCAAGAATTAATTTCTAAAAAAGAATTCCTATCTTATAAAAGGTCCTTTTGGAAAAAATTATGCACATGACCTGAATTTAAGCATTTCAGAATTTCTGGCTATTTTTTGAGCTGCAAAACACTCAAAAATAATTTCACCAAATCAATTCTAACACTAAAAAAAGTTTACCCCAAAAAAAACTTAGAGAATAAGTACAGAAAAACGTATATTATAGCTCTAAGCTTACTACAAATAATAATAATAATTGTCCGAAAACGACTCATAACACTAACACATAACCCTGATTGAAAATGAAGATATTGAACCAAAACAAAACATGTAAGTCGAATTTTAAACGACATAAATGAACTTTATCCCAATGAGTTGAATGAAGCAAAAATTAAATAGTAATTTTGGCAGTCTTCATTTAAAAATGTTTACCTTTTAAAAAATTGAAAGTGGAAATTGAGCAGCTTCGAATGCCTCAGTCTAAAAATATCAAGTTTTTAGGACCAAAAAGTTTGAATTTCCAATTTGTTATTTTTGATAGTTTTAAGTATGGTTAGGCAAAGTCAAAGTTATTTCGAAGGACTTTCAAATATTAGTATTTTTTCAACATCCAAGGAAGTTTCGAGAGTAATACAAATTCTCAAGAGATTTTAAAATACTTCAAAAGCCCTTATAAGTTGTAGGATATTTAAAAAAATACTAAGGGATTTTCAATAGATTTCAATAATTTCCAGTGATTTCACAAATAGTTTGAATAACCTAAAGGTGAATATTTTTAGATTCTTAAGTATTTTAGTTCATTTGCAAATTGAAATACAAAAGAATACCATCTATCTCTGAATTTGACGTACATTTATTGTACTTTTTTCAACGATTTTGTTCATGATCTTACGTGTGGTGACATCAAGGGCCTTAAGTTCTTTCTTCGTCCATTGAACCACCCCAAACGAGTAGAGTGAAACCGGGACGGCAAGAATGTTAGTCGAAGATACCTTGTTCAATGCCGACAGATTGGATGACCAAATCTGTCGAAGAAGATGCCTGTATCTGCTTCGGATAGTCTCCTTTACTGATTTTACGTCCTGAACGCGGCTTTGAGGCACGCCCAGGTATGTATAAGTCTCACCAGTGTTAAGATGTCTAATAACACTTATATCCACAAGCTCAGGGTCCTTGGGAACGCCAAAAATCTTTACTTTCTTCAGATAAATTTTGGCACACCTATCCAATCCAAAGTCCATCCCAATCTCTTCTGTGTACTTCTTGACGATATTTTTAGCAGTCTGAAGTTTTGCCTTTACAAGGGGCATAGATCTTCAGGTCATCCATATAAAATACATGAGTGACCTCATGCTCGCCCTGGTTAGTGTCGCCACAGAGGTATCCAGAAGAATTTCGTAATGCGAGAGATAGAGGCAGAAGTGTGATGCCAAAAAGCCAAGGGCTCATGGTATTGCCCTGAAAGACCCCTCTCTAGAAGGTGACGTTGTTCGTTGCCACACGATAATTTCCAGATGAGATAGTAAATCTAGTTTTTCCAAGAGGCATCAATCACTCTATGCATCTCACTATGTGTGAGTGTACCTTCGAGCTTACCAACAGATAGATGATAAGTCTATGAGAGGCTGAATCGAAAGCTTTGCGGTATTCAATTCAGACCATCGACAGGGCGCGTTGATGGGCTGCAGTGTCTTTACAAACACACCTGTCATTTAGCAGGTGCGCTCGACAGCCTGCCAAACCTTGTTTCGAGCCAAGTTGTTTGTACGACTCATGCCATACAGGCTCTATTCGCTGAACAATCCTGTTGTTCAGGACAGCTGTAAAGATCTTATACATTGTGTTCAAACTAGTTAGTGGCCTGCAATTCTCTGGGTTGGACAAGTTGCCTATTTTCAGTAGGAGTATAGTGCGTCCTAATACTAGCCACTGCGGAATTGGCCCTGATTTATTTTCCCCTCTTCTGTACCACGTTACACTCTTGTTTCTGGGGAGTTATCGAGATCTCTCCTTAAAAATGAAATCTTAAATCGATGAAGATGTTTTGATTATAAAAACAAAGAAAATAAATAAAGCTAAGTGCTTCCTCTAAAAATTTGAAATTGATATTAGTCAGAAAATGAGTTTTTAAATTTTTAAGATTTAAAAGAATTTGATTTCTGGCTATAATGTATGAATGTAAGGCGGTGATTAAAATTATTTTTATTTAAAATTACATTTCTTTTTGTGCGTTTCTTTAGGTTTTAAAATTATTCCTGTTCAAATTATTTACAAATATTGAATTTTCAGAGTTTAATGTGATGCCTTGCGGCAATCTCTAATTAAATAAAATCTGCATCAAAGGTTTGCATATTCATTCAAACAATTCCTTCCAGTAGTTGAAATTATACTTTTTCGTAATTTTAATTGAAGGAGCGCTTGAATAATAAGAAAGAGTGGTTCAACCTTCAACCAAGTAGTTCAGCTTTTACCCCAAAAATTTTTTAAACCAAAAAGTTGAATCCTCAACCAAAGAAAATTCATTTTCAACCAAACAGTAGTTGCATTTCTAGCACAAAAAAATAATTTCTATTAATAAAGATGAATTTGTAAACCAAAAAGACAAATTTTCAAAAAAATAGTTGAATTTCAACACCAAAATATGAATTTTCAACAGAAATTAATTTTCTGCTGTTTTAAAAATTGTTGAATTTTCAACCAAATAATAAAATTTTTCAATACAAATATAATCCCCAGGAGGAAGCAACTGCAAAATAATTTATTTTAACAATGACTCATTCATAAACCGATTAAAACAATTCTAAAATAAAATTTTGAATTTGTTATCCTTGACAGTTATTTAAAGTTGTTTGTATGGCAGCATTTAGCCACTTATGTGACGCGCATAATATGAAATTCTATTGAAGTGCTGTATTTCATTTTTAAATTATTGAGAAATAAAAAGTAATTTGAATGAATATATAACTAGCAAACAATTTGGAACTACTAAAAAATTATAAAG
The DNA here is from genome assembly GCA_011634705.1 of Andricus grossulariae. NCBI lineage: Eukaryota > Metazoa > Arthropoda > Insecta > Hymenoptera > Cynipidae > Andricus > Andricus grossulariae. Next base: position 214,773,855 of record JAABKJ010075445.1, on the reverse strand, counting down.
AAAACTCTCGGTTCTATGCATCATTGCTTTCTTTCAAATTATTAAAATGAACAAAACGCTCACTAAACCGATGTATGGGTTTAGAGACGCATTGCTCAATTAGAGAAAGAAAAGAATAGAACATTTTTTTATGCACCAGCATTCTTCCTCTAAGAATGGCACCAGAAGAATTTTTCCAGTGTTCCTCACAATTCTGAAATTGTAATCTATAACCTCAACTGCGAAAGTCACAGACAAAGTTACAAGGCTTACAATTTGAACCCTAACTACCACAACTTCCTTTTCTTCTCAATGTTAATTCTTCGATTTTTGGATACATCCAAAAGCCTTTCAGAAGGGACCTGAATAATGTAGGTGCTAAACGAAAAAGTAATTATGCAGGACAGTGTTACCAAGAGTGTGCAGAGTTACTCTGGATAAGGTCGGTCTAGTGGTTAGCATTTTTGGATCGGCCTTAGTCTCGCAGGATTTACAAAATTTTGAAACTATTAAAACTTTGTTTTCCATTTGTTCTTTAGGATTATAAATTTTCTGGCCACAGTATAAGAAATGTGTATTGTATGAGAATAAAACTTAGAGCTGCAAGATATTATTGTTTAACTAGGAAATATTGATTTGAACAAATTTTAATACATTCCGAAAACTTACCTCTGAAGTGATGCGTACAGTTTTAATGTTTGGGACCATTTATGAATTTAGGTTCAAAATAGCGCTTAAAATCAGGCCAATTTCTGTGGAATGATGGAAAAAATTAGTAAGGGTTCAGTCATAACGGATCTCGCTATGTTCTTTTTATGGAAGTTAAACTATGGACCCATGCTTGAGCAAGGCAAATATTTTTTCACGCAGCAGCTTACTAAGTACCGTTGAAAAAATATACACAGGAATAATTATTCGTAGGGTAATGTGATAATAATAGAATAAGAAATCTGGGAATACCAACGTGGATTTATACCAGAAAGATCACGTGCGGATCAGGCACACTGGAACCTGAATTTGTGAAACTCAACTGATGCTCCTAATTTTGTATCTAAAACATCATCGCTAATGATTTCATACATCGTATTAATTTAACTATCTATATTCTACTCGCATCAGTCACTTGACTTAGTCCGTGGCTATGATGGAAAAACAGGTTAATTTTATAAATTATCTTTTTCAGTTAAAAATAAAACGATTATGTTGAACTTCATGTATATCGTTAAAAATTTGTATTTTTTGATAGAAAATTAATCTTCTTGGTTGAAAATTCAACTACTTGATTGAATCTAGAACAACTTTAAAACAAAAATTTTTGGCTGGAGATGCATAATTTTAGTTGAAAATTTATCTCTTTGGTTGATCATTCAACTATTCTGTTGCATATTTGTTTTGCTAAAAATTAATTTTTTAAATTGACAATGCAAATATTTCATCTTTGGTTGAAAATTTATCTTTTTTTTAGTGGAAAAATCAACTATTGGTTGAAAATTTGTATTTGTGGTTAGAAAATCAGCCATCTTGGTTGAAAATTAATGTTTTTGGTTGAAAATTAATTTACTTTCTTGAAAATTAATTTACTTTGTTGAAAATTATACACTTTTGTTTGAAAGTGTCCTTTATTTCGAAAAGTCAACTATTTTGTAAGCAATTCATTTTTTTGTTTTAAAATTATTATAATTTGTAGAAAATTTTAAAATTTGACTAAAAAGTTACTTTTTACGGTAAAGATGCTTCATTTTAGTTGAAAATGTATCTCTTTGGTTGAAAATTTAACTATTTTGTTGAAAAATGATTGTGCTTCGTTTGATAATTTATTTTTTAACTAAAATTTACACTATTCTAGTTGAAGATTTATCATTTTAGTTTTAAAATGTATCTCCTTGGTTGAAAGTTGATCTATTTGGTTGAAAAGCAATCATTTTTGGTTGTGAATTCACGTGAGTTTATTTTAGGTGGAGTAATCCATCATAATTCTATGTAAGCCAGAATAATCTTATGCGATCCGGAGTAATATTAGTAAATTGAAAGTAATTCTGTATGTAATGGAAATCCAGGGTAATCCAATAGGGTAAGGAGGGGCAACGCCGACCGGTGCCGGTGGGACAAAGGCGATTTTGCTTATAACATCGCTATTATTTAAAAAATTTTAATTCTACTTTGCATTAAATAAAAATATTTTATTAAAGAGATAGTGTTACTTACTAAAAGCTTGAAAATTGACGTTGTAAAAGAAAAATTATGCAGAAAACACTGTACTCAATATACAGCCTAAACCTAGCTGGACTATTTTTAATTTGGATAACTGAATTTTTATTAATAGTTGAATGGGAAAATTATTTCTGTTGACTGCTTCCTGTCGAGAGAGTAAATCCATCCCGTTAAAGTCTTTACCTTGATCCAATATGAGTCGCTCTCATAGTAGATTGCGTTTCTGCTGGTAAGGAAAGTGATCCTGTACAGATGTTCGCTTTATCCAATGTCGGTCGCTGTATATACATCACATAGAAGAAGCCAAAGATACGGACCGTGCATTTCAGGACAATTGAACAATTCTGTTTTTATTTCCTTTCCTATCAACAAAGCTTGATTTAAGATTTATCAATTACAATTTATTTATAACTATAATTAAATTAAATTTGATCACAGTATAGGATTTATTTAAGGTTAGGGGTAGTAACTACACATAAAAGAAAGCATCGACATGTGTTTAAGTATTTTCACCGTTCTTATTTTTGAGTTAAGATGGCCCAGATTTCAATCCTCACCATAGAATCATTTCGGAATGAATGATTCTGTATTTTTCTAATAGAGAATTCTTGGAAATAGCTATCGAAGTTATTTTGTAGTAAATTTTATTACCCACTGAATGAAATAGGAAAAATTGTTGAGAGAATTAGAAAAGTTTGAGCAGTGCAACACCCTGGAATCATTTTGGAACAAGATAATCATTGGGCAACAATGTACTTCATTAAATTTATTCGAATTGATTATATTTTTCATGTCTCGTTTCTTTTGTAGGTTTAGTTTTATTTCCTGTATTTACCATGTTTCAGAAAATACTCTAAGGTTGGCCTAACATTCTGTAGATTCCTAACCATAATTATACATATGTTTTATGTAGATAAAGGAGAATAATGCATTGTTTCTATTCTTTCAACCAGCTCAAATCTGAAATAGCTCACGCTTCTCGGCATGTTTTATAGATAGCGAGCCATCTTCACTTCCTAGAATTACATTATGATTATGATGGGTTAGCCCCATGACCTGTTATGGATCATAGCTTCGCGAATCATATTTTTCATCGCGTACATCATTCGCCACGTACACTAGGTCATTCAAAAAAAGATCAAGTTTCAATGCAAAAAAAAAGGAAAAGTTACATTTTCAGGTAGAAAATTAATTCATGAAAAAAATAATTTCTTACAGAATAGTTAAATTTTCAACCAAAGAGTCGAACCTTAAAAAAATTGATTTTTAACAAAGTGGTTCAATTTTTACCCAAGTAGTTGAATTTTCAATTTAAAAAAATCAATTTGCAGCCAGAAATGAAATAGTTCAATTTTCAATTAAAACAATTAATTTTCAACCAAAGAAAAATGAATTTTCAACAGCTGAAAAAGATGAACAAAAATAAAAAGCAAATAAATTACTAACAATAACATTATATCAGGAGCCCCGAACTTCATTTTCAAAATTCCCTAACTTTACTCTGACCAATTTTTTGTTTTTAACATACAATCTTTTATATATGAAATAAAAAAATTTTTAATTAAAATAAAAAAATGTCTAATTTATTATTCTCGACAGTTATTATAGTGCCTCTTATGGAAATTCCCTAACTTTGACGAGATTTTTTTCAAAATCGCTGACATTCCCCAGCCAATAAAATCCCCTGATTTCCAGGTTTTCCCTGACCTGTCCAAATAGTGTCGAATAACTCAGTCAAATTTTAACCAAGTCTAATTAATAAAAACTCATTACTAGCGAAATTGAATTCTTTTTCAATATATTGACAGAAAAAAATTATTAGATTATAGTCTTTTTTCGTTCAGCAGAGAACAAGCTTAAAACCCCTATTTTTTATTTGAGAAAATAAAACTTCCAGGACCATGAGCGAAATTCAAGGAATTTTCCAGGTTTTACCAGGTAAAAAAATTCAAGATCTTTTCCAGGTTATCGACGATATTTTTTATTAACCCCTATTTTTTATTTAAGAAAATAAAAATTCCAGGATCATGAGCGAAATTCAAGGAATTTTCCAGGTTTTACCAGGTAAAAAAATTCAAGATCTATTCCAGGTTATCAACGATTGCCAGGACGACACCCTTCTTTAATCTATAAAACTAAGGAACACCAAAATCGTCGGAGAATTCGATCCTTAATGTTTTAACAAAGTGTAAGAAGAGAAACAGTGACAAAAAGAGAACCACATGTACTCTGTAAACTATATCTTGTATTTACGTATGGCGCACGTAGTTATAAGGGTACCATATGTGTACGTCTGAATTTTGACGGGCACAACAACGAAACGATAAAAATCGACCCACTGGGTAGTGTCAGGGCATATCAAATGCACATGACCATTTTGGTGGGCCCTGTTGTCTTTAAAATCGATTTTGAGAACTAAATTTTAGAAATATGTTGCAATAGAATTTTTCTACAAAGCCATATGTTTCATAAATTTAATTTTCAAAATTAATTTTAAAGACAACAGGAGCCAACCGGAACGGCCATGTGAATTTTGAATACTCGTACACTACGCAGTGGCTCATCGGGACATCACTAGAACTATATACATTGATGATTCGCATCTTCGTTAGTCATCCCAAAATTTGCCAGAAAGTCCTTTGTTTTGGGCGGCATACCTGTGAAAGGGCATAAAATATTTATGAATATGTGACGTTAAGGTGTGTTAAAAATTATGAAACCATAATTTGACTATACCAGTCGATTTCGTGTGAGTCAGTTACGAATTTCCACATAAATAGTTAAATTAAAGTTTGACAAATGATTCTCAAAGTAATCAACATTTTTTGTTGTAAAACTTGTGAATTACTTGTTAATTACAATACCCTGCAAATCATAGATACTTTAGTTTTTCTCTGTTAGATATATTTTTTCTCAAAACGTAGAAAACTCCCAAAGTTTTCGGACAAAATCTTATATTTCACCTTCCCAAAGCGAAAATTTGACAAAGACAGATCAAAAGTGATTCTTGTGAGGTATTAAGTTTTCTTCGACAAAAAAACTATAAAATCCTGATTAAGATAAGAAAGTCCTAAGGTAGCTAAGAAATGATATCAATAATAATAACTGTTGATTTGCAACGAGTTTACAATGTATTTTATATTAATGATTCCATAATAGGCTTGTCACATAATTATTATAAAAATCTGATATTTTTCTATTCTTCACTTAACAATTAAATTGAGAATAACGTCCAAGATTGAGACCAGAGTATGAAAAATCCTCTTTTTTTAAACTTGCGTATACGGATAATGCTGGGGCTTAGTGGATTAGGCAAGTTGTGATTCACTATATTACGAACGGATTATTTGTGGCGAACGTGATCTTGGTTCTTCTTCTTCTTCTGAACAACATTCACAAGACAGGATTTCTCCTCAGGAGCCTCCTCTTCGTGCTAGGTCCATTTCTTCCTTGGGCAGGCCTCCTTCTGATCGAGTACTTGAATGTGCAATAGAACAACTTGAATATGTTGGGCTTATTCCTTCAAAAAATCAGCACCAGTGATTTGAATTTCGAAGATACGTTTTTCCTACCGATAAACGAATTAGATTGCGAATAGACAATCTTAGATTTGTTCCTGTGCCAATCCGAGAACATATTGTATTATCAACATCCAATGGTAACGTTTTTGCAATATTGGATTATAGTGGAGTTCTTTTTGGAATATATAGAAGAAATGGAACTTATTCGCGAATAAAAATAAATATTATCAGCGGCGTAGTTGTTGTTTCAAATAAAGATTCTCCTCAGTGTGCGTATCATTTATACAATAGAAAAAAGATGAACGAAAATATAATATTCTTAGTAATCCGTGTTCGGATAAAAATTAAAGTAGAACATGCAAATGCTAATGTATTATGGTTATCAAGGCTTCTTTCTTTTTTTCTTTTATCTTCTGCTAATCGAGTAATTCTACCCGAGAGTTTTGGTAACACCATGTCACCCACACCGCTAACAGAATTTTAATTAAATTTGTAGATGTAGCGTACAACTTGTAGGGATTTGTGTCCAAATAAAAAAAAAAATGTAAATTTTGAAAGAAAAAATAATCAAACAAAAATTTCTGATTCAATTTCGCATTCAAAAAAGTAATTTCAATTTTTCTTGAACATGAATATATTGATTGCTTGTTATATTATTATGTTTTCTCGGAAAATTTGTGTACTGAATTTTCAACTGATATGTTGGAGGGATTTTTGAATTTTCATTGTTTTAAAATGTGTGTCAACTTTTTTGTTATCATAAATATTTTGACGATGAAATTAGTTACTTTCATCGACAACGTTTCTTTCAAGTGAATCACGAAGATTTCGCATAATTTCTCGCGATTTCAGAAATTTAAAAAGATTCCTTACATTTTCAAAAATATTTCAAAATAATATCAATAATTATCTCTTTTATTTCTTTTCAGCATTGCTTATACGCATTCACCAACAATGGAGATCTAGTGAAAAACAAGAATTTATTAAGAATAAAAATTAAATTTTGCATACCAATATGTATAATGTATGCCCATTATTTACCATACATAGGGAAAAAATACATTACTGTCATAATAAAAACAATAAGAAAATGTTAAAATGTGTCTCAAAGCTTAAACAAAATTAAAATATCTTAGTCCAAAAGTAGGTATTATTATTTATAAGGATATATTTAAAACACAATAATAATGTTGATACTTTTTTAAAATTCCATAAACAATTTAAACAAGATATATAACTGCTTATAGTCCTTTTATTATATCTTCAACAAGATAACAAATTGCAATCGTTTGTTATTTTTATTTCTCAAATTTTTCATGTAATTTAAGATCTAATCATTATGTGTAAAATCATTAGTGTTGGCTTTTAAATATTTATTAGATCCACATTACTAATTTTATTACAGAAACTTAAACCTACCATACAGTTTACCATTATAGATACATTACATATGCATTTAAAATAACTACAAAATAATTTCTAACTTCAGAACAATGTTCGTATTTCTTGAACATTAAAAAATAAAAAAATAAATTAAACATTAGAACTTTTTTGCATTTCGCCTTTTACCTTTTGCAACTCAAGCCAAAATGCTTTTTTTTATCATCCTGAATATACCTTATGAGGGCAACGGTTCGTTACTGAAACTTCGTAGGATAATAATAGGCCTTCTTGAATAAAAGTCTAGATGTGTAGCTTAATAATTAGAAAAACATACTTTCATTGTTTTATGAATCCTCAAAAAAAAATTTATTCAGTATTTCTGGACCTAATAAGCTTGGAATTCAAAATCTTTTCATAATTTATCAAAATTGATATTCTTAATGTTTGTTTTGAGGCCATGCAAATTTTGAAAGTGTTTATTCAAATGAAGAAGTAATGATTTGATTTCTAATACGCAGCTTCAATTGTTCGAATCAGTATTATGATGTCGACTTATTTTAAAATAATACCTAATTTTAAATGAGAATTGAGATTGATAGACCTAGAACAAAATTTACATGAATAGATATAGGATACGCTGAGATAGAAAAGATGGCATTGAAAAAGATAGACATGGATGTGTATTGACAAAGAGATATCAAACGATTGATGTCGATAGGCGAAGGATAGGATGAGATAGAGAAGGGGGGATTGGAAAAGATTTATAATAATTTAGATTGCCAAAGAGATAGAAAAAGACAGACGTTGATAGATAAACGATAGGATGAGATAGAGAAGAGGGGATTAAAAAGGATAGACGTGAATTTAGGTTAACAAAGAGATAGGAAAGGACATAAGTTTATATGCGCTAGATATGATAAGTTAGCGAAGAAGAGATTCAGAAAGATAGACGGGAATTGGGGTTGACAGAAGGATAGTGAAAGCACGACGTAGATAAATGAAGGATGGGATGTGATAGAGAAGAGTGGATTGAAAAAGATCGACGGGAATTTAGATTGAGAGAGGTAGAAAAAGATTGACATTAATAGATAGAGAATAGGATGAAATAGCGAAGAGGGTATTGAAAAGGATAGACGTAAATTAAGATGAAAAAAGAAATAAAAAAAGGTAAAAGTTGATAGATTCAGAATACAATCAGATAAAGAAGAGAAGATTAAACAAGACAGACATGTGTTAGATATGATGAGATAGTGAAGAAGAGATTAAAAAAGAATGGCGGGAATTCAAATCGACAGAAGGATAGTAAAATCTTGATGTAGATAAAAGAAGGATAGGATGAGATAGGGAAAGTTGCAAATGGAAAAGATAGACGTAGGATAGATTGAGATAAAAACGAGTAGATTGAAAAAGGTAAAAGATGATAGATGTAGGATTCGATGAGATAGAAAAGAGGGGATTGAGAAAGATGGACCCAAATTTAGACTAACACAGATATAAAAAGATTGGCACAAATAGATAAAGGATAGAATTAGATAGAAAAGACGGTAATTGTAAGATAGATTACATTTACTGTAGACAGACAAACAAATAGACAAGCAGACAGACAAACAGACAGACAAACAGACAGACAAACAGACAGACAAACAGACAGACAAACAGACAGACACATCTTTATCTTCAGCCTATATTTTTCATTTCGGAGCCCAGTAAGTACACCTTCTGTGAGGCAAAATCCGTTAAAACGAACAGCTTGAATTTGTTCATGCTAAAAGCAATCGAAAAGTTAGAGGGCTATTACATCAAAGGGAAAATGTTAACAGAAAGGCCTTCAGGTTAGTCAGTTTGTCTTTCAGAAAGGCAGTGAGGAAAAGTGAAGTAGCAATTACAGTATTTTTAGATATGGAGGGGACATATAGTATCACGCTAATTAAATTGATATACAATTCTGCTCGAACACATACAGTGAAGAGGCGAAAGTTTCAAGAGGATGCCCACAGCGATGAGTTTTATTATTCACCCAGTGGGCGCTTGTCATTGACGATCTGAATCATTTTAATAAGCGAATCGGGTTCTTACGCTCAGGGTTACGTAGTTGACTTGACAATTCTGATAACAAAGAAACATGAGGACACCTTAGTTGAACTGATGCAAACAGCGCTCAACATAGTACAGGAATGATGCAGAGACCGGTTTTTTCCGTCAACCCGAATAAGACAGAGCTTATAGGGTTTTCCAGAAGTCGGACACTTCCTGACCTCAGAAAACCCTAATTCTACTAAAGAGAAGTAAGATTTTTAAAAATCAGCAAAATGCACAGGCGTCATGTTTGATCATAATCTAATCTGGAATCTCCATGTTAACTCAGTGGTAAAGAAAGCTTAAACTTGGGTGATAAACCCCAAAATAACTAACTGCTTATATAAAATGATAATCAGAATGATTATAGCATATGCGTCAATAATCTGGTTGCTAAGAATTGAAATAATCAGTACTATGAAACAACTAGAAAGCTTTTCAAGAATGTTTTGCTAGGCGATCACTGGTGATGTAAGAGCAATATCAACAGAAGCTTTTGAGGTCATTGAGAACATCCCGCCGTGATCAGGAATTAGTTTGATGTCGACGTGACAGATAAAAATCATAACAGTGAATGCAACTTATGCAAAAATACTGTTCTCTTTATGGTTATTTTCCCTGAAAGAGTAGAATAGCATGATGTATGCAGCAAGAAAGAATCATGTAAACTAACTAGGCGAGAAGTTTTTTAAAAAATGACAGAATTTCTCGAATTTCGTACCTCGCATTCAACTTGTGGCATGGCATAGGAAAGTTAAAGAAAAAATTTAAAATTCATATATTACAGTCTTTGAAGCTTCATTTTTAATTTATGTTGATAAAATTTAAAAAAAAATTTCACGGGTTCTCAAGATATGACTAGAAATGTCCAACAGTGCTTGCAATTGCCACCTGAAACTGGACGCCGACACTCTTGGCCATTTTTTGTCATATCTTGGGAACCCGTTAATATTTCTACTGTTTTATGAGCATAAATTAAAAAGATGATTTTATCGCTTACGCCCCGTGAATTTCGAAATTTTTCCATCAGCTTCCTACGTCACAGCAATCAATAAACTTTCGAATTGCTCTTCAAAAAATGTATTGCTCCTTTTTGGAACGAGTAATCACGTTTCAAAGTCACCAGTGATTTGTAAAATTGGTACTCATAAAACGCGCTTCTTCCTTTTATTGTCTCACCGTAAATATTTGTTCACTGACTATTGGCATGCTTTAATAAATTTTGATGTATTGGGTAGTGGATAAAAACTCCAGTTCAAATAAATTTGGTTAACTATATATGAATTAATATTAATATTAATTTTTCCAACTCTTTTTTTTTCTAGTAGTCTCACAAATTTATTTTTCTCTGTGGTTAAGTGGGGTTCCAAAATTCATCTAGCGGAAATTGTTCTTTAAAGAAACCTCCAAAGCAGCTGATAAAGATTAGCATGTTTTTAAACACCTGTAAATAGAATCGTGATTTTCCGAAACCAAACATTTTTCTATGTTTATGTTACGGGAATGTTGGGTTCAACGGAATTTGGTGGTAGAAGTACGGCTTCCAGCCACTGCAGCTACACTGCGCATTGCTGGTTAAGGGGCCAGTGGCCAGTGCAGCACGGTCAACGGTAGTCAATATTGGTCAGTAGGTCAACCGGACAACAGCTAGTGCATCAGTGACAGTGAATTTGCAGTGAATTATAAAAGCAGTGAGCTTGCAGCGAGTGATACAATGGAACCAACTCAGTATAAACTGGTGCTGTATACGGAGGATAAAAAATATGTATATATATATATTCTATATATTCTATATATCATCTATTTTGTAAGAAATACTTTTTGAACAATGTTCGTGATTATTTTTCTTCAAATTCATTATATATTTGCAATAGAAACTGCAGCATGTTCAAATATCTATTTTATGTTAGAAAAGGGGTATTTTTTTAATTTTTGGGGGAGGTTTTTCGACATTCCTATACTTTTTCATTTTACTCCCTTGTCTGGCCACTTTCTACGATATTGAGGAATAACTAAAAATTTTTTATCAAACCTGAGAGAAAATATGAAGTTTTTACGGTTGGAGTGGTTTAACCCTAATGGGATTCAAGATTCCCTTGTTAAAAAATCTAAAAAAAAATTCACAGTTGTTTTTTCACCAAATGAAAGCTTTTTTTTGGGGGGGGGGGTGAGCCGACAAATCAAAGGAACTTTAATTTTGTTGAGCCACCCTGATGATTATGATACTAAAAATTATGTAGGGATGTTTTGCTGTATAAGGGTTGAAAATACATTATCCAAAAAAGGGGACAATTTTTCTGATGAAACAAAAAGTGAGTATCATTCAGTTTTTTATTTCCCTACTAAAGGAATCGTCTTCCCAAAAATTCTCAAATGTATATATATATAGAAATATTTTTTGAAATTAAAAATCCACATAGGGGTGATTTACCCTCAGGAAGCAACCTTCTTCTAAAACGCTAATTCAATTTTATGTACTTAATGGCTAAAGACGTTTTCCATGTGATAACATTTAAAAAACTTAATGTTTTTTATAAAAACTCCATTTATTTATGTTTCGTGTGAAATATTCGGGGGTGGGTTTCACCCCTTCAAACCGAATATCTGCATAAAAGAAAAAATATGTGTCGCTTACTTTTTTGAGTACCACAAGATACGAGAGCTGTTCGATAAGTCAGTGACTTTTTGAATTGTTTTGCGCAGTAACTTTAAATGCACCACTGATCGCGTCAGTGCCATCTATGAATAGACTACTGTTAAATTTTGAGCAAACTGGCTCATTTATTTTGTGTTTGATAGCCATTGAAAGCAGAGAACCTCGTGAATGTTAACGAAAATGGAAAAAAGTGAATTTCCGCTACGATATATTTTTTCTTGCAAGTGCGGTAAAAATTAAAATTTCGCCTGATGCCTCCTGATCGTCGTTATTTAGCTCAATGCTAAGAAAATGGTGTATTTAGGATTTATAAAAAAAAAAATTTAGCAAAAATAATCGACTTGAAAGTATATATACGCTGCGGATATTATGGGGTTGTAAATATAACATGGGGTTTTCTAAAAGTACCGTGTGTGATTGTTTCAAATTTTTTGAGTGTTTTGCCCTGATTCAATTGGGATTTCTTCAGGTAAATGTGATAGGAGTGGTTTTTGGTGGGTTTTGAATATTAGTATGGGATTGAGAATATAACAAGTGGTTTTACTGAAGGTGACTTGCGTGATTATTTCAAATTTAGGCTTTTTTAGTGTTTTGCGTCGAATTGTTCAGGTAAAAGTGGTAAGGGTGGTCGTAGGGGGTTGTCGAAATTGATTATGGGACCGAAAATATAACTGGAAGTTTTTTGAAGATGACTTGTGTAATTGTTTAAAATTTTTAATTTTTTTGAGAGCTTTGCCTGGAGGCCGGGTCCTAAAATATAATATCATGTGTCACCGCGAAAACAGTGGTGCTGAAATTTTCCAAAAATTTTGCAAATGTTTGCAATATCTAAATTTCCTTATTTTCAAAAATATGAAAATTTCTAAGATGTTCAAAATGTGTAAATTGTTCGAAATTTCTGAAATTATAAAAATTTCTGAATTTTACGAAATGTTCAATTTTCTAAAATTCGTAAAATTTTCTAAAACTTGTAAAATTTTCTAAAATTTGTAACATTTTCTGAAATTTGTAAAATATTCAAGAATTTTCAAACTTATCAAAATTTCTAATATTTTTGAATCTCATGTAATGTTAAAAATTTCTAAAATCATTCAAATTTCTGAATGAATGTTCAAAATTTTTTAATTTCTAACGTTATTTAAATTTCTGAAATTATTAAGATTTCTAGAATGTTACAAATTTTGTAAATATAAATAAAAGTATATTCTATAAAGAAAAAAAGAGTCGATTGATGAATCTGTTTCGTAACTAAAATTCAATTGGAAACATTATAATCGACACCGAAGAAGTGAACTGCAATGTTCACGAAACGTCGGCAAGATTCGTAGTTTTGCACACGATTGAAACCCGAAAAAGCTTTAAAAATTTAAATTTATCATAATGAATCATAATGAAAGCATTAAATCTATTATTAAAGAACTCTACAGGGAGAGTTTTCTTACTAAAACTAACACTTTTAGTAAGGTCAGGTCTTCTTAAGCTAAGCTACTAACATCTTCAGCTTTCTTTAAACGGTTTAGGGGCGAACACATCATCCCAAAATTTTAAAAATTGAAAAATCATTTGGGAATATTCAAATCCAAATCAATTCTGAACAAAAAAAATTTGCTTCTCTTGATAGAAAGAATATAACATACCAAATTTGGCTTGCACACTATCTCCGAAAAGCTCTTAAAAAATCACGATCAACTATAAAACACTATCAGATTTGACATTTGGTCTGCATTTAACCGCATATCATTTGACCAAGCCCAACGGATTGAAGATCTTTCCACTTGAAAACAAAAAATTAAATTTAAGCAACGACATGATTTCAGCTTTATCTAAAGAACCAAATTTTGTAGAAGCTTCCTCCAAAATTCCCAAAAAATAAATCATCAGTGATGTGAAATCCACAATATATATACTTCTACCCGAAAAAAATGGCATATTGCATAAAATTGCCAAAATCTCATGCCAGGTCCAATTTTCCTCCTTAAAATTAAGAAAAAAATAGCAAATAACGAAGTCAATCGAAATAAAGATATGGTAATATAACTTGCAGAGAAGGGCAACACAACAGTAATAATGGATAAGGAAGACTATAACAACAAAATCATAGACCGTCTAAATAAATACCTACGAATCCCGTCTCTAAGAAAGTTTACGAACATCCAAAAATTCACAAAAACAACTATCCACTTAGACTGATCGTCAACGCAATGAACTCAAGAACTTACAACCTAGCACGGTTACTCCCCAAAGAACTGAATCCTTTCACAGAAAACTCTATCACACGTGACGTAAACTCTTTTGACTTATCAGAAAGATACAGCAGATTCACATTCAACTCCCAGACATCCTAGTGAGTTTTGACGTAGTATCACTCTCGACGTTAAATAATTTTGAAAACCCACACACGATATGAAAAAGAAATTAAATAAGCTAAGTTTTGATGAGAATGTGCCCACTAATCGGGCTTCAAAAAAAATCGGGTTCAAAAACCTATGTACGGGCGCACATATAATTTTCCAATTTGAAAATATATGGTCTCAAAAATTTTCAAAATGCGCTCACTTTTAGAATTATTATCTAAAATGACTGGCTAATGAACTTGACGTTCAGTTTAGGAAACAAAAGAGTATACTAAAAGCCAAATCTATCTGTCAATTTTTTTGAAAGTTTTCGTGAGGGGGTCTCAAAACGTGGACATTTGACAAAAACTGTGGGGGGGGGTCAAATTTTACAGCAAATCTAATACCTTCTCTGCATGAGAATGTAAAAACAATCATTCGAACAAATGGGATTTGTGTAAGAAAACTCGAATTATCTAATATTAGTGATAATTATTGCACTAGACCAACAATAAGAATCTATGGCAAAAAAAATAAAAAAATAGAAAACTCAATGGTGTAGATTTCACAGGACTAATTTTGGTCAAGCTGCTGCCATGTTCCAATATTTCATGAAGGAGAGAAGGCACCCCTGTAAATACTCGAAGATATAATGTTTATCAAACCCCTACCCCGTTCCAAAAACCGGTACCAAAAAGGTACCGGTTGACATCAAAATTTAGAAAAAACAAAGATATGCAATTTCTATTTTCCGATTTAGAACCGAATTAAGAGTATCGATGTTCTCCAGCATGAAAACAAAATTTTAATGCATTTTTTAACCACCCTTTTTTACAGGAAGGTTGTTTACTCATAATGAGAAGCAACTTTTTATTTATTTATTTCTGGCGAGAATGATTAGAAAACTAATTCAGGATTTAACTCTAGGAATGTCGAAACCATGGTGTAATGATATGAAGCTAGAAATTCGTGCCCTTGTGGCTCAGTAGGATTATGGTCTCACGATAACATCACTTTGGCAGGAAAAGTTAAACTTGGAATGATTCTCATCTTTTTTTTTTTATTTTCATGATTTTAATCTGGCAACAAGTAATTACGTGGCACTAGATAGCATATGGTGGTCCCACATTAATGCGAGCATTTCCCATACCATTTTATTACCCGATTAATAACAAAGGAGATAATAAGAAATAAATTAGGACATTGGCCCAAACTTCGGACACTGTTTTTTTCTTCTACAGAACCAAATTGTATAAAAACAATACAAACTTTGAGGTCAAATTCAGAAATGACGTAATAATTCATAAACTAAACCTAATTAGGAACTAATAAATTTACCTTCGAATAAATTCCATTGAAGAAAATTTTTGCGCTATATAATTGTATCCATACACGTAAAATATATAATTTATTTTAATATTAATTAGAATGTGAATTCTGTAAATATTTTCAATTTACAATAATATATAATTATATATATTATGTATTACTGTACCCTTCACAATTAATGTCGGCCACGAAGAGTCGGTAGCTTTCTTTATTTCTGCATCTGTTGCAGAATCATCCTAAACAAACACAAAAGTTACATATTATTATTTAATTTATATTCTGTGTGAAAAATAAGTATTAATTGAAAAAAATTAAATTCACGGGGTTTTAAATTAATTTATTATCAATTTCGTGTGTAAATTTAAACTTATAGCTTGTTACTGACCTATATATAAGTGTTCATTTATTCTTATATTCACCATAAAAGTAAAGAGCTCAGGTTCCTTAAATTTACAAGCAACAAGGGGGGGGGGCAGAATTACCAAAGCTAAAGGTCTTGCACTCCCTGGAGCTTTTTTTTCTCACTTCGACTGTAGTTAAATGTGTTCTTATTTTTCGTACCGCCTGAGGAGCATTTGAGTTTTTGCGGTATTGATGAAGATAGCTTTCGAAGTAAAAAAATATGTTTGCTGCCTTCACATCGAGGTTCAGATTCCAAATTCCTTGAAGAAAATGTTGTGCGTCTGTCAGATGAGGCAAGTTTTTTTCCAAAATGTTGCCCATTGTTAATGTCTTATGCTCGCGTGTGTTAATTAGGTTCTTCAAGTTGGCTAAGTATCTTCTAATAATTGTTTTATTATAGTTGCATCAGAGCCACCTTCTTTGAAATATGTAAATAACGAATTCTTCTTCCCCTCTTGACTTTCTTTAGTGTCATCTTCAGAAAGTCAAGGAACACTCGGAATAGGGGCGCCAGGAAATGAACCCTCCGACTGTAAACTTAACTCTGCAACAAGAAACATAAGAATTACATTTTGCCAAAGTACGTGAAGCAAAATATCAAAATATCTGATTATAATATTTTTTTTAAACTTGGAACCAGCAGATCAATATTATAATAATTATAATAAAATTAATGAAGCTAATGTAGTAGATATTCTTGGCCACTCAAATACGAAAACTCAAATATAAAACTGTAATAACTTACGCAACACCAAAAAATAGAAAAAAAGTGTTATAATTGTTAGAAAAATGAAATTATAATCAAAAATTAATTACGATGCATGTATTGCATTGTATAAAAACTGTAAAAGTTCCATTGAGAACGGCATACAAATAATATTTAAATCTTGTTGGGAGCTACTAAAAATCGCGATAAACTTGGGGATCTTTATAAAAAATTGTATAATTTTAAAAATGATTTCATTTTTTGAATTTCGTTCCAATCGTAAAATTTCAATTTGGCAATTGCGAAATACATTTATTATTTAGTAAAAATTTCGATTGAAATTTCCTGATCTATTGGAATAATAGTTTTTTTTCTATGTTTTAAAAATTCTCAAAATTTTGTCAAGCATATAAGTTGTTTTCCATATACCAGAAACTTTGAGAATATTTCCTGAAATACCAAACAACATTTTATTTATGATTTGGAAAATACTCTAAATTTGTTAATTCTTATCGGAAATATCTGCTTTACGAACTTGACCTTTATTTTGAGAAAAAATTCAGATAACTGTACAGAAACACGTAGAAAATAAAAGGGTCAACCTTTAGAGAATCAGTGTGATATTTTATGTGGTCGGTAGAAGCTTTCATAAATTTCCGAGATAATCAGAGAAAATCTCATTTTACGGCTAGTCTGACAGCTAGAAGAAGTTCAGCCTCACTATAAGGATAATCAAGGTATTCTTCTAGCGATAGTCAGCTAATCACTCTCAACTGAGGTAAACTTTCTGTGGTTGCAGACCTGCAACGTGCTGCCTCTAGTGGAGTCCCCAAACACATCCAGAATGCAAAAGATTTCACCAAGCCAAGTAGTAAGTGAACTAAACTGCGAACAAGGACAAATGAAAATCGTAGAGCGGAGTAACGCATACACGACTATGACTAACTAAAAAGAAACGAACATCGTCTAGTTATATGGCACATTGTATAAAAAGAACTAAGATCAAGAAACAAATGAAGCTCGCAGAACGGATGGACGAACGTATTTATTTGATTGGGGTTTTTTTTTCAGTAGATCGTGATTAGTGGCTTTCGTTTGGGTTATTGCTGTTGGTCACGTTTGTTTCATTTGTTTTGGGTGTCGTCGCATTCCCTCATTACTTGACTTCATTACTTTTACAATGGAAATTCTATCTAAACAACAAAAGATTAAAATGATTCTCATTTATGGAGAAAGTCGCAGGAATATCAATGATGCTCTCTCGCTTTATGCTCAACGCTTTCCAGAAAGTGTTCCTCCACGCGCTTCCTTTTGCCGTGTTGTCCGAATCTTCAGCGCTGATGGAAGTGTACAACCAAAACAAAAGAAGAGTCGATTAACAGTTACTGGAGTTGATTATAAAATCGCGATGACAGCTACGGCTGCCAAACGTCCTTCCTTGGAGGGATTTGTCCTTTTTAGTCGTGTCCTTCTAAGTCTTTCGCACAACCCAAATGTCCTGCCTTTTAGAGAAAATGAGAATTTTCATTTTATTTACTTTTGGCGTTTTTGTGCGTATCAGTCCATTTTTATTGTCTGCCGCGCTTGCCTGTAGAAAATCAACAAGAGTGAAAGAGATAGAAATCAGAATACTCTGTATCTTTCCCTCTTAAGAAACTGCCACGAACGATGTGATTTAGGTTTAGTTTGTAAACCATAAGATGAGTGCTTTTGAATTACTCAAGTGCTGTGTTTGATACGAATTTATTACACATGTTAACTGTATTAGTTGAATTACAGTTTTCGAAATACTATGTTCCTACCTGACCAAGAATTATAAGAAATTTTATAAGAAACTGCCACGCATTATGTGATTTAGATTTAGTTTGTAAACTATAAGATGAGTGCTTCTGAAGTACTCAAGTGCTGTGTTTGATATATACATATTTATTATAAATGTTAATTCATATTAACAATCGACACAAGCTACAATAACTTTTTATTTAACAAAATTTTTCGCCTACATTATATCTATAAATTTGCTTAGAACCACTTTACACTAGTATGCATATAGAAAAGTTCAGATGTCTTACAAAATCCAGTGCGAAGCTCGAGATACGTAATGAGAATGTTTCCGTAAAAGCCAAAGGAGCTTCAACAAAAGAGAATTCACAGTTATCAAATTACAGTTGTCGATGATTTGACTTTTAATTTTAAAAGATCTGAGCGCAAATGGGGGGGAAGTACAAAGACCGAGCGCGTAGCGCGAGGTAAATGGATCACCGAGCGCGAAGTGCAAGATAAATACATTATCGAGCGCGAAGCGCGAGAACCAACAGTCGTGCGCCCTAGGCGCGCGATAATCGCCTTTCTCAAAATTATCCTTGAAATAATTTTGGATGAAATAAAAAAACGAGTTTTAAAATAACTTGTGAAAGCCAATTCTTGGCCGATTTTGGATTTATTTTTTCGAAAAAATTAAGCATTTAGTTTCGAAGAGATTTATGTGGCCCGGTTTTTTAATATTTGTTTGTTCAAACACTTATGGTAATGCAAATAGCGAAAAATAGTAGATTTTTTCGTTTTTGTTCTATTTCCGTGGACAATTTTTTCCTATGTTCGGCATAGAAATTTTTGAAATTTGTTCAATATTTTCAAAAAATCTTAAGAAAAATTTGAGTTCTAAGATAAAAACACAATTTTTATTAGTTTCCTGGAAAATTTTTTTATGATTTTTTTCTCACAAATTGTTAAGAGAATGTTTAGAAAGTTTTCTGAACAAATTTTGACGTATAAATTAATCTTTTTATCTCGAAATTGCTCAAAATGATATAATCTGAAAAAATGTATCCTCAAGAGTTCGAATCTTTTAAGTTCAATGACCGTGATCAATTCTTTCTCAATTGTTCAATTTTTATTTGAGAGCACAAGCCTCCCCCCCCCAAAAGTTTCCATTTCCGGAGAAAAAAAGTCCGTCATTTTTTTTTCTTTCGAAATTCGAATATTAACACGTGCCACCTGGCACTTCAAAATCCCATTTAATTAACATGGGGAAATTTTGGATTAATATATTTTCAAAATGTTTATATCAATGAATGGGCTGATCTTTTCTGAATGCGAAACGCCTATTAAAAGTTTAATTTATTCTTAGCTTATACTCTTGTATCGGTGTTCCATAATGCATGCCCCTATTATGGAACAGCAAAAAAATGGGTTTTTAAAAATATTATTATGGCTTTTTTTCATATTATTTTCCAGATTATATGAAACTAAATAGTACAATGAACTTTTATTTTAATTCTTCATAGAGATAAATAAATTCGATATAAGTTTTCGTTACAATTGATAAACCTAACCTATGAAGGGTAGTTTTCGTGAACGAAGTGGATTACATTATATTTTTGCTCAAAAATGTTTGTTATAGGCAATGAACTTTTATTTAAGTGAATGGAATAGAATGAAAAACTATGAAGGATGAAGTCAAAACTTGAGAAACTTGGTTGAAGTGAAGTGTCAATGAAATATTAGGCTAACTAGCATTTTTTTTTCTTTTTTTTTTCTTTCTTTCATAGTCCTTAATAATAACTTCATGTATTTTGTTGAATATTCGTCGTTTTTGGTAGAAAATTAATCTCTTTGGTTGAAAATTCATATTTTTCCTTGAAAATTCGGCAGCTCGTTTTAAATTTTTTTCTCTGTTGACTGAAAAGTATTTTTTAATTGAAAACTCAACAGCTTTTATTGAAAATTTGTCTTTTTTTATTGAACTCAACTATTTTTTATTTAAAATTAAAATCTTTTTTGGTTGAAATTACAATTATATTACATTGTTGAGAATTCATATTTTTTAGTTGAAAATTCAACTCATTGGTTCAAAGTTAAACTCCTTTGCTAAAATTCATTTTTTTGTTGTCGAAGATTCATCCTTTTAATTGAAAATTTATCTCTGAAAATGTAACCACCTTGTTGAAAATCCATTTTTTCAACTAAAAATTTACCTATTTCAGTTGAAAATTTAACAATTTTGTTGAAAATTCGTTTTTTTATTGTTCTTAGAAACTAGTTTTTTGAAACAGACAATTCAATTATTCTATTTTTTGTTAAAAATGTACCTTTTTCGATAAAAATGTTGAATAATTGATCTTTTTCATTTGCGTTTCAGATTCTCAGCGGAAAAATGGCGAAAAGTCTTTTAATAGGACTTAGAATTTATCCGGAAATTTTCAAAGGCTGTGAGAAAACGTCTGAGCTTTGTTCGAGGATGAATGAGCTGTTCGATATCCTGAACAAAATCGACCCTGAAGAAAGTCTTTGACTTGATGTGAAGGGTCATGGGGTTAGAATATTAACTTATTTATAATTGAACAAAAAATAAATCAATTAATATATTATTACGTTTGTTTGAGGGCTTTACTCGAATTTCTATCCTGGCTTGACGATTGGGAAAGAAGAGTTTACAACAAAGAACTTGATCGAAACGATTGTTTGGCTGAGAACAGCACAACTGGTCTAAGTGTAATAAATCCATTCGACCATAGGGTTATCTTATATAAATAGTATAATTATATAAATATTCTAATAAAAGGGGTAGGGGTATACAAATAAGAAGTTTATTTAATAATTAGAAATTTTTATTTAAGATAAGTATTATTTCAATCGTAATAATAAAAATTTGTTTTATTTTTTGAAAATATAAATAAGTTTTGTTCAATAACTAAAAAAAATAATAATTTTAAAAAATATATCTTATATAAATAATATAATTATTCATTTAATTAAATATAAATATATTATTAAATTTAAAATAATAGGTAAAAATATTTTTCAAATTAATATTATTAATTTATCGTATCGATACCGAGGGAATGTCCCTCGGAAAATAATAATAATATCAATTATTAGTAAAATTTTAATGAAAAATATAAATTTTAATGAAAAATTTCCTATATAGAATAAAACAAATAAAGTTCTTATTAAAATAATTATTCCATATTCTGATATAAAAATTAAAGCAAATCCTCCTCTTATATCTTCTGTATTAAATCCTGAAACTAATTCAGATTCACCTTCAGCTAAATCAAATGGTGTACGATTTAATTCTGCTACAATTCTGATTAAAAATATAAGTATTAATGGATATATATATATATATATAAACTAAAGATTAACAACCACCGCAGGGTCCCACCGGGAGCAACTGTCATCCAAAAAAATGACATCGGCTCCCAGTAGGACCGCGGTAAAGATGAATGGACAAAAAATGTGCGCGTAAAAAAGATCTACAAATTTCTTATCAATCATTTTTTGATAGGACGCGTAGTTTTCGTTTTAATCTTAAAAAATAACATTTAAAATAAACAAATTAATTTTTTGAAAAAAACTCACAATGTGCAATAAAATGTTAATTAACTACATTTTTTTCACAGGAGTCGCACTTTTTTCATTATAAAATAGACAATAAGAATACATTTGTACTTCATTTTGCAATATCTGTATCAGCAGTTCCAGATCGAGGTACAGAAATAAATATAATATAAATTTGATATAATAGAGTTGAACTCAATGTAGAAAAGTTCGCACTTTGGACTATATCGAGTGCGAAGCACGAGACATGTGATGAGAATGTGTTCGTCAAAGCCGAATGAGCTTTAACAAAAGAGAATTCACAATCAGAAAATTATAGTTGTCGATGCCTTTGACCTTTGATTTCAAAAGATTTGTGTGCCCTAGGCAGATAATTTTTTACACTTTTAGGAATCTTTTAATTTCAAAATTTTCCAGAAATCTTAAGAAAATTAGTTTATCCTATTGAAATATTTCGAAATTCTTAAAAAGCTTCTAAAGTTTTTTTGAAAATCTTCTAAAATCTACATTTTGTGTTGAATTTGTTGAGATATTTTCAAATTATTTTAAATCATAAACAAATCCTGCAAAATTGAAAAAAGTATTTTGAAATCTTTCAGTTTCGTTTTTGACAGTTTTCGAAATCTTTTGTGATATTGCAAGTTACTTGTAACATTTTAAGATGACTGGATAACAAAAAGTTTTATATTTTGGTTTGACATTTTTCTAAACTGAATTAAGGTATTAACTTTAAGTTAAAATTAAAGAGGATTTTGCGTTTCGGGCCAACTGGAGATTCCCCGATTTCCTTTGCGGTCAATAAGGTTATTCTGCCGCTTTCCATGTTTATTTTTGCCCGTACTTTACTGATCGATGCATAATCATATGCATATATTCCAGCAAAAAAATCATTACTCTTCAATATTGCAAAGACGTCACCATCGAATGTTGACAATACAATTTGTTCTTGAGTTGGCATGGGCCCATTCTACCCAGAAAGACGAATTTTCAATAAAATATGTGAATGGAATAGTTACATTTTCAGTTTGAAAAATTAATTTTTCGCTAGTTCTATTGAACAAAAAAAGACAAGCTTTTAACAAAATACGTGAATTTCCTACAGAACAGTTGTATTTTTCACCAGACAGGAATTAATTGAATTTTCTACGAAACAGGTACAATTACAAAAAAACGTTTTCAAACAAAAATGGAATAGTTGGATCCGCAGCCAAAAAGTTGAACTAAAAAAAAAATAATATCAATTTTCTATTCAGAAAGACAAATTTTCAACGAAATATATGAACTTTTCACGAAACAGTTGAATTTTGGAACCGATAGTATGAATTTTCAATATAAATGTTAATTTTGTATCGCGTAGCCAATTTTAAAAATAAATTGTTTTATCTTTCTTTCTCATACAGGAAGCGTTGTAATGTTATTATTTTACACATTTTTTAATTCATTGATTCAAAACCAATCATAGGTATCGTAGAGAATTTATATAAGAACAACATAACCTGAAACTTAAGTTTGAGGTCAGCCCTGAAGAAGTGAACTGCAATGTTCACGAAACGACGGCCAGTTTTGTGGTTTTGCACACGATTAAAACCCGAAAAAGCTTCAAAATTTAAATTCATTATAATGAATCATCGTGAAAGTATTAAATGTATTAATAAAGAACTCTACGATGAGAGTTTTCTTAGTAAAACTAATACTTTCAATAAGCTCAGGTCTTCTCAAGGTAAGCTACTAACCTCTTCAGCTTTCTCAAAACTGTGTAGGGACAATAACGTCGTCCCAAAATTCTTACAGTTGGAAAATCATTTGGATACATCTGAATCCAAATCAATTCTACATAAAACAGGTTTGCTTCTCTTGAAAGAAAGAATACAACATACCAAATTTGTCTTGCACACTACTTCCAAAAAACTATTAGAACTTAACCTTTTCCTATCAAACGCTCTCAGATTTGACATTTGGTCTACATTGGACCGCACAACATTTGACCAATCCCAACGGATTAAAGATCTTTCTACTCAAAAACAAAAAATAAAATTTGACAAATTACTTCCAGGCCGATCACGTGCTGGCACGTATAGTTATCTGGGTGATTGTACCCCCCCCCCCCAAACGCACTTATTTGAACTTGTCACCTCCTACCACAGTCCCTATATGGGCCGTACGGTCACGCCCACGGCAGTGGCTGACCAATTGAAAAAAGACCCATGGAACGGGAAGCTTGAAATTGAGTATTTTAGCATGACGTCATGGGAATGCAGACTTTTTCAAGAAAATAATTTAGACGTAAAAGTAAGTCATACATGTACGAATAGTAATATTCCTCCTTTGTCGATTCACGACCTTTCAGGTTCACAGCATAAAATAAAATATCCTAAATTTCAGGTTAGTGGCACTCTAATCTCAAATTCAGGACAGTTGCTTGTATTTCGTGAAACTGAAAGGTCGAAAATCGACAAAAGAATGGGACATGACTGAGAAGATAGATTTTACACTTAAGAAATATTACTATTCAGACCTTTATCACTTACGTTTACGTTGAGAATATATTCTCCAAAAACTTGTATGCAGTTAGAGTCCCATGTCAAAATGTGTCAACGATGCTAACCTTCCTGACGGTTGACATTTCCACCTACCCTAGCATGATATACTTTAAAAATATTAATATTTATACCTTCATAACTTACTTTTACGTTTCGAATATTTTCTCCAAAAATGCGTGTGCAGTTGCGGTCCCATGTATGCTGACCTTCCTGACGGTTGACATTACCGCCTATATGCCGCGGAATATTTGAGTCGTTTTTTGATTCCATTATATTGATTTTTAGTTGGCGAATTGTCATACGTCAACAAAAACGCTTGAAGTATAAAAATTCAGGATTTTTCAAGAATAAGGATTAGAGAAGCTAAAGAAGTTTTATTATTAAATACTCGCGAATTTTAAATAATATTTCGTTTTTAATGCTGCAAAAAATGATAAAAATTGACTACCGGAAAGCTTTCGATTCAACCTCTCATTGATGCCTCTTTGGAAAACTAGATTTACTATCTCATCTGGAAATCATTCTGTGACAACGAACAACGTCACCTTCCAGAGAGGCGTCTTTCAGGGCGATACCATGAGCCCTTTGCTTTTTTGCATCATTTATCTTTTTCCGAACTTTCTTAACTTTTGAACTTTTTGAACATAGTACGCACTAAATTAATTGTGCATTCAAACACATACTCACAAACATCAATGAGCTTTCCAAAAATATTATCCAAAAACATTATCTGTCTTCCATTCTCCTTAGCGTCTCTAAACACGTCCTTTTTTCGTACTTGGTGCCCCAGCACTTTTTCCTTCTCACTATCACTGTCCCCCATCATTGCTTTTTCTTTTTCCACTTTCTCACTAACTGACTTATTCTCCTCCTCTACCATGCTCCGCCGCGCTGATCCTCCTCCCACCTTGTTCTCCTTCTGTCTTCTTTGTTATTGTGCCGGTCACTATCATCTCTCCTTAGTGCTCGGTCCACTGTCAGATCGTCTCCCCTACTTTCGACTTCATAAATCTCAAATCTATTTTCTCCCCCGCCTTTTCCATCCTTCTCTTCTCCCTTCTCAACCAGTCCTGGATTTCCTCTTCCTTTTCAGTTAGGTCCTCGTCAATCCAGAGACCCGAGCCTTTCAATTTTCCTTTGGCGTTAAGTAAGTCCCTTTTGTTCTCCCACTTCCTCAACTGGAGCTGCATCACCGTCTATTTTCTTTGACCTTTCCACTTCCGCCAAGATTTTCGCTTGTGCAGCCAACAGTCCCACCACGTTCGTCAGTTAATTTTCTTCCTTCCCCACTCCCAGTACTTTTAAATTCCTTCTCCTTTTCGCTCTCTTCCTTCTCTTTCAACCAATTTTCACATGTAAGCTCATTCGGCTCGTTCCTCCACGTTCTGTCCTCTTCTCCTTTTAGGCATCCTACTTCTCTCACTTCTCCTTTTTCCGTCTTGCTCTTCTCTGCCTCACACCTCGCGCTGAGTAGCTCGAACATCGCTACCATTTTCTGCAGAGTTATGCCAAGAATTTTTCCTGCTGCTTTTCCAGCTCCTTCACTGCATTAAAGGCTCCCTATACCTGCTTCTTCTCGTCTTCCATTTCTCTCTTCTCTGTTGTCGTGCGTCAGCACTCCTCCTTTCTCACTTCTCTCACTCTCTGTTTCTCTCAGCTCAGCTGATTCTCGCACTACTACCCTAGTCACTTGGTTTCAAATATTGCACTCAATTTCGAAACGTTGAAACAGATTTTATAGGATTTTAAATGTTTCAAGGGATATAGAGGATTTTACAAAGATGTCGAAAATCGAAATATTACTTCAGATTTTCAGATTGATAAACCCCTTGTCTAAATCTCATAAAGGTCAATTATTTAATTATTTAATTTAATATCTTGAAGGCAATATTTATTTTCAACTTCAAGGATAACCTAAGAATAAGCCGAACTTATTTCTGTTGCAGAGGTAGATTTCGTAACTATAGAGAAGAATTACGACAAGTTTCAGGCCTATACAATAAAAGTTTGCAGACGTGAAATTTGGATTGAAGGTTCAACATTTTAGTTTAAAAAATTTCACCTTCCTTATACATTTAACTTTTGTGTTTAAAATTGATTGTTTTAGCTGAGAATTTGATTTAAAATAAAAATTAGTCTTTTCAGTTGACAATTATTATCAACAATATTTTTTATGAAGTTCTGATTATCAAATAATACTTGTTCTCGAGCAAAGCACAGTAGCCAAAACACAGAATTTACTTTTCATAATCATCTACAGGCTTTTTAATTTTTAATGTGTCCATGAATATTTGAACAAAGAATAAGTTATGTTTTTGAGAAATATTATTTATGATAGTAAAGAGTGCCCAAATAAACTCACCATTAGTCATTATAACTGTATCTGCGCTTAAAGAACATGGATAATATTATAAACAAATACTTAAACTATTTGCTGGAAGTATTCTTTTTTCATTTATCCATTAGATTGACTACTAGATCGATGTGTAGGAACCACTTCTAATCATACGTCGACGATTTCCGTTATAAGTAATTTTATGAAGAAATATTCAAGTTTAGATTTTATATCTGGGCCATACTTCTCCTTTTGATTCAACGACATTTAAACTGTTTAAGCAATGATCTCGGGATTTTCCGATTACTGGAGAAATCGACAGCGTCAACAATTGTTTTGCAATTTTTCTAAAATTGATAGCGACGTTACACGATAACGGCAGTTTCAGTACCAATTTTGTTATTTCTTTCCCAAACATTCCGTGATATTCCATTAAATTATTATTATATTTATACATATATATATATATAATTTTATTATATTTTTTATTTATTTTATTTTTATTTTTTTCTCATTTGATTATATTATTTATTTATTTGAAATACAATTTATTTAAAATTTAAAATTAACTTTCATATACAAAATTATGAATTCCTAATCTCTGAAAGTAAGTCCGAGTGCAGTTCTTAGTACATTAACGTTTAAAGTACATTTCACGGATTTGCAGTTACAGTTCACTGATTTCCACAGTGCATCTGGATTTTCAAATGTACTGGAGTTGCGGATAGAGGATCCCTGTACTAAGGGTTTCTGCTGAATATAGTTACAATTATTAATAAGTAGTTGCGGACAATCGTCCGGGGATGGTCCCGAAGGAATAACCCCTAAGCGAAGCGTAACAACCGTGCCGAAAGCTGAATGGCACCTGCTGGGCGAGGTGCCTTAAACGATGTGTCTGGGATACCGGGTGACCTCTCAGAGTATGCAGCCTTATCCTTGCATGCGGGGCTTCACAAGGACGGATAAACCCTTTTCCTAACTGCTCGCGGGAACAAAAATAACACCATCAAACCACTAAAAAGTTGTAGATGCGGTTCAAAACGATCGAACGCGCAGAGCATCCGAAAATTGGTTGGAAAACAGTGCCAATCACCCGAGAGTTCTGGGTGCTGCAAATAATCATCTAAATGGAAATACGACCACGAACCGACGAAACGTCCACATCGAGTGGACGAACCAAATCAAGGATAAAGTGCTAGACTGCTACGAAAGCCATTCCCGCGTGCCAAAAATATGCCTAAGCACTTGCGATATGGACGCAGAAAGCTGTCATCCTTGGGTCGCTTCGTGTGCTCAAGACACACGAGGATTTCGCTGGCCTGAAGTCGTAATTTTATCATGCCACAAATCTCATGGTCGTGAGACGCGGCGATAAGTGTGATTTACCGCGGTTCTACTGAGCGCCGATGTCATTTTTAGATGGCAGTTGCTTCCAGTGGGACCCCGCGGTAGTAGTTCAACCTTTTTTTAAAATTATATATATATATATATATATATATTCGGTTTCTGTTTCTATTCCTTTAAAATAGAAGGAAAATCATGAAAATTGCATAAGTTTTCTTTAAAAAATAAAAGTACATTTATAGAAAAGTTATAGTATACCGCAATATTCACAAAATCATTGTTTTATATATTTCTATCTGTTTACTTCACATCGAAATATTTTTTCATAGAATATTATGTAAAAATATCTACTGAAGATGTTATAATAATATATCATGGTGCAAATTGTTATTAAAAATTTGTTTAAAACAATTTATTTGCAATTATTTTTTCGATTTCCAACCCATTTTTTCTGAAAATATGGGGCAAAATAAGGAAGAAATACTATGTACGTAATGTACAAAAAACTTATAGATTAAAAGCTATTGATGATTGAAAATTGACAAAATTCATTTTCGGCTATTTTGAAAAATTCATAACTAGTTTTTACAATATTGCAACGTTTTGACAAGTGCATTTCATTTTTTAAAGTTATTGAAAATATTTTCAATAACTTCATATTAAATAAATGATTCGGCACTGCAGTCACGAAATATACAGGTTCATTATAATACCTATATACAGCATATATATATATATATATATATGTTAACCTTTAGTTTATATATATATATTTATATATAGTGTTGTGTGTGTTAGCGCTTCTAAAATTTACTTATTATCCACGTTTGCTAAAGTATTCTATAAGATAATGTTTAAAGTTTTATCAGATTTTTTTTTCAAAGATGAGTATTTAAAGAAAAAATAATTTTGCAAAAATTGTGCGGAAAAGTTGCAACTGCCAAAATGTTTGCACTCAATGACAATGTTTGATTTTTGAGGCTTTATGTTTGTGATCAGCGACCATAAATAAATCAATAATAAAAATTTCACAGATTTTCATACAATTAATGGTAGATAACGGAAGGCTAAAAATTAATATGCATTTTTGCAAGGTAAATATATACTCTAGAAAAATTTTGCAAATGAGAAAGTTTGTTGAATTAAATATTATAATTACTAACTTCCCATTCAATTTATATTGAAAAAAATGTTGGTAAAAAATTGCGAAAACAAATTTTGATTGCAAAATTTTGCACTTAATGGCAACCATTGATTTTCTTCACATCATATGCATCGAAACGTCCGCTACGAATCAGAGTTAAAGAACATAAGAATAACATCAGATTAGATGAAAAATATCATAAAGCTACAAGTCAACATTTAATGCAAGAACACCGAGGTGACACTAGTTTCATAAAATGGAATGAGGTCGAAATTTTGCTTATTGAACCTAATGGATATAAACGCGCTTTTGCTTAGATGGTTCTTATTAAAAAAGAAGGTGAAACTGGCATGAATTTAGTTACCGATTTAGATTATTGTAGTACTTATAATTAAATAACAAATTCTCTAAATCCATCTCAAACATCAATACTACAAATTTGTATTATAACAAACATATAATTGAGAAGAAACTGTCACAATAATAGTACTATAGAGAATTTGTTACTGCCGTTGGCCCTTCTTACACCTACGTATCGCCCTCCGATGTGTTGCATTGTAATTCTTAATGTGTGCGTTAACAAAGTTTCCAAGCTGGAGAAGGGGCATACCTGCTCCGTCTTCACCAAACATTTATTGTCTTATACCATAGTTTAAACAATAGTTTCATAACATAAATAAAAAATACAAATCTTTCTACAGGTATGAAATTAGTTTCTTACTTTTCCTATTAAATTTTCTGATTGCAATTCGTTTATACTATTCACGTATTTCGAACCTAACATTATATGATATGTTTTCTAGTGCTACCTATAAAGTTTTTTTAAAAATATTTTTTGACAAAACATGGAACTCACACCTAAAGAAAACTACACGGAGTCTCTTTTAAACTGTTTTAAGGCATACTTTTCTTATATTTTGATACATGTTGTCATTGCATTATATTGCTTCGTTCTTTTAATTTTAATACGTTTTTTTTATACAGATCTGATGAGGGAAACCAGCTGTGTTTCCGAAACGTAATCGATTCGAATTTTGACATTCTAATTCATGCGAGTGTAATGTAATCGTCCAAAATTTCGATCTCTGGTTTTTAACGGATCTTTACGTTTCGCCACTCACAGAGTCCGAAAATCATAAAATTTTGTCGGTGTATGTCTGTCTGTATGTATGTATGTCTGCCTGGATGTATGTATGTCTGCCTGGATGTATGGTTAACTTTACCGCGGTCCTACTGGGAGCCGGTGTCATTTTTAGATGGCAGTTGCTCCCAGTGGGACCCTGCGGTGGTTGTTTGACCTTATTTTTTAATTATATACACAGGGCGTCTCAGACCACCCGTCCACCCCTTTTAAAATGTAAAATACCTAATAAAATAAAAATTTCAGTACCTCCTAATAGCAAATGGACAGTGCCTGATCGATTGGAGGTATTTTTAGCTTCCGGCTCCAACCGGAAGTGGCCTATTCGGACCACAATCAGTGAATCTCAGAAATTACACTGATCTCGCGTTGAGAGGTTGCAATAAACTTTGGCGCCGCTAAACTGTACCTAAGAATCACAGCTGACTCTCGCTTCAGTACGCACGCAAGACGACAAGCCGCTAGCGACTTTAGATATTAATAAGTTCTTCAATATTAATTCTATTGTGCCGAAATTTTCCAGGAAACTTCTTTATACTGTAATTAAAAGCTTTCTCGCTCGAAGTTTTTCGTTGCTCAAAATTCGCTCCATAAACGAAACGCTGTCAGTTAGAGAAGTCCAAAAGGCGCAGAGCGTCAGAAGAAAATTATTAAAAATTCGTTTCAAATAATTTTTGAAATTCCTCTTGCTCTATCAGTCGGAAGATATCCTGAATTGTACCCCTAAAAATTTTATTTCAAAATTCCGAGAGCTGACTGACTAAGCACGAGTTCGCGTGAAAAACGAACGACGGGTCAGTTAGACTTTAGAAAGAATTTTGGGGTGGAAAACGACGATTTAAAAAAAAAAATTTCCCACTGAAGTTACCCACTTTTTACCGTAGAATCGAAATCAATAAAGTAAAATATGTCATTCCGTTAAGAAAAATGACTTCCGGTCTGAATGGGCCACTTCCGGTGGGAGCCGGTAGTTGAAAACACCTCCAATCCATCGGGCACTGTCCATTTACTATTAGGAGGTACCGAACTTTTAATTTTATTCGGCATTTTAGATTTCAAAAGAAGTGGTTGGGTGGTATGAGACACCCTGTATATAATTAAAAACTAAAGGTTAACAACCACCGCAGGGTCCCACTGGGAGTAACTGTCATCTAAAAAATGACATCTCTCACCACCAAGTATGTGCGTGCGGGGTGTGTAAAGGAATAGGGAAGAGATACAAGAAAAATGTAAACCCTTAGGGGATACATTAGAAGCTTCCATTCCATAAAATTACTAATAAACCGATTTTTTAGGTTAGGGACAAAGTGTTATGCCCACGCAGTTTTGCAGCGCACAAGTACTGTCAACAATGCGTCGCCACTGCCATGCCCTGAAACTGGCGTTATATTGGACTTGTTACGTATTGTAGAAGTAAGTAGTGTCAATAACTTTCTACAGAAACAAACATGAGAAACACCGAAAATATAAATTTAAATGTAATAAGCATATTTTCAATTTACTAATGTTGCCTAACTAATTGCTCATTAGAAAATCTTACTAATTATTATAATTAGAAATTGAATTAAATTATTATCGTTACAATTGTTCATTTACCAAATTTAAAAGTTTCTCAATTTAATTTTTTTGCTTATAAATGATGAAATACATGATTGTCGAATTGGAATGTGCAATGAATTGTATTTATCGTCAAACTATAATTGTAAACTTTTCTACTTTCAATTTGAAATTAATTTCAAGTGAAAATAATAAAGCTGTATTTAAAAAACGCGCGTTTTCGTTAAGTAGTATATGACGCAGCCGCCGTCGGTCGAACGGCTATTGACCGACGCGCCTCGACTGCGATCTGCGACGTCGACATCCCGTCCCGTTTCGGACGTTTTCTCAAGTTCCCTCAATTGTTTTTGTTTTTGTGGCATATGCACGCTTCCACACTAAGCGACTTCCGTTTCCCCTTTCTTCCACTTCTCTTGTACCTCCATTTTACCATTTTTCCATATCCATTCGTTCATTCTTTCTCATTCGCCCATCTAGCCCCCTCCAAGTCCCTCACTCATTCCATCCTCCCCCTAAAATCCTTACCACATTCTCGTGCCAATTTCCCTTATCTTCCATTCCTCTGGAATAGAACTGAAGGGCCTATGACAAAGCCACCAAACGCGTCTTTGGGTTGCGCATAGAGGGTCCCTGTACCAAGGGTTTCTGCTGAATATGGTTACAATAATTAATAAACAGTCGCGGACAATTGTCCAGGCAATCGAAATCTTAAAACACCCTAATAACATCAATAGGGACAATGGATATAATACCAATCCGATTTGGCTTTCCGTACTCCCGGGCTTTTGAAAAAAGACTTGATTGGCCAATCAAGTTCGAGCGATTCCCACCATGGGGCGCTCTAGCCAATCATAGGCATCGTAGAGAATCTATATAAGAACAAGGTAACCTGAAACTTCAGTTTCAGGTCAGCCCTGAAAATGTGAACTGCAACGTTCACGGAACGTAGGCTAGTTTCGTAGTTTTTCACACGATTGAAACCCGAAAAACCTTTAAATTTTAAATTTAAATTGATCAGATTTCAACAGGTTTTCATATGGATTTCAATGTCATTTTAAGAGATTTTAAAGATATCAAGGGAATGGAATATCATAAGAATTATGAATGGTCTACAATAAATCGTTCCTTTGTATTTTCTCCACGTTTTATACTCATTCCTTCAATATTTTTTATTTGTTATTCCAATACTGATTATCCAATAATTTTTTTTCTATATAATGATTTTCTATAATGAATTTCCTATAATCAAAGAAATCGTTTGTACTCCCATGCAATCTGGTGTACACCAAAAATCCGAGTAATTAACCCCTCGGAAATCAGTAAAATTACAATTGTTAATAAACAATCATCAGAAGTTAAGATGCCAGGTTTCGCCAATTATCAAAAATATTGTCCTTGCTTTTCTGTTCTTTTATTTTATAAAATAGATACTATGAAATATAAGAATTTTGTATTAATATTAATTATATACTGTAATTAAAAAATTGCTTAAGGCAAAAAATACAGTCCAAACTCCGAGCATTGCCGCCTCGAGCATTGCCGCTTGTTGTCCGGTTTCTCGCTCGAGCGCTACACCCACTTTAGCGTCGCTCGCGAGTACCGATGAGTTTCATAGCTAACGCTCCGAGGATTGCCGGGAGCGAAACGGCCGAATCTGAAGGTTTATTCCGGCCAAAATCTTGAAGCTTTTCAAACAAATTTTTCGTTTTGTTATATATATATATATATATATATATAAGAAATCAATATGAATCACTTTTGTACACATGTTTGTACACTAGGGTGTTAATTTTCGTTTCCTCTTTTGGATTTTGAAAATGCTGTAAGTCTGAAAATTTTCATTTAATCGAAAAATGTCATTAGAATAAATTGTTTGAATTCTTGTTTACTATAAACAGACGTACATATTTTATTGAAAATTCAGCTATTTTGTTAAAGTCATCGTTCTTTGTCAAAAATACAACTGCATATTACTTATAATAAAAAATAAATGTTTAAAATTACAAGTATTAAGCAAGTTGACCAAATACGATGCAAAAATAGATGGAAAATACTTTGCGGTGTCTAAAATTTGTAAGAGAAGTCGAGTACGTTACGAAATACAAGGGAATAATATACGCAAAGCACTTTGCGGATATTTTGTGTAGCAAAAGTGGTCGAGTACGCTTCTTTTTACTAAATTAAAACTCCGCATGTGCTTATCATTAAGACTTGAGTAGTAAATATGTCGAGGCGAGCAAAGATGTCCGCAAGCGACAGCGTCATCAGTGGGAACCGGCCTTCGTTTGCGGATTTCTTCTGTTTGCAGCGAGGGCCGACGCTCTATAACTTTGCAGTGCAAGTGACTTTGCGTATTTTTTAACTTGGATTTGATTCCAGAAAGATCCGCAAGTACTTTTAATAATACCCAATTTCTTAAATAATCGATTTTTTATTACAAAATCAGAAAAAGCACATGCGTTTTTGCATTAATGAAGATGTGTTCCTATATACTAAAGTTCTTGGCACACACGGTTTTTCTTGAATATCTCCGTTCAACCTAGACAGCACTTACATACCTTTTTAGTTTGGACGGCAGTATTGACCGATGCTAATGGTTTTTATTGTTAATCGTAGTAAGTAGTCAATTGGCCAGTTGGGGGTAAATAATCAAACATCAGTTTATGGTGTTGCACGACGTTTTGCCAGATTGGTTTTTTAGCCTCATCAGGCAATATGATCCAGAAATTTTCAATGAGTCATATGCCAAATTGGCATAAGTCGTGCGTTAGTTAAGGACGTTGTGTCGTTTTTTGTGGACCATATTGCCTGATGAGGCCAGAAAACCAATCTGGCGAAACGTCGTGTAACACCATAAACTGATGTTTGATTATTTTTTGCAAAAATATACAAGAAAAATCGCTGTTTTCGTCGATTTTACGTCTATTTTTGCGTTTTTCGGACAAATATGAGCCAACTGGGTCATTTGGATCCCGGATTTGGATTCAGCGACCCCAAAAACATATAGATATGCTGGTTCAGTCCACCAGGCATAAAGATATTTTTTTTTGTAAAAAAAAAAACAAGAAAAATCGCTGTTTTCGTCGATTTTACGTCTAATTTCGCGTTTTTTGGAAAAATGCAAGCTAACTTGTATATTTGGACCCCATATTCGGATTCAGCGACCCCAAAAACATATAGATATACTGGTTAAGTCCACCGGGCATGAAAATGATTTGTTTTTTGTACAAATATATAAGAAGAATCGCTGTTTTCGTCGATTTTACGTCTATTTTTGCATTTTTTTTTTTTAATACGAGCTAACTTGGGTATTTAGACCCCGGATTCGGATTCATTGACCCCAAAAACATATAGATATGCCGGTGTAGTCCGCCGGGCAGACCACTTTTTTTGTGTGCCGGTGTTATTTAACTTGCATAAGAATTTTTTAGTTAGACCTTGTAGTTTTCCTATAATTTGTGAACGTTTATAATTTAAAATTGAATAAAAGAGTTTAGTTATGAGTGTATTAATTTCAAATTATTTCAAAATTTTAAAAAGGCTTTTCAAACTTGACTATTTATTCATGTTTGTATCTATTTTAGTGATTGTTGTACTATTTTTAATGAACGCATATATGGTAGAATTCTTACCCATCGTACATTTTTTTATATTTTCTTGTAATGTTTGTATGTCTTGTTTTGAGTGATCATTTTTTTGAAAAGAAAATATTTCATATTAAAATTTTTTTTACAAACTCAAGAATTAATTATTTAATTTTCATAATAAAACTACGAAACTAGTAATTTTTATTGGAACCAGGCACATATCTTTTGTTGATATAAAGAAATGAATTCTTTGGCTACATTTTCTTGATTCAAATAAATACTGCTTACATTCAAAGAAATGATTTCCTTGATTCAAAAGGTCTAGATTCATTGAAATCTGATTAGTCGCTCAAAGAAATATTTATTTGATTTATGGTTCTTTCATTTAATACTCGGAATTCTATTACAACTCTCATTTTTTTCTTTTTTGAACGGTTTAGTTTTTTTTTTTTTTTGCAGAATTAATAGAGGCGAATTGTACGTCGTAGACATTTTTTGTTGTACAAAAGTTGAAATGAGAAGTTTATCTCAAGGAAGTTTGAAACTATCGGGAGCAGAACTAGACCATTTTTCTATGCATTATCTTTCTTGTAAAGTGACATGTTGAATCAGCAGTTTCTTCAAAGTAAAATCTCTTCTTTCGTTTCTGGTATATCCTAACTATAATATAAGTAACTGGCTGGCATGTGCGGTGAAAGTATAGCGATGCCCGCGACCATCCAAACGTAGATCTAAAATCACTTAGAAGGTTTATCAATCTAATCATTCCTAGAACCCAATATTTCATCACGTTTGAGAAAACCAGCTTTAAAAAAAATTAAGGCTAGCTTATGGACTTGATAAAGCCGTCTCCCAAGCAGCCAAATAGCACAGCGGTAGAGTGTCCGGTTTGTGTGCAGAGTCAGCGGGCTTGATTCTCACCGCCTGCATTTTTTTCGTTTTTGCTGTATAATAATTTAAATGTTTATATTTGGTGTTTTTTTTTACTTGAGAGATCGGAATATCTCAAAAAATACGCATCCTATGAGAAAATATCCGTAATAGAAACTTTTTATTTTCAAGGGGGTAAAGCGAATTTGAACAAATTTATTGCCCCCCTCCCCTCACTCAGGAGGCAGGGAGGGGTAACTTTGTAATTTTAAATGTGAATCCCAATTTTATCACAGATTCAGATTCTCCTTCATGAAATACGTATGTTTTATTCGAAAATTTTTTTTCGATTAGCAAATCAACCCTGCCTCCTGGAGGGGGGAGGGCGGTAAATTTGTTCAAAGTCGCTTTTCCCCCGTCGAAAATAAAAAAGTTTTCATTACGGACATTTTTTTTATAGGATGCGTATTTTTTGAGATATTTCGATGTCTCAAGTTAAAAAAAACACCCTGTATACTCGATTCCGTTGTACAATTTTTGTCAATTGCGCGATAATAAACATTTAATATGCTTTTTTCCAATGAAAAGCTCTCCCATGATTTTAAAAGGACAAAACTATTTTAAAGGTAATTCTTTGTAGTATTTTAATAACTAATGAACATATTTTTCGAATATTTATCCTTGATCCTGCCCTAGGGTCAAACATGGTACCAAAAAAATGTCGTGAAATTTCAAATAAAATCTGTACTCTGTATACATTAATTTTGAACATGAAAAATATTAATACTTCTTATAAATATTCCTAAATGTTATTTGAATATGACACAAATTGATTTTTATTTTAAAAATTCTTGTAAATAGCTGGACATTTTATAAATTGTACGACATTTTTGTACCATGTTTGACCTTATAGAATAAATTTGAAGATTGAAATTATAAACATATCTCCATTAATTAGTGTTCAATGGAAAATATTTTTTTTGTTGACATTTTTATTTGACATATCTGAAATATTGAAAAAAAGTTGTAATTTTGTCAAGAATCATGTGAAAATTATATTTATATAACTTTAAAATAAGCGAGCAAAATACTTTTAAAAATAAATAGTCATTCCAAATTTTTATTTTGTATACAAAAATATTTTTCGCCTCAAATTATAATTTTGATTCAATTTTCCTGTTTTCGTCACTAAAAAATTTTTTTATTAAAAAATTTTTCTATTCTGTCGAAAATAGATTCTTTTCAAATTGATTTTAACTGTTTTTAGTTAAAAATTATAATATTTTCATTAAAATAGCAATTATTACATTTTTCGTTAAGAATTCAGCTTTTTTCGTTGAAATATCATCTTTTTTTGGGTGAAAATTGGACTGTTTAGTTAACCCTTGTTTGGCACAGGGGGTCGTATACGACCCCAGACGTTTAGAAATGAAAAATGAAAGTATCTAAACATAAGAGCAGCGGATTTATATTAACATATATCGATAATTCGGATGTTAAACTAACTTCCAGGGCATAGAGCGTAAGGTTTGGTCGGTTCATCTCTATACAGCAGTCGTTCAAAGTCGCCTGGGGTCGTTCACGACCCAGGTGTGCCAAATTCGTTTGAAAATCAAAATTTGGAGTGAATTTTTTTTTGCATATATTTTGATTGTAAATTAAAAAATAAGGTTGGAACATAAACAAAAAGTAAGATTTTAAGAAGAATGATTAAAATACATAAAGTAAAATACGTAGCATGCATAATAGGGTGGTCAAAAAAAATTTTTTTTTAATTTTTATGAATAACGCCCGGAAATTTGTTCGAATGCACACAAAAATAAATCCATTTTTTTTTTTTTTCGTAATTATATTTAGAGGCCGCGCAAGCTCCATAAAGTTTAGCACGTATTTCATATGAGAAAAAAATACGCTGTTGTAAATTTTATTAAGAATCCTTAATATTAGCTAAATCGAGTTGAAACTCAACATTTCTCTTCACAATTAGCCATAGAATACGAATAATTCGAGTAAGTTTAAGATATATATAGAAGTTTTTAAAAGATTTGAAAATCATTTAAAACCTGAAAAGATGTAAATATATTTAAATCAAAATGTATATTTGTTGAAGATTTCGAACATACAATTTAGGAGCTTCATAAGCATTATGAAAGGTTTCAGAAGAATAAAATTTTGTATCAAAATTCCCAGAAAAACAAAAAATGATTTTTTTGTTGTTGAAAAATTAATTTTAAAAGAATATTAAAATTTTTTTTTTAATTTTCAAATTAGAATTTGGATGATTTTAAGGCAATTTGTTGAATTTTGCATGATTTTCAAAAAATTATAGAAGAAATTCGAGAAATATACAAATAAATAAAATAAATTATAACAAAATGTACAGGAAAGTACAACTTTGTTCTATTATTGGGACAAATTTTGTAATTTTAGTGTATATTGTTGTATTTTATTGTAGTTTTAATTTCATAAAAGATTTTACAAAAAATTACAACTATGTACAAAAATGGCCAAATACAAGAATTTACAGGTTTTACAGACAAAACGTTGTTCTTTTTCGAGCTAGGATGACAAATATTTTGAATATTGCAATCAGATAATTTTAAATTAAGATGTGTACATGATCGCCATTACAAAAAAAGCTTCTATGATTAAACCATAAAGGAGTGGTAGAATATTAAAAAGCAATAATTAGTAATCGTTATTAAACAACAAAAAACCTTAGGTTTGAAGTTTTTCTTTTCTAGTAAATGGCAATCGATTGGACACCTATTTATTTTTCTCTAGAGCTTATTAAATAACCGAGTGATTAAGAATGTGCATTGGCATTAAATAATTAAATCCCCAAAATTAACTATTTTTTCAAGTTCTTTAAGGCGCTATTGCGAAAAAAATCAAAATATTTCGATGTATTCTCAAGTTATAAATATGTATATATAAATATTAATCAAAGTTAAACAAAGTTGCATTTAATTCCAAATGTAAATGTTTATGAAAACATCAGAAAAATATCTTTCTTGAAATAAAGAAACCGTTTCTTTAACATAATTTCTTCAGTCAACCAAAAGAAACTTCAAATAAGGAAAATCATCTGAAATTAAAGAAAAATCTTTATTCGAACAAAAAATCATTTCTTTGAATCAAATAAGGCCTTGGCTGCGGGTACCGAAATTTCGGTGCGAATAGGTGGCTTTTTTGGTACAAATAGAGCTGGAAAAGTGTCTATTTGTAGCGAAATTTCGGTAGAATTGACCAGACTATTTCGGTACTTGTTGACATGTCCATGAAATAAACTTTTCTTTGACTGAGAGCTAATGAATATATTTCTTAAATTCAAAGAAATTTTCTTTCAATTGAAGAATATTTTTCCGATTGTTCATAGTGAAATTTTTGTTTTTACATTTTTTAATATTTGTGATTAATTGTTATTACAATATGTATAATATTTGTTGTTAGCATGCAATTTTTTTAAAATTATTCACATAAATTATAAGATTTGAAGAGCCATCCCACAGCTTTAAGCTATATTTATAAGATTACAAAAAATCGGAATTATAACTGATAATTAAGTATATATAATTATTTGCGAGTGACAGATGGGCTATAGTTATTGATTAAGATAAGAAGTGTCAAAAAAGCTTAAATATAAAAAGTTCCATTTTCCAAGATACAAAAGACCAATTTCATATGTGAAATCAGTCATATTTAAGTCTGACCCTGGTGATGTTGCGGAATTATTTGGGGCTTAAATCTATTGTTTTCCTAGACAAAATATGAGACACATTATAGTTTGGGCTCAGAATTCATCTCTTTTGTTTCAAAATTCTACTGTTTGGTGGAAAATTTCATTATTTTGATGAAAGGGCCATGGGGCAAAAGAGCCATTCGGTTATCATTTTAGAACAGTGACGTTCAGCAAATCGCCACACATTTTTTAAGATCGCCACTATAATATATAAATTATTATATCATCCATCTTTAGAGACCCTGTCAAGCCTCTTTTATGAAAAAAAAACTTTTATTTTGAAGGGCCTTTTTTATTTTTAGTCATGGAATAAAGTTTTTCCTAAAGGTTATAATTCTAGTACCAGGCATTGTGGACAAACAGTTTCTAGAGGAAAAATTCAACCAAAAACGTGAAGTTTGCAGTAGTACAGAATTGATCGATATATGCTTCAATTTACGAGTTATACAGTGCTCAATAGTCAAAAATGGCCTTTTCGCCACACTCTAAAAATTTTTAATCTTTGATGTTGAAGAATATTAAAAATATTTAGCGTTGGACATTGAATGGTTTTGCGTATTTCTTTTAATCAATTAACAATAATAATTGAAAAATTGCGCTTCACGCTTTTCAAAATTAAACGATTAAAAATAATACTGTAAAATTAAAACTGACGACGTGGAGCAATTAAAATTGTACGTTTCAAAAATAAAATTGTATAATAAAATTGTATTGTTAACCATGGTATATATCAATCTTATAATTTGAAAATCACCAATTGCGAACTAAGAATTCAAAGTATAACAAGAGGCGAAGTCTTATCGTCACTTCCGACGTACTTGCAGAACTTTCGGCCATTTCCCCTTCGTTACGTACAGGCTGCAACAAAGATTGTAATTAGATAGCGCTGAAAATATAATACTTTCAAAATACCTTCGTTGTGTTACATTTTTAAATATTTATACAACAAAATAAAGGTACAGTCCAAGCTCCAAGCAATGCCGCCCCGAGCAATGCCGCTTCTCCGATTTCTCGCTCGAGCGCTGCGCCCACCACTTTAGCGTCGGTCGCGATCGATGCATTTCATAGCTAACGCTCCGAGGAGTGCCGGGAACAAATCGGCCGAATCTGAAGGTTTTTCTCGAGCCAAACCTTGAAGTTGTTCAGTCAAACAAATTGTTCATTTTATTATACATATAAGAAATTAAATATTACGAAAACTAAATCTAGTTTAAACCAACTCTGTTTCACAGCTCTTGATTGCAGCGCCATCAACTTGGCTGTGCATCTGTTTTCAGTTGGGCTCCATCTTGAACGTCTTGAACACAAGTAGGTTTGTTTGAGGTTATGTTGGCGAGTGTTTTTTTGATTTCGTCTGTATTAATTATTAATGTGTGATTCAAATTATCAAAAATGCCGAAAGTGGAAAGCACTTGTCGCGTTCAAACTTTTAATTAAAATTGGTTTAATAACTCCTTGTTTATTTAGTAAACTATACATTATTTTACAGAATTACACTTTCTTAAATATTGTTTACAGAAAAGTAGCTGACCAGTTAACTGATCCTTTAAAGATCAAAAATGAAACAAAAAATTAATCTAAAATGTAGATTTCCTAAAAATCAAATTTCAAATAATAAAATATTTTATTAATTGAATAATTGTAAATAATTTTATTTTAAATTAAGTTTACCAGTTCTGTCACGATCATCTTTTGTCAATTTATGTTATCGAATCATTTAAATTTTCAAAACGTCAACACCACAGAGTATTAAAGAGAGTGGAAGGTGACCGTACACTGGACACTAGCGCACTCGCCGCTTCGGGGACAAAGCTCTGATATTTCAACGGGAAGTTTAGTTTCTACAATGCACGAAGAGGCAAGAGCATGATCCATGGCCATGGTCAATAGCGTCTGGTCGTTGATGTCAAAAGAGATCCTGACGGCTGCTTTGTGTTTCTTTGGTGATATCTCGAGCATTCATTTCGTGTGTTGTCATTTTTAACATTAGATCAAGACAAACTTTCTGGTAGAAAATTAATTAAGTGTTCTTCGCCGTGAGATCGTGGGCTCTTATGAAAATAAGGACACTATATGCTCCGTTCGGCGTCACTTAGTGATCTCGAAGGAAAAGCGTCGTGTTCCTTACCCTTCATAAAATTGCATAATTATCAAAAGGAATGAATGCTCGAGGATCCGGCAGAATAAAACAGTGAATCAAAGCATAAAATTTGAAAGGATTTTATACAAATTTGTATTTTTTGCAGGTATAACTTAGATTCTAGAAAATGTTTCGTCTGATTCATGCGGCCCTATCCTAAGGGCCAGCTTTTCAATTCAATTTCTTTTTATTCAAAAAGACCTTACGGTAATCTGATTGAGATTTAGAATTTCTATTTAAAAAGAATTTTTGAATTTAAAATTGAATGAATTCGAGGCCCCGTTCTGAGACGCAGGTTTTTGATTCAAGTTCTTGTTATTCAAAAATATCTTCAGGTAAATTGAT
This sequence comes from Andricus grossulariae, assembly GCA_011634705.1. Taxonomy (NCBI): domain Eukaryota; kingdom Metazoa; phylum Arthropoda; class Insecta; order Hymenoptera; family Cynipidae; genus Andricus; species Andricus grossulariae. Next base: position 214,731,171 of record JAABKJ010075445.1, on the reverse strand, counting down.
TAGGATTTACAATTTCAAATAATTTTTGAATTCAAAATTGAATTAATTCGAGGCCCTATTCTGAGGCCCAGGTTTTGTATTCAATTCATTTTTATTCCAAAATAACTTAAGGTAAATTGATTAAGATTTACAGTTTCAATTTCAAAAGAATTTTTGAATATTCAAATTCAATTAATTCGATGGCCTATTCTAAGCCCCAGGTTTTTAATTCAATTTCATTTCATTCAAAAATATCTTCAAATAAATTGAATAAGATTTACAATTTCAATTTCAAAAAAATTGTTTAATTTCAAATTGAATTAATTCCAGGCGCTATTCTGAGGCCCAGGTTTTCAATTCAATTTCTTTTTATTGAAAAATATCTTAAGATAAATTGATTAAGATTTACAATCTCAATTTCAAAAGAACTTTTTAATTTAAAATTGAATTAATTCGAGACCCTATTCTGAGGCCCAAGTTTTTAATTTAATTTCTTTTTTTATTGAAGAATATCTTAAGGTATATTGATTAAAAGTCACAGGTTCAATTTCAAAAGAATGTTTCCTATGTGTGAAGTTTTATGAAAATGACAGAATATTTCCAAACAGATTCTTTTAAAAGTTAAACGGCTTCTATTAATTTTTCAATTTGGTCTAAAAACTCTTCGAAACTTAGTACCGATTTTTCCTCGAATTTTTCGGATTTTCTACCTGCACTAGTATAAGTTCTCGCTACGTATTGGCATGTGCGCGAGCTATGGCACCTTTCTACCCCCGCGGTGTTTTGATCGGCGGGTATTATTCTTACACGGCATGTGTGACACAAAGGTTTACAAAATTTCCTGTAAATTTCAACTTTTAAAGAGCATGATATTCAATCAGTTGAAATTTGGCGGACGAAGGGTTAGAGAAGACGTACGCGGAGACCGAACGAGAGGCCTACGAAAGCCAGCCCCACCACTTACCACACAACTGTACGTGACGTGTCCGTAAGCTCCACTGGCTCGTGGCTAAAAGTGTAGTGGCAAGTGGAGGGAGTGCTTTTCGTAGACGCATACCCACTACTCAAATGCTGGCTTGCGGGCTATGCTACGATCAAGCGTCCTGTAAAATTCAGCTTTGACGCATTAGGTCCCTTTCTTCGCGGACGGTCATATATATATATATATTACTCCGGTAATTTCCATTTATTAGAAAAATACAAATATGTATATATATAAAATAATACCCTACAATATTGCCATTACAACTTTTTAAATCTTATGAAATATCAAAAATTCAAATTTTGATCACACGAAAAAATAATTTAAAATTCTATTTTTCGGTCAATTTATGCAAGATCTGAAAAAAAAAAGATGAAGGAACAAAAATTGTGCATATAAAAACGATCTAAAAATTTGTTCTGGATCAGATTTTGATAGGATGTGTAGTTTTTATTTTATTCGCAAAAGTAGCATTGAATCAGTGTGTCCGAAAACGTCGAGATTTGATGAAATCCGCAAAAGTCGATTTTCATATAAAACCAATACCTTCTCATTCAGATGAGAATGTAAAAATACAGTTTTACCGTTTGAAAATTGCGGACATGTAACAGAGGCAGAGGTACCAATCGCAATCAATAGACCTTCTCATTTAAGAAAACGATGCCGCGCAAGCGCAGCGTATCCCTGAGACGTATGTGACAGTAGTAAATATTAACAAAAAAAAATATTTCGAGCAATTAAAAGCTAAAACACTTCCCACGAAAAAAATGTCTGATTTACCAGGAGAAAATCCATTAAAAAGAAAAGAAGGTTGGTGCGACCAATAAGTGCTGTTTTGGAAATTGGAAAAGTGACAGTTTGAATCTTCGAGGACTATGAACAGCTACACATATAATTTTAAAATTTTGAAAAAACATAGCCTCAAAAATATTAAAAATGCGCTCACTTTTTGAATTTTTATCCAAAATGGCTGGCTAACGAACTTGACCTTTAGTTTAGGAGACTAAAAGAGTATACCATACGGTTGAAAAATTTGAAATTAATTTAGCATATAAATAATCATTCTATTTAAATATAGCTCCTTTTTAAAAAAATTTTACCAGAGAGCGATTTTTTTACATACAACCCTAAGCTCTCTTAGAATTGTAAACTGTGGCGCTTATGACCGCTGCTACGAAACACTATAAGCGAAAAACAAAGGTTATTTATGTTCCTTGTAGTTTTTAATTGTCAAAATAACTGTTAACTATAAGAAAGTTCAAATTTATAATTCGTTTTGGATTATCGTAAATTTCGAGAACCCGACCAGTCTTGGGTTCTCGAAACCAACCGGGTACTCGAAATTTTTGGGTTCTCGAAAGTTCGAGTATTCTCGAGCCTGGCTCGGCCCGGCCCGAAAAAGTCGAGGCCGACTCGACCCGAGCTTTCGAGCTTTTGCACACCTCTACTCGTAATCAATTAATATTAATTTTTATTTTCAGTTTACTTGGTCAACTTTGATTTCACAACTTCATTCAATTGTACTTGGTCAAGTGTTTACATTGTAGATCTTTTTGGTGTAATTTCGGTACTTTATGTATTAAATACTCGTATATACACCAAAATTATAAATTGAATACTTATAAAAATAATTATCATAAAGATTTCAATTTTCAAACAAAATTGTTACTTAGAGATAGAATTATTATTTAGAGTTATAGTTTAACCTGGAAAAGGACGCTTTTTGTACCGAAATTTCGATATGCGATTAGCCAGGAATGTTGCACGAATAGACGCTGGTATTAGTAAATTCAATTTTATATAATTAAATGCATACAATTTTACAAGCTGATGATAATACGTTTGCCTGTTTTCAAACAGTGAAAAAAATAACGTTGGACAGCATTTACCATGTTTTTGTAGGCAAATTTTCGCATATCTTTTCAATTAAATATTAAGGAGGTACGGTCGCGCATAGAATCTGCAAAAAGTTAATCCTAAGTCGATGTCGGAAAATAATACTGTTTGAGTGAAATAAGTTTTACTGACCCTTAAATGTATAAAATGTAGCTTATTTACGTCGAAGAAAGTCAAAAATTAGATAATTATGCCGGTATAATGTTTTATTTTATTCATTTTTTACAGAATCGCATAACTTGCACAAGTCACAAGTTGTCACAAGTTGCAGTACGATTTCAGACCCCTCATCAAAGGGTGCTTTTTCAATGTGAGTCCCCTCGCCTCTCACAAATCGGGGTGCTTTTTAATGTGAGGCTCCTCGCCTATCACAAATCGAAGTGCTTTTTCAATGTGAGTCCCCTCGCCTCTCACAAATCGGAGCGCTGTTTTTATGTGAGTCCCCTTGCCCCTCACAAATCGGGGTGCTTTTTCATGCGAGTATCCTCGCCTCTCACAAATCGGGGCGCTTTTTTTATGTGAGTCCCCTTGCCCCTCACAAATCGGGGTGCTTTTTAATGTGAGGCCCCTCGCCTATCACAAATCGGGGTGCTTTTTCAATGTGAGTCCCCTCGCCTCTCACAAATCGGGACGCTTTTTTTATGTGAGTCCCCTTGCCCCTCACAAATCAGGGTGCTTTTTTCATGCGAGGCCCCTCGCCTCTCACAAATCGGGGTGCTTTTTCAATGTGACTCCCCTCGCTCCTGACAAATCGGGGTGCTTTTTCAATGTGAGGGCCCTCGCCTCTCACAAATCGGGGTGCTTTTTTAATGTGAGTCCCCTCGCCCCTCACAAATCGTGGCGCTTTTTTAATGTGAGTCCCCTTGCCCCTCACACATCGGGGTGCATTTTTAGTGTGAGTCCCTTCGCCCCTCACAAATCGGGGCACTTTTTTAATGTGAGTCCCCTTACCCCTCACAAATTGGGGTGCTTTTTTAATGTGAGGCCCCTGGCCTCTCACAAATCGTGGTGATTTTTTTATGTGATTCCCCTCGCCTCTCATGAATTAAAGTGCTTATTGCCTGCAAGATCCCTTCAATTCTAATCGCTATCTTCTCGGAATACAGGAGTAACATTGTTCCCCTGAAACAATTTACTGATAATTTCAGCTAGTTTCAAAACTTTAGACAAATATCTCGCGTGAGATAAATAATAAATTAAAAAGCGAGGTGCCAGCAACCCGATTTGTGAGGGGCAAGGGGACTCACACCAAAAAAGCGCCCAGATTTGTGAGAGGCGAGGGGACTCACATTGAAAAAGGTTTGACTGATCCTATGCAGTTTCTCATATGTGGGATTTCACACGAATGCGTGATGGCCAAATTTAGATTATGGTTTTCGCAATGGAGGTATATAGCATCTGGACAAGTTTCGCGAATCATAGCAGCGCAACCTTTGTATTTGCCACTCATAGAACGTGCTCCATCGAAGCCTGCGTTATAAAAAATTTGATTTATTGCAGGGGAATCAGGAAACCAGATTTTAACATTCGTGCGCAGATCTTACCATCCATTTAGAAATCGTGGACCAGTTGAAAGAAAGCTGAAGCTATTAGTTTATGTCTTTTCGTGAAAACTATTTTTTTCTAAAATACACTGGGAAAAATATGATGAAAACTCCTATTTTTATAGTAAATCAACTCCAGAAGAAACCAATTGGGAACACTCACTCAAAAAAATGGAAGAATTTCCCTTTTTTTATGGTAAGATGATCGAGAAACTCGTATTTCATTCGAATTTGCCATAAAAAAGGGGAATTCTTCCATTCCTTTGGGAAAATATTCCCTCTTAGTTTCTTCTGGGCTTGCTTTACTATAGAGGGTGGTTATCACAGAAGAATTTTTTTGCTTGTGATCTTCTTAATTTTCTTAATTGACGTTTGCCAAATGTTTGATTATAGACCTGTGCCTGAATTTTGGACTCTGGGTTTCTAGAAAGGATTTTATGAAATGATTTACGTATCCTTACCTTGGGATTTTATGAAATTCAAGTCAATTCCGATGTTCTTGTAAGTGGACAACAATGTTTTTGCGAGTTCTTTCCCAGTCACGTTCTAAACGGGAACAAAGCATAGAAAGTCTTCTCAAATTTTTGATTTTCCGTCGATCTCATCTACGTACCGAACGCAAACTGAAAACTGTCCAATGCCACTTATATCCGTTGTTTCATCGGCAATCGCGGCAATGCATTGTGATTTCTTGATTCGTTCCACAATTTTTGTGGTGATTGTCTGCGCTGCTGCTTGGAGGATTTGATTTTTAATTCCATGGCTGAAGTATGTAGCGTTTGCGCAAGCGGATTTCAGATGCTGGTCCAGAGCCTGATCCCCACTTTCCAATGCAAATCGAAGTATATATATATATATATATATATATATGAAATTTAAAAAACAGGTTAAACATCCACCGCAGTGTCCCATAAGATGGGTGGCAACCGGGCACGTTGAAATCACAACGACAGGCCGGTGAAACCCTCGTATATCTTGACAACATAGGGCGAGCTAAGAATGACAGCCCTCTGCAATGACCTTGCAAGTGCCTCGGCATGTTTTTGGTATGACGGTATGGCTTTGATGCTACGAGACATTGATAGCTTTGCACCTTGGAGAGCACCGATCACAAGGTCAATTAATTTAACCAAATATTTTGGTTGCAGTCGTCGCAGCTCACTTCTCAAGTATCTATACCTCTCCTCCTTTTCCTCCTCTTTGGATGTCACGTTGTATTCGGCCGGAGCCGAGAATTCGACCACGAATATAGTTCGTTTCTCGAATACCTGGGGAACGATCTCAGGCTGAGAGTGTGCAATGGAGACTGCTGTCCGAAAATCGTCAACACTGTAGGAGCGACAAAGATGGTAGTAAGGCACTCTTAAGGGCGCATGATGTCTGTAGAGGTACGTCGTTCCCGCGCGAGTGGGTCACCTGGACAGTATGAGACCTAGCTACTCAGCATGTGCATGGCATGCTCTGCATCTATCGCTGCGAGCTTCTTGACATAAAATGCGGTTACGGTGTACTAAGGTGGAGATAAGATCGTCCTAGCGCGCAAAAATGAAACCTCTGCTTTTTTTACTTGGTCTTTTGGAAGTAAGGCATCTAGATGGAGTAATGTACTTTACTCACTTCTGAAGTTAAAATTTAGGCCAAGGGTCTCGGCCGTCTGCTCTGCAGCTTTGTGAAGGAATGCTCCATTGCCAATCATCTCAAGTATCCTGACCATTTTTAGGAGAGGATCTCTTCCATTTGCGCTGATATATATTTTACTCAGAATAATTTGGTTATAAAGACATTGGAGAATGGGAAGTCCGCGTCCGCCATGACGGTGTGAGACATACATTCGCGGAATGGAAGAATAAATATCAGGCTAGGTCAACTCCCATGGGCAAAAACGGCAAAATCACGAACTAGGGCGCGCGGTGCGAGAGGCATTAAGGGGTAATGTTCACCGGTAAGTGTGGCAGCGCCGTCTATCTCATAGCGGCTCTCATACAGTAAGACACTTTGGGATGCCGTGATAATGGCAACTCTATGAAGAAGGATGGTGTTATAGGACAGGCCTTCAGTAAATGACAAGTCCAACAGAAATCTGGCCACGTCCTAGCCTCGCGGGTTTTTGTTGGGTTGACCGCTATCTTCTCGCACCAGCGAAGCCATCTTCGGATTGAAGCCTTGTAGGTCTCGAGGGTTTTATGCCTTCAACTGCTTTGGATCGATTCTTGCTCCTGAGGTGACCAATCTCTGACTCGGTGCTGCCACACACAATTTTCCGAACCTGGAATTTAAGAAGTTCCACTTGTTGAGGAAGCTGGTTCGTGGTTGTGTCGATGAGAGAGCTCTCTAGGTTCTGAATCGTTGGTGCTGCTTCCTTGCTTCTGCTTGATAAGCCGGACATCCTGAAGGTCTGATCCCACCTTAGCGCTACTAGGAAAGAGCCATCCCAGCTTGTAGTGCCAAGGTTTCGAGAGACAAGGAAAAAGTCGTCTAGGTATACGAGTACACTCATACTTCGCGATCGTAGAATCCCTGCAATCCAGTTAGAGATAATTGCGAAGATATGAGGGGCAGCGGAAAGGCCGAAGGGCAAGCTTGTCCACTGAAGCAGCTCCTTGTTGTAGACGAAACGAAGGAGGCATCGATGTGAGTCCGCTATCGGCACGTGGAGCAAGGCTATGGACAAACCGATGCGAGTCATCCAGTCTTAGTCTGGGAGAAAATCGGTAACCTTTAGATAAGAGAAGAGTCGGAACTTGCTTACCTTGACACGTTTGTTTAGACCTCGTATGTTGAAAATGGATGTGGTGGAAGTTCCAATACTTTCTGCTCCTGTAGGACCTTTATTTTCTGACAAATCTGTGGAGACAGATTCATGGAGAATCTGGAGCGTTCCCAATTGATCATAAGGTTTGGTCTTGAGATTAAGAGCATTCGCACGCCAGAGATGAGCTTCAGAATGTTTGGCGGGAAACTCATGTCTCTCCATCTCTCTTGGAAAAGAGGCAGTTGACGCCCGAGAAGACAGGAGGTGCCAAAAGACGTTTGCATCAACTGAACAAGAAGATTGGATGGGCAAGACAGAATGCGTCCCGTGTTCAATGTGTGATTTACTACACAACATCTGGTAGAACGTTCACGGAAAGGGTTCGAAAGTTCGCCCAAGAACTGAGGATCTTTAATCACACACTGAACAAGTCAAAGCTGCTTACAATAAAGCAGAATATTGTTGACAAAATACGGCTGTTATCTTACGCAAGGAGGAGAATACAGAAAAGGGTGAGATGGATCAGGGTGAATCAAAAGTTTCTCGCTGACCCATCTCGTCTCTTCGGTGATCACCCTGTTTTTGTCAAAAATTCACCCAAGCCAAACGAGGTAGAGACTTTTTGGAGAAAGGTATACAAGATCCCGATAACACTAAAGTTGAAAGAAGAAACTGACAATATCATCCGCTTCAAGGAGTTTTGCGGCAACCGCATAAAATCTGGGGAGGAATGTCCGTCAATCACGGCCGAAGAGGTGAAAAAAGCACTTAGAGGGACGAAGAACTTTTCCGCTGCTGGACCAAATTATATCAAGAACTTCTGGTGGAAGAAGTTTACTTTTACCGACCAACATTTGGCCCACATACTCACCTCATATTTAAAGTTGGAGGCACCCATTCCGCAGTGGCGGGTGCTAGGACGCACTACACTCCTACCGAAAAAATGCAACTTGTCCAACTCAGAGAATTACAGGCCAATAACTTGTTTGAACACACTATCTAAGATCTTCACAGCTGTCCTAAACAACAGGATTGTTCGGCGAATTGAGCCTGTATGGCGTGACATGTACGAACAAGGTGGCTCGAAAAAAGGTGTAGCAAGCTGTCGAGAGAACCTGTTAATTGACATGTGTGTCTGTAAAGAAGCCGCAGTCCATCAGCGCGTCCTGTCAATGGCCTGGCTTGACTACCGGAAAGCTTTTGATTCAACCACTCATAGACTTATCATCTGTCTGTTGGAAAACTTGAAGGTGCATCCACACATTGTGAGATGCATACAGAGATTGATGCCTCTTTGGAAAACTAGATTTACTATCTCATCTGGAAATTATCGTGTGACAACAAACAACGTCACCTCGATTTTACGTCTATTTTTGCGTTTTTTGGAAAAATACGAGCTAACTTGGGTATTTAGACCCCGGATTCGGATTCAGCGATCCCAAAGCATATAGATATGCCGGTATAGTCCGCCGAGCAGACCAATTTTTTTTGTGTGTCGGTGTAATGGACTCTAGAAAAATGAGATTTTTTAAAGATATAGTATTGTACTATAATAATACATTTTTTCAAATGCATGCTCGCTCTTACAGTTCAGCTTTTTTCATGATTGTATAAATTTTCATATATTACATAATTAGAAAATTTTATAAATCATTCAAGGTGAAGCATATTTGCAAAAGATTCTTTTATTTTTCATTTCAATTTCAAACAATTTTCTATACAAATAAAAGTAGAAAATCCTGAAATTACTCGGTACCCTGCCCTCACTGTCAGCGGCACCTGTCGCAATGCCTATTTAGTAGATACAACGTAGGACATTTATATTTCATTTCATTTATATGAACTTTAAAACACATATGTGTTGCACTGTAACAAATATAAAGGTAATCACTACTTTGAATGGTGCATTTACAAAAAAGCTCGTATTTTAAGATAGGAATTTTATAAAATTATATGAAACTGGTATTCGAAGTGTCGTTTTCATTTTCTGATAATTATATTTGGACCTATACATTTACGTACCCTTTAACTACATGGATGCGAACATAGAATCCGAAAAATAAAAATTGCCTTTTGAATACAATTTTTTCATAATCTTGGTTATTTCTGTATCAAAATACAAGATTTAAGCATTAATTTCAGCCCCTTTCAAAGTCCTGAACGTGTCGAGTTCCTTCACTATGATTGTTTCGAAAATGATTAAAGCACGGTGTCTTGCAATTTTGATCTCAGTTACCTCACAAACCTGACATGAAAGGGAGGTTCTGCTTTTGCTTTCGAATTTCCGATTGAGGTATGATGAAAAAAATGTGTGTGTGTGTGTGTACAGTGAAACTTCTATAATTCGAAGTGGCACGGGACCTAAAAAAAAATTCGAATTATCGAATAATTCAGTTTTCAGGCGATATCTTAATAAATAAAAATTAGTAGTAATAATGTAAGTATTTTTTAGATGACAGTTGCTCCCAGTGGGACACTGCGGTGGTTGTTAACCTTTAGTTTTTAATTATATATATATATGTAATTCAATATACATAATTTAAATACATTCCGAAATATCCTCTCATATTCCCAAATATTCCCTCATATTCCCTCATATTCCTACGTATTCCTACATATTCCTACATATTTCCTCATTTTTCTACACATTGCCATATTATTGATATTCTTGGTAATACCAAATATTCCTATATATACTCTATCTTCCCGAATATTCTTCAGGGAATATATTCCTGGTACACGAAAAATCAAGGTGGTTGACCCGTCGACAAATACAGTACAATAGTTGATAATATTGTACAATGATATTTAATACAAGTCACTTAATTCATGGTAAACATTTTTTTTAATTTATATGGTAGCTAACAAAAATATGATGTAATGCGATGCAACAAATATAGTTCAAATTTTGTATACTTACTTTGTATACTTTGTATACTTTTTTGTATACTTTGTATACTTACTTTGTATACTTGTATACTTGTATAATTCAAATATGCTATACAGGTATCATACAATAAAATATCACACAATACAATAAAATGAAATAAAATACAATAAAATATAATACAATAAAATATGATACAATGAAACAATCGCATCGCGTCAAAGTTTCATCGAAAAATAAATGAATTCGTTTCACTGTGAAACAATTGACTTCTACGTCGGAAGATGTGAATATGGATTTAATTTATTTTTATCAATTATTCCTCCCACTGTAAGGAAATGGTCCATTTTTGGATAAAAATTGGACGCCTTGGGATTTAGTATGATACAATTAAATACGACTCGAAATAAAATACCGTACGATCAAAGTCATAGTAGTCATACAAAAGTGTTAGAGCAAGTGAGACGCTAGTAGATGGTGCATAATAGCGTCTCTGTCACACTCTAAATTTTTTTCTTGAATCAAAAATCTCCTAGAGATATGACCAAGAGGCATCCAACGCTACCCTTAGATTTTTTGTCGGACTATTAGTTCGTTCTAGCTATATGTCCGAAGATGGAAATCCATATTCAAAGGATTTTTCGCAGTTGAAAAGCAACCCCTTGACACCACAAAGATATGACTTTGTCAAAAAATAATGTTTTTCAGAATTTTACAGTGTCAATAGGGTCTCTGATTTTTAAGCTCCTGAAAAATACCAACACCGATTTTTGGGCTCCAACCCTTACAGTTGAAAAGCAACCCCTTTATACTACCAAGATATGACTTTGTGAACTAATAAAGTTTTTCAGAATTTCACAGTGTAAATAGGGTTTCTGATTTTTGGGCTCCAGAAAAATACGAACACGGGTTTTTGGCTCCAACTCTTACAATTGAAAAGCAACCCCTTGACACCACGAAGACATGAATTTGTCAAAAAATAATGTTTGTCAGAATTTTGAAGTGTAAATAGAGACTCTGATTTTTGGGCTTCCCAAAAATACCAACACTGGTTTCTGGGCTCCAACCCTTACAATTGAAAAGCAACCCCTTGACACCACGAAGACATGACTTTGCCAAAAAATAATGTTTTTCAGAATTTGACAGTGTAAATAGAGTCTCTGATCTTTGGGCTTCCGAAAAATACAAACACGAAGTTTTGGGCTCCAACCCTCACAGTTGAAAAGCACTCCCTTGACACCACAAAGATATGACTTTGTCAAAAAATAATATTTTTCAGAATTTTACAGTGTGAATAGAGTCTCTGATTTTTGGTCTCCTGAAAAATACCAACACCGATTTTTGGGCTCCATTTCTTACAGTTGAAAAGCAACCCCTTGAAACCACGAAGATATAGCTTTGTCAAATATTAATGTTTCTTAGAATATTACAGTATAAATAGAGTCTCGGATTTTTGGGCTCCTGAGAAATACCAAAACCGATGTTTTGGCTTCAACCCTTACAGTTGAAAAGCAATCGCTTGTCACCACGAAGATATGACTTTGTCAAAAAATAAAGTTTTCCAGAATTTTACAGATTAAATAGAGTCTCTGATTCTGAGAATTCCCAAAAATACCAACACCGATGTTTTGGCTCCAACCCTTACAATTGAAAAGCAACCCCTTGACACCACGAAGACATGACTTCGTCAAAAAATAATTTTTTCAGAATTTTACAGTGTAAATAGAGTTTCAGTTCCTTGTCCTTAGAATAATAAGTGCGAATAGTAGATAAACGAATGGGTAGGTCAGTAAACATCGCTGGCATCGTCCTCGGCATTGAGAGATTACTTCTGGCGGATCAGGTTGCATACGATAGCTACAGCAGCAGCTTAAGAGTATGATCTGCATTAAACTTTTTTTCAATTGAAAGAAAATTACTTAAAAATATGCTTTTCAGGTTGCAATAAATGAAAAACACCAATTTATATTTAACTTATTTTTTCTTCTCTATTCTTTATTTTCAGAGACTTGTATTTACTGTGTAGATATCTTACAATCTAAAAATTGATTCAAAACTCATTCCTCTTCTTACATGCCATTCATATCACTCACACATACACACAGCACGCTTCACTCACTTTTTTAAAAATTGTTTTTGTTTCAGTAATAATAATAATAATAATAATAATCAGCAATCTTAACTCTATGTCAGTACTATATAAATACTATATACATGATATTAATTATATACATTATCAACTTCCATGGTTTTGTAAATTCTTTTGGCATATCCCCATGGAAGTGTATCTATCGTTCCAGGAACAAGCACTCTTGTCGTCGTGCCAGCTTAGTGCAATTTTTTTTGTTTGGTGGTTTGCACTTCGTGCTTTCTACTGCGGATCAAATTTTGGTACGCTGTTACATTTTCATATTTGAACAGACACTTTTTATAATCATTAAATTTAATTTTTCTCAACGCAGGCCCTTTCACACCTTTCACTTTCTTTTTCTCACACCTTTCATGCCAAATTTTGTATACATATGATTTCGCTCTCAATTCGACAAACTCTGTGATAATTTTTCCGCTGCACTCGTCTTTCATTAATCCCAATACTTTTTTATTTTTTAGCGGTATTCCGTAAGCATTATCTGGAGGACAATCTGTCGTGTCAAATTTGTGAATATCCCGCTTAATGAAATCATAAATGTTTGGAACGGTGAAATGGTAGATGAAAAATAACTTTGATGCCATAATAATAATAACGATGCCAGCGATGTTTACTGACCTACCCATTCGTTTATCTACTATTCGCACTTATTATTCTAAGGACAAGGAACTCAGCTTTCGGCACGGTTGCTACGCCTCCGCTTAGGGGTTATTCCTTCGGGACCATCCCTGGACAATTATCCGCGACTCCTTATTAATTATTGAAACCATATTCAGCAGGAAGCTCTGGTACAGGGACCCTCTATCCGCAATCCGAGGACGCGTTCGGTGGCTTTGTCATAGGCCCTTCACTTCTATTCCAAAGGAATCGAAACGACGAATCGGCAAAACGCCCACATTGAGTGGACGAATCAACTCAAGAATGACTTGCTAGACTGCTAAGATGCCAGCATTATCCCTGTTCATCGAGGCTTCATGGCGCGTATGCATACTCTGTGGTGCTAGAAACACCCAGATTTTCAGCATGTTTCGATTCAACCGTTACGAAATCAACGTACCTACCTCTCGAAAAATAAATATGTGACCATCCGCTAAGAAAGGGACCTAATGCGTCAAAGCTAAATTTTACAGGACGGGCGATTGTAGCAGAGCCCGCAAGCCAGCATTTGAATAATAGGGACGCGTCTACGAAAAGCACTCCCTCCACTTGCCACTACACTTTTAGCCACGAGCCAGTGGAGCTTACTGACACGTCACGTACAGTTGTGTGGTAATTGGTGGGGCTGGCTTTCGTAGGCCTCTCGTTCGGTCTCCGCGTACGCTTATCATGCCTATGTTTGTAGCTTAAGAACAAGAAAAGTGATTAACTTAAAAAATTTCTGATTATTGGAAATGAGAAAGTAACTCAGAAACTATCGAGTGACGTAAGAAAATGAACATTGATTTTTTCCGCATTAGGTCCCTTTCTTCGCGGATGGTCACATATGTACGCGGAGCGCTTACCCAACCGCTGCTGATCAAGCTGCAGCCGAAGATGAGGAAGTGACATCAAGACCAACCACGGAAAGCTGGCATCTTCTGAGAGATGATCACGATTTCAGGACAAGAAGGAGCATTAATATGCAAGTTCCTTCTAAGCCCCAAGACCTGGCTGAAATGGATGCGTCTCTTCGTAGAGAAATCTCGCAAGAGTCCGACCTCTGGACCATCAATTGCTCAGTTTATGGTGCTGCGAAAGCTTTGGCTGATTCAAATCGAAGTACGAGCATGTAGGTACTAAATGAATGAAGAAGAGAATGTGTCTAGAGTATGTAGGTATGGGCAGGAAACATGATTGCATGTGTCAGAGAGGTGTAAATGTGACGAAAGGGAAGGGGAGAGTATAGAAGAGAGTATGAAATGGATTCTGAATAAAACTGGTCAGGGGGAGGAATGAATGAAGAAACTAGAAGATCTGAGAGAGAGAGAAAGCTGGTTGCACAGGGTAAGAAGGAAAAACCCCAAGAAATTACACCTAAAGAAGGAGAATTACGAAGTAGTGTTGCGGACTAGAGTCCAATTTTGAGATTGATAGTGGTAAGAGGAAATGGAAGCCCAGGGCAAAGTCGCAAGCGTTTAGAAATAAGAATAATAATTCAAGACGATATGCAGTTAGGGCTTATTTGTAAGAATACGTAAAGACTCTCTAGGCCGTAAAAGGGAGAGTATAAACAAAATAAAGAACTAGCTTGTTGAATTTTTAACTAAAACAATCAATTTTCATAAAAAAATGTGATAGTTCAAACTTCGCCTAAAAAAATTAATTTTTAACAAACAGAAAAAAACGAATTTTCCAAAAAATAGTTAAAATTTGAACTAAACAGATTAGTTCTCAATGAAAAATTTGATAGCTGAATTTTCAAAAAAAAACTATCAATTTCGAACCAAAAATGGAATAGATCAATTTTTAGTTAAAAGAATTAACTTTCAACAGAGAATAGTTAGATTTTCTTATTGAGTTCCATGATTTCAGCTCGCATTTGTGAGAGAAACAAGAAAAAGTGAGAGCTTCTTGAAAACATTTCAAAAAACTTGTTTTAACATGCATATTTTTGATGTGTGATGTCACATTCTACGTTAAATCCTCCACCTCTACGTGGAAAATCATCACAAACCCTGTTAACACCTCCCCTGGCAGTGTGACGTAGTTTTTGAACAACCTTTTATAATAAAAACATCAGAAAAAGTAAGTTGTGTTATTTTTAAAACTAAATCTTCTCATAATTAATTTGCAGAAATCGTTGGTTGTTACTATAATGATAATGAAGATGAGGTGCCCAGAGAAGCGCTAAACATAGAGATGATCGATTTTGTAATTCACCTTCTCGCATTCTTCATCTAGGCAGTTCTGCATCAATCTTTCGAATTTTCGCGAATGTTTTCGAATTAGTGTTTAGGGACATGTTACCGACCGAACACACTAACTGCATTTTGATTATGCATTTCTAAACAAAGACCTCATTTGAATTTCGCGCCAAATGTATTTGGTACCGTAGGAACTTAGAGGGTATATTACATGGAGTGCTCGTCCCTATCCCTGAAGCATTGTAGTACGCGTCCTTATGATAGATGTCGCAAATTCAAATCTCAAACGGTGAAAGTGCAACTTTGCGCGCGCTTGTTTAAATAACTAAGTGTTGAATTTTTGTAAATAATATGATACATTCTTGATTTTGAGTTTTAAAAACGAAAAATCATTATTAATGAAATTTTTATTGATCATTTTACCAAATTTCAAAATAAATCGCACAAGCCAAAGTACTATAATTATTAAAAAATTATGTTCATTCAGTTTAGAGCAATTCCATGACAAATCATCTAAAGAATTTCAGATATTGTCAGTAATTTTGATGGAAATTCTAGTATTCTTACCTTATGTTGTTGAAAGAAAAAACCTAAATTAGTTTTTGAAAAAATCAAAAAACTTAGGAGATATTGAAAATTGAAAATTTTGGTCCTTTTTTTCTCGACCTTTTATAACTTTGGTGATTTGAATGATATTAAGGTCTATTTTTTTTAATTATTTGTAATAAGACGCAATTTTGAAAAAATATTTCTGGAACGAAAAATTAAAAAGCTTCTTAATATTTCAAAGAATAATATTTAAACACAATTTATGGAAGAAACTAACTTTTTATTTTCTTTTTTTTCTATATAGATAGCTTACAATGTCCTCTACAAGCTATGTAAATATCAAAATGGAATCTTCCTCAGTTCTCGAAAAATATGTATTTAAATACGTACGCCAAAACCATGCACACGATGTGAATAACGACATAAATAATATACGAACAATAGAAGACTATTATAATCGTATTCTCGAACTTCAGAGTTCAGACTCTCGGACGCTGGGCACACCAATACACCATGCCACGGTGTATGTTCTTAATTATTTCTTTTAGTTGGCAATACACTTGTTGCTAGATTTGATAACCGAAGGGATCTTGCAAGGATTAGTATACGTAAATCCCTTGAATAGGTCCCATATAATACGCGATAAAAAAAAAGGTTAAAAGGTGCCAAGAGAAAAGGAATTTTTTTTATATAAAGATTTTTAAAAAGTGGTTATACATTTAATAAAAATGTTTAACGGAGATGAGGATGAGGAAGCTCCTGAGCGAAATTATTTCCTAAAAGAGGTGAGCAATGCGGCCCAAATAAAACATTTACCAGTGGGAATAACTTTTTCTATAGTAAGTACTGCTTTTTCCTTCTGCTATTCTATCCTTATATTACTCTCTATCTCTCTAAATTATTCTTATAAATTTTGTTTCATCATGAATAATTGAAATTTGATTTATCTGTTTACATAATTCCCTTTCTTTCTATATTTTGTTCTCCGACATTTCATATTTTTAAAAAGTTAATAAACAAAAAAAACATTTAGTTTTTTTTCTATATGTATCTGAATCAAAAAAGAAATTTACAGATCAAATAAAAATTTTTTTGTTCAAATTCAAAACTACCTTCTTTTCAACTGATTATGATCAAATATAACAGATCCTTTCTTTTCCTTCTCCTTGCAGTCTAATTGGAAAGCTTTACAAGACATGCACTCTAATTTGAGGCACATATCCGCCATTCTCTTTGCGCAACCTAGGCTCTGTGAAGGTTGTTTCTGTGCTCGTTTCAAAAGCAACAATATGAGCACCTGCTGGGCTTGCATGCTTGTAGTGGCAGACGCATACGGAGCCTTCTTATTGTTTTGTGGCGACCATCTCGCAAAAATGTAGCTAGAGATTTAACATCGCAGGATATGTGTACGAATGTATAAATGTAAATAGTTGTCCTTTGATTTTAAGTTAAATACGGTAAACAAAAAAAAATTGATAAAATACCTTTCTTTAAGTTTAGGAGGGAACCTCTCAAGTTAATTTCGGATATGTATATGTGTATATATATAATTAGAAACTAAAGGTTAACAACCACCGCAGGGTTCCACTGGGAGCAACTGTCATCTAAAAAATGACATCGGCTCCCAGTAGGGGGGGGGGGGGGGGGGGGGGGGGGGGGGGGGGGTCAAGAAGTGTTAAAAAATTGTTCACGTGGTATATAGTCGGCCCATAGACTCTGGAAACTATAACTTGATAGAACCTTGCGGTGTCGAAATAACGAGCGGGGCGGTCTACAATCTTGGTGTGCTAAACCGGTATTGCGAGAGAAAGAGCAGACTGTTTTCCTTCTCTCACTTACTCCCCTTGCTTTTGCAGACCAACATGGTCGACTCCTCCTTATAACTTATAATTAATCCCCGCGCCCAAGTTAGGAAGCATGTGGCTAGTCCCCTCCTATTCCTATGTCCATGCCTTAAATTCTAATACCATAGTAGTATATTTTATGTAATAAACACAGCTTATACGTAAGACAAAGGTTAAATTATGTATTTATTTTAAAATCTGTATGAGAAATTAACAATCATTGTCGGAATACAAGTTATGATAGTAAGGAATCAATGATTTTTAGAAAACTAATGGTAATTTTGAAGTAACCACATTCTTTTTTTTATAACAAATTGTAAAAAGATTAAATTTCTTTAAACTCACAAGTAGACATTTCTAAACTCCCTTTACACCGGCCCTGTATCTGGATAAATATTAATTGGCCCATTTTCTTACTCGAGGTTTCTTATAGTAAAAAAGTTAAGCTTTCTTTTGCGATTATTTAAAAAAATCGAAGAACCCTAAATAAACAAAAATTTAAATAAGCAATTGATTTATTCAACAAATCGTTAACAAATTTTGTTGTTATAAATAATAAAATAGAATGATATAGTGTAAAAAGCAGCTACCCGTGCAGGTGTTGGGGTTGAAAATTCCACCCCACACCATTTGGGGAGTGGTGATAATCCTGGTCTATAAAGGACTCCGCACCAAATGCACAGTAAATGGCTTTTTGTGAAAAATTCTAAATCTATTTTTTTGTATATTTCCGAACCTGCCAAGTAATAATCCGAAAGAAAAAAGTAAGAAAAATTGACAGTTTTTTAACCAAAAATTGTCAAAGTTTCAATTTTTACATGTATTTTAATAGAAAAATGCTTCTTTTAGTGAAAAGTTTTTTTTCTCCTAAACTCGATCGTTATGATCCTTCTTAAAATGTTTCCTTTTTCCTTGCTTGGTTTTCTGTCCTATAATGTATTCTGGATCGGAAGCAGAGTTTTCTTCGGACTCTAAATTTTTACGCTTTTTTTGAGATTCCTTATCTCGTTTATTTAATTTTCTATTTAAAATATAAAATAAATTTAATTCTCTAATCTACATAGGCTTCCAATTTTCATTTCGGGATTGGATATTCTCGTTTATACCTAAATTCTCACATACAGTCAAAATAAATTTTCTTATATCATTTAGTTTACTTTGTGATTGTTTATTTTCTTCACCTTCTTCATTAGTAGTATTTCTTTCGATATAATTATGATCTATTTCTTCATAACAGTGGGCGTCCATTACTCCTTTATGAATTTCTGAATGATCTTTTGTATCGTCATTTTTAACTATTTTTACTTCTGTTTCTTTTACTTGTTCATAGTCAACCACTGGATTCCTACGTAACGCATCTGCATTTACATTAGTTTTGCCTGCCTTATATACTACATCGAAATCATATCCTGATAATTTTAATCTCCATCTTGTAACACGTTAACATGGGTCCTTTGAATTTTGAAACCATCCTAAGGATCAAACTTTTTCTCGTTGTCATCTAATGCTCGTAAAGCGTAAGATATAGGTTTATCCTTACCGATTTTTCCTTGTAATAAAATTCCTCCCATTGCATAATCGGATGCGCCCGTTGTTAGAATAAATGGCTCAGAAAAATCTAGCCGTTGTAAAATTGGTTCCTCACAAAGTTTTTCCTTGAGTGTGTCAAATGCACGCTGTTGTTCTTCGGTCCATCTAAAAGGGGTATCCTTTTTATAAAGTTGTGTTAGAGAACTTGCGATTTTAGAAAATTCGTCAATGAAACGACGATAATATCCAGCTAGTCCTAAAAATCGCTTGATTTTTTTTTCACTTTTTGGCTGGGCAAATTCTTAACTGCTTCAAGTTGTTTAGGGTTTGGGCGTACACCGTCCCTATCAATGATCTGACCTAAATCTGTTACTTCGTGTCGCCAAAACTCACATTTATCAGGTTGAAGTTTTAGATTCGCGTTTCGTAATCTGACAAAGATAGTATGTTTCAGGAAGAGAAAGAATGAAGTAAAGTATGGATGGAAGATAAATGGGGAAATGGTGGAAATGGTGAAGGAATTTTTTTATTCAGGTTTCTGGTTCGAAGCGGGTGGTGGAAATCATCTTCAGGTGAAGAAAAGGATGGAAAGTGCGAGTAAGGGAGCTTCCATAAAGGATGCCACAGTTTTTTGGCGAATTTCCGACCCCCCCCCCCATTGTCACATTTTGTCAATGGGGTTCAATGTCCTCTGTCATAGACTGTCACAAGTCGGCTCCCCCCCTTCCTAAAACTGTGACACCCTTTATGGAAGCTCCCTAAGGTAATGGGTCAAGTGTGGGGGATTGGCAAAAGAAGATTCAAAGAGGACTGGAAGATGAGAGTATGGCTGTTTAATTCACTGGTATGGTCAGTGATGTGTTATGGAGTGAAAATTTGGGGATTGAAGGAGTAAAAAAAGGTAGAAAACATGCAAGAGAGATTTCTGAGATGGGTTATGGGAGTGAGCTAGAACTGCTCAGGTTATATGTTGAGAGAAGAAACAGGGAGAGAGAAATCGGTGATAAGGCAGAGGAAAAGGGTTTGGGATTTCAAAGAGAAACTTAAGAGTGGTAAGGGTAGCGAAGTTGCACAAATATGCCTGCAGTAAATAGAGAGAGGAGAAGTAACGCGGGACATTCAAGATGGGAGGAGGATAGATGGCAAGTTAGAAGGGAATGGAGAATGTATGACGAGGGGAGAGAATGACAGGTAGTATATGGTGAAACGAATAAGAGGCAGGAAGAGAAGAGGTGAGAAAAGACTATGGAGTCAAAATATAATAAATGGCATAGATTCGTCAAGTTGGAAGGGGTCCCAGAATATCTAGGGAAATTGAAAGAGAAGTGCAGGTGGTCCAGGATGATACGTTTCAGAATGGGAGAAAGCATGAATGAGTGTAAGTATTGGATGAGTGAAGAAGTAAAAATGTGTAGGGTATGTGGGTATGAAAGTGAATCGTGGAAGCACGTGTTGGAGAGATGTACAGGGGAAGAGGAAGGCGGAAAGAGCGTGGTAGATAAAGTTAGGTGGATACTGAGTGTGCATATAGAGAAAATTTGTATTTAGCAGAATAAATTTTTTTTGCTATTATCCCTCAAAAAAGAGTTCCGGGACGTATGTTGCTCTATTTTATAGCATCTCCAAATACAGTTTTAAAATTTTTTAATTTTCGTGGACAAAAACCCAGGGAAACGGATGTATCACATGCCCTTAAGGGTATGTGACACTTATTCGATTCCTACCTTAGCGACATTGTTTTTAGTCCATAACAATTCCACACGAAATTATATATCGAGAAGTTTGTGAAATTAACAAAAGGGACTAAGGAACGTAATACATTTTTACATATATCCATATCTCACTTCCGTGTTTGAAATGTAGTGAGAGGTGTCATATGATGTGCGTAAAAAAGTATCATTTGTAGCAGAGCATTTTGCACCAGCGATCATTTCACTCTCGAGATCCCATTCGAATCCATTTTAATATGCTTTGAGCGTCATCTGTCAAATGAAAAAAAAGGCCGCCAATTTTTCACGCGGATGTTATAACGACATAATCTAAATATTTTGTCTAACTACGCGCAAGGTACAACCACGCTTAACAGGAGATATTTCTATTATTAGTATTCGTTATTTTTTAAGTTTTCAAGTACACAGCACGATCAGAAATCATAAAAATCCCGCATGTGAGCTAAAGTACTCCAAGAAGCGTCGGTCATCTTGGATTGAGTTGATACATGATCCCGATTCAGATCATTATGATCTCAAAAATCGATCATTCATTCCGGCCGATCAAGATGCTCTGGATTTTCGTAAAATTTTTGTTCTATATCAAAATAATATTCATTCTCGTATAATTTTGAACATTTTTGGTTACTGTGTGACTAATTCATTATTTATTAAAAACTGATACAAATATTTTGGAAATACGTCAATTCTTTTGGAAGGAACTAATGCAGGAAAGCTTTACAAAATGTTGAGTTGAATGTATATACATGTTTGTACTAAAAATATGGATTATTTTCCAACAAAGCATATTAAGAAAAATTTACAAAGAATGTTGAATAAACCTAATACAAGCATGAAGAACATGGGCCTTAAAATTAACGTAAATAAAACAAAGGTAATTGAAATTATTGAATGCGTGCCTAAGAAATGGTGTTTTCCCGGCTGTCTGGAAGCAGGGATTACTCAGAGCACTTTATGAGGGAGGTGGGAAAGATAGGTTAGATCCGCGTTTGTATAGGCCGATATGTTTGCTGTCTGTACTCTGGAAGCGGCTTAAAAAGTTGATATTGAAAATGTTAAATAAAACTGTCCTGACTAATGAAAAGCTTTCAGACAGGCAGTTTGGTTTCAGAATTGGGCGATCTACTGAGGACGCTTTGATTGATTTCAGAAGCATGATTGACTCCTGTGAGGAGCCAAAGTTCTAGGGATCTTCTTTGATATCACTGGAGCGTTTGATAATGTACACTGGTCGATGATCTTGAAGGGCCCAAGGGAGAGAGCTTGTCCGAAGAACCTCTATAATTTGATGACAAGTTATTTCGGTGATCGGACGGTGTATCTCTCTTAGGGAGGGGGGAAAACAGTTTCTAAAAAGACCTCTCGTGGATGCCCACAGGGATCCGTGCTTGGCCCAAGTTGTTGAAATATAGTATTTGATTCCCTGCTAGTTAAGATAGAATAAGTAATTGGTAAAATGCTCATGGCATACGCTGACGATTTATCTGTACTTATAGCTGGTAAAATAAGATCGGCCCTGGAGAAACTGGGACAGAAGATCATAAATTTGATAAGGCATTGGTGCAGGTCAGCGGGATTGCAGCTTTTCGAGTCCAAGACGGCAATCATGTATGAAAGGATAATATGAGTATGCGCAGTCGAAATAAGAAGACTAGCAATTTTTCGGAAAAGTATCGGTCGGTAATAAAACTGAACGGAAGAACAATTAAGTACGTAAAGAGCTTCAAACTACTGGGAGTCTACTACGGAGAGAAAATGAAGGTGCAGACCCATTGCGAAATATTTTCAGAGTCGCTGAGAAGCCTCTTTCATAAACTTGTTGGACTTGCAGGAAGCAAGTGGGATTTGAATTGCAATACTTTAAAAGTTATTTATCGGAGAGTTTTTGTCGCAAGAGCAACTTATGCTGCCAGAGCGTGGTATGACTTGGCGACCAATAGTGAATTGGAAATTCTAGAAAGAGCCCAGGAAAGTATATTTCTAAAGTAATTATTCGAAAACTTTGAAGGGTGATTTCACCCCCTAAATATGAATTCTGGCACGTCTAAGAAAATACGTGTGCCTTATTTTTTAGTGCTCTAAAACATACTTCAGGACGAATCAAATCGGAGGCGGACACTTGGGTAACCTTCCTTGTTAGTACAGCACAGGCTGTACGCGAAAACTATATTTTATTGTGCAGACGAATAAGTAGATATATTATTTTTTATACCAATATTTTCACTTTCAATAAGACGCACATGATTCTGAAATCACGATGTACGATGTCACTTCGTTAAAGCGCGGGACCGGTTCAGTGCCTGTCGAGTCGAGCTTGGAGGGAATGAGTGGGGGCACAGACGTGACACTGACACGTGACTAGTCCAAATGCGCGTTTACATTTGAAAAAATAGATAATTTCTGTACTTCGCCAATTTCTTTCATATTTATTCAAAAAATAATGTACATATATTTTACTTAGATAGAAAATACTGTCTGTACTGCATTGTAGATATTATTTCATTAATAAGATCATAACAACTTTTTACATTATCCTTATATGAATATGTATCCCTGTGTGCACAAAAACATTAACGTCCTGAGAACGTTCTAAAGACGTTCCTAGGACGTTTGTATCAGTCCAATTGATGTCCTAAAGACGTCCCATGTTCCAAAGACCATCCTTGGAACATGGGACGTCTTTAGGGCATCAATTGGACTGACACAAACGTGTGTATTTCAACTGGTATTATTCTTGCTTTTATATTGTTCTATATAATTATAATTTAACATTTATAATATGTCAATCTTATTCTTTAAAAGATTGCAAACTTGCTTCATGTTGCACATCTGCGATGTGTCGCAATTTCATTATTATCACATTAAAAACTTTGCCTCTCTGAATATGTGACCAAGTAGGACCGCGGTAAATCCCATTCATGGCCACGTCTCACAACCGTGAGATGGGTGGTAACAGGACACGAGGAAATTACAACGATAGGCCGGCGAAACTCTCGTGTGTCTTGAGGACACGAAGCGACCCAAGGATGACAGCTTTCTGCATCCATCTCGCAAGATATCACTTTGAATCGTTTTTGGAATATCATGAGACAATTTGAGGGGGACAAATTCATAGCTTTCAGATTTATCATACCTATTCATGTGGGAAGAGAGATTCTGTGTACTTTTGCATGAGTACATCTGATGTCTCTTTAAGTTATCTACTCGTGAAAAAACTTTCAAACAATTTTGACACGTAGAAGTCATCTTAAGACTGTGCAAAGGTCAACTGACGATTGGGTCCGAGCACGTCAATGCTCATTTCAATACTGACATTATAATCAACTGCACTCCCTTAATATATGATTTGAGCCTCCCGCAATTCCTCAATGATTCAAATTATTTCATTACTGTGACTTGGATTGCCTGCTGCATGTGATGTCAGCAGTAAACGAAGACGGTCGACTAGCTCATTTGGATCATCCCAATAAATGTAGTCTGGTATTGAGTCTTTCCCCGCTATCATTAGGTGATGTAATAAACTGCTCAATCGTTTCCTTTTCTTTAATGAACCTCCAGTTGCTGATAATCGTTTATATGGAAAAAGTTTTCTTATAATATTTTTATATTTTGCAGTATTGTTTGAGCGAATAGGTGAAGTAGGACTGTAATTCTTCTTATATGCATTTGTAACTATAAGAATTTCTTCATAGTTCTTGAGATCATCAGGGCTTATATAAATTTCATCAGGGTTTTGCTCAAACTAAAGTTCCAATAAACCAGTGGTTTTCATGTAAAGTTTTTCACCAACCATGATGTATTCTCCACCAAAGCCAATAGGTGTATCACCAATCATCAGCGAACCATCACTAAGTTTGTGTACACCATATACCATATCCAAATTTTTTTTCTACTTTTATTTAATAGTCCAATAAATTTATTTGTCAACTTGACATGATCTTCAATAAGTTCAACATTTTCTTCAGTCATAGTTTTATTATGCTCCTGATCAGCATCTTCAGTTATTCAGTTTCTTCATCTTACTTTTCATCTTTTTCAATTTTATTCTTCATAAATTTATTTTATTTGATTGATATATCTGATAAATCTACTAGTTTTTGTAGTGGTGTGACTATAGGTTTAAAAGTCTCTCTCAAAATACTTTTTCAAATTTTTAAAACAAAATATTGCAAAAATTACATGTTATTAACAATTAACACGTGATTTATTTATTTAAATTATTTGAAACGATTTGCTTTGAAACACAAAGGATACTAGTAAATGTTTATATTTAATACTTAATAGTATTTCTTAAATTTTGAATTTTCCCGCCCTAATGTTTGAAACTTTGAAATGTTTTTAAAGTTTCATGAAGCTTTTCATTTGATCAAAGTTTCATAAAACTTTACAACCCTAAGCCGAGGGCCGAAATTGACAGCAACTCTAATTCATTTTAAGCGTCAGGGCGCAGTCCCATGGAGGTAAATTAGTAGAATAGTGGAACAATTTTGACCAATTATGTGTATGCATAAGCTCTCGCAGTCACCTCATTGGTCAAAACTGTTCCACCATTCTACTAATCTACCTCCATGGGACTGCGCCATCAGCGTACAAAAAAGTATGTAATTAAGAAGAAAAAGTTTACGAAATCAATCTCACTATACTGTGGATAATATCAATTTTGCCGCGCAAATGAAATAAAGCGTACTTGCAGTTCGGATAAGTCATCTGTCACTTTTACGAATCTGTAAAATAGGATTCAAATAGCCCTAATTCTCGTAGTTTTTATGAACATCCATTATGTATATCGTATTACAAAATGGATATTCAATAAACACCATCAGAATCATGAATTTTTATTATAATTTTAAAGATTCATTAACGTGACAGATAACTTATCCGAACTACAGGCACGCTTTATTTCATTTGCATGGTAGATTTATTTATAATATGGATCAGAGTGGACACCACTACTGTCCGTTTTTGAAGGTTTTGCCAGTACTGATACAGAGTTTCAAAATTTTCAGATGATTAGCGATTATTTCTGGGCGAGTGAGAGGTGTAAAAGCTTAATAATCATATGTGACCGTCCGCGAAGAAAGGGACCTAATGCGGAAGAAATCGATTTTCATTTTCTTACGCCAATCGATAGTTTCTGAGTTACTCTTTCATTTTCAATAATCAGAAATTGTTTAAGTTAATTACTTTTCTTGTTATTAAGCTACAAACATAGGCATGATAAGCGTACGCGGGGTTGAAAATTCAATTAGTCTACCTAAAGATTCACTATTCTAGTTTAAAATTCATCTTTTTGATTAGAAATTCAATTGTTTTACTTGAAGATTCACAATTCGAGTTGAAAATTCATCTTTTTGATTGGATATTCACTTATTATACTTAAAGATTTATTATTCTAGTTGAAAATTCATCTTTTTGGTTGAAAATTCAATTAGTCTACCTAAAGATTCACTATTCTAGTTTAAAATTCATCTTTTTGATTAGAAATTCAATTATTCTACTTGAAGATTCACTATTCTAGTTGAAAATTCAAATAGTCTACTTCAAGATTATATTTACAATATAGCCATAATTCATGATTTCAGATCTTTTGAGTGAAGACCGAGACGCTAACGGTTGCTATGGTAACTAAATGGCTGGCTGTGGTAGAGCGCTAGTGGTGACGAAACTGGGAGAGCTTAAGGCTAGACCGTGTATTCTTTGATCATGACTCAGCTCGTCAGTCGTCACCGGTCGCATAGCCACATAAGCAGTTATGGCAAGTTTTGTGACAGTCTTTTCGATATTTCTCGTTGCAAGAATTGTAAGTATAATGTTCATGTTACTATTTCAAAATGAAATTATATTATTCGCTATATGTATTCTTTCTTTAACTATTCAAAAGTGAATACAATAATCTCATATGTATCACGCAAATTTATTATAAACCTGACAAAACCTAGCAAATGAAGATTTTTTATTCATAGAAGTATATTATTTTTCTGAAGAGAATAGTAGATTATAACGAGATAAGGGACAAAATGGCATTTTGACTGCCTATTAGTAAAAGTTGAATAGATATAACCCGAAAGCGAGTTTAGGTTAGGTTTATGGGTGTATTAGATTTGCTGACTCGTGTACGGAAAAATACATTGGGCTCTTATGGCACCTTCCACTCTTTAATACTCTCTGGACGTTTGGTGGTCAAAATTAAAAAAGTTATTGAGTTTTCAAAGTTGGTGCGTCAACTTCCGTCAGCACCGCACTTTAATTATTATTATATCATTAAGCCGTTTCCCTTTCGGGGTAGGCGTGAATTGCTCGGTGGTAAAGTAGTGATGTGGACGTATGATTGGGAAAAAATATTACTAGATACTGATATAAATAATAAAATCGACGCTCTGACTAATTACCTAGTCATATCATTCAATAAATTTTCTCCGCTACATGTTCCTAAAAACTATGATAAAGCTGCCCCTGGATCACATCTGAAATTAAAAACCTGATGAGGGAACGTGATGGCAAGCGCCGAATTGCAAAAAGAACAAAAAGCAGTATAATACTAGCTCAATTTCGTAAACTCAGAAACCTAGTTCAAACTAAGATTAGAGATGCGTTCAAGCAATACAATCATAATGAGATTGCACATAGGGAAAGAAAAGAGGACATTTGGCATCTCCTTAGGCGGTTACAACTAATCCCGCCCAAGCACGAATCTATAGATAGTAATTTTCCGCCTGAAGACTTTTTAAAGACTTTTCTTACATTCCTAGTTCTAGACTTGACATCATCATCTTCCACTGCCTCTATTAATTCAACATTTATTGACTCTAACTTCTTTTTCGATGACATCAAACCTGAAATACTTTTCGAAAAAACACTTGAAATCAAATCAAATGTCATTGGGGCTGATGGAATATCAATCAAAATGAATAAACTTGCCCTTCCAATTATCTTTCCTATCCTATTGCGTATTTATAATGCTACCCTTCAGGTCGATATCTTCTCAGATATCTGGAAAAAGGCTGTTATTTGCCCAATTCCCAAAATTTCCAGACCTACTACCCCCGATGCAATCAGGTTTTCGTGGAAAACATAGCACTCTTACTGCTTCCTTTAAGGTAACGATGGATCTCAAATTAGCAATGGATAACAGGGAGATCACGATTGTTGTTCTGTTTGATTTTTCGAAGGCATTCGATATGCTTAACCATAAGTTACTGAAAGAAAAGCTAAAATCTTTCAACGTATCAAACTCTGTCATAAAATGGTTCACATCCTATTTTAATGATCGGCCTCACAGAATTATTAATAGTAGTGGTGGGCTTTCTGACTGGGGTGAGGTCAAGTGTGAGGTTCCACAGGGCTCCATTCTGGCACCCCTCCTCTTCAATTTGTTCACATCTGACCTTGGAAGTGAACTTCAACATTATAACCGTCTACAGCCGACGGGGAATAAACGGCGTTAGGGAATAAGGGAGTTGGAGAATAGGTGAGACTCCACTGTAGTTGAATTTTCAACCAAAAAGATGAATTCTCAATGCAAATTTAATAGTCAAATTTTGAACTAAAAGCGGTTGGTTTTCAACTAAAAATAGAACAGATAAATTTACAGTTAAAAAATTAATTTTTAAGCTAAAAAAATCGAATTTATAAAAAAATAGTTCAATAACGAAATAGTAGAATTTCTAACCAAAGAGGTGAATTCTGAACCAAAAATATAATAGTAGAATTTTCAATAAAAAATAATGAACTTTCAACAACAAAAATTTAGATTTTCTTATTGGGTTCTGTTAATTCAGTAATAAAAAGTTCAAAACAGTTAACATGAAGTTAACTTTCACAAATTTTAAAAATTGAAAAAAGTGGACTACGTCTCTAATGTTTTTAATGTTCAATTTCTAAGTTTTTGATATGAATTTTTAAGTAAAACTTTCGTAACTTAATACTGTTATTGTGATTTTGAAGAATATTTATCACGTTTTTTAAAAACAAAAACATGTTTTTGAAATATATTGTTCAATTAGTGCTGTGAATTAAAAAAAAAAGTGTGATCTATTGTGTGGATTCATACCACTATTCATACCACTATATCATACCACTAATACCGTTTTTTCAATTATTGTTCTTAGCGAAATTAATAAAAATTGAAATAATTAAGATTAGCTTTTTGGATAATTTTATTAATTGTTTTTTGTTATAAAAAATAAATTTGATAGATTATTCAATTTTGACTAATGAAAGGAGAATTTAGATCGAGTAATTTTTCTATAAACATTTATGTTTTTACTTTAAGATATGATATTAATTTTAATACCATAAGTTCTATTATTCATACCTATAGTTTTCAATAAATAATCTCTCATGACGGAGAAAGAATAAGAAAAGCGTGCGTGGAGAGACTTTCGATATAAAGATTTGGTTAATCCTATATCCATAATCAAAATAAAATGTAGGAATTTAGGGATAATCGGGGTACTGTCATAAAGATTCCTATTATAATAAGAGATGATGGTATTGAGTGTCTTGATGAGAATGTGTTCCTTAAGGTCGATAGAACCTGAAGTAAATTAGTTCTTCTTTTTATGTAAAATTGACATAATTGAAACAAAAGCAGGTCATAACGATGAAGCTTACTACGAGAGTATTTGTAAGCGAAGCGCGCAATATCGAGTACACAAAGTGCTAAAACCTAGAGGAACCGAGCTTAAAGCGTTAGGCAAATGTGTCCGAGCGCGTAGCGCGAGGTGAATACATTATCGGGCGCGAAGCGCGAAATCCAACAGGTGCGCGCCCTAGGCGCGCTCAAACGTGCGAGCGACGCGAAAAAAAGCTCAGAAAAAGCACGTCTTATGCTTGAAAGGTGATTGTACTTCTGTATATTTTCACTAATTGTATAATTGCTGGCATCATTCTTCGATGTAATGTAAGCAGCATTTCATTATTTTTAATTTTATTCAATAATGTTACAAAAAATGTGTACTGAATGCAACATTTGTTTTTCAATAAACTCAGGGCATGTTGTTTTTATGAAATTTGCTGAAGTAAATTTTCGATTTCTAAACTTTTCTCCTATCCCCAGATTTTCACCGCATCAAGTTGAAGATTTCTACTCGAAGTGGAAGAACCTCACATTATTAACAATGTAACTAATGAAAGCTACGACGAATCAGAGATTGCGACAAAGATGTGATTGATGTGACAATTATTTAATTAATTAACTAGATGTGATGAGATTATATAGGGGCTGATTTTTATTAATATACAAAAATACCAAAAAAGCATGTTTTGTTTCATAGATTTTATTTACGTAAAACCAAAGAATGCATGACTAAATTGACAAATGTACTCTATCCATATATTGTAGATTACCACGTAAAAAAAGCTCCTTCAATTCGACCTCCAAGGTGGTGCGGAACAGAGTTGATTAGGAATTTAATATAAATGTACAACGTAATCAGCGAGAATCGAGTAAGCTGTTCTTACAAAACAATCCTCTTACTGATTTTGTCTTGATCCTTAATTTCTCCATTTTTCCACAGAACGTTATGACCCAAGTGTATTGAAAAACAAATGTTGCATTCAGTACACATTTTTTGTAACATTAACATTTATACTATAGATGATACTAAATGGACGATAAAGCACAGGTCAAATTTTCATTGAACCAACAGATGAGAAAAGCGCGCCATAGCTCTTGGATTCAAATTTGTGAATTAAATTTTATTTAAGTATTAAGTTTAATGTATAATGCATTGATACATCTGGTTAATATTTAATACTTCAGTCTGAAGATTGATTGAAATTTTTGTAAATTTTGTTATAAGAATAGATTCAATGATTCTCCGTTCATAAGTAGTTTGTTCTCTTGCTAAAATTCTAATGTTATTAAAATTAAAATAAAAAAATGGACAAAATTCCATGAATGTTGAGACAAACCTGTGTTTAAATTTCCTATTTCACAATCTCTTTTATGTTCGGCAACTCTTGCTTTCAATCTTCTGCCATTTTCCCCGGTGTAGACTTTATTGCAACCAGTGCATTTGATTAAGTATATGACACCTGATAAATTTTCAACCTTTTAGGAATATTTTTTATTCAAAACAAAATTATCCAAAGTGTCGTTATTTTTGAAATAAACGTTAATGCTACATTTTTTTAAAGAACATCTTAGTCTTTTAGAAAGGCCTTTAACATAAGGTAAGGTAACCTTTAGGTCTGTTTTTTTCTTGTATTTTTCTGGCGATTTTTTATGCTTATTATTTTTGTGTATACAATTGTAAATTTCGTGAATTGTTTATTTGATAACACTTTTTATTAACGGAAGTGGATAATTATTCTGCAATAAAGTGACTTTAAAATTATCTACATTTCCTTTTCTAAATTTTACAATACTTAATTTTATACATCTGTCTACTAAACCTTTAATTAAACCAATTTTCTGACTGGACAAGTGGTAAGAATCATAATTTAAATACCGACCAGAACATGACGGATTTCTGTACTAATTAATTCTTAAATCACCTTCAGGCGTTTTAATAATCAATAAATCTAAATAATTCAAAGAATGATCATTTTCAATTTCGTAAGTGAACTGGATAGAAATATCTATACTGTTAAAAGTGTTTACTACGTCTACAATTTTATTGGTTGGTATAATCAAGAATACATCATCCACATAGCGTTTATATAAGAACACCGTAAGAGCGACAAAGATGGTTATAAAGCACTCTTAGGGCCGCATTGTGTCTGTAGATATACGTCGTTCCTGCCTGGGTGGGACACCCCGATAGTATGTGTTCTAGGTACTCAACGTGTGGATGACACTATCTGCACCTATCGCTTGGAACTTCCTGACAGAAAATGCGGTCACGCTATGCTAAGGTGGAAATGACACCGTCCTGGCATGCGAAAATAAAACCCTCTGTACCTGAATTAAGCCCCGATGATCTGAGAAAAGCAAAAGTTTGCTCCTTCGACAAGGACTGTTTTTCTACATTTTTGTGCAAGTTTCCGTGCACTTTCTTGTCGAGTAGATGTGGGTGAAATGTTGCAAACTCTGCTTTCTCCACTTCGGCTTTTAGAAATAAAGCATCTAGATGGAGTAATGCACTTTCCTCACTTCGGATGTTAAAATTCAGGCCAAGGGTGTCGGCAGCTTGCTCCACGGCTTTGTAAGGGAACGCTCCTTCACCAATCATCTCGTGGTTCCTGACCATTTTTAGAAGAGGATCTCTGGCATAAGCAACGATATAAGCTGTACTTAAAACAATTTGGTTATGAAGACACTGGAGATTCAGAAGTCCACGTCCGCCTTGACGGTGTGAAATGTATAATCGCGGCACTGACGAATTGATATGCAAGTTTTTATGCACATGCATGGTCTTACGTGTGGTGACATCAAGGGCCTTACGTTGGTTCTTCGTCCATTGAACCACCCCAAACGAGTAGAGTAGAACCGGGGCCTTTATCAGAGGAATAGATCTTCAGGTCATCCATATGAAATACATGAGTAACCTTATACTCGCGCTAGTTAGTGTCGCCACAGAGGTATCTAGAAGAATTTTGTAGTGCGAGAAATTGAGTCAGAAGTGTGATGCAAAAAAGCAAAGGGCTTATGGTATCGCCCTGAAAGACGCCTCTCTGGAATGTGACGTTGTTCGTTGTCACACGATAATTTCCAGATGAGATAATAAATCTAGTTTGCCAAAGAGGCATCAATCTCTCTATGCATCTCACTATGTGTGGATGTACCTTCAAGCTTTCCAACAGACAGATGATAACTGAATGCGGGAAGCGTACTGCCTTGCCCAGCCTATCTTTGTGCTGAGTTGATGCATTCGTCTTTTGGTCTTATGATGAACCGTTGGTTTTGTTTTACGGTTTGCACCTGCCGAGGCTCTCGCTGCATTATACATACTACAATTGATAGTCCAGAGGTCTGGTTCTTCGGAAAAATTTCCACGAAGCTCGTCATCCAGTTTAGGCAGATCTTTGGGCTTGAGAGAAACCTCGCATATATGAATCGCTCTTCCTCTATTGGATGCCTGCTCGCAGTTGGTCTGAGTGTTGCCTCTCTTGCTGAGTAGGGGCTTCGCTTATATAACCCCTTTTCCGGAGTTCTTCGTCACGTTTTCGCAGACGCTTATGCGAAAAGTGCAAGAGCTGTGGGTGTTTCCCGCACCACAGAGTTTGCAGTCGCGCCATTAACCTTTTTGTTCGAGGGCCATACTGGTATCATATCACTCCAGCAGGTCGTCCCTGAGTAGATCCGGCAACTTAAAAGTATAGAGATTCTGCTGGTCAATCGCATTGAATCCGTCTAGATTGGCTCCCCCAACTCTAGGATAGTCGGCATTGTTGTTGGACATTGTTGTTTCTACGAGCAGCTAGGGAAAAGGGTTCGTCCATTCTGGTAGATCCCCGCATGTAAGAATAAGGCTGCATACTCTGAGAGGTCGCCCGGTATCCCAAAGTCACTGTTTAAGACACCTCACCCTAGTGCCATTCTGCTTTTGGCATGGTTGTCACGTCTCCGCTTAGGGGTTATTCCTTTGAAACCATCCCTGGACAATTTTCCGCGACTACTTATCAATTATTGTAAGCATATTCAGCAGAAGCCCTCGGTACAGGAACACTCCATCCGCAACCCGAGGACGCGTTCGGTAACTTTGTCATAGGCCCTTCGGTTCGATTTCTAAAGAATAAAAACCATATTGTTATATTGTCGGTATATGTATGTATATCAATGTGATCTCACGCAGTGTCGGTTTCGATTTCGATTCCTTTGGAACAGAACTGGAGGGCCTATGACAAAGCCACCGAACGCGTCCTCGGGTTGCGGATAGAGGGTCCCTGTACCAAGGGTTTCAAAGGTATCAAGATCTTAAAAGGGAGCTGCAACGACTGTACCCAAAATATTCGGTACAATTAATTGTCCTTGTGATATGTGCTCTCGGGGGTACGAAACTATCACTGGTTCGTAAACTTAAAGCCATACCCGCATCCCAAAAATATGCCACGGCACTTGCGAGTTGGATGCAGAAAGCTGTCATCCTTGGGTCGTTTCGTGTCCTCTAAACACACGAGGGTTTCGCCGTCCTGTCATTGTGATTTCGTGGTGTTCTGTGACCACCCATCCCACGGTTGTGAGACGTGGCCATGAGTGGGACTTACCGCGATCCTACTGGGAGCCGGTGTCATTTTTTAGATGGCAATTGCTCCCAGTGGGACCCTGCGGTGAGTTTTAACCTTATTTTTTAATTATATATAGACTGCTTCGAAGCCGCATCATCTCTGTTCACCGAGGCTTTATGGCGCGTATGCTCACTCTGTGTTGCCAGAAACACCCAGAGCTTCAGCATGTTTCTATTCAATCATTGCGAAATCAACGGGCCTACCTCTGGAAAAATGGATATGTATGTAGAGCGCTTCCCCAACCGCTGCTGGTTCAAGCTGCAGCCGAAAATGAGGAAGCGGCATTAAGACGATTCGTGGAAAGCGGGCGCCTTCTGAGAGATGATCACGATTTCAGGACGAAAATGACCATTAACATACAAGTTCCTCCTAAGACCCAAGATCTGGCTGAAATGGATGCCTCCCTTCGTGGAGAAATCTCGCAAGAGTTCGACCTCCGGACGATGAATTGCCCAGTTTATGGTGCAGCGAGAGCTTTGGCTGATTCAAATCGAAGGCTCAAACCGACGATGGATCAAAAGCCCAAAAGACGCTGCATCAACTGAACAAGAATATTGGATGGGCAAGACAGAATGGGTCTCGTATTCAATGTGTCATTGACTACATAACATCTAGTAGGACGTTCACGGAAAGGGTGCGAAAGTTCGCCCAAGAACTGAGGATCTTGAATCATACATTGAACAACTCAAAGCTGCTGACAATCAAGCAGCATATTGTTGACAAAATACGGCTGTTATCTGACGCAAGGAGGAGAATACAGAAATCGTCGATATACGATCGAAACGTTGTTTATATCATACTGTGAGACCTCACAGTTGATCTAAAAATATTGAATAAATGATGGACGAGTCATCAACACCAAAAAACTACTTGGAATCAATAATCTATTATTATTAACCCTGATTAACACTTGAAAGTCTTAAAGCACTCAACTGTTATGCAACACATAATTAAAATTCCATAGTTCAATTACATTTTTTAGTACCATTCTCTCAATATACGCTGCTAATACAACAATATAAAAGATTTTTTACCAAACAAATGAATTTACTTATAATATGTGACCGTCCGCGAAGAAAGGGACCTAATACGTCAATGCTGAATTTTACAGGACGGGCGATCGTAACAGAGCTTGCAAGCCAGCATTTGAGTAGTGGGGATGCGTCTACGAAAAGCACTCCCTCCACTTTCCACTACACTTTTAGACATGAGCCAGTCGAGCTCACGGACACGTCATGTACAGTTGTGTGGTAAGTGGTAGGGCTGGCTTTCGTAGGCCTCTCGTTCGGTGTCCGCGCAAGCTTATCATGCCCATGTTTG
This sequence comes from Andricus grossulariae, assembly GCA_011634705.1. Taxonomy (NCBI): domain Eukaryota; kingdom Metazoa; phylum Arthropoda; class Insecta; order Hymenoptera; family Cynipidae; genus Andricus; species Andricus grossulariae. The sequence continues at coordinate 214,695,993 of JAABKJ010075445.1, read as the reverse complement.
TAGCTTAATAACAAGAAAAGTGATTAACTTAAACAATTTTCAATTATTGGAAATGAAAGAGTAACTCAGAAACTATCGATGGGCGTAAGAAAGTGAAAATCGATTTTTGCCGCATTAGGTCCCTTTCTTCGCGGATGGTCACATATTCATACATTTTATTGAAGAATAAAGAAGTTACGGCTATTTTTAATATTTAAAATATTTTTTTTTCTACAGAAAAAATCTTTTTTTATCAACATAATTCTATTTTGATTTAAAAATAAAACAGGCTTCTTGATTCGAGACGTATTAGTCGACCTTATTGGATTCTTGTATTTTTACGGTGTGCAGGGGACCCCGTCAGCCCCCTAATATTTAATTTCTATTTTTTATAAGTTGCGAGGAATTAAGAGAATCAATCATTCATCCTGTATACGGAAGAAAACATATTCGATGAGTAATCATAATATTTAGTTTCAAACATAAATGAACATATAAATGAGCCAATTCTAATTAAAATTTTTTATTTTTTATACCAGCAGCTCAAAGTAGGCCTATTATGGGAAAAGTCCTCCATAAAGATTATGAAACTCATCCATTCGTAATTGCTGTATTCAGTGGTAACTCTAAACCAGAGAATGTTGATGAGTATTTAGAAGATTTTACAATCGAACTTAATTATTTAATTGAAAATGGAGTTACTATTAGAAGGCGACATTTTGAAGTAGAAATTGGTGGCTTTACGTTTGACACACATGCCAGAGCTTTCATAAAGAAATGCAAAGGTCATACCGCGTTCTATGGTTGCGAACGATGTAAAATCAGAGGAAAGACGAGAAATAATAAAAGGGTATATCCTAGCATCACCTCAAGACGTCATAGTAAGCGGTCCTTCCGAAAAAAGGCAAAAAAAGTACCACCTTCCAGAAAAGAACTGAATCTTGACAACTTTGGCTACTGGAAAGCTACCCAATTCCGCTTTTTTGCACTACGTAGGACCCTTTGTTCTAAAGCTGATTCTCTCAAAGGATATATACCGACACTTTCTTCTTCTGGTAGTTGCTTGCAGAATCCTATGTGATCCGGAATTGGCTGTAGATAATGTTAATTATGCTCGTACACTATTGACAAAATTCTGTGAGCTTCTCTCAACGTTCTATGGACTCGATTCACAAGTGATGAATAGCCAAAACTTGATACATTTTGCTGATGATGTTGAGCACATGAGTATGGATCTAACATCTTTTTGGGCGTTTCCTTTCGAAAATGATCTGGGAAATATAAAACGCAGGATAAGAGGACGACGTAGATCTGTTGGACAACTAGTTCGACAAACTTCTGAAGAGAAGGCTTGCCCGGAAACTACAAGGAAGAGAGCTATATGCCGGAAAAAATTAAAACTAATCCACTTATTACGAACGAGGACCAAATGGATTTACAGAGTATAATTCTACGCTGTACGGAAATAGGCTCATCAAAATCTGATAGTATTGTCCAATTAGTTAATGATGATATTTTTTTGAATTAGAAAATCAGAAAAGCAGCAGGCAACATTTTTGTATATGGACATTTATTTAAAACAGTAACTGATATCTTTAAATTTCCTTGCGATTCTAAAAAAATTGGCATGATGAAACTGACAAAAATTAATTTTTAACAAAGTAGTTGAATCCTCAACCAAAAAATATTAATTTTCAATCAGCTGCATTTTTAAGCGGGAAACACAAATTTTCAACAAAATAGTGGAATACTCAACAGAAACAGATTAATTTTCAATTCAGAAGGACGAATTTGCATCCAAATAGTTCAAATTTTGTCTTAAAAAAGATTTATCAGTCATGAAAGAAAAAAAAAATCAAAATTATTAGTTTTGGCAGATAAATAATTTAAAATACAAAATAACAATCTCCATCACACATTTCTTTTTTAAGTTCATTTCATCATTTGTTTTCAAGGTTAAATAAATGTATAATTTTCCTAAGATTCTTGACAAAATTCCCAAAAAATTTTGAAGCTTCCAGATATGTTGAAAAAGTATAATTTTTGAATTTTCTGGATTTTGAAATGTTTTAGGAAAAATTCAAGTCAGTTTGACAGATATTTAGGACTTTTAGAAGTTTAGAAAATATTCCTAAAATTTTGAACAATCTTTCAAAATTAAAAAAAATTTCTCTTAAATCTTTCAGATATTTTCGAAATTCATACAAACATTGGGAAATTATAATAATATTTTAAAACTATTAAAAATTTTCTTTAAACATTGATTTTTCAAAATGAATAGTAATAAAATTTTTCCCAGGAATCTCAAGAAATTTTTTTATTTTTTTAAAACCTCTGAAACTTCTTAAAAAGCTTTTTTAACGATTTTGGATACTTGTAAACCTTCTAAATATCTTTTAAAATTCTTCCAATTCTTCCGAAATTTTTCTTGTAGTTCTGAAAAATTAAAATACTTGCCTTGAAATCTTCGAGATTCTGTTTTGACAATTTTGAAAATCTTTTGAAATGTTAAAATATTTTGTTTATTATTATCTTAAAATTAATTTTTGAAACTAAAAAATCATTTTCAATTATCCCATGAATTATGTGAAATAATTTTTATAATCCTCAAACATTTTGATTTTTTTTTCTTCAAATCTTTTATAAAATTTTGCCATCTTTCTAATGGAAAGATTTTGCTTGAAAATCTTTCCCATTCTTTTTCGAAATTTTAGAAAATAATTTAAACTCCACCAAGTAACGGAGAATAAATTGCAGGTCAAACCCTTTTGCATTGTGTGCAATACAAATAGTTTGACTTGAATTTTTCCCCTCGCGTGTTACGTGCTCTATAAAATCCTGTATAACACTCTCCCCTTTGAAAATAAGTTGAGGGACACCGCAATGTACACACGATTCATTAATATTTTCGTCCGATAAACAATCAGAGCAGACTCTGAGATACACCGAGATTCGGCTCATGGATGTTCACAGAATTATCCCCTTGAAGCGTTTTCGTTTGTCGAGTTTCCAAGTCATAAAACACGAAACAGATTCGCTTCGGGGCATTAGCTAGACGCTTGATAATAGGGGACATGTAAAATTCGTGGTTATACTCACGTATGCATCTGCAGTTTTTACAGTAAATCATCCCGCACTCATGGTTTTTAGATTTATAAAAATCTACTACCCTCAAACACTTTTTACAAATCTGTGAGGCAGAACATACACTTGCTTCACCTGAATAGGAACCTTTTTCGCAATGTTTATGTAAACAATTAGTATCAAAGAAAAATCTATTGCACGAATTACATTTTCTCCCGGCTACCAGCGGATGCTTTTAAGCATAAAATAGGTTCAAACTAGTTTTTATCGGGATAAAACGATATATTTACACTGTATCGTACCGTATGACCCGAATATGAAATTATGCTAGTACCGTCATATACCGGTGGAGCTTTACCCAAGCCAAAATGATTAAATTCAAAAATAACTAACGCGATTCACTCACGTAGGAGGCAATTTTGAATTATATTTACTTCAAACAATCCGCAACCGGATACGAGGATCGCCACACTCGATTTACGCACTAGCCCAGTAGCTAGTTCTCGCTGTGATTTGCCCTTTGACTGTCTTACACTAACCCATTTGACATGCAATTTCCACTGCGAATTGTACCTCGCTCTTGGTACACGCATGCAGACACAATAGACTGCGTGAGACAAAGGTTATCTATATTATCAATGTTCAAAATTGATCTTTTTTAACACCCTCGTGCGTCAGCAACTTTCGTCCAGCACCGCGTATACCTTTTATAATATTAAAAGTTACGACAAGCACGCCCAGGTATGTATAGGTCTCTCCAGCGCCAAGGTGTCGTATAGCGCTTCTGTCGACGAGCTCAGGGTCTTCCCGGACGCCATTAAGTTTCCCTTTTCTCAAATAAACCTTGGCACATTTTTCGAACCCGAACTCCATTCCAATCTCTTGAGTGTATTCTTTGACAATATCTAGAGCTTGATGTAGTTTCTCTTGACTTTTAGCATAGATCTTAAGATCATCCATGTAAAATACATAAGTGACCTTATGCTTTAGATTTCCAGGTTTGCCGCAGCGGTACACTGTACACTGTACACACGATGTTTTCCAGATGAGAAAGTAAAACTGGTTTTCTAAAGCGGCATTATTCTCTATATGCACCTCACGATGTGTGGATGAACCTTTAAGCTTTACAACAGACAGACAGAGATATGGGAGGTTAAATCAAAAGCTTTCCGATAATCAATCCAGACCATCGATATGTAACGGTGATAGAATGCTGCGTCTTTACAGACACATCTACCGATGAGCAGGTTCTCCCGGCATTCTGCAACGCCTTTCTTTGAGTCGCGTCATTCGTACATCTCTTGCCACACAGGTCCAATTGTCCGAACAATTCTATCATTTAGGATAGCTGTGAAGATCTTATACTGTGCGTTCAGGCAAGTTGTTGGCCTGTAATTTTTAGGGTCAGCTAAGTTGCTCGTCTTCGACAGGAGCACTGTGTGCCCTTCCACCAATCATTTTGGAATAGGGTCTTCCGACTTTAGATATAAGGTGAAAATGCGGGCCAGATTCTGGTATGTTGAAGGAAACTTCTTCCACCAGAAGGTTTTGATACCATCTGGTCTTGGAGCGGACTTTATGCCTCTTAATACGTTTTTCGCCTCCTTGCTAGTGATAGGTGGGCATTCCTCCTCAGGTTTTATAAGGGCACTGCACAGCTCCTTGGAGCTATTTATATTATTTGAGTGTTCTTTCAGTGGATGCTGGACTTCGTAGACTTCTCTCCAAAATGCCTCGACCTTCTCTGGTGTGGGCGGGTGGACGACAGTAACTGGAGGGTCTTGGAAGAGTCGAGATGGGTCAGACAAAAACTGTTGATCGTGTGAAACGCCACGAATAACACCCTGGCACGTCACGAAACTAGAGGGGACAATAGTAATTAGACCATCAATTTTTTTAGGGATTTCTTCTAATAGGATATTAGCCGCTCTGGGTGACTTTGCCATAACCTTCAACTTTCCGAAGCCACTGCCACGAACTTCGATGATCAGGCCTAGAAAGTGCTCCTGGAGTAAACGACCACAAGTGTTCGGGGCAAGATCTTTTTTTGCATTTTCTGAACTGGGTTTGCGCTGGAAGATGATGGGGCATTCTCCTTTTTCGAAAATGCTGTACCGGAGTTGGGAACGCTGCATAGTCTCCCTTGTCTGAGAGACTTTGGCACTATTGAGGTTAGCCAGGTTTGGCACAGCGCTCGAAGCTTTCGGGGGGCTGTTTGGAGAATTGTGTCTCGTGAATTATGTTTTTATTTGAGGGGGTTGATGTCGAAAACATGTCAGCGGTGTCCATGTCTTCCAAATCATCGCCTGGAAGGGATAACTGGGACGCTAGATCCGTTTTTTCGAAAAAATTCGCGGAGCATTCGGAAACCGCGGGCGATTGAGCTTCGCCACTCACGGTACGTTGCTTTTTGCTTCCTCTCTGTCTCTTACGTTTCGCGGGGACTACCTGGTAACCTTCAGCATCTTTGTTCTTAAGGAACAAAAGAGCTTTCGCGCCATTTTCGAGGTCCTCCGAGGGGATGGATGTCAGCGGGTCAGTTGACACTTCTGATAGGGCTCCCCCCAAACTACTCAGCATTTCATTGCTCGAGGCCATGCCTCAGCAATGTTAAGTAAAAAGATTTACAATTAAAGGGATTTAGCCGGGTACACAACGCGTAAAAAATCGAGCACGTGACTCGCACTTTAAAAATGGCCGATGCCGGTCAGTGACAGGAGGCTATACTCACCACAGACCCCAGGTCTGGTTTATTAACCACACCTGGGGGATAATTGAAGCTCCGCGCGTCAAGCGACAAAAGCTATTTCACCTGCAAAGGTACACACGCCACTTCAATACTTAAGAACAGTACACCGCACTATAAAGTGAGACTGCACGAAAACACATCCGTCTTCGACCGTGGTCCAAGGGGTCGTGCACCAGGTAGTCTAGCACGTATTCTACGAGAAGTCTTCTAAAATTTAAATTGTGTCAACATCCAAAGTAACTAAATGTGGTGAGTCGGCGATCCGGGTGCACCGTGCCGTATATCAGGTAATTCAGGACGTATTCTACGAAAACTTTTTTATAATTTAAATCGTGCCAACATGTGAAGCAAGTACTAAAGATCAGTCGACCATCCGGGTGCACCGGGTCGTGCACCAGGTAGGTTACCACGTATTCTACGAGAACTTTTAAAAAATTCAATTTGTGCCAACATGCAAAATAAGAATCAATGATCAGTCGACCATCCGGGTGCACCGGGTCGTGCACCAGGTAGTTTAGCACGTAATCTGCGAAAATTTTTTTAAAATATAAATTCTGCCAACAACCAAAATAAGTATCAATGATCAGTCGACGTTCCAGGTGTACCGGGTCGTGCACCAGGTAGTTTTACACGTATGCTACGATAACTTTTTTGAAATTTAAATTGTTCTGACATCAAAAATTTGTACCAATGATCAGTCGAACATGTGGGTGCGCCAGGTTGTGCACCAGGTAGTATAACACGTATTCTACGAGAACTTTATCAAAATTTAAATTGTCAAAAGAACCAAAATAAGTACCAATGCTCAGTCGACAATCCGTGTGCAAAGGGTCGTGCACCACGTACTTCAGCACGTATTCTACAAGAACTTTTCTAAAATTTAAATTGTTTCAACTGCCAAAATAAGTACCAATGACCATTCGACTATACGGGTGCACCGGGTCGTGCACCAGGTAGTTTAGCACGTATTCTACGATAATTTAAAAAAATTTATATCGTGCTAACATCCAAAATATGTACCAATGATCAGCCGATCGTCCCGGTCCGACCGGGTCGTGCACCTGTTAGTTTAGCACGTATTCTACGAGAACCTTTTGTAAGTTCGAATTCTACCAACAGCCAAAATAAATACCAATTATCAGTCGACGATCCAGGTGCACCGGGTCGTGCACCAGGTAATTTAGCACGTATTCTACAAGAAATTTTTTGAAGTTTGAATTGTACTAACAGCCAAAATAAGTACCAACAACGAACAGGATGCGTTCTTCAAAATTATCGACATATCTATGATTGACGATGTTTTGAAGTACACAAATATGTATATTGATGAGCTGAAAGTTCACCAAGAATATTCTAGAGTGCGGGATTGTAAAAATATATATAGGCAAGAGTTTGTAGCATATTTGGGTCTACTATGTTTGATCGGTATAAAAAAATCTCACCACGCAAATGTGAAAGAGATCTTTGCGAACGACGGCACCGGAATTCAAATTGCAAGAGCTGTCATGAGTTACAAGAGATTTCTCTTCATCACACTGAGTGAATATACAACAATTGACGAAATGCTACATCCATTTAGGGGTCGCTGCAGTTTTATTCAATACATTCCCAGCAAACCAGCAAAATACGGAATAAAGATTTTTGCTTTATGTGATGCCAAAAGTTTTTACACGTCTGATCTAGAAATATACTGCGGAAAACAACCAGATGGACCATTTGCGGTTTCAAATTCCCCAACAGATATTGTCAAGCGTTTAGTCAGTCCGATAGAAAACTCGAACCGAAATTTGACTATCGACAATTGGTACACAAGTGTACCACTCGCTGACTATTTGCTTACGAAAAAAATAACGGTTTTGGGCACAATGAAGAAAAATGAAGCTGAAATTCCTAGAGAATTCTTGCCGGACAAAAACAGGGCTGTGGAGTCCTGTCTTTTTGGATTCCTAAAGGACAAAACGCTGGTTTCCTATGTACCTCGGAAAAATAAATCTGTAATACTACTCTCAACATCACATGATGACCACGCAATGGACCCCCACACCCGAAAGCCCCAAATTATCCTAGACTATAACGTAACCAAAGGCGGAATGGACGTTGTCGACAAAATGTGTGCCGCTTACTCTGTCTCTAGAATAACAAAGAGATGGCCCTGTGTCGTTTTCTACACTTTGATGAATATTGGCGGCATAAATGCTCAAGTTTTATTCAAATTTGCCTGTCCAACGAAGGCCCCTGAGCACCGACGAATTTTCTTGAAGAATTTGTCATTAAGCTTGATGAAAGAGCATCTTATCTCCAGATCAAATCTCACAAATTTACCTCAAGATATAAACCAATGCCCCAGGTGTAAAAAACACATCTTCTCCGGGGAAATCTGTGTTTTCCAATACTTTAGGGTTCCTGGAGTGAGTTCCTCGGGGACACGAGATTGATACAATGCCCCAGGTGTAAAAAACACATCTTCTCCAGGGAAGTCTTGTTTTTCCAGTAGGTTGGGTATTCCGGAGTGAGTTACTCGAGGACACGAGCTTGAACCAATACCCCAGGTGTAAAAAACACATCTTCTCCGGGGAAGTCTGGTCTTTCCAGTACTTTAGGGTTCCTGGAGTGAGTTCCTCGAAGACACGAGATTTAACCAATGCCCCAGGTGTAAAAAACACATCTTCTCCGGGGAAGTCTGGTTTTTCTAGTAGTTTAGGGATTCTGGAGCGAGTTCCTCGAGGTCTCGAGATTGATTCGATGCCCCAGGTGTAAAAAACACATCTTCTCCAGGGAAGCCTTGTTTTTCCAGTAGTTTAGGTATTCTGGAGTGAGCTACTCGAGGACACGAGATTGGACCAATACCCAAGGTGTAAAAAACACATATTCTCCCGGGAAAGTCTGGGGTTCCCAGTTGTTTAGGGGTTCTGGAGTGAGTTCCTTGAGGACACGAGATTGATCCGATGCCCCAGGTGTAAAACACACATCTTCTTCAGGGAAGTCTGGTTTTTCCAGTACTTTAGGGTTCCTGGAGTAAGTTCCTCGAAGAAACGAGATTTAACCAATACCCCAGGTATAAAAAACACATCTTCTCCGTGGAAGTCTGGTCTTTCCAGTACTTTAGGGTTCCTGGAGTGAGTTCCTCGAGGACACGAGATTGACCCAATGCCCCAGGTGTGCAAAATATATCTTCTCCAGAGAAGTCTGGTTTTCCTAGTAGTTTAGGGTTTCTGGAGTGAGTTCCTCGAGGACACGAGATTAATACAATGCCCCAGGTGTGAAAAACACATACTCTCCAGGGAACTCTTGTTTTCCCAGTAGTTTAGGTATTCTGGAGTGAGATACTCGAGGACACGAGATTTAACCAATGCCCCAGGTGTAAAAAACACATCTTCTCCGGGGAAATCTGTGTTTTCCAATACTTTAGGGTTCCTGGAGTGCTCATGTGTACAGTGGGTTGTGTATGGTTTTTTAAGTATACATGGGCCAAAAGAAAACCAGAAAGAACAAAAAAAGTACTTGTAGAAAAGAAACCCATTTCTGTTAATTTATTAACCCAGCTTGGCAAATTATCATAATGAAAGGTATGAAAAAGTATGATATAAAGCCCTAAAAAGAATCTTAACCATTCAAGTTGCGTAAAGTGTTCCTTTGAGTTTTTTTGTTGCAGTTTTTGTTCTATACTCATTCTTTATATCCAAAAATTAGTTAAAACAGATAGTGTATAATATCATGTTTTTTATATTTTAAGCTGTATTAAAAACAAACGCAACTTAAAATTACTTATTATTTAAAATGTTTTTTATTAATGGAGTTGGATCTTTTAATTCTTTTGGTTTTTCTGTATTCAAAGGCCATTCTTTAATAGGAAGCAAAGTTCCAGATTCATATAATTCAAGATGAAGCATTGACATTGGTCTTCCTTTATTAATTTTTAATACAGTTCTTACATGACCAAGAATCTGACCTGCTGTTACTTTTGTACCTTTTTTAATATTTTCTGTGGGAATTAGTTCACCATAGTTAATGGCACCAGATTCAGACTCTATCAATATAGAGTAAGTGTCATTCCACCAATCCGAGCCTGCAATTTTACCAGTGAAAGGGATAATTATTGTAACTATTCCAGATTCCATAGCATAGACTTCATCTCCGTCTTCAGCATACAGATCAATACCTTCATGTATATGATTTTTTCTTATATACCCGAAAGAACCCGGATGGTTTTTTTCTGGGATTTCTGTTTGGTCTTTATAGGAAGAAAGGAACTCTGTATTAGATTGATTTATGGTTATTAATTTTTTATTTAAAGGAAACACTTTTATTGATTTCATATTATTTCCTATTTAATTTTTTCTTTTATAAAATTTAACATACTTTCATTACTGAGCATATTTATTTTTTTATCTTCTAGCTTTATTTCTGTCGTTGGAAAGATTTTTTCATGACACCACATTCTTTCACACAAATCTTTTTTTAAGTCTTCAATTAATTTATTTTCTTCATGTTTTGCTATGGCAAAGGTATTTTTTCAAGCAAAACGATTTAAATCTTCTTCTTAATTGTTTAAAGTAAAAATTTAAAGATTGGAAATTTGGTCCAAAAAATATGTTTTTCAGCTGAAAATTCAACTATTTGGTTTAAAATTGATCCTTCTTGATTAAAAATTCATCTATTCGGTTAAACATTAAACTATTTCGTTGAAAATTCGTTTATTTGACTTAATTCAACTGTTTTTAATCGAAATTTAAAATATTTTTTGGTTGAAAATTTATTTCTTTGCTTGAAAAATATTATTATGTAGAAAATTCTTTTTTTTTGTTAAAAGTTAATTTGTTTTTACGGAAAATCTAATTACTTCATTTTTGGTTCAAAACTTATCTTTTTCAATTAAAAACTCAACTATTTGGTTAAAAATACATTTATTTGTTTGAAAATACGTCTCTTTGGTAGAAAATTAATCTTTTTGATTGAAAATTTAACTTTTTTTTGAAAATTCATTTTTGTTGTTAAAAAATCAACTATTTGGTTAAAAATTAATTGCTTTGCTTGAAAATTCATCATTTTAGTTAAAAATTCATTTCCATGATTGAAAATTTAACTATTTTGTTGAAAATTCCTCTTTTTTTATGAAAATTAATTTTTAGTTTAATGACGCCACTTTTGGTTTAAAATTTATCTTTTCGAATTGAAAATTCAACCATTTGGTCAAAAATTCATTTCTTTGGTTAAAAATTTAACTATTTTGGTTGAAATTTATGTATTTTTTTTTTAATTTACATTTTCGATTGAAAAAATTATTTCCTTGGTTGAAAATTTAACAATTTTGTTACAAAAAATGTATTTTTCTAGTGGAATTTTCAATTTTTTCAAATAAAATTCTTTCTTTGGCTTTAAAATTAAATAATTTCGTTGAAAATTATATTTTTTTGATAAAATACATATTTCAGGGTCGAAAATTCAACTGTTTCGTAGAAAATTAATCTTCTTGGCTTCAAAATAAACTAATTAGTGGAAAATTTGAAGAATTTGTTAAAAATTCTTCGTTTTGTTGAAGATTCATCTCCTTGATTGGAAATTTCCCCATTTTGATGGAATTTTTTTTTTTTTTTTTTTTTGAAAAGGTAACCAATACATTTTGGGTTGAAAATTTATCGTTTTTAATTCAAAATTCAACTATTTCGTTACAAATTTATATTTTTTAGTTGAAAATTCAACTATTTCGTTGTAGATTTATTTATTTTGTTTAAAAATGCCTTTTTTGTTAGAATTTAATCTTTTTGGTTGAAAATTCTACTATTCCAATTAAAGATTGATTATTTAAGTTAAAAATGTATCTTTTTTGTTTAAAATTCAACTATTCAAGTTGCAAATTCATCATTCTGGTCGAAAATTAATTTTTTTTCAACTGAAAATTTAAATATTCCATTTTTGATTGAAAATTTATCAGTTTGATGGAAAATTAATTTTTTGTAAGTGAAAATTTAACTATTCTATTTCTGATTGAAAAATCTTTGGTAGAAAATTGGTCTTTTTTGGTTCAAAATTCAACTATTTCGTTGGAAATTCATTTATTTTGTTGAACAACGTCTTTTTCGGTGAAAAATTAATTTTGGTTGTTGTCTAAAATTCAACTATTCCAGTTGAAGATTCATAATTTTGATTGGAAATTCATCTGTTCAGTGGAAAATTAATTTTTTCAATTGAAAATGTAACTACTCCATTTTGGGTTGAAAATTGATCTTTTTTAGCTCAAAATTCAACTGTTTGGTTAGAAATTTATCTTTCTTAGTTGAAAATTAAACTGTTTCGTTGTAAATTTATTTATATTGTTTAAAAATGCCTTTTTTTGGTAGAAATTAATCTTTTTGGTTGAATATTCTACTATTCCAATTAAAGTTTGATAAGTAAAATTAAAAATAATTCTTTCTTGTTTGAAATTCAATTATTCAAGTTAAAAATTCATCAGCTTTGTGGAGAATTATTTTTTCCACTGAAAATTTAACTATACCATTTGTCGTTTAAAATGTATCTTTTTAAGTTCAAAATTTAACGATTTGGTTGAAAATTCATTCATTTAGTTGCAAATCGTCTTTTTTGGTAAAAAAATAATTTTTTTTATTAAAAATTCAACTACCCAGTTGAAGATTCAAACTTTTAGTTGAAACTTGGAAGCTAATTCTTCTAAAACATCACAAAACATTTCCTCACCAGAAAATATGAAATTTTTACCACAAAGGAGAATTTTATACAAAAAAGTTTAATTTTGGTACCCGAATACATAAATTTTCAAAAAAAGTTATTCTCAAACGAAATAGTCTAATTTTCAACCAAATAGATGAATTTTCCAGCAAAAATTATGAATTTTTAACGAAATAGTGACATTTCCAACCAACGAGATAAATGTTCAACTAAAAAAAAACTTTTTCAACCAGGTAATTGAATTTTCTACCGAATACATGAATTTTCAACCAAGAACATTACTTTGGCATCAAGAAAGCCGAATTTTTCACAAAATAAATTAATTTTCAACTAAGAAATTTCAATTTTCAAACAAAAATGGAATAGTTCAATTTTCAGTAAAAAAATGAATTGAAAAAAAAGGAATTTTCGAAAAAATAATTCTTAACGAATTGTAGTCGAATTTAACCACAAAAGACGAATTTCCAACAAAATAGTTGAATCCTAAACAAAAAAAAATTAATGTATATAATTTATATAATGTATAATGGTTTTTAAACAACTCTTCAATAATTATTCAATAATCAATCCCTCATACCAAATAAATTCAATACTATATCTTAATGTTTTGTTCGAAATATTCAAAAATCGACATTTTTAAAATCTTTACCAGTTTTAAATTATGTTTTAATCTTGTTAAAACTTCAAAATATCTCTTTTTTATCATCTTGAAACAAAATAGTTGAACCTTCAACCAAAAAAGATTATTTTTGAACCAGTTGCTTTTTTCACCAGAGAAGATTACATTTTTACCAATATGACGAATTTTCCACAAAATAGTTTAATTGTTTGACCCGTGTTGAAGTTTCAACCAAATAGAAGAATTTCCTACGAAAAACGAGGAGTTTTCAACAAAATATTTTTTTTCGTTTCACATTTGCAGCAAAAGAGATAAATTTTTTACTGAAAAAAAACATTTTAAAATGAGTAATTGAATTTTCTACTAAACGAATTCTTAACAAAGTACATGAATTTTGAACTAAAAAAGATCCATTTTCAAAGAAAAACAAAATAATTTTCAACCAAACCAGTTGTTATTTTTCATAGAAATATATTCTGTGCCGAATGTTAGCGCTTATGTCCTTTTGCTTTGCCAAATGTTGGCGCTTATTTCCTTTTGGAATTTTCAAACATTTGCGCTTATGCCCTGGTGCTTTGCCAAATATTGACGCTTATGCCCTTTCGGAATTTTCAAACTTTGGCGCTTATGCAATTTTTCTTTACCAAATGTTGGCGCTTATGCCCTTTTAGAATTTTCAAAATTTGGCGCTTATGCCCTTTGGCTTTGTCAAATGTGGGCGCTTACTTCCTCATGTAATTTTGAACTACGACGCTCATGCCCTTTTGGAATTTGAAACTTTGACACTGTTGCCCTTTCGTTTTGCCAAATATTGGCGCTTATGCCCTTTTACAATTTTGAAACTTTGGCGCTTATGTCCTTTTTTTTCCAAATATTGGCGCTTATTTCCTCTTGGAATTTTAAACTGTAGCGCTTATGTTCTTTTACTGAAATTGTCTAAATTTCTCTGCATCCGCTGAATTCTCCTAATTCTCATAAATTTCACGGAATTCCCAGAATTTCACGAACGACATGAACTCCATTAATTGCTGGAATTTCTTCAACTTGTAAAAATCTTCCAATTTGTGGAATTTCTTCAATTCCTGGAATTATCTTAATTCCTGGAATTTTGTAAACTGTTCAATTCTTGGAATTCTGTCAATTTACGGAATTTGTGAAGTTCAATCTATAGTCATCTTTAATTTTTTTCAATAAAGTTGAATGTGAAAGTGGAGTGAGATGATTGCTCAATCGACCTTTGCATAAAAATCGAAATTTCGATATCTGTAACGGAATATGCAAACAGGAATCCGCTTGCATAAGTGCTTATCTTTTTACTAACAGTTACTTTCCCAGTGTACACGAATTTCAAAGATATTTTTTTTTCACAGTATGCATTGCATCTGATAGTGAATATCCAGCATTCGAAACTGCTATTATTGAACATCTTGGAATTCGCTCCTCTGATGTTATTCACGATGGAGACACAATTACTCTGAAAAAAGGGTGAATGGCAATCTTGTACCTCACAGAATGGTTGAAGGAGTTTTGTATAAATATGATAGTTCAAGAGAGTCTCTTGACACTTGAAAGCTTTCGAACCAATTTTAAAAAGCATTACAATTTTTTGTTCGAATTCTTCAAAAATTTTAATTTATTTATTTTTAAATCTTTTCAAATAATCTTTTAAAATTAATTTTAAAAAAGTACTTAAAATTTTCCTCTTGAAACATTTCAAAAAATTTTAAAAAGCTTAAAAAGTTCGAAATCTTCAAAAAATCTAAATTTTTTTATTTTTAAATCTTTTCAAAACTTTTAAACCTTTTAAAAAGATTAGAAATATTTTCTGAAAATCAAAAATTTTACAATATTGTAAAATTTGCATTTAAATCTTCCAGATTTCTTTTCGTTTTTGTCAGAAATCTTTTCCAAATTCTCTATAAAAATAAATTTAAAAAAAAAATCATTAAAAATGTTCTCAGAATCCTTAAGGATTATTTTATCATCTTGAAATCTTTCAAAGTTCTTAAAAAGCTTTTAAATTTTTTTTCAAATTTTTATGAATAACACCCGGAAATTTGTTCGAATCCACACAAAAATCCAATTTTTTCTTTAAATTTTTAAAAATGTTTTGAAATATTTTCAAATATTCTTTTAAAATTAATGTTTAAAAAGTATCAAAAAATGTTCTCTTAAAACATTTTAAAAAAATTTAAAAAGCATTAACATTTTTTGTTCGAAATCTTAATAATTCTACATTTTTTTTATTTTTAAATCTTTTTTAAACTTTTAAACCTTTTAAATATCTTTTAAAATTATTAGAAATATTTTCAAAAAATTCTGCAATATTGTAAAATTTTCATTTAAATCTTCCAGATTTTTTTCGTTTTTGTCATAAATATTTTCCAAATTCTCTATAAAAATTAATTTCTTAAAATAAAAAATCATTAAAAATGTTCTCAGAATCCTTAAGGATTAGTTTAGTATCTTGGAATCTTTCAAATTTCCTAAAAAGTTTTAAAATTTTGTTTTGCAGTTTTATTAATAACACCCGAAAATTCGTTCGAATCCACACAAAAATAAATCCATTTTTTTGTTTTTTTTTTGTTTGAAAAAATGAACTTTGAAATTTTGTTTAAATGTTTTGTAATGTTTTCAAATATTTGTTTAGAATTTATTTATCTTCACTGATTTGAAATGTCGGAAAATTTTATTTTGATGTCCATATAATAACCTATCAGGTTTTTTTTTCATTTATTGAAAAGTAAGTCCTACATTTTATGCGATAAAAAAAAATTGGAACGACTGAAAAATCCCGAAAAAAAAATTCCCGAATTAGAAAATTTCCGAATAATAAAATTCCTGAATTGAAAAATTTTCGAATAATAACATTCCTGAATTATAAAATTCCCCGATAATGAAATACCCCAATAATGAAATTGCCAAATTAAAAAATTCCCGCATAATGAAATTCCCGAACAGTTTATAAAATTACCGAATGGGAAAATTCCCGAATAATGAAATTGCCGAAAAATATAAATCTCAAATTGGAAAATTCCCGAATGATAAAATTCCCGAATAATAAAATTGCCGGAAAATATAAATCCTGAATTGGAAAATTCCCGAATAATGAAATTCGCGAATTATAAAATTCCCGAATTTGAAAATTCCCGAATAATGAAATTCCCGAAGATTTTATAATATTACCGAATTGGAAAATTCCCGAATAATAAAATTGCCGAAAAATATAAATCTCAAATTGGAAAATTCCCGAATAATAAAATTCCCGAATTTAAACAATTGAAATTTAAAAAAATATATTTGATTGAATAACAAGACAATAATGTAATATTATTTTAAAGAATTATTTCGATAACAAATTTATTTTTGAATAAAAGTAAAAACTTAGTATTCAATTTCGACTTAAATTTATAATTATTTAATTAATTTATTCAAAAAATTATAAAATATTAATTGAAACCAAACGAGAGGTAAATTATTGTTAATAAATTAATTGAATTGGAAAATTCCAATTAATTCATAATAAAAGAGGGACGGCTGAAAAATCCCGAAAAATAACATTCCTGACACTGGCAAATTCCCGAATAATAAAATTCCCGAATGATAAAATTCCTGAATTATAAAATTCTCGAACATTTTATAATATCACAGAATTGGAAAATTCCCGACAGTTTATAATATTACCGAATTGGAAAATTCCCGAATAATAAAATTCCCGACAGAAAATTGTGGAATTATAAAAGATGAATTTTCAATGTAGAAGATAATTTTTTACTAAAAAATACGAGTTTTCAACAAAATACATCAATTATCATCTAAAAAAGATAAATTTTCGATCAAAAATGGAATAGTTCAATTTTTAGTGAAAAAGAAATTATTTTTGGGTCAAAAAGATGAAGTTTCAACCAAAAACTAAACAGTTATATTTTTAATTGAAAAAATTCAACGAATTTTCAACAAAATAGTATAATTTTTAACTAAATAAATGAATTTTCAACCAAAAAGATGAATTTTCAATTAAGAAGATAACTTATACACCAAAAAATGACGAATTTTCCACAATAATTGAAATTTAAACTTAAAAATACAAATACGAAACTAAAGATGGAAAAATTATAATTTCAATTAAAAAAATTCGAAGAATTTTTAACAAAAAGAGTAAGATTTGCAACTAAATAAATGAATTTTCAACCAAAAATATGAATTTTCAACCCAGAAGATAAATTTTACACTAAAAGGACCAATTATTAATGAAGAAGATAAACTTTACACCAAAAAATGCGAATTTTCACAAAATAAATTAATTTTCAACCAAACAGTTGAAATTTCAACTAAAAAAGATCAATTTTCAGCCAAAAATGGAATAGTTAAATTTTCAGTTGATAAAAGTAATTTACAACAGCAACAAAAACACGAATTTTTAAGAAAATAGTTGAATTTTCAACAAATAATTACATTTTCAACCAAATAGTAGAATTTTTAACCAAAAGAAATGAATTTTAAACAAAAAATATGATAGTAGACTTTTCAATTAAAAGAATTCTTTCAACAAAAAATAGTTGGATTTTCTTATTGGGTTCTAATTAATTAATTTCGTCATCTAACAAGGGGAGACCGGAAATTGTTAGTTTAGTTTCAGTTCATATTTTATATTTATTAAAATGTTTATAAATGCCTTTTTCATGGAAAAAACTGGATTTTTTAACTTTATCATGTTTTTCGTAAATAAATTTATTTTCTATAAATGTTATTGATTTTTTTTGTGGGTGATTCTGAAGCCAATCCATACAGATTATTAAATTTTCCAAATAGGAAAAGAAAACAATCCAAAACTAATATCTTTGTTAACA
The DNA here is from genome assembly GCA_011634705.1 of Andricus grossulariae. Taxonomy (NCBI): domain Eukaryota; kingdom Metazoa; phylum Arthropoda; class Insecta; order Hymenoptera; family Cynipidae; genus Andricus; species Andricus grossulariae. The sequence goes on along the minus strand of JAABKJ010075445.1, from coordinate 214,678,028 downwards.
AAATAGTTGAATTTTCCAACAAACAAATCAATTTTTCAGCAAACATATAATTTTTCAACAAAATAGTTGGATTTTCAACAAAATAATTAAAAATTTTATCAAATAGTTGAATTTTCAACTAATTAGTTTTTGAACAAAATAGTTGAATTTCAACAAACTAGTCCACTTTTCAACAAAATAGATGAATATTCAACAAACCAACAAATTTTTAAACAAAATAGTTTAATTTCAACAAACTAATTCATTTTTTAAGAAAATAGATGGATTTTCAACGAACCAATACATTTTCAACAAAATACTTGAATTTTCAACAAACTAATTAATTTTTGAACAAAATAGTTGAATTTTCTACAAACTGATTCATTTTTCAACAAAGTAGATGAAATATCAACAAAATAATTGAATTTTTAACCAAATAGTTGAATTTTCAGCAAAAATATTAATTTCTCAACAAACTAGTTGAATTTTCAACAAAATAGTTGAAATTTTAATCAAATACTTGAATTTTCAACTAATTAATTTTGGAACAAAATAGTTGAATTTTCAACAAAACAGTTGGATTTTCAGCAAAATAGATGAAATTTCCACAAAATAATTGAATTTTTAACCAAATGTTTAAATTTTCAACAAATGAATTCATTTTTCAATCAAAAATGGTTGAATTTTCAACAAAATAATTCACTTTTAAATAAAAAATGGTTGAATTTTCAACAAAATAATTTATTTTCAAACAAAATAATTGAATTTTCAACCAAATAATTGAATTTTTAACCAAATGGTTGAATTTTCAGCAAACATATTAATTTTTCAACAAACTAGTTGAATTTTCAACAAAATAGTTCAATTTTGAACAAAATAGTTAGATTTTCTACAAAATAATTGAAATTTGTATCAAATAGTTGAATTTCCAACTAATTAATTTTTAAACAAAATAGTTGAATTTTCAACTAAATAATTTTTAAACGAAATAGTTGAATTTCAACAAACTAATTCATTTTTCAGCAAAATAGATGAAATATCAACAAAATAATTTAATTTTTAACCAAATAGTCGAATTTTCAGCAAACATAAACTATTACTTTTTTGTTTCGAATTTATCTTTCTTGGTTGAAAATTTAACCATTTAGTCGAAAATTTAATTATTTATTTACAAATTAAACTGTTTTTAGAAAAATTAATATTTTTGGTTGAAAGCCTCACTATTTATTATAAAATTAAACTATTTGGTCGAAAATTAGTTTTTTTTAAATGAAAATTTATATTTTTGGTTTGAAAATTCAATAAATTTATATGAAAATTCATGTAATTTATTGACAATTCGTCTTTTTTTGGTAAAGAATTAACTTTTTTGGTATAAATTAATACTTTTGGTAAAAAAATTTATCTTTTTTGTTTGAAAAGTTAAGTATTTTAGTAGAAAATTCAACTATTTGGTAGAAAATCCAACCATTAATTTTAAAATTTAATTATTTCATAGTAAAATAATTTTTTTGTTCAAAATTCATATTTTCGAGTTGAGAATTCAACTGTTTTGTAGAAAATTCATGTTTTTGGCTTGAAAATTCAACAGTTTGTATCAAAATTCATGAATTTTATTGAAATGTCACCTTTTTTGGTAAAAAAAGTAATTGTTTTGGTAAAAACTTAATATTTTTGGTTGAAAATTTAACTATTTATTATAAAATTTAACTGTTTGGTCGAAAATTAGTTTTTTTTTTTAAATGAAAATTCATATTTTTGTGTTGAAAATTCAACTTTTTTGTAAGAAGGTTGTATTTTTGCCTTAAAAATTCAACAAATTTCTATAAAATTTCATGTATTTAATTTAAAATTAATCTTTTTAGTAAAAAATTAATCTTCTTGGTAAAAATTAATATTTGTGGTAAAAAATTGAACTATTTGGTTAAAAAATTATCTTTTTTGTTTAAAAAGCTAAGTATTTTAGTATAAAATTCAACTATTTGGTAGAAAATCCAACCATTAATTTTAAAATTTAATCATTTCATAGTAAATTAATGTTTTTGTTCAAAATTCATATTTTCGAATTCATAATTCATCTGTTTTGTGGAAAATTCGTATTTTTGGCTTGCAAATTCAACAGTTTCTTTGAAAATTCATGAATTTTATTGAAATCTCACCTTTTTTGGTAGAAAAATTATTTTCAATTCCTATTAAAATGATTCAAATTTTTCCTAAAAAATCCTGCAAAAATAAACAAAATTCTTTAAAATTGATTTTTCAACTGCTGAAAATGGAATCACCTGATGAAAATTCAACACTTAAAAATTTTATTTTCATCAATTTTCAACTGTTGAAAATTAATTTTTTTTTCATTTTGAATTTTTAACTGCTGAAAACTCATTTACTGAAAATTAAACTTTTAAAAATTCAATTTTTCATTTTCTTTAACTTCCAGCAATTAAATTTTCGGCAGTTGAATTTTCAACTGCTGAAAATTTAACTCTTAAAAATTTAAATGTTGAAAATTTAATTTTTAAATATTGAAAATTGAAAAACATTGAAAATTGAATTTTCAACTGCTGAAATTTAAATTTTTTTAAATTTTCACATGTTGAAAATTCAGTTTTCTTTAACTTTTAACAGATAAATTTTCGACAGTAGAACTTTCAACTTTCTTCAATTTCTAACTGTTGAAAACTAAATTTTCTACTGCTGAAAATTCAACCGTTGACAATCGAAATGTGGAAAATTGAAGAAAAATTAATTTTTAATTTTCTTTAATTTTCAACAGTTGAAAATTATATTTTCTTCAATTTCCAACAATTAAATTTCCGACAGTTGAATTTTCAACTGCTGAAAATTCAACTGCTAAAAACTTACATGTTGAAAATTTATTTTTAACTATTGAAAATTGAAAAACGTTGAAAATTGAATTTTCAACTGCTACAATTTAATTTTTTTTAAATTTTCCACTCTTGAAAATTCAGTTTTCTTCAATCTTCAAGAAATAAATTTTCGACAGTAGAATTTTCAATTTTCTTCAATTTCTAACTGTTGGAAACTAAATTTTCCACTGCTGAAAATTCTACCGTTGACAATTTAACTGTGGAAATTGAAGAAAAATTTAATTTTCTTCAATTTTCAACAGTTGGAAATTCAATTTTCTTCAATTTTAAACAATTAAATTTCCGACAGTTGAATTTTCAACTGCTGAAAATTCAACTGTTAAAAATTTAATTGTGAAAATTTAATTTTTAACTATTGAAAATTGAAGAACATTGAAAATTTAAAATTCTCCCGTCGGGTCACATGAAATATTACTTCGGCATTATTACAGGTCAAACTCATGCAAAAATGTTTCTCATTTATGGTTAACTTATGCTGAAAACCTGAGTCATATCCGTGCTGCTTTGCTGTTCCAACAAAAATTCTTTTTGAAATTAAAAATGTATTTTATTATAGAAAAAGAATTATTTGAATTAAAAAACAATTTGTTTATCTAGTTTACGGCAGAACTATAAGCCTCCTCGTTTTTCTGCAAGCAGATTTTTACGATTATTTACAATACCAAAAGATAACACGCAAGGTAAAATAGATTAGATATATAAATCATTATTTTTTTTTTATTTCAAACGAGAGATTTGTAAATGTTGTACGTTTGTTCTCGTCTTTGTTGAGGTTACAAAACCTATCTCCAAGTTTGACAAAGGTTTTCGTTAAGTCAGTCAGTTTATCTGTTTGTAGTCTGTCGGCACTATAACTCTCAAAAAACTGATCTGATTGGATTAAGTTTTGGCACATCTTTCAAGGCATAAAAAGCAAAAAGAAGTTCATTAACCAACCATTTTTTAACAGTGGTTGTGGTTTTATCCATCGAAAATGCTTTTTAGGAAGTTAAAAATGCAATTTTTCAGGAAAACTATATGAGATATTGAAAAAATGTTTAGAACACAAGCTGTTAATTTTGAAAAGATGAACAAATTTGTGGAAAAACCAGTTTTTTTTATAAGACACATATTTTTCGTTTTAATCGCGATGAATGGTATCAAAAATGAAAATTTTTCTTTTTTCGGTGAAAGAATGCAAGATACGAAAAAAATGGATGAAAAAATGTTTCTACAAAAAAGATCTAAAAATGCGTTGTTAATCTACTTTTGATAAGACGTGCAGTTTTTGTTTTAACCGTAAGAAATAAAATTGAAAGGAAATTTAAGTTTTGGAAAAACAGCACAAGATACAAAAGAAATGAATAGACAAAATTTGTTCACCAAAAAAATATCGACAAATTTGTTACAAATTATTTTTGAATGTGATGTGCAGTTATTGTTTTAATCGCGAAAAATGATCTTACAAATGAACAGACGAATTGTTTGGAAAAAATATGAGGAATTAAAAATTACCCTCTTTCACTTGAGAAAAAAAATTGAAAATACCCCCCCCCCCCCACTCCACCTCGATAGAAATGATTAAAAAAATGGCCTCTTCTAAATCAGAGAAAATAAGCAAAATTTCTTCCCTTCTAACCCTATGAAAATCTTAAATTTTTAAAAATGTCCCTCTTCCAGTTCAAAAAAAAAATTAAAAACTAAAATTGCCTGCCTTCAAAATCGATAAAAATGTGAGAAATAAAAAATTATCCTCTTTCAATTAAGAAAAAAATTTAAAATAAAAACTTTCCCCCTTCACCTTGATAAAAATGATAAAAAAATGGCCTCTTCCAAATCAGAGAAAATAAGCAAAATTTCTTCCCTTCTAACACTATAAAAATCATTAAAATAAAAAATTTCCCTCTTCCAGTTCAGAAAAAATTAAAAACTAAAATTGTCTCCCTTCCAAGTCGATAAAAATGTGAGAAATAAAAAATTATCCTCTTTCAATTAAGAAAAAAATTGAAAATAAAAACTTCCCCCCTTCACCTCAATAAAAATGCTAAAAAATAGCCTTTTCCAAATCAGAAAAAAAATTAACCAACATTTCATC